>JACVBY030000615.1:1200000-1878351 GCA_017589505.3 Metroxylon sagu
ACATGCATGTGCTGTTTATCTATGTATACATATATGTTTATGCATATGTATGGGTGCGTGCGCGTGCGCTCGCTCATACTCAACACATGCTGTAATCTGCAGTCTCTTTAATGTGCCCCTTTTTCTTCATGTTAATCTATACATGTAGCGTACTGTTGTTTTGATGGAATGGTGCACAGGACATTATGTAGAGGTTTTGATGTGGGTTATATCTCACACTGGTCATAGGATGTGATTTAACTATATCTAGGTCCATTTACTATAAGACTAGGTTGCATTTTCTTTTTCTCTGTTAATGTTTTCTGATGTATATAATCTTTAAGATTTTTCATGAATATAGTCTCTAGTTCAAAGTTTCCAAGGATCCTGTGCTTTAATTGTGGGCAGTATGTATTATTTATCATGGGAGATGAAAGGTTGTGGTGGACCAGTGGTTTTTGATTAAGTGAAAAGAGGTGCAACTATCATGTGATAAAATCATTTTGACAGGGAAAGACAGAAAAGAGAGAGGTGGCACTGTTTTCGTATGGTGTTCCATTTTTGTAGAAGTCCTACAATAACGGGATAGGCTATTAGAGACAATACACACTTTTTCTTTGTTTTCTGATAACTGGGACTGACATTTAGTAATCATCCACTTTAGTCTTTTCTTTGTTTTTTTAAAAAAAAAACAATTCTGTTTCTTTTTCCTTCCAAGTGTGGAGTGTACTTAGTCAAAGCATTTGTGTGCTATGACAGAAATATTCATGGATTTTTATGCAGTGTGGGTACTGAGAGAGGTATGGTAAATATGATTTTAAAGGGAATGAATGGATAAAAAATCACAACATGGTTGCTTTCTGTATTTGAGAGATTTTGTTTTGCAAGGGACACAAGCAAGAAAAGTCTGTTTCTCCTATTTAGTTAGGCTTCCTCATAGTGCTATTGCTTCCTTTACTACTTTTGTTTCTCAGACTTCTATTATTATTTAAGTATCTGTGCAGGTCATGAAAGTGGCATTTCTTTTTATGGTTTTTTTTTGGCTCATCCAATATTGTTCTAATGATTGTATGCTTATGGTGCCTTATTGATTTTATGACATTGTTTCAGCGTACAGGGATAACTGGCAGAAGGTCAACTTGCTCAGTTGCAACAGAACCCCCACCAGCTCATATATCGATTATTTAGTCTCTTGCCAAATGGTAGTCACTATATTGTCTTATAGATGAGAATGCATCTTTATCCATTTTTTTGATGAAAAAGAGTCTTCTGTTTGTCCTTATAAAGTGTGTTATTACTGCTACATTTTTTTTTTTTGGGTGAACTTTGTATAAATTCCATCTTAATTTTTCTGTCCTCATTTTCAACCCATTCACTCACAACCATGCCCCTCTTCTTCTATTTAGCATGCTCATTCCATATCAATTAATTCTCTATCCTACGCCCAAGTTTTTTTTAACATGCTCATTTCTTTCTTCTGTCTTTGTACATTTACCATGTGTCCACTTAAGCATCATTGTCGTCCAGCAACATATGAGAGACATGTCTCACAATTTTGTCCAAATATTCTATTCCATACAAGACCATCAATCTTATTATTATGTGGTCATCACATTTTACAGAAGAGGTATCTCTCCATCATAATCTTTATGTTTTATATATCTCCTTCTCCTTCCCATCCCCTGTATCCCTTATCTCATCTTAATTAGTTCAAAACATCATACTTAAGGATTATACAACACAAGCAATTAATTTGCCAATCACATCTATAAAGAGCAAAGGACGAAGTCTTAAGCCTCAAATTTATTTCTTTTTGTATGCCTTTACTTTCTTCACATTTCCATGAGACACTATTTTTTACCTCTTACCTCATCTTGTTTGTTAGCAATATATGATAAGTAATTTATCAGTGAGATCTCTGAATTGTGAGGACTTGATCTTTACCCTCACACATGTTTCTCAATCCAGTAACTTTCTTAACACACAGAAATTGCCTCTCATTATGCTCAATTATCTTCATGTATTTCTATAAAATTTTTACGAGGAGTAATCATGTTCTCTGTAAATTAATGAACCAGTTGCCTGTGGGGGAGCAAATTGATCGATCAACAGTTTTAGAATAAATCTCAAAAAAATGCTGGAAACTCTTTATGTATTTTTTTATCAACTTTTCTTTAACTTAATAATGTAGTTACAAGTTAAAGATTTGCGTCAATATGCAGTTTAGAAAGCTTTGTTGATCTATTCTAGTACCATGCTGATCCTCTTTTGTGCTGCAGAAATACACTCGGTTTTGTGTTCTGTGGTTTTTGAATTTTGAATATTGCTTCTGCCATTGACTTCCTTCTGTTCTGAGCAAGAAATAACCTGTGAACTTTACTGGGCTCATTTATACTGAAATATGTCTTGCACATTGCTAAGAATCGTAATTCTTTTGCTAAAATTATGCTGCTTATGTAATGATTTTGAAATTAATATGGCTGCATGAAAAATCAGTTGAAGTCATATGTAGCTTGGCTACCAATTTCAGTTTATTGCAAAGTTTCTGATATTATGATTTTTTTTTTTTTTTTGGATAGATGTCGCAATCAAAAGAAGTAAGGTTAGTTGTGCTTCCCATAACAGTTCTCATAGTTGTAAGTATCACTTATAGAAATTTACATACACAAATAATGATATTTCCAGGTATACTTCTCGATCTATCACACCCCCTCCAAACAGACGTAGCAGATCAAGATCGAGGGAAAGGAGTCGCTCTAGGTGCATAAATTTATTCTGGAATTGTTCTCCAAAATATATTGATAACTGCACATCTTTTATAATGCATTACAAGAAGTCTATGCAGGACTTATTTTTTACCAACTCAAATTTTTTTTCTCTTTGCTGATGGTTTGTATTCTAATATGTGCAATAGGAGCCAAGATTCCAGAGATGCTAAGAATCCTGGAAACAACTTGTATGTAACAGGTTTATCCACTCGAGTTACTAGCAGTGATCTTGAGAAGTATTTTAGCAAAGAAGGAAGGGTATGTGCTTTAATTTTACCTTGTAATATTTTTTTTAACCTTAAAAAAAAGACCAGTAACACTTTGATGATCATAATGTTTGTGAAGGCCTTTTTCTAGCATTTATGATTTTTGTATGAGTCCAAGCACATTTTAGAGAAATTTTGTAGGCACTACATGTATTGGAAAATACAATTTTGACAGTGGCATATTATTTAATTTTAATCATAGCCAATGCTTTTAGGAATAAATGGAGATCAAATCGAGAAGCCGTCTAATGGTATTTAAGAACTTGATGACTTGAATGAGTTACCCTTCACTTAGGGCGTTGCACCTGGTTATACATGTATTGGAATTCTTATCTAAAACTTTGTATCTTTTATGCTACCTTTTTTTCTTTTTTACTGAAGTTGATCTTATTTAACAGATTTTTTTGTTGCCATCTACTCTTGTAACATTTTTTGAATCCTAAGTTATGTATTATTCAGTAAAGCTATAATAGCAAGTGTACATTTTACTATTTTTTACTATTTTATTGATTTATAAATATTTTGCATATATATGCCAAAATATTTTTATTTGTATATGTACATGTAGTAAAGTAGAAATTGCATACACACTGTCAGAATCAAGATACACTTAGTGTAACTCTTATCTTTTTCGAATTGGACGGTGAGGGTGCAAGCTGCTAGATATGGTCTACTATCTCTAAACTGTTTATACACTAAAAATCATGTGATTTGAAGACCCTTAGCCTATGAATAAAGTTTAAATGTAACTTGCAATGGATCCCCATATGTATATGTATGTATGTGCGCGCGCGCGTGCATGTGTGTGCATATATGTTTGTATATATATATATGTGTGTGTGTGTGTATGGGATGGTCTATGCTCCTTTTGAGAGAAGGTATCTACTCTTAAGTCTAAAATCGACAATGAGACACCTAAATGGAAGATCGATGTTATTGATCATGATCTATATCATTTAAAATGCCTATAAATAATGAGTCATGTATTTTGATTGTTTCTAACTTGTGTATTAAGCGGGTGAAAAAAGTGTATGGCTAAAATGATTTGAGTGCATGTTTTGCTAATATAAACATTAAAATTTATTGGTTTTCAGTTTATACATTTTTTTGTGTCTAGATCATGATTGACAAGATGGATTCTTAATTTAAATACTTTATCATGTATTTTAGTACACTAGCATAATGAAAACTGTCTATTTTTGTGTCCACTTAATGTATATGTTTGAGTTTACCAAAAATGTGTGAATTTTGGTTTCTAGGCATTTTAGATAGTATAGATCATGATTAACAGTGCGGATCTTCAATTTAAATGTTTGGACATGAGAGTAATATATATGTACATGCATGCATACCCTTCAAGTTATTTTTTGTTTACTTTGGTGATTCTCAATCTTAAATTCATGCCAGCATATATTATACATGCATAGGCGCAAAGATGTATACCACATATGCACATGCATATGTACATATATAAATACATACTCACGTATATGTTAATCTCTGAGGGTAAGTAAGCAATTAAGCACTTTTTCAAGGGTATATGTGGCAAAATTCTTTAAAGAGTAGAAATTGTAAAGTAATGGAAACTGTTCTGTTGGAGGATGTCATCTTATCATAAGTGCATATACACAAGTATTAGATATTTGAGGGGGCATATGTGCAGCTTTCATATTTTTGGTGGGGCTATAGAGGCACTTTCCACTTTTTAAGGGGTAAATAAGAAAATTAGATCTCTTTGAAGAAGTCATGCTTGCTTATGCATGTGTGGGAAGTCTTTACTAAAATTTTTAACAATTCAAGAAAAATGGGCAATCAAAATTAGAGATCTACATCATTAATTATTGATCCCATCTGCCCTACTAAAGTTACCCATATATTGTATATTTTGGAGGTCTCTAACTTATTAAGTGGAGCTGCGAGAACTGCAATAATTCCAGGAATTGATAATATTAGAGTTCTGAAACAACCTTGCTGTAATGTATTAGGTTGTAGTCCACTTAGTAGGCTAAATCATTCACATATGTTTGCACACCATTGATTGTTACTAAGGTCTGCCATATCAAGCCATCCTGTACGATTCTCGGTGCCAGTTTTGCGGACTTTGATTGATACTGTTACATCATTGAATGACCTTTTCTTTTTGGGTTGTTTAATTACTTATAGCATTTTTTGTAATAATTCAGAACTAGGCGTTGTGTTTTATTTGGAAATAAGAAGGTTTCCATTAATTTTATGAGAAATTATTGGATGAAACTTAGTTTTATGTAATTTATTTCATTCTTTTGGACTTATATTTATTTAATTATTTAAAAATTTGCATGGCTTGATAAAATTCCTGATTTGCAGGTTCAGGAATGCCATGTGGTAATGGATCCCCGAACGAGGGAATCTCGCGGTTTTGGCTTTGTAACAATGGAGGCTGTAGAGGATGCAGACCGCTGTGTTAAATACCTGAACCGTTCTGTACTTGAAGGCCGCTTAATCACAGTGGAGAAGGTAGTGCTTTTTATTCTTTTAAATAGCAATAGGAAAGTGGTGGTTGTTATAACCTAATAAATTTGTGTGATAGCTCTTTTCATCTTAAGAAGTGTTGCCTGATAACTTTTGGCATCAGGTTTGGTGTGTGTAGCTTCATCGAATTCTCAATGCGTGTTCTCTTAACCGTCTGTACCTCCCCCATCTCGACATGAGCACTGCATCGACATCACAGTCACCAAACCCAACTAATTACAGAGGATTGTTTTCCCTGTATTCCTTTTTTACCCTGATTATAAACATCATACGGTATGCCTTACATAATATTGTCAACTTGTGACCTTTCATCTTTGATTTTGGTGCATCTCCTCTTTTGTTGGCGATAATATACTGATCATACAATGATACATTGATATATATATATATATATCTGAGTAGATGAACTACCATAGCCTTCCTTCATTTGGCATAACTGTGAATGTGAGTCCTGAAATTAAAGTAATGGATTGTGAACTTCAAAAATGATGTCAATTAAGTCAACTTACTATCAGGTTGTTTTCCTTGTTTTATTGTTTGCTAATTCTTTTCTGAATCAACTAGCATAGACCATATTGTGGTGCATCTCAGAGACCTCTGCATTGTAATTCTATGTTGTCTTTCATCTATGCTGATTTTATGGCAGGCAAAAAGGAAGCGTGGGAGGACACCAACTCCTGGAAAATACTGTGGTGCAAGAGAAAGAAGAGGTAGATATGGAAGCAACTCAATTTTGCACCTGTGTTTGGTTCTAAAACTATGTTCTTGTTGTATGAATATCCATGCAAATATCAGTTTCAGTTTTAGTTTGACTATCATTACTTTCCGTTCTTTTGGAGGTCTGCCTGTATGCTATAAATCACTTATAAGATTCTTTCTCCTGCTGATATTTTGTTCATCCAATCATCCTAAACATTTTTACTAGCTTGCTTTTAGCTGAAACCAACTTTTGCTCTGTGCATTTAAAGTGTTTCTTAAACTATATACAGAAAAACTTCTCAGGAATTGAGACACATTTAACTTATTATTCAATAATTTAACATTTGTTTCAACTTTGCTTTCTAGGTACCCCATTTGTTTGTTTTTCTCTTGGGCGACATGATTTTTAGCCCTCTCTGTTGTCACTGCTTATTTTAAGTTTACTAATCCAGATTTTACAGAAGCTCGTTAGCTTATCCCTATTACTAGAGAACTCTGTAATATTGGGATCTCATGAATAGAGAATAATTCCCTTGCAGCTGCAAATGGTACTAGGCCATAAATTTTTTTGTTCTTATATTCACTACCAAGGGCAGATCAGTTGTGCCTTTTGTGTAGTTTTATCTTTTTTATATAAAAAAGTTGTCTTTTCTTCTTTTTTTTTTCCTTCTGTCCAACTTTCTAGGTTTTTTGAATCTTTCTTTGTCATTCATTTCTATGAAGTGCTACATCTTTTCTTCGACGCACTTTTTTTAAAAGTCTATTCTCGTAACTTCTGTTCAAGTTATTATAGCTTTCCTACTTTTCTAATTTCTTCAAGAAATATGTAGTCTCTATCCTCATAGATGACCTTCAAGTCTTCTTGAATGTACTCGTCTTGGTTATTTCTTTACCATTTCATCTGTCCATTAGCTGGCACAGAAATTGATGGTAATGGCTTGTCTATGGTGACATAATGCATGATGGGCCACATAACTTGAGATTTTACACCAACAATTATGATTTGCACCTTATTCAAAAGTGAGCCTATTTTCATGAGTTTTGATGCTTCTAATTCCATAAAACAAAACGTAATTATTTGCTATTAACGGGTGTTCATTTTATGCCCACTTTTTCCACAGCAAAATACCTTCAGTACTATTTGACTTTTGGTTCATAGGCATTTTAAATTCTGTAAATTATGCTAAATGGCATGGATTTTCAAGTTGATGGTGTACAATGCTTTTCAGGCTGAAGGGATCTGGGTGTTTAAAAATTAAAAATACATACTTATCTGCACTTGCGTAAGATTGAACATTTTGAATGCAATTATAACACTAATACTGAAACATTATTGAACTGTGATGTTAGATGTCATTAACTGATTGGCATATTAAGATGCCCCATATGAGTCCCAAGTTATGTTGTCTCGTATCTAATATATAAATAAAGTTATAATAGACTGAATTAAATGTGCACTCTTATGCCTTGGACTTCAGTTGCATTTATATGTGGTCAGAACTTGTTCAACTAAACAGGTTCTCATTAATGATCCCCCCGATCGATGTGTCAAGCTCTTATCTGCGTGTAGTTGTGAATCCTCACTTGATAAAGAAGTGAGCCAAGCAGGAAACTACCGTGTTCTACTTTACAATTTTATCTCCACTAACAACTCAATGCCAATCATGAAACATTAAAAGAAGATATCTAATATATGGAAATTCTGATAGTTTATGACATTGCTCTCTAAGGAAGAATTGTCTTCATTTAATTGACTAATTCCTCAAAAACTCACATATTGCATGTAACACAAAGAATCAATTTGACTGGTAATTATAACCAAATGTTGGTTGACATGCTAGTCTTGCAAAAAATGACAACCTGGACTGTATTACAAATTTAAAGTCTTGAGCAGAATCAACAGATATAGTGACAGTCTAGAGCGAGGTCTGTGGCAGATTGGGGCTTCGCATATTTAAAAAAGTTAAATGTATTTAAAAAAAACGCATTTGGGGTTCGTGTCTATATGTGATTAGGAATACATCCAAGTATGTCAGATGGAAATCAATGGTATATTGTTTATCTTTTACCTTCATGCTCTTTGTGCTTTGAAAAATTGCATTGGGACATGTTTGATACATTCTGAAGTATACCATCTCCAGTGTGCAATCAGACAGCAGTTTGCTCCTCAACTTATTTTGTTTAGGTCAAGTTTCTTCTTATAGATACAAATAGAGATGATTATTCATAAGGATATGTGCTTTGTGCTATAGATTAGCATGAGCAAGTTGACTTTTTGGAGTCATCTGGCTTGTTGATTAAACTCTAGCATGAATAAGATTAAGACAATGATCTTCATGCTTGCCATAATTCATTAGCACTTGTAGAAGTGTTTTGCCATGTGTATTTTGAATTGGGAAAATTATCTGATGTGACAGGCTAATCTCTTGATAAAAATAAAAAGATACCAAAAATAACCAAAGAAAGAAGATATTGGAGCAGGAAAAATTTTAATTTAATGAATGCCATACGTTCTGAAAATAACAAGCGTATGCAGATTTGATGATTTTCATTCATATGTTCAACAATATAGACAACCAAACCTGATGTCTTTATCCTATCTTCCAAAGAGAGAGAGAGATACAAGCAAGCAAAAGAGCAGAGAACACAAATGATCAATTTTAGCCAGATGATTATTGTAGTGATTGCCAACTCCAGTCCCCCCTTAATCCAACATCCTACTATAAGTTGTGAGGTGCTTTGGATAACCAGGCAGCTCTCCTTGCAGTGGACTCACCTGGATCTCCTAATTGAAACCTGGTAACCTGCCAGCCTTTCCTCAACTAGGAAGTGGTTGATGGTAAGCCATTGGACCTCTTGGACAAGGTGAAGCAAAGATGTTAAGAGGTGCAAGGCAGTTGATGTCGAGCCTCTTGGACATCTTGCATGAGATGCGGGAAGATACAAATAGGTCCAACCATTCAAGAGAGTTTTCACCTTTGTGCGCTTAAAACATGGCAAGAGGCAATTTGGATATTGTCAGTGGACCACTTTGGTTTTCACTTGTTATTTCATTCACCCTCATCAACAAGGCTGTAATTATATATATTACAAACCCTTTGGTTTGCTTTGGCCTAATCATATTGCAAGGGATTTTACTTTATGGGTTTTTCATTTGACAATTGATGATAAAAGGAGAGTTTGTTCTTAGGTAGAAGGGCAAAGGATGAGGATAGAGGAAGTACTGGTTGTGAGACAATGTTTTGGACAGGTGCACTGAAAAAATGGTGGTGTTGGAGTAAGCTGGGTTATCTTAGGCTGGAACTATAAGGTTTCAAAATGGGAATCTTTTATGTGCACTTCTATTTAAAGGCTTAAAGTGAGAAAATTTTCTTATGACAGAAGAAATTAAGAGTTTCTTATGTATTTTTGACTTGAAACAAACATACAGTATGATTTGTCTTGCAGGACCATACTATCCATTAACTGGTGTGCCATACTGTACAGATAGTGAACTGATACTCAGTTTAGGAGGTGTACCAAATGTTTGTGCCATGAACTGAACCATGTCGAGATATGGGCATCAGAACTAGTACCACAAACTATAACATACATATATATTATGTCCATACCAGTATGCTGTGTGCATGCGCATTCGAGAACTGATACTCAATACTGGAGGTACACTGACTGTTCATATCACAAACCGAACAATGTCGAGATATGGGTGCGCGTGTGTCTGTGATATATATATATATATATATATATATATATATATATATATATATATATATATATATATAGAGAGAGAGAGAGAGAGAGAGAGAGAGAGAGAGAGAGAGAAACTATACCTTACAAAATGAAACATCTTTAACCTAGGTGAGGTGTTCCTTTTAAGTGACACACAGTTGTCTGTGATTGAATCTTTTCCTTGGCATAATGTGGGTATTAACAGTGGTACTGGGGCATGGTGTGGATTTATGGGAATTTGTAATTTTCTCTTATGTTATTATCATTTCTGCAGGTCATGGTAGGAGACGTTCACGCAGCTACTCACCTTACCGACCACGTGAAAGAGATCGCTCTCATTCAAGGGGCCGACGGGAAAGATCCCACTCACCATACGGAAGGGAGTCGCAAAGAAGGCGCAGGGAGCGATCGGTTTCACCTACCAACCTCAGATCTGATTAGCACACCAATCTGTGAACCTTCTTATATCCACTGTGTTTCAATCAATGTATCAATTGTAAGTTCTGGCAGATCAGCAGAAACTTCCTTATGGTTCCTTGGTTTTTTGGATAGGAATGCAGGAATTTCTTCTCCAATCCCAACTTTGTTGTGCCCGTGAGTTCACTTCCATATGTAAGATGATTCACCCATCGTGTTTCAGACAGCACATAATGCTGCCTTGATCGGCATGGTCATTTCATTAAGCCGGCAAGCAAGTTCTTGGTATCTTTTTTTTTTTTTTTTTTTTTTTTTTTTTTTTTGGCCTTTTTCTTTTGCCAGTCATGATGTTATAGGAGCTATTGCAGTGTGACATTTTACTGGGGGGAAAAGCGAAAAGAAAGCCTAGGTTGTGTTAAAATCATTTCATTTCCTTGATTGTTGTTCGCAGAATTTACCATTTCTGGACATCATTCAGGTCTGTTCTGATTTTAATCTAAGCACCTTGGAGATGCGACTCGATTTGGGCGACCAGAGTATTATATCCATTTTGCGCATCTCTGCGGTTTCTTAGCTTCGGGACTATGAGATGGATGCTTGTTTGCTCTGCCTTGTTAAGACGACAGCAGCAGAGAAGAAATGGAACGAAGAGATTGTGCGATGTGAGGCGTGCGATGGAGCAGCGAGAACGACCTTAAATAAAATAAAATAGCATACAGAAATCGTTATAAGAATGTGTCCTTCTTGATTACTTATTATTGCATGTTTTTCTTCTTACAAGACGGGAGGTTTTGCGGCTGGTTGCCGAGAGCGCGACACCAGCACAGCGCGCGGCCGCATGCCGAGTGATTTTCTTTTTTTCTTTTTTTTTTCTTATTTTCCTTTTCTTTTCTTTTTCTAATTATATTTCATCGGAATCGGGGCACGGCCTGAAGACCAATTAGCCCTGACCTGAATAGGCCCGTTTGGGTTGAAAGCCTGGGTGCGTCCCAAATTGATCCAATGACCTGAAATATTGACACAGTAGGCCTACAAAGTGGGGCCCTACCCAAGAATGTGTTAGAGTTAGTACAGGGCCGGAATCCCGCTCACACTTGGGGCCAGAATTTGACCTTAGGCTGGAGGTTGGGTAGGACGGGTCCTACCACCAGCCCAGCATGAAGCGGGCCGCGTGAAGTATAGCTCAACAGTTTTAGAAGCTGCGTTAGGCTTGGCACAACACGGCCTTCGCACAGGCTGTGCGAAGCCCCTCCTGTAGGCCATGGGTCGTGGTGGCACAATGGACCGAGGTGGGCCAACCTGACACCCGTTGCAGGTCGGCCTGCAGCATGGCATGCCAGAGGCAAGGTCTGGTCTACCGTGCCAATTACCCAAAATATCTCCCATTCACCGAAAAAGGCCAGTTAAGAAAGGATTTTGATCCATTACTCAAGAAAAAGGATCCTTCTGCCCTTCTCGGCTGCCAAAAAAACAAAAAAAAAACAAGAAATAAATTCAAAATACATTACATCTCAAAAATATGTCAGTTGGGAAAATAATATCTGTTCCATTTGTTAAAATGATAAATAAGAAAGCAGTTATCAGTGGGATAAATTTGACAAGTCGACATTACATTCCTGCATGACGAATTGACTTAGAAGTGGTGCCCTGCGAGACATGTAATTCCCATCAAATTGAATGAAACACCAGCATTGCATCCATAAAGGCTGAGACCTTGCTTTTCTTCTCGTTCTCAGTTTGTTGCTGCAAAGTATTACTTACGATGACAATGAAAAGCAAAGAAAATCTAAGTTTTGCAGCATCCGGGCATCCTTTTTTTTGGCATGCATCCCTTCTTCTTGTATTTAACGGGCAAGAACGCCTACTCCATCATGGTACAATAAAATACAATGAGAAAATAATCACAATGAAAGCCACACCTCCCCAGTATAAAGTATGAATATTCAAAAAAAAAAAAAAAAGTTCCTATATACAATAAGCATATACATTTAACTTGCCCACAAGGTAATCCAATGCCACATCAATTAACTTTCAAACTCTACAATGCTGGAAGTGCTCCTCCAACGTCAGCCTCTGGTGATTTCATATTCACAAATGGCCAGAGAAGATGCTGTAAGAGCATCAAATCTGCAAATATTAACCTACCTTGAAGGAGATTATCTGAAAATTTTAACTTTAGTTCAGATCATCTTTTCTCTTTTGTGATGGAAGGTTTCAACTGATGGGACGGCTGTGAGAAGGGTTCCGAAGACAAGAGCTCTCTGCAGTCCTTCCGGATGTTCCATAATATTTCTGCGCACCTCTGCATGCTGGGACGGCTGTGTCTGGTTGGAGCTAAGCATTGAAAGGAAAGCTCAAGGATTTTTTCCAAGGCCAGAATAGTTGCTGGGTTGCGTGGTAGATTTGCGTCCAATGTTAGAATTGCATTTCCTTCTGTGAACTTCTTCATTACCTGTCAGGTAGATTTATGAGCTGATAAATGTGCAAATAATAGTGGTTTAACATCAATAAACCATCTCAGCATAAATTATATCCTAAAAGTCTAAACTCTTACGCACATAAAACAAAATTTGCTTCCTCTACAGCCGCCTTATACAATATTTGTTAAAGGTTAAGTAGGGTTCCATAAGGATATAGATTAGTTACTAGGTAGCATGCAAGATTTGCATCCAATGTTTGAATATCATTTCCTTCTGAGAGCTTCTTCATTGCTATCACATAGATTTATGAGCTGATAAATGTGCATATAATAATGATCTAACATCAATAAACCATCCAACATAAATTACATCTAGTAAGTCTTGAGTCTCACAGTCACAGTTTTGGATTCCCATAAAACAAAATTTGCATCCTAAACAGTTGCCTTATATACCCTATTTGTTGAAGGTTAATCAGGGTTCCATGAGGTTCAACATTAACCACGATATAAAGATAAGTGGAGGAGGCAGAGACATACCCATCTTGCTGTTACTCTTTCTTTGAGTTCCCTTTTGGGTTCTATAGGGCGCCTTCCTGTCATTAATTCCACAAGCAACACACCAAAGGAGAAGACGTCGCTTTTCTCTGTGAGTTGGTAAGTTTTGAGATATTCTGGGTCCAAATAACCAGCAGTTCCTTTAACTTGAGTTGAAACATGGGTAACTCCAGTCTCATTTGCACCCAGTCGAGCAAAACCAAAGTCAGCAACTTTTGCACGAAGAGTTTCAGTAAGAAGAATGTTGGATGATTTAATATCCCTGTGGATAATAGGATGATCTGCACAGTATTCACTCCCATCGATTAGGGTAGAAGATTCAAGGTCACAAACCCTCATCAATAAATATGAGATCACATATTAAGACCTAACAGGAGGTTTTATGATATAATATAGAACCTTCTGTTCCAGCATAAAAACTGGTAAACCTTGTTTTTAGGATTAGCTTCTCCATATTCTTTCTTTCTTTCTTTTTTTAAAAAAAATCATATTCATTTAAAATGCAGGTTTCATACAATTCCAAGTTATTCTATAGTCTGTACCAGTCTATTTATGTTCCTAAACATAATCAGAGTTTCAACAGTACATGTATGCAATTTTACTTACTGTAGTCTCATGGTAAGTGTCACAATTCATAATTCATACCCAATGTCTATGCAATTCAAGCCCATGCCCCCGTTTGACTTTCAAGATCACCAACTCAATAATTAATAGGTATGTGCACTCCCCAAAGGTTTGTGGTTTTGTAACATAAAAAATGTCTGTAATAGCATGTAATTGCAAATTATAATAACATGCAGACAGAGAGTGAATTAAACACAAATACTGTTCTTATAAACACAAACGATAAGATTAAAAATATCACAGGCAGCACTCATTACACTTTCTTCTGAATACTTTCAAGTTCATGCCCTCTCAATGACATGTTCAGCCCACATGAGAGAATGCCCGCTCATAAGCAGAGTTTATGCATTCGTGAAACTGAATTAATTTTCCTTACAATCTTATGTGATGTCTGCAGTGCTTGAGTTCTGCCTAAGCATCATGTGCACCCTAGATCATCCCTAAACTGCAACCACAAGCATCTGTTTTATCATCATCAAATAATAGATTGCTATAAGACGCTATATACTAACATGAAGCATCATCTATATCTTTATAAATTTTTTTAATAATGTTAACATAGGACACAAAAATAAGCACCTGAGTGTCCCCAACAATACAACATACTCTATGACAACGTCTAACATATTTTTCTTGACTTCTTTTATTTTTCTTCACCTTTTACTATTTTGCCTAATTAAGTTGATTATTTAGATTTTTTGAATTTTATAGTTGAATCTATGGATATTGAAACTCTCTCGGTCTCACTGAGCCATAGTTTTAACCAAGTTTTTAAGCCATGTTCATCCTTTTAAAGCCTAGAAGGATTAAAGCACCCACAATATAAAAGGTACAGACAGAACATAAGGCCCCAAAGCCACTATCATATGTTATATTCTGCATAATGCCTTCCCATGAAGAAGAAAAAAAGCAAAATCGGTGATGGCATCACCTTTATCTAACTTCCTGTTAATTTTTTTTTTTTTCCAAAAAAAAACTATAGTTGCATTAATCAGCATTTTAAATTGCTGTGTATAAGGTCAAATATGCAGATGTGATCCATTGGCTGCACTACATTACCCGTATATTACAAGCCCAAAAGGCAATCGTCTTAGTGTTACACTTGGCATTGAATGTAGCTTAATTAGAATCGTGGCTTCATATCTAACCCAGTAGTAAGGGCTCCATTGCTCAAATAAGTGACTCACTCTTACACAGGCTTGTGCGGACAGTCCATTCCTATACAGATGGTTAGGTTGGATTTGGGTCTCAATTATGTTATAACTGTTGTTATCAGTATTAACTATTAAATACTAAGTAATATGAAATAATTGTTAGTTATTTTTATCACTAATATTGATATAATTTATCTGAAAAATTAGTAGCGCACTGCCATATATGCACTATGGGGTCTCTTGACTGCCACATACTCAGCCACCTTTTAAACACTAAGAACATTATGCTTGGTACCCCATACATACCACACGTACAGGATCCCAAGCATTATATATATACAAGACTTGATCATTGCCTCCACTTAACACCATGTCCTATCTTTACTAAAATCACAGACCAAACAATAAAAAACTGTTAAATATGCTTGTGAGAACAAGTCTAACACCCCTGGCCCCCTCCCTCTCCTCTTGTCTGTGTTTCCTGTTACTTCAGGACTAAATGATGATTAGTTTAGAAAGTTGTAGGCCTACATGACAATTCAATTCTTCCTTCCTCTATTCAAAATGTTTCATTTTAAAATCTCTGCATTTTAGGTTTTTCACTTTTTCTTTTCCCTGCATGTGAATGTTTGTTCAGATGGGGTCCAAAAGGGGGGCTTCCAAGATACCTCAGGTCTGATTATATTTGTTTGCCTGTCAATTTCATGATTATGCAAATGAATGTGTCAAGCCAACTAATATCAACCACAATTCCTTCTAAAAGCAAAGTCTTCTTCATATTCCTATGCTGCTTTTAACAAATAATTACAACAGCCCAAGTCACATCATTAAGCAAGACCAAGACATCCATAAACTCTTATAGCCACCAGATTTAATAATTCACTGGTAATAATGGCAATGTAAGCAGTCCAACAACTAACTTCTTCAATTTTACCTGCGTATGTATGAAGGTATGTGACAGCATGAGCCACATCAATTGCGATATCCAGCCGTGCAGCAAGGTCAAGATGCTTTCCGTTTAAGCCTACATTTTGCCAAAAGTATGTCAGTCGATTTCCATTATCCAGGATACTGAGTCTTTTTAAATCACAGCAGCAGAGATCATATAATAGATCTTCGTGGATATGTTCCAATATTGATAAAGACAAGCTAACCAATATAGGACAACCACAAAAAGACTATAATGTAACTACGTAAAGGAGACGCATGAAACTTACAATCAAGATGTTCTCTTAGAGTTCCATTGGGGACGTATTCAACCACAACCATCCTCTCATCCTCGTGCTCAAGATATCCGAAGAATCTAACCAAATTCAAATGTTCAACACGTGCCAAAGTTGTGATCTCACTTTGGAACTCCACGTTCAGATGAGTATCATACAAGCTCTGCAGAGAAAATCATCAACCAAAATTCCATAATAGCATCAAGTTTTAGCCCAATCAATGATACCCAGAAACAACTGACATATTCCCAAACAATATCCTCTAACCTTTTTGGCACGCTTAACCGCAACAAGCGTCCCATCATCAAGTGTCCCTCTGTAAACAATGCCAAAACCACCTTGTCCAATCTTTAACAAAGGAGAGAAGTTCTTTGTAGCTCTCCGGATCTCGGTTAAAGTGAAGCTCATACTTCCAGGTTCTTTCTGGGAAATACTGTATCCGCCTCTATAATTTCTACTGTATCCACTACTATAAGTCCCTGTACTTGATCTCCTACTTTTGCTGTCATAGGAGCCACCATGCATGCTACCCGATGGAGTTGCTAAAAACGATTAATTAAGACAAGTTCAGCAGGCACTGCCATGATATAATTTCTTTGACATATACATACAATATCAGACTTTATAAGATGAATAATCTACATGAAATCCAAAACCTAAGATCGGAAGCATTCACAAAATGAAAGTGATGCAGACATCAAGGCAGGGGATAATCAAATTTGTCAGGCTAATTACACATTCATGCTCCGAGTGGGGAAATTTTATATGGTAACAATTAAATAAAAGATAGATCTTAATAATAGAAACAAGAAAGGTTTCCAATACCACAGAATTATCAAATAAAATTCTAACATGTAATTGGTCAAAACGAAGAACGATGAATTCCAGACGAGGGGAAGGACACCAAAAAAAAAAAAAAAATTCCTAGAATCAAACCAAATTCAATCGCGCACGGGGGTTTAGGCGACAGCAAGGAGGAAGAAAGCTTACAAGGAGGAGAGGGGAAGCCTTTGGAGGACTTCGCCCTTGGGGATCCGGTCTCCGGCAGGCCAAAGCACGACCCGACAGATCTGAGGACGTTCTTGACCACGTGCCGGTCAGACGCTGCCGACTTGCTGCCGGCTGAGGCGGCGGAGCTCTGCGACAGGTCCCATCGGTCTGGAGTTTTCCGGCCGACCGGGACAGGACTCCACCCCGCGGAGGAGTCAGGTTTCCAGCCACCAGAGATAGGTTTTCTGCCGGCGAGCGGCGAGCGAGATGTCCGCTTCATCGGGAAGGACGGCAGAGACCCAAGTGGCGCCTGGAGAGCCATTTAACGTGAGCGGGGCGATCGTTCACGTGACGTGCGCTTATCTAACGTGCGCCGGGGAGATGCGGTCGCTAAGCTGCGCCAAGGACCACCCTGAAGTCTGATGGGCGGTTGGTTTTGGCTTTTGGATCTGCTGTTCGGTTCTGAACAGCTCTCAGCTTTGCCAATTCCCAGTCGATGATGGCACGCCGCTCCCTCAAGCCTGCTTAAAGTGAAGATTTTATTTAGGGGCAGAATTTGGAACTTAAATCATGATAATTTTTATATTTAGCGCACCGATTTTTGTCAATGATGTGAATTAAAAAAATAGAACCAGTTTAACCTTTATTGAATATTATGCTTTAAGGAGCCTAATGAGAACATATGGTTGGTGAATTTTGCCTCACTAACTAATTTTCTTTGCACGGGATTGAATTTGTGGGCGTCTTTAGCCCAAATGGCACTCATTAAAATGGTTGTCAGCTCTGGCTATCTTTTTGACATTTGTTTCATGAAGTAGAAAGTCCAAATCATTTGGATGCTTTTGTTTGTTAGTGGATCACAAAATCTCCGCGTAGACTCATTCTTGTCCTCTATTTTCTTCCAACGTAAACACCTATCGCTCAAAGAGAAAACACCTGAAGCTGAATTTGTTCGGGGCCCTAATCGATTCAACACCGTCTTATATATCTCTATTCTATGGCATCGCTTTTAGTCTATTATAGCAAGTCATTTGAATAAAGGTTGGCCTTCTTACAGTTCAAACGTAACCGAATTCATCAGTCCATTGTGTGAGCTTAGGCTGGTCTAACGTAGAGAGGGTTGGTGGCAATTGGATCCTTTTTCCAGCTATCACGAGGTCTTTAGCCTTCAGCCCTTGTAATCGAGAGGCTAGACTTTAAAGTCGTTGGAGGACCATAAAGAGTGATAGGGAGGTGCACGAATGGTAAACCGGATGATGGGGGACTCGCATACATAACTTGGAAGGGATGGTAGGCGTGGGCTTCTGTCCACCAACCATGTTGAGAGAGTGACCAAGCCTGATGGGAGTTGTTAAATAGTGAAAAAATAGCGAATTAAAGAAGAGCGTGGAAAGGCAAAGAACATTGTGAAAGGGTCATTGCAGAGAACAAATCAAGAATGAACGAAGAAATGAGCATAACAAACTTGGTCAGATGAAAGTTGGGAGGAAAACATCAGGATGAAGAAAATGTTAACGAGGACTTTTCTGAAACAGAAGAAATCTAGTTTGATATTCTTTGACTTTGTCCGTTCAATGCACCATTGGAACTGCATGGGCTCTTTCTAAGTCCAAAAAAAAAAAAAAAAGAAAAGAAAAAAATTGTAGATAACAATAGCCTCCAATAATTTCTTGGACACCTACTATTCTAAGTTTCTCAATGCAATGATAAACCCAATCATCTGAGGTATTCGTTAAGTGCAGGGTGAAGGTGATGTTATACGAAAAAAAAAGAACACATGTCAAACCCATGAAGGAGTTCCTATAAGATCCAGTTGTGGTATTTTATCCCAAGAAAAGGAAGATCAGAACATGGATATATTAAAATTGACCTTACTCTTTGATAGTTGTGTAAAACTGAAATTATTTTTTAAATGGATATAACTTCACAGCGATAAAATTTAACATAAAATAGTTTTTGCAAGGAAGGTTTAACTTCCCTTTTACTTCTCTCTGGCAGCTTGTTTAGCATCTATCCTATAAAGAAGTATGATAGAAAGTTTCAACGTCAAGGATGATATATCGGGGTGACGTTTCAATGAAATACTAGCTCTGATTTCTCTTTTTAATTTTCGGGGAGACCTAATACTGGCCCTTTTCGTTCAAAAACAATGGACATCCAAGCTGCAATTAGCAAAAGCACGTCGCACTCAATTCAGATTGTTGAATTACATTTGGAAAATTGATTTAATTAGCAAAACAATTCTCATGGTTGAGGTAAGAGAATGCATAAGATGAAAGACCTTAACTGTGTTGATTTGTTAAGTCTGAAACGGCGTATTTTACTCTATCCATGCTTCCTTTCGAGTGTTTCTGTTGCAAGCAATGCTAGGCGGAATTAAAAGATACTGTCCTGCCTGCAGCTCACCTTGCCCTGAAGACACCCTCGTGATCCATCATCCACGGTATCCGAAATAGACATAGAAAGATTTGTTCTCCTGAACTAGAGAGAGAGAGAGAGAGAGAGACATTCCAAATAAATAATACACGGCAGACCTTGCGTCCTTTTCCTTCCAGGCGTGGTCCAAAAGAAACTCAAAAGCCCCGTCCACCGTGCCACGTCGAACCGTCAGTCTCCTTCAGGCTACATGCCTGATTGATTGAGCCAGGTTAATTTGGCACCGAGCACAGCTCAATTACATCACACCATGACTCAACTTGCTTGTGAGCAACCCATTTCGGGATCAGCCGTGGGCTTGAGATCTTTGAAGACTGATTGTTCACGAGCTTTCAATCTTCTTATTGAATCACATTTTTTCCCGGAATAATTTGTAAGTATGTAATAAATAGACAAAATACTAAATAGTACTAAATTTGGCAGGTAATATAAATCTTTTTAAACTTATATTGTCCAGCATAAGCAGACAGCAAATCTCAGGCTTGACTCAAATATTCTGAATCCGAAATCCCCGTTTTCATCTTCAAATTGCGAACCAAACATGAGCTGCTCGCAAACCGCTTGCTTTTGCAACAGCACTGCAGTAGGCGGACGGACCGCCTTCCAAGCTAATATATAATATAAAAGAAATCAACAGCCCTTCAGCCCATCCACCCTACCATCATTTTTCTGGTGGGCAATGCTACATCGTTACTCTTTCTAAACTGCGGCTAATTATCAGGTTAGGAGTCTTTGGTGGACATTCTTACCTAATGATAATAATTTATATACTGCACTACTTCCTACCTGAAAAAAGATCACTAAATTACATCTTGGGATCGTTCTTAGTCTAAGAAACGGTATCCCTCTTCACACATGGGATTCTCGATACTTTCACACAGCATAAAAGAAGCAGCTGTAGAGCATTCTTCAACCTGTTCATGTACAAATTGTACCTCTCATATCTTTCCAGTCAAGAGTGGAGAGTTTTCAACCTCCTCGCAGTTTGGATGAAGCCCACAATCACCTGCATCTCATCCACTTGCTTTTGCAAGTAGGCAAAACAAGAATGTTAGCTCTGAGAGGAGGAGGAGGAGAATAGCCTATTAAGAATCTTAGAGGGCTTTAAGTGTATATGGTATAGGTCATTATTTGACGTTAAGTTTTTTTTTTTTTTATGAGAGAGAGAGAGAGAGATTTGGACAATGCATGGCAACATTCACATGAAGTGCAGGGTAATACTTATGGTCAATGCTTACCTGAGAGAGAAAATGATGCTGCACTCCATGAACCAGTTGCTCCATAGACGGGTTGGGATTAGTGCTGGCCTGTATTTTCATTTGCATGTTAGTTCTGCCAGAAAATTCATAGATCTAGGAAGAAGTATAATTAGAGTCTTGTTGTAAAGCAACTGATGATGTAACTCACCAAATTGAAATGCCTCCAATATCTCCATAAAGTGGCAGTTCCAAGTGTTGCCAAATTCACCCTCTGTCATCAATAGACGATTCAGAACATAAACAACGACACAGATGGTATCTGTCCAACACTAAAAATGTATAGAAATGCCTCCTTGCAGGGAGATGTCATAATGATGATTACATAGTTTTCATCTTTTCCCATGCACAGGTTGTCTGCCTGAAACCAAATTACTAATTATGATTTCCAGTATTCTGGATCATATCTTTGTTGTTATACCCTTGAATTATTAATGTCATCCAATGATATATGATAAACAGTGGATTCTGGATGAACATGCAATAGTGAAATTCATTACCTTTTGAGGCTTCAAGATATGAGATTGCATGTCTCTACAGCTTGTTCGACTCATTGCCTTGACTGAGGATGCCCAAGGTCTGGTATGCCTCACCCTTCGTTTTGTTGGTTTATGGGGCTCCATGCTAGCTACACAGCAAAAAAGAGGAGATAAGACATTCTGATGATTGAATCATATTGCTCATCAGGTGCCAAACTTAAAACTACAGTTTAAGAACAAGTAATAAACTCACAGTAATCAAGATCTTTCTCTCCCATGTCAGAGCTACTACATATTGAGTTATTGCAGTCAATTTCATCATCATCTTCTTCATTTCCAGTTGGAGCTTCCAGCACACTCAAAGCATTCCTCTGCAACTTCACCTCTACTCCATTCTTAAGGACCTAGAAACCCATACATGCAAAATAAAGCATGGATTGGATCAGGAACAACGGTATTCTAGGAAACTATACCAATTACAAAGCATGGAATGCGTGTATTTTGGCTCTATTAGAGCAATGATTAGGGCCTCTAGAGTTAGCTGAGTAAGAACAAATGTGTTTGATTCCCTATTCTTTTAGGCCTTAAGAAGCATAAGTAAGCTTCCTTGGCAAAGAATTATCTTGAAAACTAAATTTTCTTTGTAGCTTCAGACATTACATTTATATGGAATCTAATCATGAATGAGACTGACGAAATTTAACTGATTGCAATATTCTTATTACAAGCAGACAGACTGGATAATGTAAACAAAGTGGGAAGGCATCTACAATCAGATAACAACAATGTTACATGACAAGCTATTAGTGAAGAACTGCCTTTTTACCAGCCAATGCCAGCCACCAAGACCAACAGCCTTCTTTACGACACCTTGCAGTCCCACCAAAACAGACTTCGTTCTGTTGTTCCCTGTAACAATGACCTTTGTGTGCCTAGGGAGCACAGAAAGCTCCTCATCTCCACTTTCTTCCCGAGATGAAGAAAGAGTTCGACAATAACACAGCTCAGCCTCCATCATCTGCCAAAAACAAAACAAAACAAAACAAAAATTTCATGAATTTTAACCAGAATACAGAGCATACCAAAAATATCAAAAGCGAGCGCAGGCGTGCATGCACACACAAAAGTCTAGACATTGCTGGAAATGATTAGACCCTGCAGATCAAGAATGCCTTATCCATAAATCAGGAAAAAGAAGTTTTTTGGGTTTGGAAGGAGCTTGTTCAATGAAGAATCTGTTTTCTTTACTATAATAGCAATTATGTGATATAACTTGTCATTCCTCACAATAAAGTAAAAAGAAGAGTACCCGAGAAAGAAAATCAAAATGGATTTCAAGCTCATAAGACAAATTCAATTGATTTGTACTGCTTTTGAAATAGGGGGTAACCTCTTAGATGTTCACACCTAACATAACCCAGATTAATGATCACACCTCAATTTCCAAAATGTTTATTATGGGCAAACCATCACCACCACCACCACATGCACACCCAGACGCACACACCCTGAGAAGGGGAAAAACAGAGGAATCAACTGGGTCTGTTGATCAGGGTCACCACCCAGACAAGATTAGATAGCCATAATAGGATGGGGCAGCCCTAGCAAAAGAGCATGTGAAGTTGGCCCTAAAAGCAACGTAATCCTTAGATTCAAGCATCATATTAAGAAGCAAAACTTATTAAAGACAGATCAAAAATTTAGAAAAGTAAGGACCCACTAACATTATAATTATTCTCAGCACAGCATGAGTGCAGTCATACCAAACCATGAGAAAGCAAAGCTTCTGTCCCTACCACATCATATTTATAACTAAAAGCCTTATCTCAAAATAAACAGAACACCAGAAGTGGCAAATAAATAAGAAAGAAAATAAATAAAAGCTCACAATCCGCTACCTTCTCTGATTTCTTCAATTTGAAACTCATTCTTTTTTTGAGTAATATCCAGGATTCAAACCCTAGACCTTGTGAACAGCAAGCCCTTAGGCGTGAGGTGCCAACCAATTGTTCTAAAAATTATTTTTATCATTCAGACTGAGTTGCCATGTAATCTGAATTTTAAATTTTTAGAAAAATCATCCACATTATACATGTTGGAACTTCATTTTCCAGGACTAGTAAAATTATAAATTTAAATTGTGATCAAATTTTATTTAAGTGATTGGAGTTGATCCCTCCCAGTAAAGCAATTACTCAGAAGCAAATCACATCTCCACAACAAGTAACATCGAAGCTTTAAAAGTAAATACCATGCAATTGAAGTATGAAATTGAAGCAAAGCTCTCACCTGAACTAAGATCTCTGTTCTCCAGGCAGTCCCAATAAAACTTTCTTCCCTTGAGATCAAAGTAAAATAACAAAAGAAGAAAAAAAAAAAAAAGCAAGAAAACCAACTCCCAAACTCCAATTAGAACTCTAGATGGAAATGCAATGCAATCATATCCGAGAAAAGCTCAATCTTCGATCCCTCGCTTCTCGATTCCCACAAGGCCAGAGATCGCATTCAATTCTAGTCATCAAAAACCAATCCACAAGCGCTGATTGAACCAAATAGCCAAGAATAACAAAAGGAAGAAACCCTAATCCTATGCGAGAATTGATAAATTGGAAATTAAAGCAAAGGAGGAAAAAAACAATTCGGGTAACAATAAAAAAAAAAAAAAAAAAAAAATCTCGATTTCCAGATACCAGAAGGCATTGGTTCGATCCATGGAAGGAAGAGATCAAACCACACGACGTCACACGAAATGCGACTGACTTGTGCCTCGGCGAGCTCGAAATTGGGATTTTCCACCATGAAAGATCAGATTTCGAGCTACAATTCACGAAAAGGGCCACGGATCTGAGAAAATTGAGCTCAGGGAGCCGGGCTGTGCAACGACGGAGAAGAGGATAAGGCGAGGGTTTCTTGGATTTTTCCCGAGAATAGAGCCATTTTAGAAAGAGATACCAAAGAAGAAGAGCAGAAACACTCGCCCACAGTACGCTTTACAACTGCCATGCTAAACGACCCGTCCCTCTCTTTTTCCTTCTTTAACTCGCGCTGCCACCGGCCATAGCCGGTCCGAAATTTCGAATTCTCCTCGAGCGAGCACAGGTCGGTGAAATGACCGGGTTACCCTCATTTTAAGATAAAGACCTCGAAGTTTCCTAGCGGGTGCCTTCCGTCCTTCTACATTGATGGTTATTCGTTTCAGTTTTATTATTATTATTATTATTATTAAAAAAAAAAAAAAGGAAACTTCTATTTTCCGGCGTTAGCTTTCATGAAACGTATCCTTGACCGTTGGCCAGCCTTCAAGTCCTACCGCTGATGCTTCCTCGTCTCGTTGATGTAGAATAAACGGCAAAGGTTGTGCAGAGAATTTTATGCAAGAGCCCAGTCAAATTAATATTTTTCTTGTAATAAATTTATTCAGAAAATTGAAATATAAATTATCGATTCAATGCCCGGAAAAAATTTGGCTTGATACAATGATAGTAAATGCATGAAAAAAAATCTGAAAAATTTATCAATAGAATGGAAAATATTTTGGATTAGAAAAAAATAATTAAATTGAAAAATATAGGCATTCCAAAATAGATTTAGAAATTATTTATTTAAAAAATAAGCATATAGAAGAGGCAAAAGTAATAAATGATATATATAGTGTGTCATTGATTTTGGTTGGGCACATGACAATTTTTAAATTAAACATGAATATTTCGTGAAAAATTTATTTTTAAAGATAATTTAAAAATTAAAATACTTTTAATTTTTCATAATAATTCAAAGAACGCTGTAAACCATCCCTATAACCCGGGAGAACAAATAGCCCGAGCACCAAACTATATATAATTTATTCTGCGCGCCGCGTCTGGATTCAGGTACGGTCCAAACGAAACATGAAACATTTATTCTGGATTCTCCCATCTCCCAGTACCTAAGAGGGAATAATTGGGAAGGGGGTATAAACTCCTATGATATTCATAAGAGATATGATTCCAATTATTGTTACAAATACGAATGCGAACCAAGTTTGATGCTGATGTCTTTAACCATTATTCACCCAGGCAATATCGCTAAAATTGACTCAACATTAAGTACTTAGGAATAATCAGGGCACTACATCTAGCATACGACCTTTCACACTCAACAATAGGCTATATATCATAATGGGAGACCCATACAACAGGCTATTAGCTCTAATGGTGAAGCATACCGCTGATAATTGCATCATTGTGCCTGATTTATTGAAAGTTCTCAGCCACATGAATAGTTCACTGTGTTCATCATCCAAGGCACGTTAGCATGGAATACTCCTTTCATTTGAACAAGGGGTTTGGCCAAAAAGCAACGCCAAATGATAGACGTCAAAACATCCGGTGGATGGCCAGTGGCCGCCCAAGGAAATGATCCCTCTGGAGAAATTTCTTCGGCCACACCCTTCTCCCACTCTTGTCCAGTTATTCTGCATGATGTTGCCGATTCCATCTAAATTGTGCATCAAGGCACCACCACCCACTAAACTCCTGCCATTGTCTTCAACCTCATGATGCAGCCATTTTATCGGTTATGATAGTGCCGGACATTTTAAGCAAGGTTTGGGCTTGGACCATGACAATAAAAAAGAAGTTCCACCCAAAAACGTCAGCTTAATTCGTACTGACCAATAAAGGACAGAACGTTCTGAACTGAACCTGGACCAATTGAACCTGTGTCTAAACTTGTTTCTGTGAGCCCCAGAATGAAAGCTCCAAGGATTCGAAGATATACCACTAATCACGTTACGGAAAGAAGAGAGAGTGAAATAAAAATAAAAATACAAAACATATTTGAGCCTCCATATATATATATATATATATATCTTCATTCACCATTGTTGATGTTTTTTATCTCCATGCACCATCATTTTTTATGCCCATTATTGCTCATCACATCTCCGAAATCTAACATTATCCAACATCATTGAAGATCTCTATCACCACCTACCATCATTAGCAATTTTCACCACCATCTATCATTCTCCGATAATCTCTACCTACCAAGCACCAAGGATCTCTCAGTACCAGCCATTGCCTTCAACAACTTTCGTTATTGGCCATTGATGATAATGATTATATTTTGATATCCAGCACTATCATTAACATCAATGATTTCTATCATCACGCACTATCAATGATAATTTTCACCATCACTCACCATCAATAATAATCTCTAATGCTACGGACCACTATCAATAATTTGCAACACCACCTTTCATTGCTTAGACTAATAATATTCACCACTATCTATCATTACCGACGATCTATCCACAACTATTGACAATAGGTTGTGAATGATCTTTGTTGAAGATAATACATATATTTTAAAAAAGTAATACATATATTATAAACTAAATATATATTGAATAGAAAATCTTTTTCAGATATTCACTTTCAAGAAGAAACAAATACTGGTATAGAGGATCATAAACGATCTCTATCATAGTCAATTACTGCCAATGATTTTTACTATCTTTCACCATCACCAACAATTTTTACCACCATCTACCACATCAATAATTGTCCAACATTACTAATCATATCCGCAACTATTAGTGATCCTTATCATCGTCCATCTTTGCTAACAATATTCATTATCATCCATCACTACCGGCAATCTCTACCACTATTCATAATTATCAATAAAAGTATTAGAGATTTTTAGTACTACATTTAAAAAGTTGATGCAAACTTTTCAAATTGGCTAAGAATTCAACTTCAATAGTTAATGCACTAAAATCTGGTACACGCACTTTACTAATGCATATATTTTAAACAATCAATATATATCTTTCTAATAGATAATCTATACATGTCAATTATTGGTGAAAAGTTTTGACTAGTAATAGACACACTTCAATAGGCGATGTTTTTATTAGATTATCATAGTCAATGCGCACGTTATAAGATATTAATATTTACAAGTACATATTATAAATTACTGATATATTTATTTTCAAAACATGATGCACAAATTATAAAGATTTTATGGGCATAATTGAAATGAACGACACATATGTGCTCAATTATTAGCGTGAATATTTTAAATAGGTAATGTAAACATTTTAAATGGTATAATATAATTATTGAATGATAATAGCTGATGTACATATTATAAGATATTAATAAGTTATAAGTACTTTCTCTACATGGCCTATATACATATTTCAAATTAGTAATATAAACATGCAT
This sequence comes from Metroxylon sagu, assembly GCA_017589505.3. Classification (NCBI taxonomy): domain Eukaryota; kingdom Viridiplantae; phylum Streptophyta; class Magnoliopsida; order Arecales; family Arecaceae; genus Metroxylon; species Metroxylon sagu. Next base: position 1,227,724 of record JACVBY030000615.1, read on the forward strand.
CTAATTCACACATGTTGAAAAGTGATGCATAATGACAAACTTACTTCATCGTAACTATCAAATCTATTTTTTTATTTTTTTTGATATCTTAGAGTCTTTTTTTCTATTTCTGGTGGTATCAAAATATTACTGTGATTGAACATTTTAATTATTTCTCCAATAAATGAGTATCTTTAAAAAATATTCTTAGTTTCACACATGTATATTAATAATTGAAAATGCATATCACTTCTTAAAATATATGCATGATTGCTAATGATAGTTGTTCATCACCTAGTTTGAATTGTTAGGGTGATGGTAGACATCGACAAAAATGATAAATAGAGATAAATATCAACCATAGAGGGTGGTGGTGGATATCATCTATGATGATACATAATGATGGTGGTGGATAATAATGAAGATTGTCCTTGATGACATGTGGTGGTTAAAATCACCATTGGTGATGGGCGACGTTGTAATTCATTGATAAGAATGGTTATAGTGAAGATCAAAAAATATATTTTCAATTTGACATGTATACATCAATCCTTTATAGTATGCATATCACTTTATTTTTGACATGTGCATTACCGACGATGATCATCCACCTCTCATCATTGATGATTATGGGTCATAGAGGACATCCTTGACTAGTGGAACAGCAAGTGGTGAATATTATATGTGGGCAATGAAGAAGAAAGTTAGAGATCATGGTTGATGATAAAGATCATTAAAGGTAATGGATATTATAAAGTGATAATAGAGATCATCATTAGTAATAAGTGATAGGTAAAGATCGCCGACGATGGTTGTTGTAGTAAAGACAAAATAATACCTTACCTAAATATTTTTCATGTTTTTCTTAAAAAATAAATATCTCTAAGAAATAATTTGAATTTATTGTGGGCAACAACCTAGAATGTATAGATGCGAAAAATAATTTAATATACATGGAAGGAAAAGAAGGTAGAAGTAGATCAAAAATTACATGAAAGAAAATGATAAAGAAAATTTTAAAATTTTTATATCTTACAGAAAATATAACTTAAAACTAAATAGAATGAAGGAAAATGATTCATACAAAACTTGTTATTGTTATTGTTATGCGTATGTATCATCTTCAACAATGATCTTCTACCATCCATCATTGATAGTTGAGAATGATGATGGCTAATTGTGGTAAACATAATTGATGATGGTAAATCATAGTAAAGATTATTAGTATTGCTGTGTAATGATGGAGATCACTAATAATGATGAAAAATATCAATAATATTGGGACATCATAAAAAGTGAAGGCAATAATGGTAGTAGATATCAATAGCAATAGTGAACAAAGATGTGTAGCCTTGATAGTGATAGATAAATATCAAAATTTTTAACATTGATGGATGGTAGTGAGAAATAGTAGCAGATTAAAGAGAGGGTTTTCTCTCCCTTCCATTTCTTCTTCCTCAAACTTTTTTTTTATAATTTATTTTATACATAATGTGCATTTCATCTCATATGCTCTTTTCTTTTCATACAGGGAGATGATGGGATAAAGAGCATTTAAATTCAGATAATTAAAAATAAAAGCGCTAAAAAATATGGGGCCAAGTTTATCAAAAGATAAAATATGATGTTTTTTTTTAAAAAAAAAAATACCTTGAACGCTGACGGGCGATGGAAGATCATTCCGCGCCGCTTCGGCCCCGAACATCCGCCCGAGCCCACCGACCCCGTGGGTCCCACGCTCCTCTAACTCGACGAATGCTTCGACTCAAAATTACCCGACTCGGCTTCCCCAATCCGTTCCGACTCGGCCGGACCGGCCGAGCTCCTTCCATCCGAACCGCCGCCGCTCCATGGCAATGAGAACCCGCCCACCGGCGGGAACGAGTCCCCAGACACTAGCGCCTGCAGTAGCCGCGGCAGCAGCGGTACGGTCACCTCCACGGTGCCCTCCAGCATCTTCACCACCGTCCCCATGGCCGGCCGCGCCGCCTCCTCGTCCTGGATGCACCACACAGCCACCCGCGCCGCCCGTTCCGCCTCCCCGCCGTCGTACTCCCCGCCCAGCCCCGGGTCCACCACCTCCGCCACCTTCCCCTCCACGATCCTCCTCGCCGCCCACGACGGGAAGAACCACCCTTCCACCGCCTCGTCCGCCTCTGGCGGCGTCGGCGAATCCACGTTGCGCCGCCCGCCCAGGATCTCCAGCAGCGTCATCCCATAGCTGTACACGTCTGCCTTAGCGGTGATCGCCGTGCCGTAGATCCACTCCGGCGCGACATAACCCCGCGTCCCCCTCATCGCCGTGATCACTCGGCTCCGATCCCGGCCGACAAGCTTCGCCAGCCCGAAGTCCGATACCCTCGGGGTGAAGTCGCCGTCGAGCAAGATGTTCTCTGGCTTGATGTCGCAGTGGATGATGCGGTCCCTGCACTCCTCATGGAGATAGGCAATGCCCCTCGCCGTGCCCACGGCGATCCGGAACCTCGCCGCCCAGCTCAGCGGCGGCTGGCTGTCGCGGCGGAGGTAGGCGCTGAGAGGGCCGAGGGGCATGTAGTCGTATACGAGGAGGCGGTGGGTATCGTCGGAGCAGAAGCCCCGGAGGCGGACGAGGTTCACGTGGTGGACGCTCCCTATGGTACGGACCTCTGCCCGGAATTCCCGATCGCCGTCGCCGCCAATGGGGCGCTCCAGCCGCTTCACGGCCACCGAAATAGAGTCCGGAAGCTCGCCGCGGAACACCGCGCCGAAGCTCCCGTGCCCTATCCTCTCCGAGAAGCCTCGCGTCGCGGCCAAGAGCTCCTTGTAGGTGAACACCTTTAGGTTCGAGAATGCTCCTTCGCCTTCTTCTCTCCTCCGATTCATTCTCAAAACCAGAAGTGAAGCAATCGATCCCAAAATCGCCAATAAGCCGCCACAGATCATGGCAATTAGAGTCGTTTTCTTCAATTCCGCTTTGGATTTCTTCGAAAAATTACCGCTCGAGGCCGAAACCCTAAGGAAGGAGACTGGAGAACTCGTGCTGTTCCGGAGATTATAGGCCTTTTCGTACAGATTTCGGCAAACGCTGGTTCTGGAATCGTAGGTTAGACCGAAGCAGGAGCAATTGCTCCGGCAGGAGTCCTCGCAGGCGTCCCGGCTTACGCCGGAAATTTCGACGGCGATCTCGCCGTCGAGATCGACGGCGCCGATATCCTCGAACTCGTCAGTGGAGCAGGAAGAATCGTCACCGCGGAAGCACCCGCGGGAGTAGTCGCCGGAGCTCCAAGCGGCCGGATCAGCAGGGCGGAGCCGGGAGGGGCAGTCGCAGAGGTGGAGGCCACCGACGCAGCGGCCGAGGTTCCCGCAGCGGCCGTAGACCTGGCAGCTGCTATCCGGCCGGGACCAGAACATGTCCCAGCTCGCCCTCTGCGGCGACCAGGTGTATTGCATCAGCTGGCCGGAGAAATCAACGACGAACCTCGTCAAGAGAGGCTCAACGCCCTCCGTCGGCGCCTCCACCACCGAGTAGGAGAAGGACGCGTTCGGGCCGAACGGGTTAGAGAACTGGAAGTGGTAGATGTATGGCACCGTCATCTCCGGCACGCCAGTGAACTGCTTCCCCGTCCAGTTCCCGGTCGACCAGTAGCGGGCGGAGCCGTCGAACACGAGATCGAACTCGCCGCCGCGGAGTCTGAGGGAGTAGGGACCCGGGGAGGGGTCAGAGCGGCTCCGCCAGGAGACGAGGGGACGGCCTGGGGTGACGGCCATGTCCGGAAGCCAGGTGTCGGCGGGGTGGTCGAAGCTCTGCCAGACGAGGGCGCCGCTGGAGGAGAGGAGGAGGAGGTTGCCGGTGTCGAGGAGGCGGACGGCGGAGGCTGGGCGGGTGTTGTTGGAGAACCAGAGGAGGGAACCGGAGGAGTCGGCGACGGCAAGGCGGCCGTCAGGGTGGGTGAGGAGGGCGGAGGGAGGGCCGAAGCCGCGGGTGACGGGGGCGGCGCGGTTGGCCACCCAGACGACGGTGCGATCGGGGATGGAGGCGTACCGGATGACGAGGAACCAGGTGGCGCCACCTTTGGCGGAGAAGAAGCCAAGCTCGAAGGTCCGATTCGGGCTCAGGAGGGTGGAGTTGCCGACGATCAGCACGGTGGCGATAGTGGAATTCAGCTCGGCCACCACCGGAGCACTGAGAAGATCCGAGAAGAAAAAAAGGATCGAGAGGAGGAGACGGTAGGCCTTTTTCGCCATTTTCTCGGTATTTTTAGCACAACTGGGAGAGTGAGGGAGCAGGCAGTCTAGCGGTCGGCTTGGCTGCTTCATGAACAGCACATCCAGTGGTGGTTTTCTTGGTCGGAAAACCACTTGAAAATAATTTTTAAAGTTATAACCTAATCTTTTATCGTATATATATATAGAGAGAGAGAGAGTCTCCTAGGCCTCAAACCATGCCGTATTGACTCATACGTTGCAGCTGAACTTGTTATCATCAATGTTAATGATAGTCGTGCTGGGGGGGGGGTTAAAGAAGCAAATCTATTTGTTCATACCTGGTCCAAGTCTCTCAGTCTTAATTCAAAGATAGTCGCAGCAGAGGTACGAGCCAGTCCACTTTGCAATAGCTGATTTGCATGGTCCACCGGAACTTTCGCATCCATTTTTGAGTTCACAAAGTCATAATAAGTCTGAGATCTTCTTCAGCGCAGAGTGCTGTCTCTCTCTGCTGTGCACATCCTAACCTCCCATCCATAGATGTATACAAAAATAAAAATAAAAAGAAAAATAAAAATTCAGCCATTCATCTAGAAGAGAGGCTGGGATGTGCACTCTGCAGTGCATCAAAGAAGATATTGACTCATTTTTGATACCATGGGCGCACTGCGGTCACCAACCATCTACCAACAAAGACCCTAGACTTGCCTCTTTCCAAATCTCCCCCTGCGGTCACCAACCACCTACCAACAAAGACCCTAGACTTGCCTCTTTCCAAATCTCCCCCACCCTGCGTCAAAAAAAAAAAAAGCAGATCCTGTACTCGATTCCATTGTTGAAAAAGTTAAGATTACAGAAACATCCAGCCTTATTTCGTAGCCTTCATTTCTTACATTTACACCTCCTATTCAATCGATCATGATGGTAAACTGCAAATATTTTCTGATTTGACACTTCGTATGCATAGCATTGCCGTCCAGAGAACTATACTGTGCATCTTTTATTTAGCAAATGAGAGCTATTTGAAACCAAAGATTCAAAATCACAAAAAAAACAAAAACTAGATTATAATTTGATCAAAACGGCATCCTTCAGGAAGCTTATCAAATGCACCAGAAACACCAATTTGAAACCTTTCTCCACTTTTCTCAAGTGCATTCTCAAAATATAAAAAAAATGAATTGCAACTTTTAAACACCAAGTGTCCTGCTCAAGTACATCACTGACACATCCAGAAATTCTAGAGAAACATCATAATTTTCTAATCAATGGAACCTCTAGTGGTAAAGAGAACATCTAGTGGTAAAGAGAACATCTAGTGGTAAAGAAAACAGCAAATTTTCTCTTTGAGACAACAAAAAAAAAAAAAAAAAAACCAAAAAAATAAAGGGAGGGGGTTAGGTATGACCGAATCCTTCACGATGTTGACCCATGTTAACTCAATAATTTTTACCTTGGTTTCAGCTCCACCATGACGGAGAGAGACAGAGAGAAGAGAAAGTTTTAAAGAAATAGTCCTTGAAAATTGAAAATGCTTCCTTGAAAATAAAAAGTAAGATTAAAACTCTCTTATTTAAACAAATAATAAGAAATAAATTAATAGCCTAGGTACATGGCGATTAGCTATCAAAGAAAGAAAATTTTGGAGCAGCGTGAAATTCTCTCTTAAGGTGTTTGGATGCGCATAGTTTAGTATGGTAGAATTTTTATTTATCAACATTTATCATGCGTTAAATCTACCAGAGATTAGAAAATTGCTTAAACCTTCGTGCAACTCTTCAAATACATTAACTAGGCCTTCATAACTAGAAAATTTATCATTACATATATAACATTAAGAAATTCACAATTCCTCATTTATATGAAAATGGAGCAAGAGATATATGCCTTATCATTATGCAATCCTTCATACACTGAAAGAAACATGACAACGCGAGAGGAAAAATTCGTATACAATTCAAATATACAAGGCATATGACAACGGCCAGTGCTTAGAACTATACAAAAGCCAACCAACTCACCTGGAGAGAAACAAAAGGACAAGAAACATAGCTTCCAAAAATAGGGCAAAAGAATTGCTTCCTCACATCTGGTCCTGACATGAGGCCACATCTCTCAATTTCATCTGCCAGCTAACCAACATCACAAAAAAATTCAAAGCTTTACATGAACGATGCACAACAAAGCAAATCTTTCCATCACATTTCACTTTGACCTCTTTCTTTCTTTTTTAGGCAACCCAAAAGAATATGACCCACAACATGGACACCTGAGACTAGAAAACTTCCATCTTATGAACAAACTATTGCAGAAACATCCGCTTCCACCCATCACTACTGAAAAGATGAGGACATGGTACTTCCATTCAGGCTCGCATCCACTCCAAAGAGGCTGAAATCTAAAAAGCTCACTTCCATGGCATTACAGACAATTGGTGCTACCCACTAGACATATGGTCGATCACCATGATCTGCAATAAGAAATCATACGCTCAGTATTCGTGGGATAACAAGGCACTCTTCAAAAGCACAGACCATGCAAAAACACTACTACTTCAACCTTAAGTCTTTTTGCCTATTTGGACATTCTTTACTTTTTTAGGGTATGTATAGTTTACACGCATCATTAATTCATTCTTCTTTCCAGTTCTCCACTGGTACGTTAACTCCAGGCTAAAATAGGTTATATATCTTATGAGGCAGGTAAAGATTATTTTCAGCAAACATCATAACAATCATTCAAACATATACAGAAACAAATCAACATCTACAGTGTCCCAACATTTAATATTCTGCAGAAACTTAAAGAGCTTGGCTTGGCGACAATGTACAAAGAATCAAAATTGCCACATACAAGAGGCATATATGGTTACTTAAAAACAATTGAAATTCTTTCATAGGCAAACCTGATCACAAATGGGGCAAGTATCACTTCTCTCCATCCACTCAAGAATGCAGGAGAGGTGAAAATGATGTTCACATTTCGTTAAAATGCGAGGGTTCTCTGCATCATATTCTGCAAAAAGAAAAAGGTAATGAAAATTCATCAGATTCCTTAGCTCTGTGTGCATTACAAAAGTTTAAGATTGCTTCAAGCATTTGCCAATGATCTGCCATCAAGACAACAGACTCTTGATGAATGCTATCAATCATGGCATGCAGACTCTTCATGGCAGTGTGCCAACAACTTGCGCACATGAAGATCTTGAACTTGAGTAACCAAACCTGCTGCTGATTGTTTGCTTTCTTAGGAATCTAATATCAGTCTCAGAATCATCTCAAATATGATCATTTTTCAGAAGTGAGAAGCATATAATTTTTTAAATAGGAGGAAAATTTCCAAGTGGGAACAATATGAATACTAGCTTAATTCAAGACCACATGTGTGCCAAAAACAAGAGGATACTTATCTACACAAGCCTACACAACTTTCTTAGTGATTATATGTTGCTATCAAATACAGCCATTTCTCACAAACTCTGGAACAGAAAACAGTAGTACATAGCCCATAATGCTATGCTTGACTGGTAGTTGATTAAAGGAAAAGATAGCTATTTGATTAAACAAATCAATCAACTTGTCCTTTTCATTTGCTTTTTGGAGAAAGTAACACATCATCTGCTTCATAAGTATAGGTAGTTTAATGATATGCCCACTACAAAGAAGCCGTAGGAGTTCCTTTCAAATATTGTCCTCAATGTTTAGGAATACACTTCAGCTAATAAGACATAATGCATGTTTATTTTCATGTCTTTTAAGTCAAAAAGAAAATACAGATTAAACGGTACAGGTTTCTAGAAGCAACTGACTACATCAGTTATCATGTTTCTTTCATTTTATCATATTGAATCGACACAAGTGACAACCAGAACAAGTCACCAAAATTGAAAAGACTATTCCCATATCGCATATTTCAGTAAGCGCAAAGTTTTATTCTCATCATTGCAATGTGGCACAGGAAGATGTGACTCTGTAGAGAGACAAAACAATACCTTCCAGACAAGTGGGGCAAACATCTTCCTCATCAGTAGCTGAAGCAAGAGGTGCATCCACCTTGGAAGGTTCATCTTCTGTTCCAGGGGAGTCATGTTCACAATCAGTTTTACCCTTGCAGTCTGACTTTTCCAAATCCCCTCCCGTATCTGAACCTTCAAATCTTCCTTCAGTTTCTCCTATGGGCTGGGAATCTGCTGTTTGCACATGATCAGTCTTGATTCCACAATTTTCCAAGTTTCTGGGCAACGTTTGTGAACTTGTTAAGTTCACATCATAAGGCAATGGAGCAGGAGGTGCTCGGTAAGTATCTGGAGTAGATGTCTCCAAATTTGTATCAACAAGTAGTCCACCAGAGACTACAGAAGATGTACCATGGGTGGTAGACAATGGTTCATGCTCCTCTAAATCCTGTGGGCACTGCATAAAGGAATCAATGTTTGACAAATAAGTATTTAGATGGAAAATTCATATCTCAAAATGATTTGTCCTAACATTAGAGGATCTCATTGATTAAACAAAATAATAAAAAGTGGGCTTTATGATATTCTAGAATAGCAAGATGTGTTAGCAAGCAAAAATCTCCAATGCAATTGAAGCTGGAGCAAATTAGTCGAAAGGGTACCGAGATGTTTCATCTCCATAATCCTCCAAATCAAAATTATAGAAAACAGCCATCATGTAAAATACAGTAAACCACATAAAAGAAAACATTACAATACTCGTGGACGACCTAAGCAAGATACCATGCGGAGTAAATGCATATAAAATCTCAATATACAACTTCAACAAACAAATTTCTGTAAAAAAAATAATGGCATTTACTTCACATGTTACATCCTTTAATAAATCCACCATGCCACAGATAGCACTATCTTTAAGATCAGCAGATGAAGCTCATCTTATATGAAGTATTTGACTTAGCAAACAGAACAAGAGGTCGTGTATTAGCTTTAAATAGGTCATCAATAGAATTATGAATGATACAAACAATGGTAGATCAATCATCCCTGAAAAGATCTTGAGAACTTGAAAAATGCCATGGAGAAATAATACAATAGAAAAAAACATAAGATTTTACTGATTTCTTTGAAATTGCACTTTGCAATCATACAAAGGTGGGCTTGGAAAGCCTTATTCACGCCAAACAGATTGCTGAAGAACATAGGCAAGGAATATTATACAGGTAAAACCTACTTGCGCTAGGCATAACCATACCAATAAAAACTGTCATAAGCTACTCCTGGCATAGAGCCTTCATTCATGCCTACAAGCTTTTTCTTAATGGAAACAGGCACCCTGAAGAAGGAGCTGTTCCAAAAATCGTAGCTAAGCAAAAGTAGGAATGGTTTGTCAAACAACCACTGCCACAAACAAAATGCAGCCTAAGAGAGCATATGATCATAAGTTTCATAAGAACCAACGTGCAGAATGTAGGGCATGTGCATAGGTTGAAAATGCTTATAGAGAAGAGAGAAGATTCATTGGTCAGTAGATGTCACATCTAAGATTGAAGCAAGGACAAGAGAATGGCAATGTGCTATTATAGTTTTACATGGTCATCATAAATCATTAATGGTTCAGTTATGCGATACAAATTAAAATGTTGGGAATGAAGAGGCATGTGAGCAAAAATGACTGAAGCCAGCAGCTGGGTGCAGTACAACCATCATATATGAAGTTGCCATTTAGGAAAACATGACCATAAAGATAAAGACAAATCCATAAAGTTGACCAATAAATAAAAGGATTTTTCTATTTGCACACGTCGAATGTGAAATACATAAGATCTAGTGCTTGGATTTGCAAAGCTGTGATCTCATTGAATAATGAAATTTTTGAGGTAGTTTTCCATCAGTTTTTTTCTATGTATAAATTGGTGAATGCACTGTCAATATCAGTAGATGCACCACCACCGCTTGTCTTGAAAACAGTTTTGGAGAGACTGAAATGACATAGGTGTATTCAGCAAAGAGTGGAATATACTTATAGAGTGTTTATGGTGGCAACCAACTACAGCTAATGGTTGTGCCATATAAATGAAAGAGTATCCCAATATTTGAATTCCATTGTGAACAAATTCTAAAAAGAGTTGGCAATAATATTCACATGATTTTGGATCATGTTGAATAAGAGCAAGAAGAGGGTAGTACCGTGGCATTGGTTATGACTCCAACTTATCCATCTATTAAGATGGATGACAAGAAGAAAATAAAATGTAGCTCTATCAAAATAAACAAGTATTTAGCTGACGATGGTGATGAAAGGGAGACAAGAAAGAAAACCTATAAGCTGTTATATTCCTTTCTTCAGACCAGGTAGTAATGCCACACTTGGTCACATCTATTGATAAAATCAAGGTGATGCAGAGTGACATCAATCTCATTTCTCACAATCAGGAAAAAGACCCTATATCTAGTAACAAACACATTACAATTTCAAAACCAGAAATAATGGGGAAAAAGAAGAAAAAAAACATCAGCAAATGCACAATGCCATCATGTCCTTCATATAAGCTTGTACATACACATGAATAGCTGTCCAACCGTTCATGTTTGCCATGGTCAACTTCAAACACTTAATACTGGAGTTATATAAGGCCTAATTGAGGCTTGCCTCACCTTATGCCTTGGGGCTCAAACTTCTTAGCAACTTTAGGATAATCAATGAGGCTTTATAACATGAAAAAGGGCATAATTATTAAGAGCTTCATCTAAGAGACCTTTAAGCCATGCCCTCTATGATAAGAATACAAGTAAGGCTTTGATTATTTCCACAACCAAATGGAAGGGAAGATATCCATCTCAGTTTATATTCTTGCAGCTTCATTTCACATTGTCAAATTTTTTAACTTCTAATATACCACCAAAGTTTGTTCCAGCCATGTCCTAAAACTTTGATTAGCAACCTGTCTGACCAAACTGTAGTTATATCAGAAGCAACTAAAGTTCTATTTAAATTATAATCTTTTCATTTCATAAATCCGGAAGTCAATTTTTATTTTCTACAGCTACCCTAATGTTTCCACTTTCCCTCTTAGTCCATTATAACAGCAGTATGTTAACAAAACTCAGGAAAAACGTGAGGAAAATGATAATCAAGTTTCTTCCATGTTTGGTGAATGCAAACAGCAGAAGGGAGGTGTAATTGATAATTTCATTCACTTAGAGCATAAAGCAAGTAAATACACATTTTAACAAATAAAAGACATACAAAATCCATATTTTCAGCATGAAAGTATTATTCTACTAACAACTGAAATAAATAGCTAATAGCAGATCAAAACTATAAACAAGATTGGTTAGATTTAATATACATTAAAAAAAAAAAAAATCTCGTGCAAATGCAGGAACTACGCACGTAGTAGTAAGCTGGTGTCCTATCTGATTCAGCTCTTCTGGATGAACAGCAACAGCAACCACCCATTTTCTATTTACCTGTTTGTTCAGTTCAACGCTGTAGTCCAACAGGAATTACAGATTGTTGGAGCATTATTTCCTGTGGTCTGACATAACAGACACCAAGCCTATTAGCTACAGAGCACACCTCTGAATTAATAATTTTCAGTGTGGCTCAACCCAGAAATAGTGATATAATATTTAAGGTAGCATGATACTTCTCTTTTTGGATAGAACCTTTTTATTTTGTGTGTGCATGCATGTGAATGTGTGTGCGCATGTGTGAAACAAACAAGTCAACATATCTTAAAGCAAATGTCATCCAACAAGCTAATAAAGCCATCTCAAACCAGAATTATTCTAGTCAGAGTGATACAAATACATAAGGATTTAAAATGACAGAAAAGAATACGTCAAAACAACAATAAACTAACTAGTGGATGTTTTAGCGTAATCATAGATTTGATGTTAAATAACATGTCCAATGAGCGCTGGATCCCGGATCCAAAGCCTGTATCATGTCGTCAGCCAGTGAAATTGAGTCTACCATGAAATTCTCAACTGACAAAGAGTTCTGTTTAACTCATCTGATCCATGATTCTCTGATCAATGAGTTAAATGAAAAAACCGTCATTTAGACCATCATACAAATATTAACCATGATCAAAGAATTGTAGTCATTCTCATACCTTTCCTTCATCAAGATATCATTGAAAAAAATTATGTCCTAGAACTAATGCTGGCAATTAGTTTCATAACTTTTCACCACCGAGAGTTCTTCACGTTACACATAGGAATCGTCGAAGGTTGTTGCTTCCATGCAATACCAATGATCGCATTACTAGTCCTTTGAGCATAATAATCAATCCTCCAAATAATCAACAACCACGATCACATACTTTAGTTCACATTGGCTCACATGATCTTCCCTCAATTTAACTAGAGGGAGCCCGTTTAAACAGGCCAAATAATTTATACTGTTAATTAAAAATTATATACCATTATCCAAACCTTACAGACCATCTGCATGATAGAACTCCCAAGTCCCTAAAGCAGCTAAATTGAAAAAAAAAAAAAAATCAAACTGAAGCTTCCTGAAATGTGACTATAATCAAATTGCATCGATAAGATTTTGATTTGCTTTGGTGCACCTCATTATATGTATACTTTCTAAATTCCAAATCTTATGATGTCCAACCATGAACGGCTACAAATTTTTTTCCAGGGGATTTTGGATATTTAACAATAGAAAGATGGACCACTAGAAATATCCTTTATACTTCCTATAGTGATGTGTATGGATATCTAATGTCTTAATCCTCCAACTACACAACGCTGAAAATTTACCATCCTCCTTGGCAATATATCAGCATCCATTAATTTGGAGCTCAATAACCCTAATTCTAACTACTAGACTGCGAGATTACAATATAGCAATTACCATGCATTTATCATATAGAGGCTCTTTGCCTAGTAACCTACAACATGGATCGATTGAGGAACTAATATGACACTTGGTTCTTAAAAAGGCATAATCAGATGTCTAGAAAAAGATGAACTCCAAAGGAAATGTCACCTCATCAATCTCATTTTAATCAGTTTTTGAAAAATCCCTGCACAAATATGATAAGCAAATGCAACAAATCAAGTAAGCATATCACGGATTGCTGCTCAAAACTTTATCATGAGTTTGAGAGCAATTTTTACTTGGCAGTTTTTCAGAAGGAATGCAAGCAATCCTAACCATGGACTTGCTCCAATTGGTGAGGGAAGACCAAGCCTACAGAAACAGGGAAGTAGAAAATGTACACATGGGTTCTGTGTGTGTAACAAGGAATATGTTCGTACAACATAAGAAGTAATCTGGCAGGCACTGAGAATTATATTGAGATACATAACTGTTTGACGCAGTTATCTTAAGAAAAATGAGTTTCTAGTCAGTGAACTTACACCAAGAGCCAACCTTATACTCTTTCCTCATAAGTCATAATCTTGTCCCTCATGAAATAATTTTTAACCTTCAAATGGTTGTGCTATGGTTTATGCTAATCAAAAAAGAGAAAAAAAAACAGGAAGAAGCATGCAATGCATCTACCCATTGGTTAAGGCAGGTAATCCAATCTTTTAAAAGAAATGGTGCGGTTGTCCCAACAGCAAACTTACCAAAATACATAGGATAAGCAATTTGTTTTCAGCACTATAGACTCCTCTCAAATTGATGGTACAAAATGAGTTAGAAAGTTCAAATGACCAAGTGGCTTGCAACATAGTCAGTCAAGAGATCAACAATCCACAAGATCCAATGAACTAGAAAGAGATACAGAAAGTTCAACATGATGAATCAAATAGTAGTTGACATCAAGATGCATGCATGCAAAGTTGAGACACAGCTATAGAGGAACATATGGTCGCTGATTGTCAGGGCACCCTTAGCAGGATAATGGAAGATGCTTACCAATGGGGAGGGAATTATCCTAGTGAAAATTCAGTTTTTTTCCTTTTTTTTGGGCCTAAATTGCAGTAGAAGACTGATATGGTGGCCGCATGGCTGATTGTCTTATTAAAATAAATCAATAATTAAAGCCGCATGGAGCATTACAAGACTAATAGTTTGTTTCATGAATTCTCAAGACCTCAACCATTGCTAACATTATAAAACACATAAAAGCAGCTCAAAGTCAATAGGTTAGCCAAAGAAGATAGCTGGATACGTCCATGACAACTCATATTTACTAATCATGTATACCCAACTAAAGACTACTGCTCACACACTCTTAAAATGTGGGTTTTAAAGAGCTTATAGAGGACATGCAAATTAGACCAGGCATTACATGGACTTGGCTGCATAGGAGGGTGGTGTTGCAATGCCTGGGTGTAACACATGATGTAGAATTAATATTGGCAAGTAGATACATAGGTCTTTACTACCAAGGTTTGTTTGCAACACATGTGAATTTTTGAGGGATTGACAACACAGAATTATTATTGGTGATTAAATAAATAGTTCTCTGTAAACAATACCATGTGAATTTAGGAGTCATTGCTTTTGTACAATACCAGCAATCATAACTTTAGTTCATCCAAGAATAACAACCAACCCATTCAAGTATCAATAATTCAAAACAATATAAAGAAGTTTTCAACTCCATACTCCAGCACTACCTTTTGTGATCCAGTGGCAACAATTACCTCAGTTGAATTAATTCACATAAACTTCCCACAATTCAACTTAGAGAGGATATCTAATTTGATTAAAAATAAATAAATAAATTAGTGATCGAGACCTTAAACACCACCTACATTCCATAACTCCCAAGTCTAGGCTGCATTTGGAAGTGGAAATAAGATAAATTGGAGTAAATGAACTAACTTGCTCCTACTCTTATCACCCCGGAATAAATTACTCTGCCCTACATGGGGAAGTAATTTATTCTAACACTTAGGCAGGGTAAAGGAGTTTGGAAGGAAAAAAGTTGTGTAGCAAACTGATGACAATACTTGTCAGTCTTGAGTTACCTTCTGGAAAAAAAAATTGGTTTAACCCAAGTGCTCCCATGAGTGTTTTGTTGAAAAAGAGTGAAAGACAAAGTCTAAGCAACTCAGGTTCAAATAACAAAGGCAAAGTAATGAACAAATCAAATGAATTTAATACAAATGAATATATAAACACCTATAACCAAATGAGACGCCACACTAAGGTCCTGTTTAGTATCACTTTTGTTTTCTATTTTTTATTTTTAAAAGTAGAAACACGAAATCCAATGTAAAAAAAAATGTTTGATTATTTTATTTTTATATTTATTTTTAAAAGTAACTTTCACTATTTATGAAAAAAGTGGAGTGAAATTTTTTCACTTCCACTCTTTTAAAATAACTTTTTGTAAATCATAACAATTTTTTGAAAAAGTAACTTTTTAAAAGCATCTCCTGCTGTAAAAAAATAAAAATAACAATAGCTACCAAACATATTTCTATTGTTAAAATGGTAAAATATAGAAAGCAATAGTGACCACCAAACATGGTTCTTTTGTCAAAAATGTTAAAATAAAAAAATGACAACTGAATTTCTGTTTCTATTTTTTTTAAAAAAAAGTGACAACGATGCCAAACGCAACCTAAATTATCTGAATGCTACCACTTAAATTTCTTGCTATTCACAGCTACAATTTCTCAAGCAAGCCATTTCACAATTCAACAACTAAAAGTTAGACCACTGTAAATATCCACTTTAATTCCTATTGTGACCACACATAGATAATGGATGCTCTTCCCTCCAACCACACAAGACCGTGCTGATCCCAAAAGGAAAAACCCACAAGACAGCAAAGCCAGCATCATTAGAGGCGAAACACAAGCATGGGCCTTTTTAAAGTAAAATCATCTTAAACATCCTCTTTAATTCCCACAGTGACTACATGCAAATATCCAACGATCCGCTCCTCCAACTACATTGCTGCAAAGTCAGCATCCTTAGAGGTAAAACATAAACATATATTGTTGGGGAGCTCAATGACCCTAAGCTCCAACTACTGGACAACAAGGATAACAAATCAGAAGCACTAGAGCTAATAAAATAACCTAGTACCCGAACAAATTGTGCCACAAAAACAAGCTATTGCCATGCATAAATCAGAGAAATAAATGATCACAACCAGCATACAAGTATAACAGCTATTGCTTCTTCATTCATGTTGTTAACTGAGACAACACTTCCTCTCATATCCAACAAGCTGTTTGTTCCTCTCACAAACCAACGAAGCGACCTCCATCTGAAATCTATAAGCTCAGGAAAAGTTTGAGCAAAACTCAATCTCAGCATGAAGAATTTAAAGTCGAGCTCAAGATGACCCCAATTAATTTGTGTTCAAATTTGTTACACTCAAGAAAAGTTGAACCAACTCAAACCAACCGGTTCAGGGTGAACCAAACCGGACCGGCTAGGAACTGGATCGGTTCAGCAATTCAAATCGGTACCCAAGTTGCGGGTTCGGATGGTTACGGGTTGTGAGTTCGGATCCGTTTGACCCATTTATTAAATATAAAACGGCCCATCAATTCACCCCTTCATCTCTCCCATGCAATCGAAAAACTCTAACCCTATTTTTCAGCGCTTGCTCATCGTCCTTTATGCTCAGCAAAATCCGTTTGAGCGAAGAGACGATAGCAAAATCCATTCACTAATCGTCATCTTCGCTCCTCTCTCTCCAAAATCTTCAACATAGATACGCCTCTTCTTCATGCTCTCCCTATCCTCTCCTTCCTCCTCCTTTTCTCTCCCCTCTCTCTAGCCTACTTGCCATCATTGCCTTTCTTCGGTTCGCCATGGTTCAGTGCAGTACGTACCACTACCATACTAAACCATTCATCAGCTAATACAAGGTGCCGATTTGGTTTAATAGACCTTGGTTACAGCCTACTTGCATGCCAAATTTCAGGTCCTACCATCATTTAAGAAATTCAT
This sequence comes from Metroxylon sagu, assembly GCA_017589505.3. Taxonomy (NCBI): domain Eukaryota; kingdom Viridiplantae; phylum Streptophyta; class Magnoliopsida; order Arecales; family Arecaceae; genus Metroxylon; species Metroxylon sagu. The sequence goes on from JACVBY030000615.1 coordinate 1,244,739, forward strand.
ATGAAGGAGTTATATTCAAATGTCATGCCGATATCCATGTCCAAGTGTTGAGTGCAGGTACATAAGGCTAAATCAATGCATTTATATATATAAATCAACACCAAAAAATCTTCATGTAGATCATCATAGAAAGATTAAGCATTAACCAAAGGATCTTGATCGTCTTGATAGCCCTTTATTGTAGAAAGGACTCATGATGTAAAAGTAATGCTGGTGATTAGAATTGTAGCTTCCTGTTATCAAGATTCCTGCACAACACCTGAATGAATTGTTTTGAGGTTGTTGGCTTTGTACAACACCAATAGTTGCATGATAAGTTCCTCAGAGCATAAAAAGCAATATCAAGCACCAACTTTCCTGCACTAGTGACAGCAATCACCAATACTTTGGCACACTTCAAATTTTTATTGGCTCATATAAACTTCATTCAGTTTGATACTTGATTAAGGATCTAATTAGACTTGCACCATAAGTTCATCGGAGCATAAAAGGCAACCTCTAGCACCACCTTTCCTAGACTAGTGACAGAAACTTTGGCACACTTGAAATTTGCATTAAACTTCATTCATTTGGACATTTTATCGGGATCTAGTTACACTGGAAGACTTAAATTATAGATCAGAATTTCTTAGAAATTCATCCAGACCTTCAACACTGTCTGCATTCTATAACTCTCGAGTCTTTTAAGCAACTCAAGATCAAATGACAAAGGCAAAGTAATGATTAAATCAAATAAACATAAAAGAAATGAATTCCCCAAGTCCCACTTGAAGTATAATCAAATGAACTGGTTCGCCTTATTATCTGAATTCCACCTCTCGCATCTCTTGCCATTCATAGCTATAAACTCTTGCATGAGCCTTTTCATATCAACAACCTAAAGTCATCTAACTGTAAACATCCTTTTTAACTCCTACAATGGCTACATATAGATATTTGATGCTTCACCACTCCGGCTACAACCATGCAAGACTGTCAGCATCCACACAGGCAAGCATGACATTCGCAGAAGGGAAGTTGAAAGGCCCTAAATCCTGATTATTAGACCAAGAGGATAACTCAGAAGTATACAGCACATCAATGAACCCAGAACCTGAACAAGTTGGGCTATAAAACCAAGTTATTACCATGTACGAAAATAGTCTCTCTTTCTACTCCCTTAGAAGCATAACTGTTGTTGCTGCTCCAATAGCCTACAAATATAGTTTGCTTGGCGATCCAATGGAGCACTCTATCTTTGAAAAGATACAGCTAACTACAGAATTACAACAAGACAGACAGCAAAGTTCAAGGATTCACTAACTGCTTTTGCTTCTCCACTAACCACAAGAAACCCAGCAAACCCTGCAGCTCGAAAATGGGTTCCTATTCCTAAATTTATTATTTGTGCAAGGACAAACTTTTCTCAGAAAGATGTACAATAAAAAATGTATTAAATAAAGAACATCAAAAAGAAAATTTAAAGCCACATCAAGTGAGCTTTGATCACTTCGTAGAACATTAACAGAACCATACACCAGAATCCTTTTTGTTGACAATACCAAATACAGATACTAACACTTTTATGGAGAACATATGCTAGTGTCACACCAATAGTCATATTTAAGAGTTGGGTGCAGGTACTCGAGGATAAATCAAAGAATATGGATTTCTTATCAATGATGCACCAAAAAATCTTCATGCTGGCCATCATGGAGCCACTAGTCATAATCATTTACATACTTCTTACCATTCAAAGGATTCACGATGCTGTGCTAGTGTTAGTAAATAGAATCATCTCTCCCCATTACCAAGGTTTCATCACAACATTTATATGAATTGCCGAGAGGTTCTTTTGCGCAGCACCAATCATCAAAATCAACAGTTCATTGGAGCATAACAATCAACACGTTAGAGTGTCAATAATTCTAAAGCATCAATCCTTCAAAACATTGTTAGAAAGCTTCAAATGTCATACTCTAGCACCTTTTATAGGCTACTGGATGGAATCACTAAAAATTTGGCACCATTAAAATTTTTATGGGTTCACATGAACTTCCCCTAGTTAAACTTCAAAGAAAAGATCTTATCATATTAAAAATTTAGATTATTGATTAGAATTTCTAAGAAATTTATTTGCACCTTAAACACCATCTACATTCCACAACTCTCAAGTTTTCAAGAAATTCAGATTCAAATAACAAAGGTAAAGTAGTGAATAATTCAAATAAATCTTGAACAAATAAGGATCCTGGCACTCGATGTTCAATCAAATGCATCATAGCACCTTATTACAGGTAATTTTTTCTGAAGCTGACCTCTAATTATCTCTGACAATTCATAGCTATGGGCTCCTGGCAAAATTCTGAACATCCTTTATAATTCTTAGACTCATTACACATAGATATCTGATTCTCTGCCCCTCCAACTACACAAGGCCACGAAATCAGAATCCTCAGAGGCAACATCTAAACATACATTTAATGGCAAGCTAAATTTCAACTATTAGACCCTCAGGCTAACAACAACATCAGAAATAAAATAGCAATTAACTTCATACATGAACAAATTGTGCTGCAACACAAAGCTATTACCACGTACCAATCAGATCAACTCGACTGCCTCTGAAGTATCACTGCTTCTGGTCCTCACTAACCGACAATATAGCTCAGTTGATGATTAACCTAAGGAATTATGATAAGCCAGATGCCAGATAGCAAGAATTCACTAGCATCAGCTCATATGTCTCATCTACTCAGATAAAACCGTCACCTATGCAAGATCTCCACAATAACATCACACACAACCACAACAACCCCAGTAAACCCAGCAACACAGGAATGGGTTCCCACTCAAAAGTTTGTTATTCGTTCAAGAACATTTTTCTTAAAAAAATGTCAAAAGAAATCCGATAATCCAATCAAGAACGACAAAGTAAATCCAGAGCCACGTCGCACGAGTTGGATCATTTCACAAAACACTAGCGGCACTTTAGACCAAGATTCAGCGACAAGGAATTCTAAACATAGAATCTAGCATTCATCATCTCAAAGAACTCATTAAAAATCATCTAGAACATCAGAAAGATCCGACCGAAGAACAACTACGATCGCCCTAATCCAATCAAAGAATCACCGAATTCTCATATCAATCGATCCAAGAACATCGATCAAAACCCCAAACCCAATATTATAAAGCAAAAGAGAGAAGAAACGAACCAGAACTGAAGATCCTAATTGAAGTCCACTGCTCGGAAGATCGGAAAGAGGCGAAGAAGAACAAGAATCCGGGGGTTTTACCAGTAGAAAGAAAGATCGCCGACCTTTCCCGCTTAGACCTAAGAAACTTTGATGAGGGTTTCTTCGGGCGTCGGAGAAGCGAGGGTCGTCCTCGGCCTCCTCCGCTTCTCCATCAGCGAGCGAACGCGAGAGAGAGGGAGAGAGAGAGGGAGAGGGAGAGTGGGGTGGGGTTCCTTCTGAGGATTTATACCATATAGAATATAAAAAGCCCATAACGAGGTCCGAGAAATCAAATATCGAAATAAAAAAGATTCCGTCTTTCGACCGCGCTATCTTTATGCAAGCTTCCGCATACAAGTATCTACGCTTGCGCTAAATCTGCCGTCCATCCATCTTGGTTTTACAAGATCGGACGCCTAAGCGTAATCGTGTAGATATTTCTACGACGACTTGTTGAGCGTAGCGTGTGAGAGGGGAGCGAGGTTGGGCGTGGATAAGGACATGTGGGGGGAATAAAAAATGGGAAGAATACCAGCCTTCTTCTTCTAGACTCGGGATTTCGTGCACAGCTTTTCAAGCTCGGAGCTTCTCGTCTTTTCTCTCCTACCGGATTCCCTATTTACCCCTGGAAAGCGTGGGTGGAGTCTTCCCTACTCCCCCGGCGGCCTGGCGAGAGCGGGTGGTGCTTGGACTTGATGCCACGCGGCGGTGGCATGCTAATGTGGTGGTCCCCACTTAGCTTGCTTCAAATGCGACGTGGTGGCAGCAATAATCCTGACCCCGCCTGTGGGCTGTTCTGTTTTGGACCCCATATAAGCCCGCTTTCAAGCGGTCTGGGCTTTAGAGTTGCTGCTGGGCTTGGGTTTTTTCTTTTTTCTTTTTCTTTTTTTTTTGTGTATAATTAAAGGCTAGCTTTAATTTATTGAAAGTTGATTTTTTTTTTTTAATAATTTTTTGGGTTAAGGGAGATTGTAAGGTCCCAAATCCTGGCCCAAAAACTCAAGTGAAAGTTAATTGGTGATAAATGAACTTGAGTTATAAGCACATAATATTTTCTTTGAGAAAGTCAAAATCTATCTCCGAATCAAATCATTAGTACTACAAGGATAGATTCTTACTATGGCAAGACTTTATCACCATTTCATAGGCTGCTGATTCAATTAATTCGTTAGTGAGCCAAAACCATATGACTCAAAAACTTGAGTAAAAGTTAATTGATAGCAAGTGAATTTGAGTGATAAGTACATAATACTTTCTTTTTCATTAAATATGGACTATTGTTGGGTATTACAGAGACAAAGAAAGCTTTAATTTACCATCATTGCCAATTATGTCCAAAGTTATGATGGACAAACCCTTAATAAAGGATTGGCACAAATTTTCCCTTGATATCCCACTGATGTTAGTTCAATCAAATAAAATGCTGAAAAGTTAATCCTAAATGGTTTGAACTAGGTTTGTTGATAAATATATTCCTATTCGCAGCTTGTTAATCTATTCATCTTTCATGTTACTAATGCATGAAGGCAATCCTTCTCCGATATAATATATAGAGAGAGAAAAAGAGAGGTTATTATAACCCCTGTGAAATCTAAAGGTGGTGATTGTAAAATAATTTTTTTTTTTTTTTGAGAGCAAGTTGTAAAATGAAATTTAAAGCATTAAATATGATGTACAAGGTCCAAGCTAGGTAAGATGTGGTCCTTAAAAAATTCCAGTATTATTTAGAGCTAATAAGATTGTTGCATGGCATGTACTAGTGTGACAATATGACTTGCCGTCAACTGGCCAGGGTTGAATGCATTGCGAACGTATCGGATTTAGTTTGAGCTCGGGGTTGCCGAAGGTCAAGTTCCATGCGAGCGCTAAGATGGCAACGTTGATGAGTTTTCCTAAGCTTGCCATGAGCTGTCTCGGGCGCTTACGGCCAGCGTAGGAGGCGAAGCACTTCATCTCCTACGCGACGGCACGCGGTCAAATGACTCGAAGACTGCCAGCTAAGATGCGTTATCGTGAGATTAGAAAGCGTGGGGTTTTTTTTTTTTTTTTTTTCTCGGGGATGACTTCAGAGCTACATCGAATGATGGAATTGGACGTGGTTCGAAATTTCTCTTTATTTACGTTTAAAAGCTTTTAAATAATAGCAATTGAGAAAACATAACAATAAAAATATATTTTTATTATATATTAACAGACACATCCCTTACATTGGGCCAGGTTTCTGCCCCTTGCCTGTCTCTCATTTCGGGAGCTTATTTAAAAATAAATAAATAAATGTGTTTTAATTTTAAAATTATATAGCCACCTGAATCAGCTATCATTTGTTTAAGTCTTTTTTTTTTAAAAAAAAAAATACTTGAAAACACCAAGCATACCTTGGATGCATAGATTAAATTTAGTTTACAGTTGGTCTACCCATATTAAAATCATTGATGTTGAATAATAGTGGAAGGAATTATGTTATTTGGTCAAAAATCATAATTTTTGTCCAAGAGACAAGTGGCATACTTATGGTAGAAGTAATCCCTATAAGAAAGAAAGATGCATTGGATTCCATTAAAGGCATAAGATAAATAGAATACATATCTTACATAAAATATTTTTTCTAAATTTTTAAAAGAGTTTAATTAATTTTATAAGATATATTAAAAAATAGATTTAATTTCTTCTTAAAAATATAGTTGTTATAATCCAAATAAAATAAAACTCTCTTGTGTGGCTTACAGTAACTTAAAATTTAATATTTCGATGTCTTATAGGCTGATAGCTTATTTTTCTACTCAAAATTTTAAATAATTTTTAAAATCTATTTAACTTATTTATGCATATGATATAAAATAAAAATAATTGAAGAAAGATGTTACATTTGCTACCATTTTTATCTAAAATAAAATAATATTTTCATTGAGGCATTGGAGCATGTTGATCTTTGATGTCTATGTCTCTCAACTCAAGAATCTATTATTTTGAAAAAAATTAGGTATGTATTTTAATACTTAATTTATATAGCCTCTTAAATAGTGTTGCAAATTGGTCGAGCCGGCTTGAATCAAAATTAATTTCGATTCAATCTAGTTTTATATTCAAATTATAATTTTAAATTTAAACATAATATATTAATCGATCAGATTGAATTTATGAAAAGAATATTGGATCTAATAGATTACTTAAGTTGATTTGGGGTAAGTATGATTTGGATAAAACAAAAATATTTTGGGTTTACGACGGCATTAGATCAGGCCATATTTGTATTTAAGTTAAACATATAACTATTATTTTATAAGTAAAATCTAGTAATTGATAAACAAATATAAATCCTTAAAAAAATTAAATAAGATTAAAAAATTTTAACTTAAACTTAAATTCTTAATCAAAAACTTTTATTAGAGTCATTAAAAATTAGGTTGTTAGATTTATAATAGAGTAAATGCTTTATTCTCACACTCAAAAAGCTATTTAATTTATCTGTCCATGTGACATAAAACAAAAGCAACTGAAGAAAGGTATCACATTTGTCATTGTTTTTATTTAAAATAAAATAATATTTTTACTTCATGTTAATAGATGCATCTCTTCGTGTCGTAGCAAATTTCTTTGCTTATGTCTGAACCCAAGATCATGTTTTTTTAATTAAAAAAATCGGGTATATATTTTAATTTAAAATTTATATAGCCATCTAGAATCAGCTTTCATTTGCTGCAATTTTTTTTTTTTTTTTTTTTTTATGATGGGTCCAATTATATAGAAATTATTAATACCAGCTAACAATGGAAGATATTATTCTATTTGGTTAAATTTCACTGTTTCTATTTGATAGGGCGAGTGATGTGCATTTTATTGGAGTAATCTTCGTGAGAAAGAGAAACGAATTGGATTGAATTAGCCTATACATGTAGCATAAAAGAATAGCAGGACAAAATCCTTCCAACTCTACTCTCTCTCTCTCTCTCTCTCTCTATATATATATATATATATATAATTAAATTTTAATTTGAAAGCTTTAATTTTTTTTTCCTATCTCTCCTGGCATTCAGCATCCAAAGAGGCACGAGACAAATAAATTGCATGTATTAGATAAAAAAAAAATTTTCTATTTTTTTTAAAAAAAATTAATTTGGCATCACAGATTAAAATACATATAAAATGCTTCTTTAAAACTAGATTTTTTTGAATCTAAAAAAAATAAAATAAAATTCTTCCATGACAAATTTCTAATAAGCTTACTGGAACTTAAGGTGCAAATTTCAAACGCTTATATACCAACAATCTATGTTCACACTAAATAACGCATAAAAACTAGTTAACTTATTTGTATATAATTACATAAAACAAAAGTAATTAAAATAAGGCTCCAATAGATATTCCTTAAATACAGTTGTCCCGGACCAAAATTCTTTCAACTTTATCATATATATATTTGTTTAGATAGTATTCGTATGTAGAGGCAACAATTATATATCACTATAAAGACGATCATTTTTTTTTTCAAAGAAAAAGAAAAGACCCTTTAATGTGTAAAATTATAGTGGTGTTGGGACAATGTGCTGTAACGCTTCAAGTCCATCTGTTGGTTTAATTAATTCGTTAGCAGGGCATAAAAACTTGAGTAAAAGTTAAGGTTACCAATAAATATATAACACTTTCTTTTTCATCTAATGTGGGACTATTTTTAGGATATTATAATTTTTACGCTGCAAGTTAGAATCTACCCTCGGATTGTTGGTGCTGCAAGAATGGCTCGTAGCACTTTCCTCGTTCCATAACTAGACGGACAAGATAGACGGAATATACCCTCAGTCGAGTCGTTAGTGCTGCAAGGGCGGTTCGTAATTCTTTCCTCATTTCATGGACAGACTCCACCATCATCCCTTTCCTTATGCCCATGGGACTCCACCACTGTCTATTTCTTCGTGCTCAGATCGATTTTGATACCATTTGTTACGTTCGAAGCCCTTTTTCTCATGCTTATCGCGGAATTTCGCCACCATCCCTTTTCTCATGCCCGGATCGGTTTTAATATGTAATGCTTCAAGCTCATTTCCTTATGCATACCGTAGGACTTCACCATCATTTCTTTCCTCATATTTGGATCGATTTTGATACTATTTGTAACACTCCAAGCTAATCTGGTGGTTTATAACTCGTTAGTGGATCGAAACCGCATAGTCTAAAAAATTAAGTAAAAATTAATGAATAGCAAGTAAATTTAAGTTATAAGTATATAATATATATATATTTTTTTTACCTAATGTAAAATTATTTTTAGGTACTGCATGTGCACCGTGCATGAGTTTGCCTTTGGATATATCTTCAACGATCCATAACATCCACATACATGATGGGATAATCAAACTAAGCTGGCGAGCGAAGGTGACGTTCTTGTCATTGCTCGCAATAGTCAGATCCCTACGACTTTTGTTTCCCTTTTTTTTTTTAAAAAAAAAAGAAAGAGACATTTGTCCAATATTAACCGTGTGAAAGATAAGCAACTCAGTATAATAAAGGGCAAATTGATGGTAGATCAAGCGCATGACGTAGTGCTGCAAACCGCTTAAAACCACGAAATGGGAGTAATCCTCCGTGGAGGGCTCTCCATCACGCATTCTACCGACCTAACAAAGATAACGAGAGAGAGAGATCGACCCTCAACAACCAGTCAGGTTCCATTTACGACAGCGTTCCATTACGACGGAATCCAATGGAAATTATTACAGACTTTTGGCTAGAGCACCCATATAATTACTTGCCTCATAATATATTATTCCAATTTTTAATATTGAAATAAATGCTATTATTACAAAGTCTTAATTGTTTTTTATTCTAAGAGCATACTATATTTCTTAAAAAACAGTAAATCAATGAATTTTAAGAAATATTATTTAACAAACAAATGATAGAATGCATTTTATTTGCATCATAACAAGTTGTTATCCTACAAAATAATATGTAATTTTTAATAAATATTAAATAAAATATAAGATAGGATTCACTATATTTAATGTAATCCTAAACTATTATTTTTTATACTATTATTTAATAATAAAAAATATAATTATTGTAATATTATATTCATAGTTGTACTCTATCAAATCAAGCCTCACAATTAGCATCCAATTAGTTTGCCTTTAATTTTTTTTTTTTTCTTTCATTTCTCAATCCTCTCAATGCCAAGTTTTTTGATAATTGAAACTGACAAAAAGAATTATCTTTATTTATACTCTCATCAAAGAAAATTGTAAAAAAAGTAGAGAGAGAGAGAGAAAAAGTATTAATTTAGAATAAATTAAAAGAAAGATAATTTATATGGTTTCGATAAATTTAATGATCGAACGAGTAATTTAATGACTATAGAAGGAATGAAGGGATTACAAATGGACCAAAAATAGGGCAAAGTAATAAGAAGGATTCAAGATATAAGATAGGACCGGATGGAACCTAAGATTTTATGTAGTTTGAAATTAAAACTTAGTTGAGTCTGGCAAGTATTACTGGAGTGGGAGTTGGTCAAGTCAACCCAACCCATTAGCTTAAAATCCTTTCACGTGGATCACCAGGATCCCATGGTCTCTACTCAGCCAACGGTCATCAGCCTCCGTGTAAATTCGCCAACCACCACGTGTAGCGTCGGCAACGACCGCGTGCCCCCGACCACGGCGCCTAGTGAGTTCTGATATCTTTAAAACGCACTCGTCCTCCTCCCCGAGCCAACACAACTGAACCGGAAAAAAAACCCCCGCCCTCTCGCCCTTCGGCTCTCCACCGTCCAAAACAAACACGAGGGAGGGAAAAAAAAACCCTAGAAAACGAAGGAGCCCGGCCGCAATGGACACGCCACTTCTATCGAACGTCGAGGGGCGAACGAAGACGGAAGGGGCGATGGTGGGGACGGCGGCCGGCGGGAGCGACGAGGAGCTCGGGATGCCGGCGGCGCAGGTGCCGGACCTCCCGCCGGTAAGGAGTCTGCGGGACGCGTGGGAGGTGTTGGTGGGGGAGTCGAAGCGGCTTTGGCCGATTGCAGTGCCGATCACGTTGGGCGTGCTCTGTCTCTACGGGTTGAATTCCACCACCCAGATCTTCGTCGGCCATCTCGGCAACCTCCAGCTCTCCGCCGCGGCCATTAGCCTCTCCGTCGTCTCTATGTTCTCTTTCGGTTTTCTCGTAAGCCACTCTCCGTTTTTCCAGTAACTTTTCCCGACTGCCTGCTCTCTTTTTTTTCCGGTTTCTTCGCCGAAACGGCGAGTGGAGTTCAACGGACTCCACGTAAGGATTTGTTGTCGGGCGTGGAGCACCGTGCCTTTATAAACTGTATAAATTTAAAATAAAAAAGCTTATATATATATATATATATACACACATACATACATGTATATCGAGTCAAGTGTCAATTTTCTTATTTTTTAATTTACATGGATTTAAAGTTATTTTATTTTTATTTTTAAAATTTATGAACTATGTAGATTTAATAATAGAGAAGGTGACTGAATTTAGATTTGAATAGATTTGAATATAATTAAGTATGTATATATATATATATATGTATATATATATATATGTATATATGTATATATGTATATATGTATATATGTATATATGTATATATTATATAATATTATATATATTATATATAATATATATAATATATAAATTAAAGCATATATATATAATTTTTTTTTTAAATTAAAGTATAGAGATTTTATATTGATGGGCTCAATCATTGGATATAATTTATTATTTCTTAATAACTTATATATAAAAAAGTCATGTAAATTAGGCATTCCTAGCTTGTACATTTGCTGGTAAAAAAAATTTAAACTATATAATTTCCAATCACTTTATATATAAATCAAAGATTTCTAAATAATATATTTTTTTATAATATAAATATTTTAAAAATAATAAACCATATCTAATAGCTTAAATTATTAATATAAAATCTCTATATTCCATTCAAGAAGGTTTTCGATATAAAATTTTTTAAAATAAAAAATTAATTTAATTTTAATTTAGTTTTTGATCTTTATAAAATTAATATAAACTATATGTGTGTATATTTTACAGGCTTTTATTTGTACTGTAATCAAAATTAAACGCTATGTATGTATAAATAATTAGATTATTTGAGAACTACGTTCCTAACTTTAAATCGGTCCAACTCAACCCTTCCACCCACCTTTGAGCATAATTAATTTGCAACAGTGATTTATATATTAATATATGTACTCTGCATTCTGTTACCGTGCTTCAAAAGAACTCACCCTGCAATCTCGCCGTCAATCAAAAAAAAAAAAAAAAAAAAAAAAAAACCCGACAGTTTGGCATGGGGAGTGCACTGGAGACGCTATGCGGGCAGGCCTTCGGAGCAGGTCGGGTTGATATGCTCGGCATCTACTTGCAGCGCTCATGGATCATCCTCATCGTCAGTTCAATCCTTTTGTGTCCGATCTACATATTTGCGACCCCCATCCTCAAGCTTCTAGGCCAGGACGACGAAATCGCCGAGCTTGCCGGCAAATTCACGGTCAGCATCATCCCCCAAATGTTTGCAATGGCCATCAACTTTCCAACCCAGAAGTTCCTTCAAGCTCAGCGCAAGGTCGTGGTGATAGCCTGGATTGGCGTCGTGGGCCTCTTCATTCACGTCGGGTTGCTGGCCCTCTTCATCTTCGTCTTCGAATGGGGCATGGGCGGCGCCGCTGCGGCCTTCGACATCTCGTCTTGGATGGTCGCCATAGCTCAGATCGTATACGTCGTGGGCTGGTGCAGGGACGCGTGGACTGGGCTATCATCTTCTGCCTTCAAGGATATTTGGCCATTTGTGAGGCTGTCGCTTGGCTCCGCCGTGATGATATGCCTTGAAGTTTGGTACATGATGGTTCTTGTAGTGCTCACTGGTCACCTTGGCAATGCCCAGATCGCTGTTGGGTCCATTTCTATCTGGTGAGTGTGTGCATTTTTAGTTTCAATTCTCAGTAGGACTTTGGAAATACTCACCTTGCAAATCTCTCTCTGTCTCTCTCTCTCTCTCTCTCTCTCTCTCTCTGTTTTTCAGCATGAACATAAATGGTTGGGAAGCCATGATCTTCATTGGAATTAATGCTGCTACAAGGTAAAAGCCTGTGCAACTACTCATCTACTCCTATGGCAAGTTCATGTGCCCACAATGACATCCATCTTACTCTGTTGCTGTCCTCCTCAGTGTTCGGGTCTCCAATGAGCTTGGCTCCGGTCGCCCCCGAGCCACCAAGATTGCTGTCATTGTGGTTGTCCTCGAGTCTCTAGCGATTGGGATCCTTGCCATGATCGTTATTCTAGTGACAAGGAACTATTTCAGCATCATATTTACGAGCAACAAAGAATTACAGCGAGCTGTTGCCAGTATAGCATACCTTCTCAGCATCACCATGGTGCTTAATAGCGTCCAGCCAGTTATATCAGGTGACTGTATCTTTAGAACTATCCAAGACTAAAATCTATTCCACTCAACTGTGTTATATATATGCGAAGATTTCATTTGGTAATCACCTCATCAATGATGGTGGTTGTCTGGTTAATTTGGTTTCACTGTGTTCATTCTGTTTGGCAGGGGTTGCCGTTGGAGGTGGCTGGCAAACTCTGGTGGCTTACATTAATTTGGGTTGCTACTATGTATTGGGGCTTCCTTTGGGGTTCTTATTAGGCTATCGGCTACATTGGGGAGTGCAGGTAAACTTATACATGATACGGCAAAACAAGAGGCACTTCTGAGTGCTCAGGATCCTTCAACTTTTGAAGGATTATTTATACATGATACAATGACACATAATCTAGTCAACTAAATGCTTCTCCTAACACAGAAATAGATAGTTTTGGAAGCTTCTCGGTTATGTTACAATTACATCTGCTGCTCTTGAAGACAGTCTTAGTCTTCTTCTCTTACTCTTAAAATTTTTTGATTTTGAGTCAAACTTGATATATAGTATATGCTGGAAGTTCTTTTTTTTTTTTCTTGACAACCAAGGTGTGTTTTGATCTCAGGGAATTTGGGCCGGCATGATTTGTGGAACCGCAGTTCAGACATTGATTTTATTGTTAATAGTTTGGAAAACCGATTGGAAGGCTGAGGTAAAAAGATATTTATCGATCTCTTAACTGCTCTCATCTTTGTTAAATATTTCATAAGTCTTGCTTAAGGAAAATTGGGTAAACAGAGTACATTTGAGACAATCTCAAGTCCCAATTTAAGACTCATAATATATTCTATTACCTTTAGGGATACATTTTCAAGTTATGAACGAGTAATATGTGATCCGCTCCACCTTCCCAACCTACTCAGCATTCCTAAATGTTTTCTTTCTCCAACTCCATTCCTACTCTTACACAGTCCCCACCTCAATAACATGAAATTGATTATTTGAAGGGTTTATTTAGGAATTATATTATAATTTTGAGTTTATAGATGACCTGAAAACAACCACCTAACTAGCAACCCCAATACCTCTTATTCTTGAGCAAAGCTTAATCTCAAGACATTGTTTCCTTCTAACGCTGTCAACATTGATGGTCACGAAGATCAAATGAGAGTTCATGCACAACCATTGACCATCTACTTGTGATATAATAATTTCATGATCTTGGAGTGTTTTGCATGGAAGCAAAACAGAGACTAGTTGTAATTAACACCATATCTGATGACAATGCAGGCAGCACAAGCTTCGGAACGTGTGCGGTTGTGGGGTGGGCAAGATGAGCCTGAAAAGTTACAGACATGACCAACTTTAGTTTTGGATTTGAGGTGTGGATTAGACCAAGTTGGGATTTCTAGATCTGTTGATTTCCCCCTCTGCTTTGAGGTTTCTAACTAGTTTTGGATGGGACAAAGGAGCTCCATCCATCTCATGGTATAATGAATGTAACATCATCCTCCTATGGTTGTAATTGGTTTAGTTAATCATCTGCAGAGTGGACATGTAGCATGAAAGCTAATATGTTAGCTACATGTAGTCTTGGGTAGCCGGTGAAGTTTATTTCTCGTCTTGCAATTGGACCTAGGTCTGTGCTTCCCATTTGAGTTAAAATTGTTTTAAATTGATATCCCATAGCAGATTGGATCCCCATTGTTTCCTTAAAACTTAACATGCTATTTGGATCCTTTATGTTCTTAAAGCAATCTTTGGCCGTTGTTAAAATTGTTGGAACATTCACGCAAAAAACAAAGTAAAAGAACACTTAGTGTTAACATAGTTTGGCCAAAGCCTACTCCATAATAACTCATTATTAATAAAGATTATTATAATCTTCAAAAAAAAATAAAAATGCTTGTACTCACAAACCCGTAACCTATTACATCTGATCAACTTGTACACAATTTTTACTAACCCTCATACACAATTATTTGTAATCAAAGTTGCTCTCTATAGAAAGATACTAGCAAACCTTTTTTTCTTTTTATGTAGAATATGAAATTATTCTCCAAATAAATCTTGATAAAAAAACTCAATCCAATAAGTAATTCAAACCAAATCTCAATAAGAAAATTCAATTGTAAAATATTCTGATTCAAAAAAAAGAAAGTTAGAACAAATTTCAATAAAAAAAAATCTATAAGAAGAAACTCCAAGATGATAGCAGTTGGGGACAACTGGATAGTAGATTGACCCTTAGAGATATACAGAGTTTTCAACGGGTATACTAAAAAAATTTTTCTTTTTTCTTCTACTTCTTTATAAATTTTACTCGGCATTACATCATACATATCACCTAAAATTCATGAATGTTTCAATAAATCCTCACATTTTTGAATCATAATAGTAACATCATCTTTGCATACATTATTGATAGTAACAATTATAGCATCCGTTAACTTTCTATGTCTCCTTTTTTTAAGCTATTCTAAATCAATCTTCATCTTCCTATACTGAACTTAAATAAATCCCATATCATGACAATAGTAGCACTCTTTGTCTTTGTTATCTATTTTGCTCTAGAATTTAGTTTGAACTTCTCCTTATTGAAAGTGCATTTATATGAAGTATTTCTATTATGCTTAAAATTTGTCACAAATGCTCCACCTTCAAATTTATTGCTAGGCCTTTTAAATTTGCCATTCTCCAAGAGTACTATAGTTACTTTCTCCATATTAAGTATTTCTTTTCCAACTAAAAATATAGTCACTAAATTACTATATAAGGTGACAAATGTCAACAATAATAAGACCTTATTTTTTTCTTCAATTTTAACATCCACACTTATTCACTGAGTAATCAATTTATTATGGATATTAAGGTATTCTTTAGTGTCTTTACCTCCCTCCATCCTCAACTAATATAACTCTTCTTTAAATATGGTTGATTTACAAGTGACTTTGCTATATAGATCTTCTTCAAATTTTTTTACAACTCTTCAGAAGAAGTCTTAACTAACACAACATACTTCATATAAGATGTAAGAGATAATCATATTGTATTCTCATGATTCAAGTTCTTCTTAATCTTCATCACTTATGGTAGCTAATTTTTTTTCCTCATATAACATTTTGGTTAATCCTTAATGGATTTAGTTATTTATTTACCAAAAAAACTCGATCCTAAACTTTGCGTCTGTAATACTTTGTACTTTTGACATCATAAACCTTAGTTCTAATTCCACTTATTGGAAGATTCATGGAAAAATAAAGCAAAGAAATACTCGACTTTAACACTGTTTAGCTTAAGCTTGCTTAACAACAACTTACGATCAATAAAGCTTATTACAATCTTCAAAAATTCTTACTCACAAACCCAAAACCTGATATATTTGATAAACTCACATATAATTCTAAAAAATCTAATACATAATCACTTCTATGCAAACTTTCTTGCTCATAAGAAGATCCTAGCAAACATTTTTATAAAATTGAGATTATTCTCCAAACAAATTCCAATAAAGAAACTTTGTATAAAAAAAAAAACATTCCAATTTAGTAAGAAATTCCAATTAAATCTTAATAAGAAGATTCTAAAAGAAAACATTCCAACCAAAAAAAAGAATTTTAGATAAATCATCACAATAAAACTATGGAGAAACTCCAACCTAAAAAGGAATTTAAATATATTCAAATAGAAAGAATTAATAAAAGACAGAATATGAAACAAGATCACCATAATGTTATACAATGAAATTTAATAATAGAGAATATGTTTTTTCTCAGTCTATAATAAAAGTATTTTCATATATATAGGTCATTTATTTGGGAAGCAACACTTAAATATCTATATTCCCTGATAATTATTATTTGCCTAAAAAAAGTAACGGCTAAAATATACTTTTGGTCCTTAAACTTTAATATAAAATTCATTGCAGTAATTCAACTTTTAGTTGTTATGGTTTATCCCCCATATTTTAAGAATGTTGCATTTCTAATGTTGCATTACATTGAATCAGTTAAAATTGCAAAAATAGCTGACAAGTTAGTTCACCAACTAATTTACATCAGAGTGACATGTCAGTAATTCCATCAATCTTAAATATTTTCATATAACAAAATGTTGGGAATGTAATTATTTTTAAAACACGAGGGACTAAATTATAATAATTAAAAGTTTAAGGATTAAAATAAATTTTGAGTGAAAGTTTAAGGACCACAAATAATTTTTGCCAAAAGGAATCTATAAATATTTGAAATACTTATTGTAATTTTAAGTTATTCTATAATTTGGGAAAAACTCTACAGGAAGTATCAAGGATTGCTGAATGTGATTTTGGATCAGCACAAGAAAACCAGGAATTCAAATTCTTATTCCAGAATCATACCCCATCTCTCCCAATTAAAAAGAAAAAGAAAAAAAAAAAAAGCAAAGAAAGGAGTATATTTATGTGCAGAAACGATTATAACTACCGATCAAAGAAAGACAAATGTTTTAGAGATTCTTCTTGCATGGCACGCAGTCAGGAAAGGCATCCAGAGGAAGTATTCCAGCAAGCAGCTCTCAAATGGTTATCACCAACATGGGAAGCCAGCTAGTCTTGGCGTCTTTTGTTATCACGGAGAGGAACATAGCCATAGCCATAACTGGAGTCCATACCAAGGTAATTGGATACGATTTATAAATATACCAGTTCTCTTTTGTGATGCCACTGCCACTGTTACATCTGAACCTAGCCAATTAAATACTTAACCCTTTTTTTTTTTTTTTAGGTTTCCAGTCGGAGGATAACCATCACCTCTCATATTTCCTTCTGGGTGAACTTGCAACACGTTCAGGAAACCCGCTATCCGGGCTCAGGACAGCCTCCTTCCGACGAGACGGAGAGTGCAACGACGGTGGTGCAAGATTACCCAGCGATAAAGGGGACGAAGGACGTGTTGGAGCTCTTCACGACGGAGTCGAAGCGATTGTGGCGGATTGCGGCGCCGATAATATTCAATATAATTTGTCTATGCGATCAACTCCACGACCCAGATCTTTAGCTCTCCGCGGTTGGCATCAGTCTCTCCGTCATATCAAACTTCGCTTTTGGTTTTCTTGTGAGTATCCAACCTCTCATCCCCCCTCCCTGCTTCATTTCGGTCACGTAAAAAAAAGTGTGTACGGTAACGCAGCCGTCTAGGTTTCGTTTGGTCGGTGAGAACTATCCATAGAAAGAGAGAAGAAAAAGAAAAAAAAAAAAAAAAACTTTGTTGAGAAAATGAAAACTATCCTTTAATTAGTTAGTGGGGAATTCAAGCCAGATAAAAAAAAAAAAAGACTTGCCATAGGAAAGAAATCTTACATCATACGAAAAATTCAATCCTAATTGGTAGATAAAAATGTTACTTTTTCATCAAAAAGAAAGTTATCCCTTTTTTTTAACACCAATAACCATCTAAAAAAAAAGCTAAAAATTTTGTCAATTTTGGTAAATTCCGTTATAAGTTTGCTTTTTTTAATCCGTATTAATTTTGTAACATGTTTTGTTTATTGCTATTAAAAAATAAAAAAACCTCATGAATTCTTGAATTTGCATTTGCATTTCATGTATGAGATAAAAATGGTATTTTTTGCTCACTTTCTAAGAATAAAAAATGAGGCATTTGAAAAAGTGTTTGCATCAAGTCTCTTTTTTATGATTAATCAAATTTAATTTTTAAGCATCTACCATCCAAAGACATATGCTTCTCAGACATAATCTTGGTATGGTCCAAAAAAAGGCCTATGAGTATTCTTATTATTTGACAAAAATAGTGTAGGAGCTTGTTGGTGATGTTATAGGTTTTTGCTTCATTTGTTATTTATCTACTTAGATTTTTTATTTTTTAAAAAAGATAATGTTAGATCATGAAAAAAATCTATTTTAAGGATAAATTTTATATAATTTTACTACTCTTTTTGTGTAGAGTGGTGATTATAAGTGTTGGTAATAACTTTGAAAAATATCACAAATATCTTTAATAATATTGCTAACATTTTTAATTAATTCTAATAAATCTATAATTAATTTTTGGCGTTTGTTAAAAGTATTATGTAAAAAAAAAGGTAAAGCTATAAGTAGCACATACAAATTGCTAGTATTTATTAAGCATATATCATGTAAGAATTGAATCCATGTCCCTTTACTTATTTAGTAACGACTCTATCACCATAGCACCATTAAATATTATTAAAATAAATTTTATTATACTAGTGCAAAACTTATTCATATTACAAAATGTACCCATTATTGTGATATTTTATATTTTACAAATTATTTTTTATAAAAATTTTCCTTCTCATAAAAATGAAAAATATATAGCTTTATTTTATTCTTTATGATATTTTTAAAATCATTTTATTTAACATATTTTAAAATATCGATAACATCAGTATATTCTTATATTCATATATAAATTTTCTTATAAGTCTTTTAAAATATCGATAACATTAATTCCTTCCTTGTTCAAGTTGCTGCCTACAAGGAAGCTCTTATAGGGGTTTAGTTTAAGCTGTAAAGCACCTTCGAACCCAAAAATATTTGCCTTCAATGTTATCAGTCTGTATGAAGAATGAGGACCAATTCTTTTTATCAGTCTGCGGGAGCCCGTCCTTGCAATTCAAAAATTGATCAGAATTTTGGTGTCACGCTTCAAAAGAACTCATTCTGCAACATCCTGAGACACTGTTGTTTTCTTTTAGATGGGCATGGGCAGTGCACTCGAGACTCTCTGCGGACAACCTACGGAGCTGGTCGG
Source organism: Metroxylon sagu (assembly GCA_017589505.3). Taxonomy (NCBI): domain Eukaryota; kingdom Viridiplantae; phylum Streptophyta; class Magnoliopsida; order Arecales; family Arecaceae; genus Metroxylon; species Metroxylon sagu. The sequence continues at coordinate 1,264,119 of JACVBY030000615.1, forward strand.
TTGGACATGCTCGGCATCTACTTGCAGCGCTCGTGGATCATCCTCGTTGCCTCTTCCATCCTTCTGCGCCCACTGTATATATTTTCAACCCCCATCCTCAAGTTTCTCGGCCAGGAGGATGAAATTTCCCGTCTTGCCGGCAAATTCACAGTCAGCATCATCCCCCAGATGTTTGCATTGGCCGTCAGCTTTCCCAGCGAGAAGTTTCTTCAGGCTCAGAGCAAGGTCATGGTGCTGGCTTGGATTGGCTTTGGGGCTCTCTTGGTTCATATTGGGCTTCTTTGCCTCTTCATCTTTGGCTTCAAATGGGGCATGGCCGGGGCGGCGGCGTCCTACAACGTCTCCTTTTGGTTGGTCTCCATAGCTCAGGTCATATATATATCACGCGTTGGTGCAAGGGATCATGGACTGGGCTGTCATGGTCTGCCTTCAAGGAGATATGGTCATTTGTTAGGCTGTCCATCTCTTCTCTTCTGCTGTGATGATTTGCCTCGAAGTTTGGTACATGATGATGCTTACGTTGCTCGCTGGCCACCTTAAAAACGCTGAGATCAACATTGCTTCTATCTCTATCTGGTGAGTTTGTGCGACATTGTTTCTAGGCTCAATTCTTCTCACAAGAAAGCCACCACTTTGATGATGACTGACAACACCTTCCACTTTGTTTCAGCTTGAACATTGATACTTGGGAATTCATGGTGTTCGTTGGACTCCATGCTGCTATCAGGTAAAAAGTTCATAATCTCTTCAAGGGTTGCAACCAAATCCTCCATCTTATTTTGTTGCCAGCTTGGCTCCGGCCGCCCCAGGGGCACCAAATATGCTGTCATTGTGGCGGTCGTTGAATCTCTCACGATTGGCCTCTTCCGCATGGCTCTCATATTGGCGACGAGGAATTATTTCAGCATCATATTTACCAATGATAAAGATCTACAGAAAGCTGTTGCTAGAATAGCATACCTTCTTGGCATCACCATGCTGCTGAATAGCATTCATCCGGTGATTGCAGGTAATTATACTTTACAGTGCACACCGTAGTTCACTCCCTTGGTTGGTTGAGGAGTCATTGTCGATGACCATGGTGATCTACCTATCATTTATGATTGCTGTTTGGTTGATTTGGTTTTTGTGTTAACTAGATTTGTTTTGTTTTGTTTGGCAGGAGTTGCATTTGGCAGTGGATGGCAAGGTTTCATGGCTTTCGTTAATGTGGATTGCTACTCTATTTTTGGTCTTCCTCTTGGGTTGGTTTTAGGCTACGTGCTTCACAGGGGAGTGCCGGTAAGTTTCCATCTCCAAGGATTTTATGTGAAAGCTTTTGATTAGAATTCTCTATCAAATTAAGTAAAGAAGATGAATGTATACAAGCGCATGAAACTAATATATTTCTCAATTAAAAAGAAGTTAATCAGTTCTTAATTAACAGGAATTTTGATATTAATTTCATATAAAACTAGCGATCACTTAGGGTCCATAAGGAATGTTCAAAGTATATACTGGTAAAGGTGTCCTGCCAGAGGGAGAGTCCTTGAAAAAAATAGATGAGCAGTCAGCATGATAAAAAGGACTATGGTGGCAAGAGCTGTTGCCATTTGTCCACTTTTGCTATATAGATCAATTCGTATAAGTTAACCATCAATCCTAATACAATCCGTTAGACTTATTTATTTTTTAGTTAATTATTATTTTATAACGATGATGATTATATACTTATATTAGAATTTTATTTTTATTTTTTTTTAATAAATTTTTTTATATATATTTTTTAGTTATGATTTTGAATATATAATTACTTTATGAATGAATTGATATTAAACATGTTACATAAATTGTTCACACGATCATGCATTTGTATCCATTTAAACATAACCTGATTATTAAATAGGTTACACTGGTTATATCGTGTAAGTAATATAATAAATGAGTCAGGTTCAGGTTTAGATTTCTAACTTAATTAATAAATGGGTTAGGTTTCGATTTGAGTTAACCTATTTGTTGTTATGCTTTGAAGTTGATTCGATCCATTTATAACTTGTTGGCATGATTTATCACATCTAGCATAAAACTTTTACATATACATACACACGCGCGCGCGCGCGCACACACACATATATATATATATATATATATACATAATTGGTGTGACGACGTTGTCTTGCATTTAATAGAGTCTTATGCAATAATTCAATGATGTTGCAAAAGTTGTTGCTATCTATTATTGTGCTTCATAGAGCTGCACTATCCTCTTGCTATAATCTACCATATTGCCCATTTCATGAAGCTCATTTTGGCTTGATAAAAAAATATTTTTAAAATAAAGATTAGAATAGAGTGTACTATGGTAGTAGTTGTTGCCATGTATCTATTGAATAGAAGAAAGGAAATAAAAAAATATGATGTATCTTTAAAGGGTGAAACCTCTTCGTTCCTATTTTTTCTAAAAAAAATCAGTGTATGATAGGAGCCGTCATCACGTGTTGCATTTAATAAAACCTTATTCTATAGTAAAAGTTGTTACTATGCATCGTTGTGTTTCATAAAGCTTCACCATGTCTCTTGCTATAATCCAGCACATTGTACATCTCACGATGCTCATTCCATCTTATGCTTTGATTTGAGTTGATGCAAAAAGATTAAAAAAAGGATTAGAACAGAGCGTAAAAGTAATCCATGCATGTAACACACGAGCCATCTGACTAGCGTGTGCGTACATATATTTGAGGAGAAGCAACGCAAATTTGTGTTCTTTTGCCAAGTCTTGCACCAAGAATCCTACCTCATGGTTAACTTCTCAAAGCATATACAATTCAAAGAGTTGTTTCTTTTCTTTTAAGTAGAATCTCTTTTTAAATAGCTATAAATTTTGAACTCAGAAGGATTATCTGCATATAATATAATATTTCAATATCTAGTTAAATGCATGCTTCTCCTAGCGCAAAAATAGATGAGATACAAAGCCAGTTGGTAGCTGTAATGCTTAACAGTTATATGCGGTGTTGCAGATATTCTTTGTCCAATTACTAGTTTTTATTTTCTTGAGCAAAGCTTACCACTTATAATATGCTGATGTGTATGTTGATCTCAGGGAATTTGGGGTGGTATGCTTTGTGGAACCGTGGCTCAGACATTGGTTTTAGTGTTCATGGTCTGGAGAACTGATTGGAAGGCTGAGGTAAAAGCTTATTTTTCTCCATTAGAAGTTTTTTTTTTTTTTTTTTTTTTGTCCATCTCTTAACTGCCTTACAAGCCTTTGTCATATTTTCCTTTTCATTACTGTAGGAAGCTTTGGGTGAATAAAATCCCAATATATGTCTTACTATAAATTTTATTATTTTAGAATCATTTCTCCAAGATAAGACATAAACAAGTAATACGTGATCCTTCTTATCCTTCCCAACCTACGTAGTTTCTCTCATAGTTTCTTTTTCCAAATCCAGTCATACACTAAATGACAAGGTTCCCTGACAACACAAAATCTATTAAATTGAAGGATTTTATTAGAACTTATTTCATGATTTTGTAAGATATACAACATAAAGTTGATTACCTAGACTCACATTTTTATTACTTTCTGTTCTTGTGAGGTAACCATATAGTGTGATCCATCCCAGAACATTAATAATCCAGGTGGAGGTCATAAGATCCCTATGTATGGTTGCACGCCTAATAATCCTATATTGCAATGATCTTAGAATTGTTTTGCCATTAAAATTAGTGCCTTCTATATCCATTCTTGAGGTCAGATATGTAAGATCACTTATAAATGGTGATCTTAGACTAAAATTTAGGATTCAAAATATCCTTCATCTAAAAAAAATTAAAATTATTTTCTTATTATAAATTAAATATTACAATATAATATTATAATAATATAATATATCATACTTATATTATAATATTGTAAGTATAATATAATATTAATAATTATAATAAATCTATAACTATAATTATTATCTATCATGATAGTTGCAAAATGTCTCAAGAATAATTTTAATATTATATAATCAAATGGTAGTTGGGAAATTTTTAATAACTGAGGTATAGTATATCAAACATAATAATCGTAAATTATTAAAAATCATATTACTTTGGGATAATGATGATGGATAATTTAAGAACACCATGATGATTCTGTTTAGATAATCAAATGCCACCTATTTGTTGAAGGAAACTCAGATACGAAGAAATCCATAATTTTTTCCTTTTAATGCTATCAAGTATCGGAAAGAGTTCTCGATAATGGATGTCCCAGACAATTAAGTTGTCCATGAAAGTAAGCACAAGGCAATTCTTATGAACTTCTTGTTTCATATAACTGCAGGCAGCAAAAGCTTCAAAACGGGTGGAATCGTGGGCTGAACAGAAGGAGACTGCAAACTCACAAACTTGACCTGCTCTTAGTTTGTTTTCAAGATTAGTTGGGCAAATTTATACTGACAGATTTTGTCAGAAAATGTTTTTTGTTTTCTTTCGGGAGCCTAGCTAGTTCAGTAGTAGGCATGAACTTTATTACTTCTCTTTTTTCATTTTTATATTTTGTTTGATAAAATGGATGTAACATCAACTACCAATGGTGATAATGTATGCTGATAGATTGTTTCACATATATTCTGCTGTGCGTTGTTAATAAGATAAGATGTAGAGATTTTTTTGCCAACCCCACCAAAGGGAACAGAGTGTACGCGGTTGGGCTGTGAATTACAGCTGGCTTTCCGGGCATAATCCGTACCTTTTGCTCATATCTAATTATAAAGAATGATTTCGAAAAATGACACAAGAGTTGATCAAATGGCAGGTCGGATTAGACTCGAACAGGCCACAAACCTTTTTTGACCAAACTCAGAATCAACCTCAAACCCACTCACGAGGCTCAAGTTTTTTTCTCTCTCTTATTTAAGATCCAGTATAGGCTTTTTCAGTATTTAAGCTCATAAAAATTTAAATTGAACTGGATTATATATATATATATATATATATATGTGTGTATCTGTGTGTGTATATATATATATATATATAAAACTTTAAAAGAATTGTACTATTTTTAAATTAAGATGACAAGAGGTTTCATATCAATATTCTAAGCTATCTGATTTACTAACTTTAAATTCTTTACATAATAAAAGTAATATAATTTGAAGATCTGAAATCTATGTATCAAATGGTTAGAAGTTGAATAGTTTAAATAATATATATATTTTACCACTCGGTACATAAGCTTGAAATCTTTAAATCACATGATTTTTAGCATATGATAAGGATCTTCAGTTTCCTATTACGTCACATTGATTTTTAATATGCCAGCGGTTTAGAAGTGATAAATCATATTCAATGACATGGATTAGTGACATATCTAAAAACTAAGGTTTAGTTTTCACTTATAACCATGCAAGTCCCTTCACTTCCACCACCATTACTTTTTTTTAATTAAAAAAATATACCTTTCGTCTCTCTTCTCCTCTTCTATCTCTACATGTCTAGTTGAATCTTATTAGATTGGTGACTTTTTATTAGATTGGCAACTTTTTCTTCTTTCTAAACTCTTTTCAAAACTCCCACAAAAGCAGGAAATTCACTATGTTAAAAAAAAAAATCCCTTCTTGAGCACTCAAAAGCATTTTCCTTAGGCTTCAAAAGTTCGACTCTTGTTATAATCTCAATGACTTCATCCAGCTTCTTGTTAAGCGAAATGAGGTAAGCTATAAGATACTCTTTAATGTTGTTCGATCTAGCTGGCCAATTTTATAGCGATATATGGAAGAAAGCCTTATTGAAAGATGTTTCCTTTTTAGAATTGCCGATCTATTTCACTTTGATGAAGACTCTTATTGCTTAATTTGTTCGACTAAAATATTTTTTCTTAGTTGCCAAATAATATAAAGATCACAATTATCAAAGCAAGGTGGGCTATAGGATATTTTTTGATGCGATTCGATTTAGCTTATTAATTTTACGGTGATATATGGAAGAAAGCCTCGTTGGAAGGATTTTTTTTAAAAAAGAATTATCAACGTATCTCACTTTGATTAGAAATCATTTATTTATATGAATAGAATATTTTTTCTTAATTATCACATGATGCATGATCACAATTATTATAACTATTACATCATAAAAATTGTTGTCTCTAACTATAATTGGTCGAGATATCGATAAAAACAGTTCAAAATCTTGACATATAAACATATTTGAACCAAGGTTACTCATCTAAGAACCCTAGAGTACTTTCTTGAACGGTTCAATTGATTAGAGCGACGAACGATTTTCTAAAACAAAAAAAAACCTTTCATTCTCTCTCTCTCTTCTCGATTGGGAGAAGATTAGATTCTCTTTGAAGGAGATTGGTTGGAAGCTAAACTTCCCGGTCTTTCCCCCTCGGCAACGAGCAGCCTCTAGATTTGTTCAAGCCGCGCCGAGTGGTCTACGCAAAGAGTTGGTTTGTGTCAGCGACCGCGAACCGGTCTTGGGGATCGGCGTTGGTGAAATCGCGGTCGACCCAGTATCGAGTAATTCGATCCCTTGGATCCAAGGTTGCGGAGGGCAAGGAAGACGGAAGGAGAAGCTGGGTTCGTTGGGGAGAGTAATCCGGCAGTTCGTTCTTCCGCTTCGAGCCTTCTAATGGTGTTACGGGTTTCGGAAAAGGACCGATCAATGACATTGCAAGGAGAGAATGGCTGCGGAATCCAATCAAATAGTGATTTCTTATTGATCGAGATTATCAACTGGGTTAGGATGGTAGCAGTGAATCCTGGCGATCACTCCATTGGGAATTTATTCTCGGCAGATGGGCCGAAAGATAAGTCTTGCAAGATTGGAGAACTGTTCTCGCTAGCGTTGATGGCGCGGCGGGCTCTGTTTAAAAAGCCTGTTAACAATGATGATGGTGATCACGAAGGGACTCAATTGAAGGTATTTCTTTGCCCTTTTAATTGCCGATATCTCTGGTTTTGCTCATCAAAGTGCAATAGCTGGCTCTTTCATTCAAGCATTTTGGCAATCGTTTAGGGTCTGTCACCATGTGGATACGTACTTTAGTTTCATTATTTTATTGTGTTCTGTTAAATTATAGGCAATAGTTTTCCTCTGGATTTCACAACAATTTAGTTTCATATTATTCAGGAATTACAAAGATCGAAGGTAGTAACAGTTGAGATGTAATTAGAGGAAGCATAGCATATCTGTATCTCTTCCTTACTTTATTGAATAACAAAAGCTAGCATATCTGTGAAGTAAATTTTGACTCTGTTATTTTAAGAGTTTGGAACCTAAAAAGCTGCATGCCAAGCGTTATGGTGACTGTGATAATAAACATGTTCAAGGCCCTGCACTCAGTAATAGATTTCTCAGCGGTGGATTGTGTAACAAACGAGTCTGATCATAGTGAGGTGCATTTTTAATCCCTAGTAATGAACAATAGATTTCATTGCTTGGTGCTATGGTTTTGGGTTGCAACAGACATGAGCAAGGTGATCATGCTTGAGATGACAGCTAGTTAAGTATTTGACAAAGCCCTTTCGTTTTTCGCGAAATACCTAAGCATATTGTGTTGTCCTCAGGATGTTACCATGACTTCTCAAGTTTCTCATGTGTTCATCCCCCATAGCCATAGGGTTAATATGTTATCTAAATAATAGATGAATGCAAAAAAAGATGGAATTGGTCCCTTGCATGATTAACAGGTGCATGCATAGAGATAGGATATCATCATATGTTTATGCCATTGTAAACTGTGTCCTGTTAAGGGAGAAGAAGGATCTGCTTTGTAAAGAGAATTGTTTGTCTTTTCCTTTAGAAATAGGAGTTCTTATGAGCTCTGTCTTGCTTGTATTCTTCATGGTGGATTCCTTGAATGTGGCGAGCCTACCTTGCTTCTGTGATTTTCTCTCACTCACAAAAATGAAAATTTTAAAAAAAAATGCCTTTACTTGTATATTCCTTACTTCTGGACCACTCAACTGAAATCCAATTTTGACTCGAATTTGTCTTGTTCTGTTTGTACATGAACAACTAACATAACTATCTTTATCTTGGGTTATTTCTTCTGCAGCTTCCTTAAAAAATAGCTAGATGCATTCTACCACCAACAAACAATCTGAAATATTGGCCTCATCCCAGTTTCTTTCTTTCTTAGCTCTTTAAATAACTAGCTTGAGACACACTCTTTTTGACAATTATGTGCTCTAGGATACTTTAGAAATAAAAGCCTAGTTTCCTATTTGTCACCTAATGCATGTTCCAATGAAAAATCGATCTTCATATTTTAAATTCAAAATCAGTTTATAGGTGCCACATTCGAACAACAAAAACTTTTCAAAGTTAATATACTTAAAGAAGGATAAGATCTAGAACTGCAGTGATGTTGGACTTGTTTGGAAACAAAACATGACTGCATTTATACATAAGCAATAACAAAACTAATCTATACTTGAAATCTTGAGTCAAGGATACCCTTTCAACATATCTTTTGTAGACATTGCAATTGTAGATGGTCTGATTGCCACCTTTTTCTGGGACATGAGCCTTGTTTTTGCTAGCCTTCTTTTCCCAGTTTTAGACCGATTAACTGTAAAAATTATGTGAATAGGTTTTTTTTTTTTTCCTTAGACTAGGAGGGGCCAGTCCCCACCTTTTTCTATCCTGTACCCATCCCACCCTCGGGGTTTGATTCCAACCAGAATCGAACCTCTGCCCCTTGCCCAAGTGGTATTATTTGACTAGTTGTCTATACTACTCCCTGATTGATGGTAGATCTTCTTCTTTCTATGCATTTTTTTTTTTTTAAATGTCCTCTAATTTTAATAAACAATGCAGCCAAGTGTATATATTTCGAACAGAATAAAGGGCCTTCAACTATAGTTTTTTCCTCCTTATCCAATGTTTTATCTACTAGCCATTCTTGTGTATCGGTGGCTAAGATCAAAACATATCACAATTTGATGATGCAGAAAAGGCAGAAGATGGATAATAGCAATACGATTGAAATGCAGAGAAAGAAGAAATTAAGATGCGGTGAGAATATTCATTCTGTGGAGGGGCATCATCATTCATGTTGTTGGTATGAAACAGCTAGTGTGGCTGACAAGGATCGGATGCCAGCAGCAGCTAGCCAAGCAAAGCTAAGGCTGAGAAGTTCTAGTGTATCGCTAAATGTGATAGCTGCTGGATTACTTGGAGGTCAGGTTCGACAGAGGATCCCTGTAGGCCCATCCTTTCAAGCAGAACTCCCAGAATGGACTGAAAAGGCTTCCACAAAATCTATTGATCCAGATGACTCAAAATGGTTGGGCATACAAACCTGGCCTCCTGAACAATGGCTGAAGAAAACACTAAATAGATGGGATGCTGTAGGAAAGGGCAGACAAGATAGCTGCGGATGTGAACATCAAGGATCTGTTGAATGTGTTGGATTTCATCTAGCAGAGACAAGACATCAACTGAAATGCGAACTTGGTTCGGCCTTCCTTGATTGGAGATTTGATTTGATGGGCGAGGAAGTTGCAAAGTTGTGGCCACAATACAAGGAAGAAGCGTTCAAGTATGCTGTGCGTAACAATGTGCAACATTCTCTGAGGAGTTTCCCATATAGTCATTACCAATATTTTCCATCCAAGGGAAGGCAAGGTATACTGAGCTATTACTATAATGTGTTTATTCTCAGGTGTAGAAGATACCAGAACCGCTCTACGCCAGAAGACATAGACAGTGATGATGAGAACAATGCAATTTTTAAAATTTGAGGGAAGGATGGAATTAGTTTCTCAAGCATTAATATTTGTCATGGCAGAGTTGAATGTATATTAGGATGACTTCATGTTTTCCTTGCAAATCCATCCATTTAAGGACATGAACTGCAGTATCAAATGAATGAATAAATAAAAAGAGCATTAAAACATATATTTCTATTCCAAAAAAATAGAAATATATTGAAATCTTACATATGACTACAAGAATCTTTTTCTTTTATATTACTTTCTTTACTATTTTTTTCATATAATTTTTAATATATATATATATATATATATATATATATATGTATATAGAATTATTTTTTTAAACTAGTGCATCCTGCGGAAGGACTAAGTTTTGAGCAAAACTCAAGGGAAACAAGAGTGCATCCTGCGGAAGGACTAAGTTTTGAGCAAAACTCAAGGGAAACAAGAGAGATGAGGGATACCAATGGTCTTACCCTCCATCGGATAACCCTTTCTATATCCCTCGACTTTATTTGACCCATTTTTCCGTCTCTCATCTGACATTGCTACCATGAATTCTGTAAGAAAGGTTTTAATCCGATGGTTCATTGGCAACATTCAGTCAACGATTGCCTGGCTATTGTGAAATTAATAACAACGGTTGGTTTTAACCCTCAAATGCTCCAAAGGAATGTGACGTGGAACAACAAGGACACACGACATTGAATAAAAGTGGATGAAGTCACCTAAAATCTTTAAGATTTGAAGTACTGCGCTTTTTTTTTCAGATAAAAAGGAAGGGAATCTACGCTTTTGCAGCATGACCATCCTGCTTTCCACCGTAGCACTAGGCAAAAATATATAATATTACCCTTGAGCTTTCACTCAAAATCTAGTTAGGTGCTCAAACTTTTAATTATTATAATTTTATTGACAGAAAAAATATATTACTATCTACTAATATAATTTTTGATAGTAATAAAAATAAAATAAAATAATTTAAAATAATTATGATCCCTTCGAAAGAATTATGTCTCTAAATAACTACTTCGAAGACGTTAAGCCTTCAGAAAAAATAATGATATTATTTTTTACTTTATTTTTTACTATATCGAATAGAAGGGCTGTTACATATTTATAAAGCTCCCAGTTGCTCAAGGAAAGTTAAATACAAGAAATCTTTTAATAGGACTGATGAGAAAATAAATTATAGTATATAATTAGAAGTTTTTCTTATTAGCTAGATCCTTCAAACCAATCAAATCTTATAGATATGAAGGGATCTTTAAAATTGAAAAAGCTTATCATTCATCTAAAATAGAAAATGTACTATTTTATACAATAAAATTAAATTTTCAGATTTTTGGCATCAAATTTGAAAAGATTCATCCACAAGTTTAATCTCTCAAATTTTATTTGTTACCACGTTATAGATTTAAAAAGGATGAAAAAGATAAAATAACTTAGAAATCAGTGCAAATGTAAGAGTGAAAAAAGATGATTCAATCTAAATACACATGCTGTCAAGCCCAACTTTCTCTATATATATAATCTAAACTTATTCATAGTTCACAATCATAGCCCTCCTAAATTATCATTTGTGATTGCCTTTAACCAAATAATTCACATTAATTCCTACAAATTCTTGTAATTCACATCTTTCAAACTTGCAGAAACCCAAATGCCAATTATCTCTCGTAATGTGGTGTTAGTTATTGGCCTATCACCTGGGCTATTTTTATGCATGGTCCACTTCTTGTTGTCTTTTACTCTTATTTAGTTTCAACGAGACAAGGAAATAAAACAAAATGGGACAAACCAATGTGACAATATAGTTCAAGTCATGTTACATATCTTTCAAAAAAAAAAAAAAAAAAAAAAATTGTTCTCAAAGCAACCTAATATTTCATTACAATCCATTCCCTCAAGCCAAAAAGAAAACAAGTCTATACAATGATCATTTCCCTAGTTTGAGAATGACAATGTCAAATGATAGGTATAACATTCCACTTAAATGAACATAGAGATTACTTGTAGTTGTTGTCACTGTTCTTATTGTTAATACAGGATTTCATATTTCATTTGGACTTAAGGAAAAAAGATCACACAGATATTTTTCACAAGTTTCAGATGCATGTAGGTTATTTATCACATTTGAATTTTCCATCATACAAGTATATTTTCATATTATAGTTAGAGCAGTAAGCCATTCGATCGAAACATCTAAATGAAATAGTTCTAATATAACTAAGTAGGGCAACATGGGCTAGTGTTCTCGATTTAATATACATTATTCCATAAATGTATTTTCAAAAACAATTGCAGCCATGTTTTAAAAAAAAATAAAAATTAAAAAAGGTATTGGAGACGTCCCCTTGAGCATGTCATTTAATTTGGAGTTGATATTTTACAACCCACTTCAAAACCCTTTTTTTTTTTTCCTAACAATCGAAAGGGCCCTTTAATTTGGTGATAATTTGTTTGAAATTTGGATGAAAAAAAAATATATATTTATATTGGAACTAAATTGAAAACCTCTTGACTGAAATTCCTTAGATGGGATAAACAGTCAAGAGTGTTGGCATTGGAATTATGAGGAAATTTTATTGGTAGCCCATTTCTTATGTTACTTATAATTAGTTTTCACCTAGAATTTTTGAATGCAGGTTACTAATTTAAAGCAAGAAGAGATGTTTTCGGGATGCCGATTGGTTTATCAGCGTTGATAAATTTCAACGTTACAATATATAAATAAAAGATAAGACTTCCACGCCGTTCGTCAGGATGGCCGAGTGGTCTAAGGCGCCAGACTCAAGTTCTGGTCCTCGTGAGAGGGCGTGGGTTCAAATCCCACTTCTGACAGAAAATTCATTTTTCATTTATAAACATAATTTATTTTTATTATATTTTTAAAAATAATATATGATTAAAAATGTTGATAAAATGTTTTTTAGATTTTAATTAAAATTTGGATTTTATTTTTAAAAAGCGTTCATGAAAAGTTGAAGAATGGCTATTTGACGTATACAAATAAAACAAAAATTTATACGTTTACAAAATGCACTCCAATTTTTATTTATAAAATATTAATAAAATGACTTTGATTAAAAATATTAATAAAAGGCTCTCTATCTTTATATATGATAAAATATAATTTATTTTGTTAAATTGTTAATTCAGAAATGAGTATTTTATTAAAACCGTTCATAAAAAGACTTTTATTTGATTTACTTATCATTCTATTTCTTAAACTATTATTTTTTATAAAAATGGATATTTTTTATTAAAAATCTGAATAGAAAATTTTCATTTGACTAAATTTTGGATTTTATCTTCCAAAAATATTAAATAAAAAGTGATAGAATGAGATTTGATATATAAAAGTAAAGTCAAAATAATTACTAGATAAATCTCAACCTTTCCGCACTTCACGTGGTTAGGCATCCGATTGCTAGAGAGCTTGCAGCAAAACAATTGAATAATGACTATTTATCTATTGAATACACAAGAAAAAAAAAAAAAATTTAAAACATCCACAAAATATTTTAGTTTAGGCTCGATCCTTGGATTTTAAAAGATGATTTAGTTAAGATTTAGCACGACCATTAAGCTCATCCGCGGATCATTGTTTCATGTCAACTTAGCACAAAATCCACATCCACGGATTATTCTTCTTCTTTTTATTTATTTCTTTAGAAAGAGCGAAAGCATTTTGAGGAACATTCAGTCCCAAAAAAAGAAGAAAAAAAAAAAAAAAAAAAAGCATTTTGAGGAACAGGATCGCATCCAGAGAACATTATGAGATGAGATATCTCTGCGTAAGCTTTAACCCGATGTATCCAAAAAAAAAAAAAAAAAAGATTATTCTAATTCCATAGAATTATAAAGCTCTTCCAACCTCCAGGTGATCCAGTTTCTCACAGTAAAATCTTTTTCTCAACATCTGCTCAATGGATTTCATGGCTACATCAGGCATCAGATCAGAGAGATGGGTAGAAACACATCTAGAATCCATGGGGGCATGGTATGGATTTTTATGTGCAGGTGTCAAGTAACTGATCCATAATTCCGGTTCATGCATGCCCCATTGCAGTCCGATCACAAAAACATTTCAAAACATGATCACAAAGTTCGCTTAATTACAGAGTAATCAGGGTATCAGATGGGATATGTCAGCTTAAGGATCTGGATTCCCAGGCACCGCATCCTCATCCTCATCAGTGGAATCATGCTCATCATCTTCGCTCAGCTCTTCATCGCTTGAATCGTCTTCTGAAGGGGCACCAGCATCTTCGGGCTTTGCATATTTCTCGCAATATTCTGATGGAAAAGTAAGAGCAACATCAGAGAAAGAAGTCAACTGTCTTCAACTAGCATGATTTAGCTTTCGCATATTTCTCAAGATATTCTAATAGAAAAGTAAGAGCAACATCAGAGAAAGAAGTGTCTTCAACTAGCATGATTTAGCTTCTGACAAATAAGTCAACTGTCTTCAACTAGCATGATTTAGCTTTTGACAAATAAGTCAACTATCTTCAACTAGCATGATTTAGCTTTTGCATATTTCTCAAGATATTCTAATAGAAAAGTAAGAGCACCATCAGAGAAAGAAGTCAACTGTCTTCAACTAGCATGATTTAGCTTTTGACAAATAAGTCAACTGTCTTCAACTAGCATGATTTAGCTTTTGCATATTTCTCAAGATATTCTAATAGAAAAGTAAGAGCACCATCAGAGAAAGAAGTCAACTGTCTTCAACTAGCATGATTTAGCTTTTGACAAATAAGTCAACTGTCTTCAACTAGCATGATTTAGCTTTTGCATATTTCTCAAGATATTCAACTAGCATGATTTAGCTTTTGACAAATAAGTCAACTGTCTTCAACTAGCATGATTTAGCTTTTGCATATTTCTCAAGATATTCAACTAGCATGATTTAGCTTTTGACAAATAAGTCAACTGTCTTCAACTAGCATGATTTAGCTTTTGCATATTTCTCAAGATATTCTGATAGAAAAGTAAAAGCAACATCAGAGAAAGATGTATGCTTGAAATTAATGAATCAACTGTCTTCAACCAGCACGATTTAGCTTTTGACATATGAATGAAACTGTTTCTTAGAAGCATTAAACCACACTAACTAGTCCAAATTATGATGCTGGAAAGTGATAAGAGTTAAGAATCCTTGATATCATTAATTTTAAAGTTTAGAAAGGCCCTCTTTTTTACAAACTAAATTGCAGTATTGCTCTTTTGTTCATGCATCTTCCACTTTGTAGTAGTAGGATGTGCCATTTACAAAGTTGCTACTTCAACAAGGTTTTAAATACTGCGAGATTATCAAATAGTACTTAGATATAATCAAATTTATGTAAGATATTTTACCATTATCCCATGAACAACAATAATTCAAAGATCGAAAAAAAAAAAAAACTGTACAATTAGCTATATAAAATACCTATTATTCTATGAAGGACTGGCATATAGCTGAGTCACTGAAGTGCAACACATAAGTGTTCAGATAAGTACAGAACAAATCAGTTATGATTGCACTTCAGAGTTCTAACCATTTCGTTCAATTCCACATAAGTTTCAAAAGGAATCAGAGCTTTCTCTAACAGCACGGAGAAGGAAAGACCAAAGGACAAAAAGGAGGAGGGGTGTCAAGAGAAGAAATAAAAGGTCAGGAAGTGATTTTTGCAAAGATATAGAGGTCCATAGGCATAAATACCTGACCTGAACTACATGGTTTCTGTATGATCATATTGGAATACCAGGACAATACATCATTAATTCTAGAGCTACTTCAGCTCAATATGACACATGAACCATATAAGTTGCGCTTGCAAATGTGCATCTTTTTATTCATGTATTGTAGCTCAAGCCGTTGTTAATGCATGTTAAAACCTTTATATTTGTTTTTTTCTCTAAGAACCTGTTTGTTGACTAGAAAGGAGGATACCTGATTACAGTTGTATGTCATGGAAGCAAAAATCAGTGCAGATTGGAGTATGCAGACAACAGAGAGTGATATTTTTAGAAAATAATAGGAAGCCCAAATTGTGCAACTTTTGACCCAATCCTATGTGCCAATACTTCAGAAAAGATTCTCATAAGAAAGATCAAAAAATTAAGAAAATACTGGGACAATAAAACCTTCTCTGTTCAGCATTACCAGAAGCATAATTCAATTTCAAATCCAGTCATTAAGAATAGTCATCTTCATCACATAAGTGCAGATAATATATACTAAAGCACCGTTCAAGGATTGAGCCCTATTGCACTTATGTCTGATTAAATAAATTATTTGAGTAAAAGCATTTTACAAAATTAAAAGTTGAAAAAAAAAACTAATCTTGAAATGGAGATGCATTCTTTGAAAAGAATACACACCAAAAAATTAAAAAAATCCATGAGTATGCAAATCAAGGATTTAATTGCCAAGATGGTTCAGGGTGCGCTGTATCAACACATGCCGTGTCACGCTACCAGTGTTTACAGCAGTTTCTTAAATCATATATTGCTTTAGATAGATGAAGTACTAACAAGGTTTGTACCAAGGTTTGTACCAACAGATTATCAACTAAAGTCTATGAGGAAGAAAAGATGGGAATAGTATCTATGGCAGTTGATGGAGGAAATCATGAACATAAGGAGGAGCAGCTTGAAGGAGGTGTGAGATCTGGGTGTTTGGGTTATGTAGGATGGCATTAAGGGGGTGACAAAAGGAGGATGGCTTCCTAGAAGGTAAAGCAGAGAGATTTATAACTTGTTAGGACAGAGGCTACCATTTATGCTGGAAGCCAATCTGAAGGTAACCCTGTAAGTATTTGCACCATAATAAAATGCTCCACAGGATAAAACTAATCCACGAAGGAGGAAAAAGATTAGTGTTCTTAGATAGAATCAATTAAAATTGCTGATCCATTACACAAAATTTCCAATCAGCCTCATGAGAAAAATTCAGGGCTAGAATTATGATGGGATTACCTTTCAGGATATAGCGTAATGGAGAAGAGATGTTTCTCAGGGAATTATGGATGAAATAGGGAACAATGAAATATCTGAAAACTAGATGAAACAACAAAAAATTGAGGCACGAGAGAGCAATCCGTCATAATTTTTTGAAAAATTTAAAGCATAACAATCCAAGACAATGTGGTTTCCTCACAAAAGAGCAATGATAAAGCGTGTAGAAATAAGCATGTTTGCATAATAAGTTGATAGGAGTTGAAGAATCAAGATAGAAAAGGAGCCTGAAAATCAAGGGAAGGATCCTTCATTATTTTGGTCTTCCAATAGAGAGAAAGAAGATAGATTTACTTCATGGACTTAACGACTCCAACATTGGAAGATGAAATACACTGAAATATTTTTTATTAGTTTAAACTTTTATAAGTTTGAACAAGTGTATTAATACTTCATACCATACGTTTTACTTTAAAAAAAAAAGGAGTACATTGAAGAGGAGACATGAACTAAATTTACTTGCCTTAATTTTATCAAGACAAATTTCTTGGAGTAAAATTTTCATAGGTGAAGATGCAACTGCAAAAAGTGATTTAAAAAAAAAATGAAAATTTCACCCTCGGGCTATTTGGAAAAGACTTTAAGATGGACATAAAGGTGCAATCATGAAAAATTGAACTGGTCTGTGGGATCAGGAAGAACTAAAAAGATGAGTAGATTAAGAAATTCCACCTTTATTCTACTCTAAGAGGACTGAGCTTAAAGCCTATTTTGGACGGAACCTAATAATTAACACCCAAAAAGAAAGGTATTCAACTCTGTAGCAGATTATTATTATATGAGTTTATGGAGGAAGCTTTTATCTAAGTTTTTTTTGACATAGTCAATACATAATAAAGCATTTGGTTCATGTCTCTCTTAAGATCACTTCGTCGGAATTGCTATCAACTCCAAATAAATGACAGAAGGTTAGGAGTCAACTACAGTAATCAGATGCAACAAAAAGAAGTTTAATAAAAAATTATAGTGGTTCAAGACTATGTATTGATAGAGTTCAGGGGCATCTGTTTGAGCACTGCAAATTGGTGTTAAGTTGGAGGAAGGGGCTCCCATTCTGGCAGATTTCTAAATAGAACAACTCATCTCTTCTAAAAGAGCTAGATTAGGCCTCCTATTTCTTCTTCCCACTGGCTCATGACTTTGACAGTTATCAACGAAACATTTTCATCAATGAGCTAGTTTAACTGATAGACAAAATTATGGACTGCACTTGTAGATCTTGTTTGAAGACAGTTTATCATGAAACCTTTCAGAACTGAACCACGATAATATGAGCTGTTTGGTTTCAAAATTACAGTGATGCATCCACATTCCTCAGAAAAATAAATGTGGAAAACCTCTACCTTCTCAAAATGAAGCCAAAAAGGTATTTGCCAATGATGTCTGATTATGCCAACGGTCACTTGCAACATAACTACTTTTGAAGTTGGAAGCAGTAACTATTTGTCATTTAATCTAAAATCATTAATGATATTACAAACTAAGTATGCTTCTTCATTTCAGCTAGATTGAAAAGCAAAGCAGGTATATTAAGCACATAATATTTTAAGTCATGTCACCTTTCACTTTTTGTTCATAAGCAGGTCGATCACGCATCATCAGTGCAGCAGCTTCTCCATTTAATGGATCAGATGGATTGGGGTACAAAAGAAGCTGGGGGAGAAAAACTTCGAAAACATTCACAAGATCTGAAAAGACAGGTGTGAACATTTTAAATGTACTCATGATATTCCAAAGTAACTAGCAGATAGCTGCAAACTGAGGATCCAACAAGAATCTCTGTTCTAGACTAGCCATGAAATTCATGCACAATAATAAAAACGGAGTGATTCACTCTTTACCGAACATGGGGCTCCATGTCTGGTTGATGACATCCAAACAAACTGAACCAGACCTGAATTAAAAGTAGAGGAGAACGTTAGAAATTTGCAAAGTATTCTAACAAATGGTTAATACTACAAAATTAAGCAGCCAACATATGCCACCATAATTTCTTAACCAAAGACTCACATTTCATCTACATTAGGATGATAGATCTTATTGACAAATCCAATCGAAGGAGACTTGTAAGGGTACGCATCAGGCAATTCCACCCTGATCTTCCACACGCCCCCCTGATAAAGGCCTGCAAAAAGAAAAAAAATCCATACATGAAAACCAGCAACTTCTCTCCAATTCAAATTAAACGAGCATTGACATGAATCCTAGCACCAATAATTCATGAAATCATCAGAACCAACAAATTTCTGCATCACTCTAACAAGAAGACAAAAAGATGAGATCGCATCGCAACTATCAGACTGCAAGGAGGATTTCACAATTAATTCAAGGATATTCAGAAAAAAAAAAAACAATTACAACAAGATAACGATTGATATCATACAAAGTTCATATTTTTATTACATCAAACAGATAAAGGAAGGATTTTGAGCACAGAGTTGAGGTCAGACTGACCAACAAATAACGATTAAACTAATCCAAAGTAACAAAGAAAACAACAAAAATCATACAAATTAGTGGATAAGGGTCAGGGATTGATGCATTCCTCTTCGAGTTTTCAATGTAACTGAATCGAGTACATAAATCATACAATCAAACACCTATATGTCAAAAATAATCTTTAAAAATTAACGATAAAGAAATTATTGTTCAAAACTAACGATTGAGGCATCTTTCAATGGAGATTTCCGGGCAGATGTTATACTTTCTTTAGGTCCATGGAAATCAACAAAGAACTCCTGCATCCCATCGTTTACCATCTCCACCTTGTAATCACTCATCATCCTTCAAGCCAGAAGATTGGGAAAAAAGAATCAGAAAAAATGGCATGAAGTGAGGATCAAAAAAAAAAAAAAGAAGGGATTCTTCGGATATTCACAGTTTCATCAAGTCCATTTCGCGGCGCTTGCTGGGAGAAGACATGGCTTCTTTGTCTCGTTGAGGCTGGCAGATCGATGGAAGAAGAGATGGGCGTCCAAGGGAGTTGAAGAGGGTAAAGATGAGTTCTTTTCCCTTGCTTTCCCCTGCTGGATATAGATGCGATAAAAGAATAATATCCCCAAAAAGGACTTTAAAATTATTTTTCTATTTTATCTCCCATTCTACCCACCAGCACGTTTGAAAATAGACTCCAAGCTTCCATGCTTTCCCCGGTCACTTCTGGTGGTTCCTCTCACTTTCCTCTTGGCTCTGATTTTATTCCTAAAATATTTCTAATTTTTATGTGTTAATTTGATATGTGAATCGCCTACAACAATGCAACTATCCTAACATTAGATAGAAGATCATATGATTCGCAGTCTATTATTTTATATAAAGGAGCTATTTGTTTATGATAAATTACCTTATTAATTTAAAATTATCATACGTTTTTGGCTTTCATATAATATATTTAACAATACTTAATCCTATCAAATATTTAATTCACACTAAATAATATTTTTAAATATTTATTAATATATTTATATTTAATAGTAAATATATTTCTAAATATTTATATATTAAATATTTATAATATTTAAATATATAATATTTTAAAAATTAGTTTACAAAGAATCTTGATTTTTATCATAACATTTCTTATTCTAATTTTTTTTAAAAAAAGAAAGAACCACTTAAAAGATAAAAAAATTATAATAAAATTTAAAAATATAGTAAACTGATTATTGTAATATATTATTATGAATTAAATGCGATAATCTTCCATTCTTATGAATTTGATTATCAAGTATAAGGTTAATAGGAATGCAGGATTCTAAGTTATATTAATTTGTCGTGAATCAAACGTTATTAAAGATCTAAATAATATGACTTATGTAGGTAGAGTTTAATATATCATCTTTTAGGTCAGATGCATAGTTTTGACTCAGGACATATTTTTTTCTATTATTGCATTATAAGGATAGTATATAATAAAAATAATGATTATTGCTTGATATTTTTAATTTTTATATGTAAGCATATATTTTTGAATTTGAGTTCTTATTAGTCTAATAGGATTGATTTTTTTGATTAAACAATGGCATGATCAAATAATTTCTTATTTTTCATTGCCATTTTTAAAATAACTATAAATGATTGTTTTAGAATTCATTGTTTTAAGTTTGAATATTCTACCATATAAGACTATGTTACAAAGAACCACTTTAAAATTCATAAGCAACAATGTATAACACAATAGTCATAGTTGTATAGGTCCTTCCTACATTATGTATAGGATGATGCATGATAGATGAATCGCATTTTTTATCTGTAACTAGTTGGTAAGCAAATACATGCCAATGTGAACTTCGATATACTTTTTCTATTTAAGCTTTGGTGTCCTTCTTAAGTTGAAGATCTAAATCTAAATTCAAATACAATCATCTATACCTTTAGTCTGCATGAGCCATAAGTTGAGTCTGCTCTAATGCTATTTATTAAAACCTTATCCAATAAATTTAGCTAAAAGATATTTTCTAGAATTTTCAATCCTAAATGAACATTAATATATATATATATATATATATAATCATTATGAGATTAAATATATGCCTTGTACTCTCACATATACATATGCAATGATAATTGTTGAACTAGCATCATTGCTTTAGGTTGAGATTAAGCTACACCAAATTTAGGTCTCTATCTATTTAGGTTTCATATCTAACTTTTATTATATATAGTGTTTGTGCAATAAAAATCTACATCAAGTTCATATTCATGTGATTGAATTTAAATACTAATTTATTTGGAAGAGTTTAGATTGATGTTGAGCTTATTAATAGCATTTTTATAACATATTATAATAATTAAATTACAAACAAAAAGTGCTAAATAGTCAACTATAGAGTGATGATAAATTATATATATATATATATATATATATATATATATATATATGGTTTAAACTTCAAGATGTCGACATATTCTTGCATGCCATTACCTCAATTGAAAATTAAATTAAAGAACAAATATTTAGAGTATGGAAATCAAATGATACATAAATAAGATAATATTATATATGTATGTATGTATAGGTATATGTCTATGTATTTGTGTGTGATAAATTGATAATTATACAAATTCAAGTTAAGTTAGGTTAAAAATGCTAAATCTAAATTTGATTCCAAAGTTTAAAGGAGTCCGATATTAGATCTATATTCAACCAATGCATCATCAGGTCCATCATCCATGTTAGGGTTGGGTTAGATCCGAGCATTGGGTTTACATATTGAGATCCTCTCAACCCAATCCATGCTTAGATAAATAATGGGTAATATATATTTTGATTGTAACAACATAGCAAAGAATTTAGTGGGCACCACAAAGGGGGGATTCATGTGAGTTTCCTAATTGCAATGCTAACGTTTTATTTAAATCGTGCAAAGAATTCGTAAAGCAAAGGAAAAGAAGGGTAAGAAAAGCCGTATCCTATATCGTTTAACCTATACGATAAGCTTGGCCTGCTGGATGGTCATGATTTAGTGGATTGACTTTGGAATTTGTGTAATGTAAAAAAAAAAAAAGGTCAGGTTTCAATTAATTTCGGTGTTTGAAATTCCGCAATTAGCTTAAATATTCGCTTCCCTTTGTTTTGAAAAAAAAAAACCATTTGGGTTTTGAGTCTGATCATCAACTACTCCGGATAAGATTGGGTTTCCCATCTGTTTGACAAGTTGCAAGATTTTTTTTTTTTTTTTTTTTTCTCTCTCTCTATGTATGCATGCTTGAGACAACTAAAGTAGATAAATAATTTCTCCTTTCCTTGATGTTATGTTATGATAAAAATAAAAATCGAAGAATTTATGATAATTTTTATTTTAAATTTAATTATCAAATATGACAATCTAACGATCAATCTTAAATTGTCAGGTATATGTACCAAATTGCTTTAGCCATGCATGCTTTTATGCATGCAAACAAATCCAGGGACAATAGAGGGACGATTGACAGCCATGTGGCTTTTATGGGACTGGCTGTCGTCCAAGGGGGATTCAACAGCCAGCTGAAACTAGAGCCCAGATAACGTCATGCAAGGCCTCATCTTCTCCTAGTTTTGATGGGAACGCATACTTTGAGATCAAGCAACAAGGAACCACGTCATTTTTAGATGGCAATCAAATTAAGTCCCGACGGCAACGAGGCACCTTTGTTGAGGTTAGCAGTTTGAACCACCACACCTTGAATCAAGGAATTATAAGGTTTGAGCAGGTCATGGAACCAGATATCCTACATCAATCCAAGCAATCTAAAAATCTTAAAACATAGATTAGATAAATCCGGCTGTTCCTTCCTTCACCGATCGAATGTGACAATTAAGAGTATGCAAGAATACTGACTAAATTATAAAACTAATTCGAATCATAATTTTGATTTGGTTTGAATTTTTTCTTTTTTTTTAAACCTCACAATTTGATCTCAATTTTAAAATTTTGAAATCAAAAAAATAATTTAATTTTGATTTAATATTTTAAAAAATAAAATAAATTGAACCAAACCACATATATTTATAGTATATGAGCTCTCATTTGTACTCTAATTAAAATTGAGATGCTGCGAGTAATTGGGTTATGCGAGAGATATGTTCTTTTTTTTTTATTATGAATAATCTGACTGCCATTTGATCACATAAAGTTTGTTATGGAAATAAAACTCAGGGTCATCTAAAGTCAGCACAGGTAAATTAAATTGACAGACCGAATTAAATCTGAACCAAATTTGTTGAATCGGTTTAGTTTACTGAAATAGTTGATTCGATTTTGATTTTAATTTTAAGAAACCGATTCCATTCATTTTGATTCCAAGAATATCTTTAAATCAACAAAGCTTGATCTGTGCACACCCTAGTGGCAATTGTTGATTTACTGTATCAAACCACTCCTCGATAGCTAAATGCCACATAGGGCTGGCGGGCAAAGTAAAGATGAGTATTTTTTCACTCTTTTCTAAGGTTAGAACCATTGAAGAGTTGGAATAATTATTTTAAAAAAATTTTAATGCATGCCTTTGCAAATATCATTCATTATATATTTATTCTTAAAGAAAAAGCTCTCTCTACATGGTTCTACCTAATCATTCTATTTTGATTGATGGTGCTAACATATAACCTAAGTAAGAATTTCAGAAGAATTCATTTGTTGTACTTTCTTAATATTATTTTAAAAAATCTAGCTTCAATTCATACATTTAAAACTACTATTTCATTCTCTCTAACTTTTACCCAATATTCCTCTATCCTTGAACTTTTCATAATTTACTGCATCATCCACATACAACTAGAAACATAATAACAAAAGCCAATTCAGAAACAATATTAAAGGATATTCAATATGCTAACAAGCATATTTACACAAAAATCTAATAGTCATGAATATATAAAATAGATTAAAAATAAATAATAGTTATTTTCATAAATAAAAGTACTATTTGTTTATTAACAATAACAACTATTTTGAGAAGACTAAAATTTTATTCTCACGTAGTTGAAATCTCTAGCTCCCCTTCTCATAGTTTGAGATGCAAAGAAGAAACAAATTAGTCAGTAAATATACTGGTGTAAGAAAACTATGGATTTAATACTGAATGGAGCAAAAATCCACTACCCAATTTCAAGCGTAGAAAAGCCACTCGCGTCACTTCAATATTTTGATAAAAACCGGTCATATATATAAATATGATAAATATGCAACAAAACAACTTAAACTCAATCCTTGACTGCTTGGACGTGAAAATAACATATTTGATGTACGAAGCTCGTACTTATCTCATCGGCTTATCGTACGTACTCCTCCGAGCATTGTTATTCTAATCACCATTAAAAAAATTCTCTTAAAGGACTTATCCAAAGCCCAAGCTCAATCTATATCTTCACCCAAGCCCAACCAGAGCTAATCCAATCTCAACTTATAGCTAGATCAAGCCTAACCATGCACAACTAACCCAAAACCAAAAATCTAATTAATATAAATAACTTTTTATGTGTTAAACTCACACCTCTGTTCCACAATTTAGATTTAGTAGATGCAACTAACAAATTGTTATCATACTTTTTCTTTTTTTTTAATAATAGGGAAGGATCATTCCTCTGGGTGGAATTTCAAGAGAGTGCACCAGCTGCATCAAATTTGGACAAAATACTAATAGTATGATACCTTAAATCTAGTCTCTTTATTGGATAGAAAAGAAAGCATTATATGCTTATAACTCAAATCTATTCTACTTGCTAACCATTAACTTTCGCTCGAGTTTTGGACTACGTAGTTTCGTCCAGCTAACTGAGTTAATTGGATCAGCACGTAGGCTTGGAATGTTATAATGGTATTAGAGCCGACTCATAGGACGATGATAGAGTCCTACCATAGCTTAAAGCCATCTTTATCGATTCAATTCGGGATAAATTCTGATTAGATTGTTGCGTGCGACGAAACATATATAATTTTCTTCATGAAATATATGAGAGACTTGAAGGGTTTATAACCTTGCACGCATTCTGTCAACATCTCAAATGCACAGATGATTGCAATCATTTTTATAATTCATCCAACTTATAACATATTATCCCTTCTTTATTATTTATCTTAAAAGAAATAAATTATATCCGTACGTTTTCTTTTCTTCTTTTTACTCTTTTGCTGCTCTAATTCATTCCCTTTAGTCTCATCAGTTGGATGAAAAGCCAACCCGATCCAATAATCTACATCCAGACTGTTTTCACATGCAGCAAGATAACAATAACCTGAAATGGTTAATATCTCTGCAAAAAAAATAACATCCTACGATTTTATTCTCCCTTCGAATTATTTTTTTATCTGCTTTTGTTAAATAATAAGTAATTCTTTTTTTTTTTTGAATCCAGTTATTAGAATTTTTCACTGGGTGTTGTCATATTGTTAGCTATCAAACATTATAATGGAAAATAATAGAGATAAAATAAGGATTTCATGAACGAGTAACTATGTTGCACAAACATAACTAATTTATAAGATGCGAATGCTTGAGCCTAACAGCATAGCACTAGTTTATGTGTCCCTTATTTGAGCCTTTTTTTTTCTCATATAATACTTCTTTTTTTTTTATTATAAGATGGCATCAGTTATAAATGCGAATGGTATTAATAGTTCACTTATTCGAATAATTGATGGTGTTACCGAATTATATATTTTTTTTTAAAAAAAATATTAAAATCAAATGGAGCTCTCTCATTCATTAACGCTAATGATACATTCATTAACGCTAATGACAAATGCCAAGACTGCTAACAGAGAAACTTTGAACTAAGGATTGGCATCACCTTCGAGTTGGTCCTACAAGGGTGGGCTTGCGGCCCGTGAGCCCGTGGACGCTCTCCTTCTGGAGGGCACATCAGTAATATGAGGAAAGAAGGTGGGATGATTTCGGAATCAGGAAAAAGAAGATATTTTCCCATCACGCTTCCCCGGTGGATGGTGGGTCCGCCGCCCGCATACATCGTAGCCGTTCATTGTATGGACCACGCGTCGAGCCCTGCTAATTTTATACCTCCTCAAATGCGATCCCGAGGTCGCTCCCCCAACTGCTCAAGACCACGCAAGCGACCGTCCTCCGGAAGGGGTATCAAAGGACTTTTGGCCACCGAAATACCGTTCGGCCCTCATCCTAGCTCGGTGTGTAACTCTCTCGGGATCATATTTGGGGAGCGTAACAACGTTCCTCTGGTTTCCTCGCCCATATAGGGTACCCTTTTGGAGCCTCGTCCATCGTTCTCATCTCCGCTCCTCGGAGAGGATCTCCGCTTTCTTTCTTCCGGTCCTCATCGTTTCTTTCGATCGATCGAGGTATACATTGAAGAAGAAAGATTTAATTGATCTATATTGTCCTCTAATAATCCCAATTAGCTGTTGTTTCCCTGCGAGATCAAAACTTATGATCTTTTATACGGTCGTGATTCGTGTGGATTTTTCTTGTCCACGATCTGGGTTATCCACAAACCCTTATAAAAATCGAATCTTTTGGCTCTTTCTTGGATGGTTCGTCTATGTTTTCCTACGTTTCGGCGCGGATCATAGGTCTTTCTGAGGGATCTTGGATAATTTTTAAGCGATAGTGGGAGTATTTCTTTTTTGATCGTTATTTTTTTTTATGGGGTGTGGACTTGGGGGAGTGATTTGATTCTTTGTAGCAGAAGTAGGTGAAGGGTTTTCAATCGAAATGGCTCGTCTGGTAGGTCCGTGCAAAGGTTCGAGTTTGGTAAAGACCGGGTTTCTCGGTTTGTTCTCGTCCTTTCATGTGATTATCTGAACTCAGTTTTTGACTTGTTGAAATCTATGGTTTATGGATTTTTTTCCATGGTTTTATTTGATTTCTTGCAATGATTGTTCAAGTTTCCGAGCTAACTTTTAATCTGTTAGAAATTAGAATCGTCGTTTGTTATCAAAATCAGTCGGATATGAGTCGGTTTAAGGGCAGCAGTGCTATGTGAAATGTCAATGTCCAAATCTCCTTAGGGCTGATTTTCTTTTTTCCCCCCCTTTTTTGTACTGAAGTTAAACGTTTGTACCTTGATAATCTGATATTAGTTTCTTTAAGTTCTGATTATGACAAATCGATGACCATTGTTGCTGTTCATATTGTTGCTCTCTCTTTCATTTGATTATGTAAGATATAAACGTTCTCTGCAGGCCTTGTATTTATGCTGTTCTATCTTCTATGTTTCAGCGCGACCTGTATTACTGTGTGCGCCAATTTGGTAGATGAGGGGAGGGTTTCCATGACTATAGTTTAACTGGCCGGACATTGTTAACTATACTTGTATCTTCAATGATGTTAGCCTATGCATGCTGTTTCACAACTGCTACACACTGAATGTTAACTAAATTATTTGGTATTTTTCTTGTCACTTTCTATTAAGAAAAGGGCATTTTCCATGCGCACTTATCTGTAGGCTTAAGCTGCCAAGTTGACATGCGGACCAAGGTTTGGGAGGCCCGCATGTCAAGTGGGAGGGTTTATAGTTTACGCTGGATGAGCTACAACGTAATATAATTTTTAGCATAGCTTTTAAAGGAAATGAAAAGGTCCTTTGCTGTTGCTTGGATGAAGTTTTAAAAGAAAGGCACTTTGACAATTTTTAACCACAGTATTGATGGTTGGCCTTTTTCTCTTAATATTCATATCATTTTTTTGGTTAGGTCTTAACATTAGACCTCTTTACCTAATCCATGAGATCTAGTACTATTTTTGGTTTTAGGTTAGCTACACTGTGAAGTAGTAATAAATGGTTTGCAATATGACAGATCACATCCAGGCGGACTTTCAGATTCATGTTAGGATGTGATACCAATACCAGCAGACTAATAAATAATTCCTCTAGTATTATATTATTATTTTTTTAGTTATAAGTTCAATGCCCAATTATATATCCTTCATGCTTAATGAGCTAACCTGAAACATACTTTTTTCACACCTTATCTTCTCTAAATATTATTTTGCTAGATTGTGTTTTGCGCTCACAAGCCTTGTGTCTTCATAAGCTTAGATCCCCTCTTGGCCCCAAAAAAAAAAAGAGTAAAAAAAAAAAATCTTGCTTTTCAATGTTAGTTGTAAGTCTTCTTCTTTTTTTTTTATTTTTATCTTTTCATTTTTGCTTTTTGTAGCTTTTGTATTTGATGAAAATTTGGTTCTCTCATCCTCTCCTTTGCTGATCTTATTTGTGTTTCTTTATTGTGTTTTTTTTTTTTTTTTTTTTTTTGTTGGTTAAGAATTTTATTAGTTTGCCTTTGTGACTTTTCTTAAAAAGAAAAAAATCTCTTAGCTTTAAATGCTCTCTCCATTTCTTTCCAGATTCAGTATAGACATTGCGGTTCTTCATTGCACTATCCAACAAAAAATTACTTGGCAAAGAATCACTGTAACAATATTTTAAACATCAGCAACGAGGTTAGTTTCTCTGTTTATTGATGGCATCTTTTTCTACAAATTTCATTATAGCATGAACATTTCTTACTCGTTTTATTTGCAGGGTACGAATTGGAGGAGAAATCTGTTTCCACTCTCTTCACTGGTGAGTTTTAAAGTTACAATTTTGCACACTCTTATAATAGAATATTACCGTGTGATGGATGTCGAATTTGATGTTCTTTATCTTCCTCAGCAAGTTTTAAGGTTGATAGTCATATGAATGTCTGACAGTATTGTCTGAAATGCATTGCATAGCTTTTGGTGGAAGTTGTTTTTCCATGTGAATTTATGATAAATAATCTTGGTCTCAATCTTCCATCCAGTATAATAGCTAGCATAATCACTCTTGTTATTTAATGAACAGTTTCATGTGTATTTGTCTTCGTCCAGCTGTTTCCATTTCTCATCTGCAAACTTCTCTTGAGCTATAACACTTCTCTTTTTAATTTCCTTTGCGGTTGTTTGCATCCATATGCCTGGATGCATGCATACATATATTTGTGTGTACACACATTATATGTAGGTATGTATGTGAATACACATGCATGTGCTGTTTATCTATGTATACATATATATACATACATGCATATATATATATACATACATACACATACATATACATACATATACATACGTATATACATACGTATATACATATGCGTGTGTGTACGTGCTCACTTGCTCATACCACACTCATGCTGTAATCTGCAGTCTCTTTAATGTGCCCCCTTTTCTTCATGTCAATCTATACACGTAGCGTACTGTTCTTTTGATGGAATGCACGGGGACACTAAGCAGTGGTTTTGATGGGGGTTAGATTTCACACAGGTCATAGGATGTGATTTAACTATATCTAGATCCACTTTAAGACTAGGTTGCATTTTCTTTTTATCTGTTAGTGTTTTTTGATGTATATAATCTTTAAGATTTTTCATGAATATAGTCTTTAGTTCAAAGTTGCCAAGGAGCCTCTGCTTTAGTTGTGGGCAGTATGTATTATTTATCATGGGTGGTGAAAGGCTGTGGTGGACCAGTGGTTTTTGATTAAGTGAAAAAGAGGTGCGACTATTGTGCGATAAAATCATTTTGACAGTGAAAGACAGAAAAGAGAGAGGTGGCACTGCTTTCGTATGGTGTTCCATTTTTGTAAAAGTCCTACAATAACGGGATAGGTTATTAGAGACAATACACACTTTTCTTTATTTTCTGTTAAGTGGGACTCACATTTAGTGATCATCCACTTTAGTCAAAGCATTTGTGTGCTATGACAGAAATATTCATGGATTTGTATGCAGTGTGGATACTGAGAGATGTATGGTAAATATGATTTTAAAGGGAATGAATGGATAAAAAATCGCAACAAGGTTGCTTTCTTTATTTGAGAGATTTTGTTTTGCAACGGACACAAGCAAGAAAACTCTGTTTCTCCTATTTAGTTAGGCTTCCTCATAGTGCTATTGCTTCCTTTGCTACTTTTGTTTCTCAGACTTCTATTATTATTTAAGTATCTGTGTAGGTCATGAAAAGTGGCATTTCTTTTTTAAGATTTTTTTTGGCTCATCCAATATTCTTCTAATGATTGTATGCTCATGGTGCCTTATTGATTTTATGACATTGTTTCAGCGTACAGGGATAACTGGCAGAGGGCTAACTTGCTCAGTTGCAACAGAACCGCCACCAGCTCAAACCGAGGCGTTAAAGATGGATGCTCCAAAAGAGGTCTTTTTGAAGGACTACAAGAAGCCTGATTATCTCTTTGACATGGTATTTGTATTATTTAGTTAAAGGGTGTTTCCAGAACTTTGCTTTTGTGTAGGTTATAACTATCAATCTGTGACAGCCTTTTCTTTTTCTTTTTCCTTTTCTTTAAACTTTTGTTGTCTATCTACATCTTATCCTGTTGACTTTTTTTCATTAGTGTTCTTTTATGTCTAACTAGAATTAGCTTAAGAACAATAAAATTTGGTTGTTTCGTGTAAACTTTGACGTAATTTAATGGTGCATAGTTTGTTTCTTATCTGTTAGTCTATTTATTTTGAATGTCTATAATGGTTTACCATCACCAGAGCTTTGATATGGAGGTGCAGATGTATTGTGTATGTAACCCAAATGTTGTTGGCAACAGTTTCAGTATTTGATGCTTGCTTATGGAATGGTGTGGTTTTTCTATTGAGTTAAATTACCACCAGAGAAGTTAATGAATAACACAACCACTGAAGTAATTCCATGTGCATCCAATCATTTTGCCTATTAATGCTGTCTTCAAATGTCATCGCCTTGTCTTTTGCAGGAAAAAATGTTGTTATCTTGTCTATTTTTGTCGTATTCTATGCATAAATCTACTAACTACATCAAATAATTTTGATTTATTGAACCTCAAAATTGGGGATCTTGTTTAGTTCCCGAAGTTTGAATCTAACGCCAAGTAACAGCATGCCCAAGAGAGAGACAAGGGGAGGAGTGACTTCCAAGACTCTTTCAAATTTATTGCAAATATAAGTTAGTGTTTTAATTCAACTAATATATTTGAAATGTGAAAATATAGGTTTTGGCCGAGAGAGTTTGTCTAAATATATTGGATATTTATGGTAAAAAGATGAAAATACCAAAGTTAGCAGCATGTTAACATGAAATGATGGATTTGTCTAAGTAGCAATTTCTTTTGAAAGTCATGTTGTCATAGAAGCAAAGGGTCATATCATTGTCACTTGATGTAAGACGCGAGGACTCTTCAGAGCCTAAAGGTGTACGTAGAAGGTAATGTGGTAATATAATTATTAGGTCCTATAGGCAATAAGGAAATGAGAACTTGAGTCATGAATTGTTGAAGATTTAGAAATGATGTGGATTTTTGAAGGCAACAAAAACCTTGTTTGACCTCAATAAGATCAATATTCAGGGTGGTCATATTATTTGACAACCGTAGTTGATGTCCAGTTCCTCACCAAGACACCTAGAACACTTGTTGATCTGTAAAGAGCCTACTGTGATCACGTGATTTATGCTCATGCAGTTCAGGTCTTTTGGACTTATGATAGACTCAGAAAGAGCCAAGACAAAGAAAAAGACAGTGCATGTTATAGGGTGCTATGTTTAAGTTTTAGGCATAGAATACAACTTAGAAGAAAGAGCTAAATTGAAAACCAATTCCCTATGTTGTGCTTGGTGGTATAAAATTTTAAGCAAGGTTTGTGCATGCCACCTTATACTGGGCATATTGTACCAACATCTAATCAATACTGAGTATGGGGGTGTACTAAGTATTAGTACATGGAACCAGCCTCTACTAAGCGTACAAATAGTGTACTAACATAGTGCTGGTATAAGGTCTAGTACTGAGACTGTGAACCTTGATTTTAAGTTGCATTAAACATAGAACATGGTGGAAGGACCTACATATTATTATTTAGAGGAAAGAGATTTTGTAGAATATAAAAAGTTTATTTAGTGGATGAGGAGGAAGAGGTACACTTCTATACAGTGGTACTTATGTGTATGGGCCTATGGGTATCAATGACTTTTGTGTATCAACTACATGTAGATTGAATGTTGGTCTCCAATGGAAATGGATCTCCACCAAGGATCAGTTGTAGGTTGTTTCTTTTCGTCATCTGAACTGAAGGGTTGAAGTCTCATGCCCATTGGCCCTGTACCGGCCAGGAGTCAGTGCTCAGTGCTCACAAGTATTAGAGTATTGTGCTGTATCAAGGTGTATTGGCTCTGTACTTCTTGGTGCACTTTTGTTCTTAATCATTGTTCTTCTTATTCATATATACTGAGGGCTATTGAGTTGTAGCATTTCATATCCAGAATTATAGCATACTGACTGGCAACCAATATGTTTTTGGTTCTGTTTTGTAAGGCCTAGTGTCAGCATGGTACAACATGTAGGTATTATATTTAGAACTCATACCTAACCTGTGTTCCAGGTCATAGCTATTGTAGGAATAAGTTTTTCATTGTTTCCTATGCATTTGAAGTTCTTTTAATACCCTAAGTTATTCAATTAGTGACTTCCTGCTGCCTCAGAATGATGTTCTTTTTAACATTTCATGATGATATTGTTTTTGTGATGATAATGTTTATTCTCTCTCTCTCTCTCTCTCATAACCAGTATATCTGCTAATTGTCCATTGCGAACTGCTATAGGTGGATTTGAGATTTGAACTGGGTGAGGAAAAAACTATTGTATCATCAAAGATAGCTGTCTTACCCAGAATTGAAGGTATGTGTATATATATATATTTAACTTAGTATTTTCTTTGTTTTTTAATTTTTCCTTTGTATATCTTTGATTATATTAGTGCTACTAACTAACAACTTCAAGTGATCTTCTCCAGCAGCTCACAAAATGACATTTTTAGTTCTTTAGGTTTTCGTCATATAATTTTTACATCTCAGGGGAATTAAACCTAATGCTACTTCTAATTTTCTTTTTATTTGTATCAGGTGTTTCTTGTCCTTTGGTTCTTCATGGGCAGGATCTTAAGCTATTATCAATTAAAATTGATGGCAAGGAACTGAAGGTAGTTCATTACAACTGTTGCACTTTTAATGCTGATTATAATTGATTTGATGTAATTAAATTTTGATTATTATGGTAAGTTGATTTGATTTAATTAGATTTGATGTATTCATAATGCCAGGAGTACCAAAATATTTAATTGTTCGCTTGTTTGAGTCAAATTATCTTATCGAGCATTCCAATCGATTCACTGGCCTCTATTTTGTAATAATTTACATAAAACAATGCCCATGCAGCTGCTTCTTTCTTGGTTACACTCATCCTATCTCTTACTTTCTTCTCTCATCTCTTTTCTTTCTATTTATCTCAATCCTCTGTTCCTTTCCATTTATATTTTTTAATTTTTGATGCCATGATATGGTGTCAAATAACTACACAGGATCCTCATTTCCATACTCACTAATCCTTGATTACCATCACTCCTTATAGATATCTTAGTGCTAAATAGCACTTGGCTTGCTTGTTTTTATTCTTCAAGCTTCTGTTTGGCCAATATTCCTACTGATGGCATGTGTTTTTCTTGTCTCTTTTCTTCATCCATGCAAAATGTTGCCATGATAAAGGAGTCATGCTACAAGATTGGTATTATTAGAGCATGATCATTTATTGATCTTGGTTCCTTGATGCTTGAGTGCGAATGGCTCACTGTTGTTTCAGATGGAGTTTGCAGGATACACACTGCAGTTCTTCCTTCTGCAGAAATTTGTTGCGCATGTTAGTGTCATTTCATAGGTCAAATTTAGGTCATTTACCAAAAAAAGTCAGAGATAAAATGTCTAAATTTGTGCTAGCTGAAGTGAACAGGTTATAGAAATTCCATGAATCTGAAAAAAAGCTGAATAAGGTTCAGGAGGGTTTTTTTAATAAAATAAATTATATATGGCCATGTGAGTATTATCTTCAGTTACCTGGAAATGCTAGCATATTGAGTTTGTTAGTGCCAGCTTTTTTAAAATTTCTTTTTCCATCCTTGGCAGAATAATGGTACTTGTTTTTTGCATTACATTGTTCAAATGGGCCAATATGCTAGATAGATGTCATGTCATTTGAAAACATAGATATTCTGCTTGGTGTGCACAACACTTTGGTTTCTTATATTTGTTGCATTTCTAAATCCTGATATGATTTGTCAGAAAGAAGAATTCCATTTGGACATGCGTCAACTGACACTGCCATCACCACCCACCGGTGCATTTACTCTGGAAGTTATTACAGAGATATATCCTCAGAACAATACATCTTTGGAGGTACAAATAATATGAAAATCTTAGTTTTGCTTTTGCTCCAGTTCAGTGTTCTTATGCAGGTTCTTTGCCCTTTCATAGGGTCTTTACAAATCCTCTGGGAATTTTTGTACACAATGCGAAGCAGAAGGTTTTCGGAAAATCACCTTTTACCAGGTTATCACATGCATATGATGGAAGGCTACTTCCTTATTTTAAACTTACCATTCAATAGGTTGAATCATGCATAAGTAAAATTCAGTTGCATCATAGCAATTCTTCTGCAATGCAATTGCTGATCCAAGCACACTAATATTCGACCTAAATTTTTCCCTATTATTCACAGCAAATGACATGCATTTTTATCTGTTAGCAAAAAAATAAACTGTTGATGCAATGTTATTATCAGGATCGGCCTGATGTAATGGCAAAATATACTTGTCGGATTGAAGCAGATAAAACACTGTATCCAGTACTGTTATCTAATGGGAATCTCATAGGGCAAGGTGACCTTGAGGTGAGTGTTATTGCATCTTATGAATTAGCATAAGCAAGCTATGTCCAGTTGGTTTTTCTGATCATCAAATTATGTTATCTTAAAAAGTATGCTTGATTTATTATTACCTACAGGATGGCAAACATTATGCTCTTTGGGAGGATCCCTTTAAAAAACCCAGCTACTTGTTTGCTTTAGTTGCTGGGCAGTTAGAAAGCAGAGAAGACACATTTGTAACTCGTTCTGGCAGGAAGGTTTCCTTGCGGATCTGGACCCCTTCTCATGATGTACCAAAAACGGCTCATGCAATGTATTCTCTCAAGGCAGCAATGAAATGGGATGAGGAAGTTAGTATTTTTGTTATTCCAGTTTTCACTTATGATATTGATATTTGTTGATCAGATCCTGATTCAAGTTCTGCCATTTGCTTGTGGAACAGGTCTTTGGCCTTGAATATGACCTTGATTTGTTCAACATTGTCGCTGTTCCTGATTTTAACATGTAAGCAGTTTCTTTCCTTCACCTGAATGCTTTGTTATTGGTGATTTGTTGGATTATGATTAGATTCAAAGTGGTCATGAATCTTTTGTGGATTGAGAAGATTGTCATATGTAAATAAATTAAATATTAAATATACTTTGTTGTTTTCTGAGGACCTTCCGATATTTCAAAGCTCCTATTCCTATCTCTCCAAGGCTGCTATTGCCTTTTCTCGACCAAAATATTGGGAAGCCTTGGAAAGCTGAATATCAAATCTTTGTTGCTGGGTAGCTGACCTCTAGCCTGCCTTGCCATCGATAAGAACTACTCTTTGTTTACTGCCATCCGAGTTGGAAATGGATAAGATATTCAATCCATGGAATAAATATCTTCTTCATTGAGTTGCATGAATTCACATTGGAAAAGAAAACATTGTGTGAAACTCATTGTGCGGGTCAAACTATTTATTTCTGCCTTCACCTCCATCCCCACTACTGATGTTACTGATGG
Source organism: Metroxylon sagu (assembly GCA_017589505.3). Lineage (NCBI taxonomy): Eukaryota > Viridiplantae > Streptophyta > Magnoliopsida > Arecales > Arecaceae > Metroxylon > Metroxylon sagu. The sequence continues at coordinate 1,299,987 of JACVBY030000615.1, forward strand.
TTGAGAAACCCCAATGCCGATGCTGACACTGTGCTCATTCCCCACCCAGCTCCTGTTCATTTGGGAAAACTATCTATTGTATGAAGGGAACTTGTGTGAATCTTGTAATGCAAAGGAAATGCTATTGTTAAACTTCTCTTCCTTCAAGCAATGCTTCTCTTTGTTTGATGAAGCTATGGGTTGGATATGAGAACACCAACTAGTAGGGTGGGAAAGATTACCAGGAAAATTGGCAGTGATTCAAACCTGGGGTTGATGAAAGATCGCAGGATAGATATCACAGGGCAGCCTATGCAAGCTTCTGTATGTTCTTTGTTATGTACTCCCTTCAGTTTATTTAATTAGGCATGGCTTCTCTCTTGCCCCAAGATATAGAAGAGACAGCAACAAAAGTCATTGGAAGGTAAACAACTTTCATGATTTGACTGCTTCACTCAAACCATAACACATGATTTTTTGGGAATGTTGAAGCCTTCCTGCCTCTCACAGCTTCTGGAACTCCTTTATTTCCATTGACTATGTAAAAGATTAAATGTACCCCAAGCAAGGTTTACATACTGTACTGTACTGGCTGATACAGGGCATTCCTCACCATATTTGTGGGGAACTGATAGCCAGTTAACCCCTTGTACCAAGTGTCAGGGACAAGAGATGTACCGTTGCAAGTGGAGATCTACATTCTGTTGTCTATTAACTTTGGTATTTTAGCTAAGTGATCAAGTTAAATGACGTTTTGTGTTGGATTAGTTGATTATAGCATTGTTATCATCTTTTCCTTCCTAGTGTGAAGGGGAGGGGGATGTTAGGGGTGTTTTTCTAGTCTCTTTGTTTCATAAATAGATAATATCTTAGCATTTTGTTGTTTGCAGGGGTGCCATGGAAAACAAAAGCCTGAATGTGAGCATTTCTGGAATTCTTCAGCTTGGTTACTACTACAAATTTCTATCAGACACACTCACACACATATTCCTGATGGTATTCAAATTTAAATGGGCAGATATTCAACTCTAAACTGGTCTTGGCATCGCCTGAAACTGCTACAGATGGAGACTATGCTGCAATCTTGGGAGTAATTGGTCATGAGGTAGATGCTGTGCAGAACTACTTCTGATCATATAATACTATTTTTGTTTATGGAACTGACGTTAATGGGGCTTTCAACTTGGTTGGATTGCAGTATTTCCACAACTGGACTGGCAACAGGTTCGATCATTTCCTTAACTGCCCAAAATTTGTCTATTTTTGATGCTCTTAATATTTATCAGATTTGCTGTCATATTGATATATCCATATTTGTCTGTGTCTATATAATCTCTCTACAGAGATTTGATGTGTGCTTGCTCGAAAATGTGGTATACATGGATTTTCATTTTCTAACTGACGGTCATATTTTCTGTTTGTGTATGATGTACCAAGAACTTGTACTTGTGGATTTCTGTGTGCATGTGTGACTTGCATGCCACCAAACTATTGTGGTTTCTGGCCGGACCAGCCTTTCTAAAATAGCGGGCTTTTCATTTTCTTCCATTCCCATTACAAGTCTGAAAATGGACGTCCAAATGTCTATTAAAAGTTTGAACTGTCTTGAAACCATTGCAGAGTGACATGCCGTGACTGGTTCCAGCTCAGTCTAAAGGAAGGCCTCACTGTCTTTAGAGATCAGGTAATACAGTCTGTGTTTTATCTTCTTACTTTATAATGTGCTTCTTAGATGCAAAAATTTTATGAATGTGTGGGAGTCACTTTTTTAATGGGATTGGCAGGAGTTTTCATCTGACATGGGCAGCCGCACGGTTAAGCGCATAGCTGATGTTTCTAGGCTTCGGAATTACCAATTTCCACAGGTCTGTATGTTCTCCTATTTGTTTGGTGAATATATTCACATGACATTAAATTTTTTTCATTGAACATCATGCGTCCAATATTATGAATTGGTAAATGTAAAACCACAGAAGTATATCTAACTGCTTAAATTTTCTGTAATTTCTGTTTTCCAGTTCTATAGTAAAATTTGAGTTTTTTTTTTAGCGGGTTAGAGGGGGTGCAGTGTTGAAAACTAATCATTCCCTTATTTCATGCGTTTTGACTGTTCTTGAACCTGTTGAGTAGGCTTTGGAGATCAGATGAACTAACTTTTTGTTGGATCAAGAAATTTCTATGGGTAACTAGTACGATACACAAAATATCTTGTTAGAAACACCACTAACATCAATTCATACTAAAATTTCAAAATTCTTAGACTCGATTTGTTTAGTGATAATTCTTATTAATGGCCCAATTAGGTGCTAGCTATCCTTGTATGTGACATTCATGCATGAGATTGCCTCGGTGCTGTCAAAGGTGCGCCTAAGCGACGAGGCACAAGGTGCCAAGGGTTAGGCACTTCTTATACTCTAAAACACACATAAGGCACGAGGCACTTATTCAAAAAAGAATAAAGGTGACAATTCAAAAGTGTCCAATGAGCTTAAATTTTGAAGTTTATCTCAAATTATATCAGGCAAGGCAATCTAACGTTCATAAGTCCAAAAAGAAGCTTTATCAACATTAATCTAATTAAGGCAATCTAACGTGCATAAGTCCAAAAAGAAGCTTTATCAACATTAATCTAATTAAAGCTTTCAAGATAGTTTACTTTCATCATATTCGTTTTTGAGTTAGCTTTCCAATGCATCTTTGATCACTCAAAACGGAGGACAATTGATAAAGTTATGAGCTAATTATGGAAGATGTGTCAGTACAGATGATGTTCCTAAAAATTACAAAAAATATCATTCCATAGCCTGGGATGGAGAAAATGATTTTTTTTTATTTTGCTTAGATTTCTATGTTTATTTTATATAGGAATTCATGCTATAAGAGTTAAAAATCAGTTATGATTTATAATTATAACAAACAAACAAACAACAACAAAGCCTTAATCTCAAACTAGTTGGAGTCAGCTACATGAATTCTTTTTCTCCATTCAGCTCTATTATGAGTCATGATTTAGAATTATACTTTTGAAAATTATTCGATATTTATCTCTTTACAAGATTGTATCCTATAGGAACTAGGAAGCCGATTGGCTTTAAAAGATCTCATCTATAAATAGGTCCCCAATGTACCTTATTAAAATTAATTTTTAGTAATACAATTTGAAGTTTTTTTCATTCCCGGCTTGGAGTAATTCCTAGCTTGACACGATATGAGACTATGATCTTCTCTAGTGAGGTTAAAGGTACTTAATCAAAGATTTTTAAGGAGTTAGTCTGAGACCAATAGTTATCTTCTTTGGCAATCTTGCCTGGATTAGATTTGATATCAAAGTCTAAGATCTTTCCTGCATCAACAAGCTTGCTAAAAGAGTTCCTAAATTTGCCATATCATTTATTATTCTGTAGTGTTTAAAAATATGATCACGATATATTCCTATGTTCCAATTCACATATGGACCATCTTGTTGAGTAACAAGCTCTTTTAGATAACTGCAATTATGCGAACTTCAAATCCTTTCAAGGTATAGGTGAGCTAATCATTTCTATTAGCCTGATTAGCAACCATAGAATGGTTATAACGAATTGTGTCTATATATGCTGCTTATATATAGAGCACTTATTGATAGTTTGTAATGTTGATTGATAGAGTGTCTCTGTGAAATGTGGCATCTGATTGATTGAAATTTCCTCGGTGATTTTTAGGATGCTGGTCCCATGGCTCACCCTGTTCGGCCACATTCTTATATTAAGGTAGGCAAGGAAAACTCCAGTTGCCTTTTCTTTTAGGTTCACAGCAATCCTACCACTCAAGTTTTACTGATAAAAACTGACATTAAAGTTTTTTTTTATTTCATTGACAGATGGACAACTTCTATACAGGTAGGTCTGATTGCCTATATCTCTAAACATCTGGAATTCTAAGTGGCTGTCAATTTTTTTAATGTTCCATTCAGGGTTTGTTTCTAACTTGCGCTTATTCAATGACTTTTTGATATGTCTCCTTACATGGTCTGTATGGATGCGGACATGCAGTGACGGTATTATTCATTTGTCCTTTTCCTTTGTTTTTCCCATTTATGCAAGTTTTATCACTGTATCTTACTTTTTCTCTCCTTTCTGGTAAACATGTGATGGTTCATCAACATTTGCTTCATGTTGTGTCCATTACAGGTGTATGAGAAGGTTTGTCTTTCTGCCCATTTGTTGTGCCAGTTTCTTTCTTTTTTTCCCCTTACAGGAATGGAATTAAAAGAAATTCTAATGATACATACCATCTTCATTAATAATAGGGAGCTGAAGTTGTTAGAATGTACAAAACCTTGCTTGGGAGTTCAGGTTTCCGGAAGGTAAGATCATGGATTTCCAGTCTTTTATTCCCATATTTCTTATAAACTGAACATACTACATAATTTTGTGATAGGTTACTTAATAAGATCATGGATTTCCAGTCTCAAGATAATTTTACTCTACACAGCTAGTTGATACCATATTTTTGTTGTTTTCCTTGAATGTGTAAAACTGATTCTTGCCCAACCGTCCTGTCATATAATGCATTTGGGGAGGGCAAGGCTTCGTTCTTATTTTAGGTTAAAAATGCGACTACACTGTCATCAGATCCTAAATATTATCAATGTGATGAAAACACTGTCTTTTCTCATGCTTTGTTCTGGGCCTCTCTCAAAAAATCACCTGAGTTTCGTTTCTGTTTTAGGGCATGGACCTATATTTCAAAAGACATGATGGACAAGCAGTGACCTGTGAAGATTTCTTTGCTGCAATGCATGATGCAAATAATGCTGATCTCTCTAACTTTCTGTTATGGTATGTGTTAGCTTGTTCTCATTTTCTTCTCTTTTGCTATATATGGAAAGGGTGCTCCTTACCATGGGTGACACAAAATGTGTAGGTATTCTCAAGCTGGGACGCCTCTTGTTAAGGTTACATCATCTTACGATGCCAATGCTCAGACATATACGTTGAGGTTCAGGTAAATGTGCTTGCGATATAATTATGATTCTTTAATAATGAATGACCGCATTGCATAGACAAAGCAATAGTTGAAACACTTGATGTTTCTTGGTTTCTGTTGCTAAAAACCTCGAGTCATTAACCTCAACATGAATCCTAGATATCTATGTGATGGTTATCTGTGCTTTTTGTTGTGTATCTCTTTTTATTTCATGAATAATGTTGTGAAGTAGTTACATTCTACTCTCAGCAAAATATTTGTAAATTTTTATTAGGTTTTTTTTTTGTCAGTATGTTACCACCTATGTTGTTCTGCCTCTGTCTGACACATGCAAAATACTAAAAGACATGCAGCAATTGCACATATGGTACTAATGAACATGTTTGCTGATGTCGTCAGTCAAGAAGTGCCACCAACTCCTGGTCAGCCGGTGAAAGAACCGATGTTTATACCTGTTGCTACTGGACTTCTTGACTCAAATGGAAAAGACATGCCTCTCAGTACTGTTTATAGTGATGGGATGCTACAGACAATCTCAAACAATAACCAACCAGCCTTCACGACTGTGCTTCAAGTTAAGAAGGTTCGTCAAGAATTTATGTTGACATATGGAGCTGTCTGTTCTATATTGAAAGTCTTGAAACATTTCTATTGATTAATAAACTTTTTTCAAGTCAAATGTATACATCAGTGTAGTACCCTAGACACATGTCAGATTCTGAACTTACTGGTTTCATACAAATTTTTTATTCAGAAGGTTGCATATAAGTAGGTTAGTATTGCTTCGTATTGCAGATTGTCCATCCATATGATGTCAATGTTGATACACAACAATATTTTGATACTTGATATGGCTGACATTCTGGAACTCATTGGAGCAAAGTTGGATTCTCTCTAAATGTTGAAGTTTATACTACTTAATATGTCTCTGAAAGTTCCACTAGATATTGAAAAAAGAAAATCTCAGAATTTCTGCTAGGAGTGGCAGAAGCCTTTGGAATAACCCCCAACTCATTAACTGATGCTATTGTTTTTATTGCAAAAAAATATGGGCAACATGCTATTTGTTTATTTTTCCACTGGAAATGGGCTGGCTTCTAGTGATGAGGTTTGAAATTATTTTGAATGATGCTATAAAATGATAGGATTTAAAAGTTGCATTTTTGAATTCTACAGAAGGAAGAAGAGTTCGTGTTTTCTGATATACCTGAGCGGCCAATCCCTTCTTTATTGCGAGGTTATAGCGCACCTGTTCGTCTTGATACTGATCTTACAGACAGTGATCTGTTTTTCCTCCTTGCACATGATTCAGACGAATTCAACCGGTATGCTGGTTATACTGTTGTTATTATTGTATTATTTTATGACATGCAGTTCAATGTATGTGTAATGAAATTGCATGTGATTGCACTTTAGATGGGAGGCTGGTCAAGTGTTGGCAAGGAAACTGATGCTCAGTCTTGTAGCTGACTTTCAGCAAAAGAAAACATTGATTCTGAACCCAAAGTTTGTGGATGGGATGAGAAGCATCCTCTGTAATTCAAACCTGGATAAAGTAACAATTATGCTTACCTGAAGTTTATCTTTTTCATTCTAAAATGTTGTGCACTAATATGGTTGAATCCTCTGTTCCATTTAGGAATTTATTGCAAAGGCAATTACTTTGCCTGGTGAAGGGGAGATAATGGACATGATGGCTGTTGCAGATCCAGATGCTGTTCATGCTGTCCGCACTTTCATTAAGAAGCAGCTCGCTCTGCAGCTAAAAGAGGAGTTCTTAGCCACTGTAGGTTTTTGATTATCCCATCATGAAAATCATGCACTCAATATTTGGTTATTTCACAAGTTAATTGTGTGTGCATGTGCATGCATGTGTTTATAAGCACATGTAGTAGCGGTAATCTGAGGTGATGATGCTTTGATTAAAAGAAATGGGTCCATGACTCAGTATTTGGCTTGAAACTGAAGAATCTTCTCTCTTTTTTTCCCTCTTATCATCAGTTCTGTGATAGAGAATATGTTTCAGCCTTCTACACTTCAGATTTGACCAGCATTTTCTTTATTCTTAGGTTGGAGCCAACAGAAGTTCAGGTTCTTATGTTTTCAACCATCATGATATGGCTCGCCGTGTACTGAAAAACACATCTCTTGGTATGTTTCACTAGCTATGTAGCTTGAAAGATATAAGAAATGACTTCTGGAGAGAGTTCTAAATTTGGTTTCTTGATTATTATTCTGTACAGCCTATCTGGCATCTTTGGATGAACCAGAGCTCACCGAACTTGCATTGCATGAGTACAAGTCTGCAACCAACATGACTGAACAATTTGCTGCTCTAACAGCCATAGCCCAAAATCCAGGTCAAGTCCGTGATGATGTTCTCTTTGATTTCTATAGCAGGTGGCAGCATGACTTCCTGGTAAGAAACATGTTGATAGACTAAGCCAACTCCATGCTAAGCATTTCATGAAAGATATTTATATCATCATGATTCCAGTTGCAAATAGAACTGTTAGGGTGGTATTCACTCATTTTTCTTTCTCATCCTTTTTCATAGGTTGTAAATAAATGGTTTGCTCTACAAGCCATGTCAGACATTCCTGGAAATGTTGTTAATGTCCAGAAGTTGCTGAACCATCCTGCCTTTGACTTGCGCAATCCAAACAAGGTGACAATATTTTTTATTCACGTTTTGACTGGTGGCTGGTCATTTTTCGACTGTGGTTATCTTGTGATTCGTGTTTTCTGTTTTATAACCACAAGATCATGTTCTCTGTTTCAGGTATATTCACTAATCGGAGGTTTTTGTGGATCACCTGTGAACTTCCATGCAAAAGATGGGTCAGGCTACAAATTTTTGGGAGAAATAGTGGTGCAATTGGATAAATTGAACCCTCAGGTGTATATAAATGCAAAAGCCTTGGGAACTCCATTTTGCACATCAGTGAATGCCTTTGCTACGTTTTGCCCTTAGATTATTCTTTTCTTTGTTATGTGATTTGCATTTGTCAATTCGACTTCAGGTGGCCTCCCGCATGGTGTCAGCCTTCTCAAGGTGGAGGAGATATGATGAGACTAGACAAGCTCTTGCTAAGGTAAACCCTACCCTTCAGTTTGAAATATGAATGCCTGCGTATACCTAAAATCTTTTACAAAGGGACACCTACTTATGCTAATTAGAATTGTTTCTCTTACATGAGAAACCATATCCCATTTACCTTTTATTGGGGTGTTTACACATAGCTACAGGATGACCAATACACCTGACTAAATTTTGCTTAATATGGTAAGATCAGTGTATTGTGGTCACTTATCATGGGCATGTTGAACCTTTAGAAAAGGCAAATCAATAGCCAGGTTTGTACAAAGGATGATAGGTTGTGGATGGAGGGAAATTGGAGGAGGTAAAATTAGTTGCTGTGATAGGAAATTTATTCTTTCCGTCTCCAAAAGTTTCCTGGATAAAAACTTTGATACGAATTCCTCGTTAAGTATGCATAACCTTGTGATAGCAAAGCCTCATCTGATATGGACGAACTGTTTGCCACAAATATACACATGCATGCACAATCGCATGCAAAAGGAAGAAGATGCCAATGTGGATCGGATCATGCTGTGATGGGACATGGACTGGATCTACTGGCTCGTGAGATTTTTTGCTGGTCATGCCTAATATCATCAAACCAGGTGAATTTAAGGTTGCCACAAGCACGTTGGTGTTCCATGCACATCTCAAGCCAGCAACAAGTACCAGTGGAGCCAACAATTATGCCATGTGACTGCAGTTGCCAAGCCAGCTCAATATATTTGATGACAGCTGAACGAATTGTGCTGCTTGCCTGAATTATTTGCCTTAATCAACCTTTGTTTATTTGGTGTATTACGCTAGGGTGTACACATGTTCTACTAATTCAATTCAAGTATGTCATGATTCAAGGAACGCTTACGTGTTCTTTTGTGTTACAGGCACAATTGGAGATGATAATGTCAGCAAATGGCCTTTCTGAAAACGTCTACGAGATTGCCTCTAAGAGTTTGGCTGCGTAATGTTTATTTCTGGCTGTATGGTTTTTATCTTGTTGATCAAATGGATTTAAGTGAAAATAATATGTGTATGTTCGTAAAATATGCATAAATGCTGGATTCCCCCCCCCCATTATATATAAAATATGCACTATTACCTTGGTCAAATAAATTTTATAGTTCATTTGTATCTATAATTCTATTTTATGCTGAGCATCTATGAACCAGTGAACCGTCATCCTTGTATGATTCTAACTGCTGGATTAGCATGAAGCTTGGGCAACACTAACGCTCTTGGATTTGAGCATCACAGGATTCCTAATCTGTTAAATTTAAGTATTTATTCTCTTGTTTACGCATGTGATTCATTGTTTGCAAAGTAGCCAGCCTCAGGCGGCAAGTTGCAACATATTAATCTGTTCATTTTCTTTATCTGCAAGTTTTAAACGTTACTGGATTTAGCCAAAATTGGAAGGGTCGATTAGCAAAGAGACTACGGCGCTATTGTGCCAATTTAAAGGGCTGCTATTAGTTATACAATTTGTTAGAAAACATTAGGTCGGTTCTGGGATCATGGCTCGTTCTACAAGTTGGTGTCACTGTGGTTCGTTAATCGTTATTCGGCTATCTAATTGGATCAGGAGTTAGGCCAATCTTCGAAGTCAAAAGTTGGGCCTGAATCCCAGCCTACCTCCATTGTCCAAGACAAAGCAGGAAACTAACCTTTTTTTTTTATTATTAAATATCCGGTGACCCCTACTCTTTTGAAGCGTTGCAGGTGAGCCGAAATGGTTGGATTGGCTGGAAAGGTGGGGCGGGGGGGGGGGGTATAAAAAGGAGATGGTGGAGTTGCATGGGCTGTAGAATCCGGATCATAGAAAAAAGTGAGCTCATGGGCCCGTCAATTTGTCGGTCTAATTCGCATAGCAACTCGGAAAGGCTGTGTGATTGGGTCCTCTGAAGTCCCCACGCTTCCAAGGATCGGTAGTTGATGATTTAATTTATACTGGATTGCGAAATTACTGATTAAACTTATGGAGATTGATTGGCTATACTAATATTACCAAAAAAAAAAAAAAAAAAAAATTGGCTATTCTAATCAGCCAGTGGTATTAATCCGAACAGCAGGAGATTTTTAGTAAATTAATTAATGGAGTACATTTTAGTCTGATGATAAAGTTTCCAAAGGCCCACCGCTAGTTCAGTGTCCAGCCCGCAGTCCGCATCGCGTGCATCCCGCGTACGCTTTCCTTCCACCAACGTCGGGCATATTCTCATCCTCGCCCCCGTAGGTGCGCTTTAAGTTGTTTTCTACAAAGGAGAGCACACCCAATCCCCCACCTCGGCAACCGGTCCAACACCAGCACACGTCTCCCCTCGCTATCTCTGCTCCCGCTTTAATGATAAATCACGTAATTGCCCACTTCCGGAGACGTTTAGAGTTTATTCCGCCCATTTTGTATTTTTTTTCTACCGTTCTTTTATTCATGCGTCTTAGTTGTCCACGAGAAATTTCTTGATTGACGTCTATGGTACGCACCTTGATTATTGCTTCTCTAAAACAAGAATTGCCTGCTAAAAACAAAGAAGAGAAGAAGGGTTACGCTTCCAAAAGTAGAAAATAGCTGGGATGTTGCGTGAATTAGATACCATGTGTTTTGGTATTACAGTAGCACAGTTTTTTTTTAAGCTATGATCCTGCAATAGACAAGCCTGCCTTCTTGCGTCATGCTAATAATAAAGTGTGAATGCATCGAGGTATCGTTAAAAGCACTGATGAGCAATAGAACACCAATATATTTACAACTATGGACATTAACAGAGTTTATTTAATCAAAATTAGAAAAATATGACAGAAAAATCTCATCCTATTGAACCTATTTGTATTATCCCATATTTTGCAGTGCCCAAATTATTTTTTTTTTTAAAAAAAAAAAAAAAATCAAAATGGTATCCGCAATAGCACCCAAGCACTAGTGATAAGGTGCAGCACCAATTGTAACCACTCATATTTTGTGTTAACGAATCATGATACTCCAACTGCCGCAAGTATACGCTTGTTCTCCTTAACATCACCAGCCACGTGACCATAATCGCACGTGCGAAGAACCGTATTCCCGCATGCCCCTGGATTGCTCCTTCGTTGCTAAGCAAAATAAAAAAAATAATAATAATAAAATAAAATAAAAGCGAACCGTTGCCGAAGACTTGCAGGTTATGAAAACAACGGCACCTTCGGTGGGCCCACATTCGAAAGAAGCCGCCCCCGGTCCCTACCTCAAGGCATTCCCGTAATTATTCCAAAATTCGAAGTCCATTTCCCAAACCACCCTTGTCCCCAGAAGAAACCGCTTTAAAAACCCCTCGCACCGTCCATCCCATCTCCGAGCCATTCACTCTCTCGCACGTTCCTCGTTCGAGAAGGAAAATACAAAGCGATGGCTTCGCGCTACGAGGTGGAGGTGACCATCGGGTCGGCCCGCGACCTCAAGAACGTCAACTGGCGGCACGGCGACCTCCAGCCTTACGCCGTCGCCTGGATCGACCCCGCCTCCACGGTCTCCACCAAGGTCGCCTTCGACGGCGACGTCAACCCCGAGTGGGACGAGAAGCTCGTCCTACCCCTCCCCCCGCCCCAGCCCCTCGACGACGCCGTCCTTTCCATCGACGTCGTCCACGACGACGCCGCCGGCGACGTCAAGCCCCTCGTCGGCTCCGCTCACCTCCCCCTCCTAGAGGTCCTCGATGACGCTGGCGTTGGCGGCAAGGCCTTCCGCACCCTCAAGCTCAAGCGCCCCTCCGGTCGACCCCAGGGCAAGCTCGACGTCTGGGTCGCCGTCAAAGAGCCCTCCCGCTACTACGATCCCTACGCCCCGCGATCTTCCGTCTCCCGGGAATATCCCTACGGCTACGGCCATCCCTACGCGGCTCCGCCGCCGCCGCCGGCCGCGGGGGCCGGGTACCAGTACGGGGCACCCCCGCCAGCTTACGGCGCCCCGCCTCTGCCGGTGTACGGGGAGGGTTCGTACGGGGCGGCGCCACCGCCGGTTGGGCCGGTGGAGGAGAGGAAGAAATCGAAGTTCGGGATGGGGACGGGGCTGGCAGTGGGGGCGGCGGCGGGGGTTCTCGGGGGTTTGGCGCTTTCGGAGGGAGTCGACTACATCGAGGATAAGATCGCAGACGATACGGCGGAGAGGGTGGAGGACGATCTCGGGTTCGATGAAGGCGGCTTCGACGGTGATGACTGAGCTCCCTCCCCGAGATCAAAATAATTAAAAAGAGAACGGAAGTTTGCGATATAATTAAAAATAATTTCATCCACGGCCACGCGCCGTTATACTTTGCCGCTTAATTTCTCCGTCTACGGGTGTGATGTTTAGCGATTATATATATATATATATATATATATATTGGCTGAGTTAATGAGGTGATATGATGCTGTTTTCTTTCCAGGCTTTCGAAAAAGAACAGAATATATACCATAACAGAGGGAATAGAATATATGATATCATAATAAAAAGAAGAATAGAATGTACTCAAGTGGAAATAGTAGGGAGCTCAGTGCTCTGAATGCTATCATGCATCTTTTTGAAGGTAATATATTCGTGTCCATATCTGACGTTGCCTATGAAGTTGCTTTTTATTTGTATATTTCGTTCATTGGATGTGGGTTGCCTTGCAAGTCTCCAGGGGATCATGTAGGCGTTGTGAGGTGTATAGAATTCTGGAGACTTACAGTGGTGGCCATCTTCCAAAGGAATAATTAATCGCCAAGATGGTTGTGAAACGAAAGATATCATCGACAGCTATGGATGTGGACCTCTAATGTTTGTTTTATAACTTTTGTTTTGTTCTAGGAGCCAGGTTTTGAGTCTCTGTTGAGGCTGACACGAGTAAAACCGGATCAAGGTTGCACTAATTCGGTCGATATTAAGTTGGGCTGATTAGAATCTGGTTAGACTTCCAAGGAATACGAATGGTGGAATCTGAGCCCGATTTGTGGACCCAAGCATCGGCTCCTTGGTATGATAACTTTGGGGATCATACCAAGCTTTTGGGAGACGCTGAAATTAATATCTAAATTTAAGATTGTTAATGGGCCGGGGTGGCCCGATAAGTCTCGAAGCTTGGGCTAGTGGGGAATTTTTTAAAAAAAAAAATCCCTCAAGACGCTGCGGATTTGATCTGGGCTTTCCTACGGAATAATTTGACGTCTCATCCGGCCTGCTCTGGTACTGGCCGCCGAGCCCCGTGGGCCAAAATCTGATATTTAGGCTGGAAAAATGTCTCCCTTGCTTGAAGCTTTAGACTATTGCTTCCCCCTCGCACCTTCAACTATGTCTTGCTAAAATAATGGTTTTAGGTTCACAATGTCGCACAGCAGATACATGAGGCAAGAGTATACGACTGGTAGTTGCGATCAGTTGAGGCTTTTTTTTTTTCTTTTTTTTTTTTTCTTGAGGTTTCCATTAAAGTTGATGAATAAATTCCCAGCAAAAATCTATCATAGAAATTTCAGTTAACTTGGCTTGGGCAGTGGAGGGGGGATTGATAATGGCTACAATTTATATTACTTTGTCAAATGACATAAACCATTTTGAAAAGTTTGCCCGAAAGGGTAGAAGGACAATGATAACAACAATAGAATTTTAATCCCAAATTAGTTGGGATCAGCTACATGAATCCTTTTTCTCTATTCTACTAGATTTAAGTCATATTTTTTTGTTAGATATAAAGATTTTAAATCGTTCATTATTACTTGCTTTCATTGTTCTATTTCTATCCTCTTCTTTTTTTGCATGTATCAAATTATTTTTTTGTATAAATATATTTTTAATTTTATATTGCACATGTTCAAACTATCTAAATTATCCTTCCTTTAATTTATTTTTAATTGGTGCTAACTCCATCTTTTTACGAACAACTTTATTTCTTATTATATCTTTTCTTATATTATCATACATTTATCTCAACATTTTCATTTCAACCATATTCGTTTTCATTTATATACATATAATTTTCTTATTGCTTAACATTAGATTCTATGACTGGCCTATAAAATTTTTCTTTCAATTTAATAGGTATTAAACTGATTGTATAATATTTTAGTTACACCTCTCTATTTCCTCTACCTTACTACTTTACTTTTGATAACGTTATCTTTAAATTTTTTTTATGAATAATCAATTTTAAATATCAAAAATAATCAAAACACTATAGTTTTCAATTCTTATTTTATATACATGTCTGATAGGTAAAAAGATAGAAAACAACAAATGCAAAACAAATTCTCATAAAAGAGGGGGGGAAAAAATGCCAGCATTAAAATTAAGGAGTTTCAAAATGTTAGCAGCCAATTATTATTGTACAAACTGTCTTTGTACAATCAGAAGGAAAGCCATCAGTAATGACTGCCTCTTTTTCACCTAAATCATTAATTTTGCGGTTACACAAACAAATTTTTGCTACTTCACAATTGAGGGACGTTCAATACGTACTGGTTTCGGCACAATATTGTGCTGGCATCATAAAACATTTTCATTGAAGTGTTTAATTTACTGTTACAAAAATAAAGTTTCGATTACCATGTAGTTGAGACTTTTTTTTTTTTTTTTTTTTTTTTTTAAGGGAAACATGGGGGAAGAATTCTACCCACACCGCGTGTGCTAACTTAATCTCATTACCACAGCAGCGGTATATCATGTTTTCGTTAAAAACCATAGTTTCTGCTGCAATATTGTTCATATTTTTCTCTCACAGAATTTGGTCAAAACTAGGATCCTTATTGGCAAGCAAAATGTTAAGAGTGTTCACATATACAAAACTGGTTTAGTGCATCCCACGCCAAAGCATATTGTCACATCTCAACTTTAATGTCTATTTTTTCTGTTTCATATTTCCATCACTGATTAAATGCTTCTTTTTTCCAGCTGGATGGAGGTGATGACAGTGAAATGTAAGAATTCTTTTGGTGAAGTTCTGTAGACCTGAACTTAAAAAAAAAAAAAAGAAAAAAAAGAAAAAAAAAAGAGAAAAGTATACTTGACAGACGTTAGTTTGCGCATTAGTACGTTACATATTGTTGCATTTGAGTCACCATTACTGAAGTACTTGGTCTCATTGGTACAAGCGGTCAGAATTCTACAGGGCCTCAAGGCTAGGATGAAAAAATATTAAAAGAGTTTAGTTATGATGCTCTTTTCTAGTATTTATTTTGAAAACCAAGCATTAATTCTATCTTCTAGAAGCCTCATTCATATATCTCAAGTCTTTTATATCATTTTTTTATATATTTTTAAACTTTTTTTTTATAATACCATTAACGTACAATCAAAAACATGATAAAATTTATTGTATTAAAAAAAAAAACACAGCAGGGCCCAAACAACCATACGATGGCTTGGCTTTCAATCAGATGGTATTGAATTGGGTAAGTAGGAAGCTATTAATTATTATGGATGGCATGAACAGCGATGCCATTAATTATTATATTTATTATAAAATAAGTGTGGATCGAATTCAACTGAGTTCAAATCCTGACATGTTTTCATCCGGTTAAGCTTGGATTAGTCATAATTAGCCTAAGTTTGAATTTATTGGACCTGAACTTGGCTCAATCAGGCTTATGCCTATCCCTATTTTGTCATGAATGCTTGGACTATTACTTAAACTTCAAATAGCTTATCATGTAAGATAAATAATAATTTATGTGTCACATCAAGGTGATATGCTAATTATTTTATTAATTTTAATAAACTTTATGAATGTTTAAAATGTAACAGTTTTAAAATATAAAAAGATAACTTATAATAACTAAAAGTTGAAGTAGTAAAATAAACTTTAAGTAAAAGTTTATAGGTTAAAACTATATTTTAGCAAAAAAAAATAAAAATAAAAATAAAACAACCATCCTTGGAATATCTTCTCCATATAGCGGAGGATATTTTGTTTTGCTTATAAAAGAATGAGTTGATAATCATGAGAGTGAAGCTGCTACCACAGCTCGGATGCAAGAACGATAGAAAAAGAGGCAGGATAATTAATATGATCCAGTGTCATTGATGAGCTCACATGGCTTACCGTCTTCGTGAATGATAAACTCTGGGTCATAAATATGACCTGTAGCTTTTGTCTGATCTAATCTGGATGCTGTTTCTAAGTTTTCAATTCGATTCTTGTCTTGGACCATTGAAATTTAGCGAGAGCACGTTCATTCGTTTATGAGGGAAACTAACAAAGTGACACATTTAGGAACCCCACCCCCTTCTCTGAAAAATGGAAAAAAGGATATGAAAATGTGCATGCTTTCTTTCCCCTTAAATCTAAGATTCAGCTCTTAGCCTTCAAAAATGGAATTCAGGCAGGAAAAAAAAATTCGGGGACTTGATGCAACCTTGGGCTATTTATTTTAACTTTCGGTTCCTATTAAATATGTATAATAAGTCATTAATTATATATATTTTGATAGAATACATATGTTAATTATATATACTAATAGAATAGATATGTGTAGTGGACGAATGAATATGTATAATTATAAGAAAAGTATTTATAATGAATGAATTAAATATATATATTAAAAATTTATATATATATATATATTTATGTGTGTGTATATGCAATGACATAGCTAGTAAGGCCAAGGAAAAAAAAAAAAAAAAAGACTCCCATTAGCTTCACTTTATGCTGCCATCATGATCCCCTTCTCTTTTGAAAAACAAAGCACTTAGAAATCCATTGTAGCTTTGCATGATTGGCACCAGTCACTCAGCTCTGCGACAAATACAGCACGCATGAGAGATGGATGGATTTGATATCATGTCGCAAGAAGAAATAATTTAACTGCATATGGAGTTGATAAATAATACAGTCTCATCTCTTCTTATTTTTATTTTAAAGGGTACTTGCTACCATAAAATGTGATCCTTTGGAATACAATCTTTGTATCGTATTCCATTTCAAATATAAATGCTTATATTTTATGTATCATTTATTCATGTTTTGTATCTATTATCTTTCTCTATTTTTAAGATATATCACAATCATCCATGACACATAATTTAATTTGTTTATCCATTAATTGAAGTATTCATAGGACTAATTCGAACAACTTGATTAAGTTCCTAGCTAGATCATCGAAGATATTGGCAATCCTTGATGAACAACAATGCATATATATTTTCACAAAAACAGCAATGTTTTTTATCTATCAACTCCGAGCATTCACCAACCAATCCAATCTCTAGCTGGAACTAGATCACCTAGCATTAGAAATTCCTGGACATCACTTGTTTTAAAGTTTGTATACTACAATCAACTGGTGTTGGTGCAAAATTTTCATTGCATTCTGATGCCACAACTCTGTAGAAAGGTTAAATAGAATTCTAACCTAGAGTTTCTTAACTTAAAAAACAAACCAAATTTATTCTTAAGCTTTCGCTGTGTCAACTTCGTGAGAGATTTCAAAGAGTAGCTAGTCATCTAATGAGTCATTTTATAAACTCCAGAAAAAATATGATTCAATTTCTATAGTAAATCCGCACTTTATTCTCCCATATATATATATATATATATATATATATATATATATATATATATGATTGCGAAAGCCTACAGTCATAGTAAACCAGGACATGCACGAGAAAGCATTTATGGGCATCGGTCCAGTTTAAATCAAAATGTCGTACGACGTGACGGCCATAACGTGTGTCAGCCGCTGCAAAAGCCTTCTGGTTTGGAGTTCGAATTTTAGGTCATCAAAAGAGCTGATCATGAGCCAGACTTTCTGCAAACTTAGACACTAAAAGTAGACACCACCACAAAAAAAATAAAAAAAAACAAAAGAAAATTAAAAAACAAAACGAAGAATTATATGAAGCCTTAAAAAATTAAAATAATTTTAACTTTGCTTAAGAATAAACATACACAAAAATACATAGAATTGATTACATTCAAATATAATCAAGTCTATATTTGATCATCTTTTTTATTTTTGAATTCATGTAATTTATAAATTTAGAGATAAAAAAAAGTAAAAAAAGAATGAGTGGCTTCGAAATTTATGAATCTTAAAGATGAAAAAATAAAAAAAAGATAGAATGGCTTCGAGATTTATGAATCACAAAGATAAAAAAGTGAAAAAAGATGGATAGTTTCGAAATTTATGAATCTTAAAGATGAAAAAAATAAAAAAAAGATAAAGTAGCTTCGAAATATGTATGGATTAAAGAATAAAAAAGGTTACTGAATTTTAAATTTAATTACATTCGAATGCAAATATATATATATATATATATATTTCATAATTAGACTTAAAATTGATTCTTTTGATATTGAAACCGCTCTAACCAAAGATATAAGCTTGATGATCCGGCTTGATTCGATCTGATGTTTCATCAGCTTGAGCCATGAACATTACCTCTTGGCTAGCCATGCCACCCAAACTTTCATAAAATTTATGACTACCGTGGCACGAACGATGAAATCAGATGAATGCCATAAACTAATTCCTGGGCTCATATTTAAAAGCCACCGTTTTTGTGGTTTGAGAGAGACTTCACCATCTAGCACGACTTCTGAGCAATGCCGCGGCCGTGCAAATGCGCGGTAAAGCGCCATGAAAAAAAGGCTACAGCGAGGAAGAGGAGCATTTAAACCCACAAACAACTCCTCCATGACGCCCATAAATGATCCCTCCCAACCAAACCATCAACGCCCTCATCAATTCCCCTCCATCCTCTCTATTTAGCCACCCCCTCAGCACCACCGTTTCTCCTCACTCCCAGGCGTTCCCATCCTGCCCCTCTTCTTCCCAGAACACCCCTCTCCATGGCAGTCGAGAATGGGAAGCCGGAAGAGGCGAAGGGCGAGACCGTTAAGGTCATCAACAAGACCGTTGTCCTCCCCGAAAAGAAGCCGGAGAAGCCAATGTGCCCTTTGGCCACCTTCGATCTCCCTTATATAACTTTCTATTATAACCAGAAGCTTTTGCTGTATAAAGGTGGGGAGTTTGGGGAGATTGTGGGAAGGCTGAAGGAGGGGCTGGGAAAAGTTTTGGAGTGTTTTTATCCGCTGGCTGGTAGGCTGAAGCAGGACGAGGAGGGGGTGCTGGTGGTGGACTGCGAGGCGCCGGCGGGAGTGGAGGTAGTGGAGGCGGTGGCGGAGGGGGTGGAGCTGGCGGAGCTGGTGGAGGGGGAGGCCACGGGGCTGCTGCAGGAGCTGGTGCCGTACACCGGCGTCATGAACCTTGAGGGGCTCCACCGCCCGCTCCTCGCCGTGCAGGTGAGCGCCACCCAAGATCCTTTTATTTTTATTCCTGAAACGCCCCTATTCTCTTTATTTTAAGGGAAATGTGAGGAGAAAAAGAAAAAAAAGCCCCTGTTCTCATCAAGCGTGATTTCTCTCGTGGATGCTTTAGATTTCGGCCCCGGCGGAGAGAAGCCAGAATGCACGCTATGTTGTGAGCTTAGAACCTCAGGAATGGAGGAAAAAAAAATAAAGAAAAGAAAAGAAAAGAAAAATTTTAAATTGACGTCTGGCCTTTGAGTGGACTGCACTTTAACATTTAGCTCTGCTGACCAGCTGTTGAACATCCGATCCGTATCAAGATTCTTTAATTTTAAATATGCTTAATAACTATACGCATACTTACCGTAAGAAAGTAGCTGCGTTCAGAATGGCTTAACATAATGTATCTAGTCATTAAAAACATTAAAGTGTCATCCACTAAAAGATCGAGATCAATCGAATGTTGGCACAAGTTGTATGTATTTTCTAAATTCTTAAAGACCTAGGTATACGGCAAGCTTTAATTAACCAAAAATTCTGATGAAATCTTCTCTTCAGTAATTTCTACATTCTTTTGCTGTGCACAAGTAAATGAAAAGTTGCAACCTCATTAAGCAAATGGTGGTTGTTTGTTGGTGATGAATCATTTACTATCCAAATTTCATAAATCTCTTAAGCTGTTTCTGTCTCTTGTCTCATTATAATCTATTCAACAACAGCCTTTAAAATCTTAAACCAGTTAGCGTCTGGACAAGACATTTTAAAAAATTTTTGAATTTTGAAATAGAGCATTTCGAAATACAATGGTTTAAAATTTCAAAATTTCATAAGTTTTCCGTTGGAACAGTTGTTGTTGAAAATATTTTTTTTTAAGGATTATAAAGCTTTCTATAAATTTTATTTTCTAATTCTCATGTAAATTCATATAATATTGCAATAATATTTAATATTTTATATAAATATTGAATATTTATGTAATAAATATTAATATTTATTGTTAATTTTAAAATTTTTATTATTAATATTATTGTGCATATTAATAATATTTTTGTAATATTAAAATTTCTATATATACACTAAATATTATTAATTATTATTTTTATGTAATTATTTAAAATATATTTATTAAAAAATTCATATATTATATTAATATTTATTTAAAAATATTTTTAATAAAAAAAATAAAAATGTTTATAAATATTATAAATGTTTTAATTAAATTTATGTTTTATTATAAATACTTTGTTTGCATAAATATTTTAATTTAATAATGTTTATATTACTAATTAATATTATCAATAATATATTTATTAATATATAATTAATAACAATATCATTATTATTATCATTAAGTATTGTTTTATTTATGTGAATATTAATAATACAATATTATTATTTTAAATAAAATAAATATTCATGCAATAAATAAATTTAATAACTATACAAGATAAATAAAATAAAATAATTTAAAATATTTACATGTAAAATACGATAAATATTAAAATAAATATTTATATAAATAATTTTTTAATATTTATATAAATATTTTAGTATGTAAATAAAATTAAATATTTTGATTACCTCCAAGATGATTTTTACGAGGGATATTTTGGCTATTTTTGGGATGATTTTCAAAAGGGATTTGTAAATAAAACCTCTAGAGGTGAAATTTGTTAATGACTATTTTGAGAGAATTGCAAATTCAATGAATTCTTTTCTCGGAGTAACTAAATAATAAATTTTAATTTTAGAATTCTAAAATTCCTACTTCAAATGAATTTTCTTCTAAAAATTCTTCATTCAAACGAAACTTAAAGTAATTTTAGTTCAAGCATCAGATAGATTTATTTATTTATTTATTTATGTTTTTGGGTTGCATAAATATAGGCTCGAGGGGTTCATTCGATAACTAAGTTCCATGGGGATCCCATGGGAAGACTGATTACACAGGAAGATGCGTCAAGTGAAGCAATTCAATGGTTCAGTTAAAGTGCACTAAATACAATTTTTCAAGCCCACTTAATGTTAAAGATAACCTGTAATTAGAAACTCTATTTTCATGACTGCTGTTTTATAACAGATAGCAGATTTGATTCATGATCAGCATCTTAATCTCAATCATAGAATATACAAGCATGATTATAAATCCATGTTACCATTTTTACTCTATTTTAAATTTGAATTTCAAATTTTATAACATAAATCCAAATCAAAGCTTCCATACATACCTATGCCTAATATTCCATCCTCAATTACAGCTTATGCATGCATAATTATACTTATATATCAATCATAGCATCATTTCTATCATATTTTAAATATAAGTTCCAAATTGTGTGATTAGGCATAAATTATGTTACCATATGTACATAAGTAAAATATCTCATAATAATCGCATTACAAGCAACTACCATTACCAAAATATCTTAATCTAAATTACCGTTCTCATAATCTTTTTCTAATTTGGTATCAGGTTTGTCCAACAATCAACTACTTACAAATTAAGCATTCGGTCAACCTTATGTATTATTCACATCAACTTGATGTCTATTAATGTATCTTATATTAAAGGAACACCTACTAATGGAAGCAGTATTATGAGAGTGTTAATACGGCATCTAGTTAGGTGCTTATATACTTCGATAATGAAATCAATATTGATTCTTGAAGAGGTTATAAAGTCATTTTCAACTTTTTCTAGTTGTCACTCTAATTTTTTAATCTTAGTTGACAAGGAAATTCCATTCATGTACTAGGGCTTTGTTGGTAGGTCTAGTTAGTTGATCCATCACCCCAAGTTTGAGAGCAATGTTCTTCCCTTGTTCTCTCCACCATTGGTTTTCTTATCCTTATGTATAAAGATTAAAGATGTATTCAACAAACGTTGAGAGTGCTCATAAGGCATGGGTGTGGAATAATATGCATCAAAGGGCAAGAAATTAAATAAAACTTGATAAGATTCTAATTTAGAAATTAATAAATGGCAGCGAGCCTTGTCCGAGGTCAACATATTAAACCTACGCCTGGAATTTGGAGACTCTAAATCAATGCCAAACCAGGCAGCGCCTTTCGCTTTGAGTTCGTTCCATTGGGTTAACGCCCATCTTTTGCGCCGCAGTGTGGCGGTCTTAAATGCACTCCTGTTTTGCGGTGGGTGCAACGGCTGTCCTCTCGCCCGGCACAAACTTTGTACCATAAAACTACTGTATATATTTAGATAGCTGCTATGTATTCGATTCCAAGCTTAACAGTTATTCCTTATCTAAAGTTCACGTTTATTTATTACTTAATAAATTATTCTCTATTTTCAAGGATATTATAACGGTCTATTTTTAAAATAAAAATACATAACGACCATCTATGATATCCAACGTTGCAAAATTTGTACCATGAAAGATCTGCACCTTTTTTTTTT
The DNA here is from genome assembly GCA_017589505.3 of Metroxylon sagu. Lineage (NCBI taxonomy): Eukaryota > Viridiplantae > Streptophyta > Magnoliopsida > Arecales > Arecaceae > Metroxylon > Metroxylon sagu. The sequence continues at coordinate 1,322,659 of JACVBY030000615.1, forward strand.
TTTTCTACCATAATTTGGATAAGTTTTTTTTTCTTTTTTTCTTTTATAATCTTCATGTAAGTTAAGATGTGCTGTAATTATATATAAAATATCTCCAAATTAGTTTAATTAGCCGGTAGGCTTATGCGTAACCCAAATGTAAAGGTAGCTGAATTTAGCACTTGAATAGACTCTAATTTTCAGCGGTGTTAGACTTTTTCTTTTCGTTTTTGGGTGTAAATGGTGGTAGGACCATCATTTGATCCATATTAAGCATGCTTGTTTATGTTTTAGTTTTGCCACTGCTTCATTTTTGCATTTACATATCAATTAGTGCACCAATGTATTATCGGAGTAATAAATACCATCTTATCTTGCCTGCACAACTTCATGGGTAGAGTATTTTCTAACTGGAGTCCTCAAACAAGATGAGTTAGACCTTAAGCAACCAAAATCTTGGCTTTCTCTTAAGCCTATTTATATCCATGTTATGTATATCTGATGCCACCACAAACAAACAACTTTACCAGCTAACAATTATGAATGATTTGAGACAAGGCCCTCTATGGCACAAGCTTGAGTTCTTGCACATCTAAATGGTCATCATTTGTCCCAACTGAAACACAGATGCTTATTATTATTTATTCATAATTTACACTTATATGAGCATTAATAACTTTATTACTATTTTTTAAATATAATTACAGCCATTGATGCTTTTATTGTGGTCATCTACACATGCACAATACTCTATGGTATAATGCATGGCCCTTTTTTAAACAGATTTTAATTTAAACTTTATTCACTAACCATTTAGATATTTTTCAATAAAAAAAAACAAATTGATGGACACAGCAGAGTTCGGGTCTTGATATCTTTCCCTCCTTTTTTTTTTTTAAAGAAATTTTTTTTTAAAAAAAAAAAAAGAAAGAAGAAGATATCTTTCCCCCCATTAATGAGCTTCTAAATTTTGTTCACTCGTGTCGTTTCGTCGAACACCCACAGTTCACCAAGCTCAAGGACGGCCTGGCCATTGGCTGTGCCTTCAACCACGCCATCCTGGACGGCAACTCCACCTGGCACTTCATGTCCTCCTGGGCCGAGCTCTGCCGCGGCGCCCCCTCCATCTCCGTCGGCCCCATCCTCGACCGCACCCAGGCCCGCGCCACCCGTGTCCCCCTCTCCCTCCCCGTCTCCCCACAAGCCCACGAGCTCGCCGACCCCAACGGGCCCCCCAAACCCCTCCTCGCCAACCTCTTCTCCTTCTCCGGCCCCACCGTCGACCTCATCAAATCCCGCGCCAACGCCAACCTTCCCCCGGGCGCCAAGCCGCTCTCCACCTTCCAGTCCCTCGGCGCCCACGTCTGGCGCGCCGTCTGCCGCGCCCGCACCCTCAAACCCGACGACCTCACCGTCTTCGCCGTCTTCATCGACTGCCGCACCCGCGTCGACCCGCCGTTGCCCGATGCCTACTTCGGCAACCTCATCCAGGCCATCTTCACCGTCACGGCGTCGGGCATTCTGTTAGCCAGCCCGCTGGAGTTCGGCCCCAGCGCCATCCAGAAGGTCATCGACGCCCACGACGCCAGCGCCATCCGGAAGCGGCTTGAGGAGTACGAGGCCAAGCCCAAGATGTTCTACTACTCGGATGCCGGGTTTAACTGCGTTGCTGTCGGGAGCTCGCCGAGATTCAAGGTCTATGATGTTGATTTCGGGTTCGGGCGTCCGGAGCGGGTGCGTAGCGGATCCAATAACAAGTTTGATGGGATGATGTACTTGTACTCCGGGAGGGAGGGGGGCAGGAGCATCGATGTGGAGCTCACGTTACAGAAGGAGGCCATGCACAGCTTGGAGAAGGATGAGGAGTTTCTCATGGTTAATGCTGCTTGACTGTGATTTGACTGGTTTGTGCTATGTGTTTTAGTGTTTACAAGTTTGGTCTTGATTGATGGTTTGCCGTCCTTTTTTTTTTTTTTTTTTGCCTTATGTTACGGGGCATTAGCCTGTGTTAGCTTGTTCAAGGACATGGTAACCATGTGTAACGATGTTGATGTTGACCATCTTCTTTGAAGTTATATATATATATATATATATATATATATATATATATATATATATATATATATATATATATATATATATATATATGGGTTAGTTGTTACGGTTTAGACCACTTATATATACGGTTGGGAGGGGAGTGGAGTGGAGCGGGCACAAAGAAAAATACCCTGGTATCTATATTTATTAAAAAATTTATATCTTATCCATTGAAATAGATATAAAGTTTTATATCTATATCTATATCATAAAAATTATGTAATATCCCTGCACACTCGGGACTGCCATTTATTTTAGAACCTATTTCATTTGTTTTGACTTTTTTTTTTAAAAAAAAAAAATTAATTTCAAGCACATGCCTAAAGCAATTATAGGTTGATTTTTTTTTTCATTCAATTTCAAGCCGAATAAATGGATTAGGTTTAGAGAAAATATGTACTATTATTGCATGTAAATTTTTTTATTAAAAATTTATAATTATATTACTAAATAAGAATAATTAATTAAATTTATTAATGATATAATGAGCATGAAATGAAATGGGATGCAACCGGATGAGGATATCTTTACGTTCATATTCATTCCATGCCATAATAGGTATTGCCACATATTTTTATATAGCTATATTTATATTTATTTTTCTTCTTTATATATATTTTAAATGGAGCAAAGGTGAATGGATATCATAAATGCTAAAATAAATTGCATCTCTATCTAAATAATATGGCGATGAGAATGAAGTTAAGTAGATATTTGCTTCCACCACTGCAGGAGGTGTTTTGGTTTTGCATAGCTTCCTCGTTCAGGCTAAGAATTTTCTTCTTTTTTTTTCAATCATATCATAAGAAATCAAAGCTGTAGGGTGGATTTGAATCCATCTTTCACCTAAAATAGATAATTAAAAAAGAATGTGAAAGTTCTGTGCATATAAATATTTTGTTTTTGCATACATATAAATGATGAAGCCCCCCTTAATGTCACGAGATGTCGGCACCAAATGATTCCTCTTTCAGTGAAGGCGATATGATGGATCGATTGATCAAATAAAATTTGTTTTATTTTCTGAAAGTAAAAGAAAGAAAATTTAGGTGAAAGTTTGCATGTCAGTTGGAAAACTCTCTAAGTTTTTTCCTTTAGCTTCGCACACTTACCCTTATTTTCAAGGCATCAGAAGGGAAAGGTGGTTCAGAATTTCAATGTTAAGGACCAGAATTAAGGCAAACATAGCAGCTCAAAATAACTCCACGCATTTTCTTGTTCTTATTTATTAAAAAGGTTTAAGCACTCAGTTCCTTTAATTTTAGTCCGTTACTTACCCAAGGCCAGGGCGAGTAGGACTGGGGGAATTACGTCTGAAAAATTACAGGACATCCTAAATAGTTTTCCTACGGTCTTATTCTATAGACAAGTAAATTGATATAAAAAATTGGCCTATTACAAAAAGGCAGTGATGATTATAATTTAAATCCTATAATTTTAAAGTAGTTGCAATTTAAACCTTATTTTTAACAAAACATTCAAAATAATTTAAAAATTTATGTTATACTTCATTCTAAATTTATTTATATCACTGATATCATTATTATGAGAGCATGTGCATTGCACATGATAGCTATTTAATGATAAAACATTATTACCAAGGTTTTACTGGTGCATAAAAATATTTTTATTTGATAATAAAATAATATTTTTTAATGGTTATCATGCGTGATAGACATGCTCCCATAAGGACAGCTTAGGATTTTGAAAGGACTGCATATTTTTATTTTTTGATATTTGTTAAGGATAAAATTTAAGTTATAATTTTTTATAAATTATAATTATTCTCATATGCTCTTATTTTATTACTACCAACACGTATTTTGCAAAAGCCCCAAATAAGTTAGCAATCGTATGCTATCACCTGCCAGCTGCAACTTAATCAATTTGTTAGAGTGAAATCGGATTGAGTTAATACTACGAGCCCTTTGGACTCACTAATGTTTAATTAACAATTTTAATGAAGTTTTTATTGATATTTACAAATTACTATGCGAGCGTTTTGTAAATAAAATATCAGTCCATTTTGATCTTAGCTAACAAACAATCTTTTCAAATTTTTTCAAATATTAAAAGCTAATCGGACCGTTGACCATCACTCTTACTTTCTTCGCATTTCGGTTATTTTAGGGAACATGATTTATTTTAAGAAAAAAAAGAAAAAAAGAAAAAAAAGAAAACCGCCAATTACCCACTGATTCGCCTCACGAGCGTTGCACGTGTCGAACCGAAGGCCCGGTATAAAATCCCACCAGCGGTCCCATTGTTTTCCTTGTTCGCAAGTTTGTTTAGGCTCCGGGGATTGGAGGAGCTAAATTCTGCCCCCTTTCTTGCCGTGATTTCTATCTGAGGTATCGTGAACGTTATTGGGTTCGGTTGAATGGATTTAGATCGGTGTTCTTTCATATCAATCTCTAGATTTTTCTATGCTGGTTCCTCTTTTGTTTGATTTAGGGTTTGATCGTTCTTGTTTTGGCGAGAAGATGAACTTTTTGGGTTTGCTGACTATTTGAATGGTTCTTTTTCTTGATTTTGGCTTCTCGATTGGTTTGGATTGGATAACTAGGATTTGATCTGCGTGAAAGTATCTTAGGGGATTGTTTTTAATGGAGATATGGCTTTCTATGCGAAAAAAGATGATCGGTTGTGTTTTTTTATTCTGTAATTTTATCTACATGATTTTGATGAAAGATAGCCAGTCCTCTGCGCATTTATAATTCTGTGATTTCGTGCTCTGAGAATTCCTAAATACTGTTCTGTGCGATTCATTCATGAGTTTTTTTTTTTTTTTTTTTTTTTTTTTTTGGGAAGGCTTTCATTTCGAGTGGCTTGTTAAATTTTGGGTAGGATATGTTTCTTCGGAAAAAGAAAAAACAGATAAAAGAACGCCCACCCCGTGGGCTAATTACATCCAAAAACAAAGCCCCCCAGGCAACTCATATAACCAAGCAGATCAAAACAAGAACCAGCACTTTAGAACAGGGCAAATTAAAACTGAGTTCAAAATGAAGACCTAACCTTGTGGGAAGGGAATTGCTTAGTTGTTGCTTTGCATTACCCAATTTGGTGTTGGTGGGGCAAGTATCTTTGTTGGCAGTTTGTTTTTATCATTTCACAAGGTCTAGGGCAACGTGATATTTTTTGTTGCATTTTTTGTTGCTGCTTTTTGATTGCTTTGATTTTTACCTTTTGTTTGATAAAAATTTGATGGAAATTCTTTATTTTGTTTTCAAGTTCAACACCTTAAGTTCTTAAGGTTGTTTAATTTCAGGAATTTTTCATTTTGCTCCCCTCATCTCTGGTACATGATAACCATTATGATATGTGTTGTCTTATCTTTTTGCTGGTAATTTCTTGATTGGTTTGGTTGCCACTGAGATATTAATTATTATGCTTCTAAATGGAGTACGCTTCTATAAAATTTTGGTCAATTGAAAAAGATGCACCTATGAAGTGTTTATCTTGTTCTGCCTGAGTTTGATGAGCATATAATTATTTATTTCGCCTTGTCTGTATTTTTGTAAGTCTGATTCCAATGTGCCTGGTTTTGTGTTAGAGCTTAGGTATTGGGAATGGCAGGCAATGCAAAAGAGGGCGAGGAGACTTCTCCCCGTGGAGCTGACTGGGAGGTTGTTTCTCTCACAGCATCCACATATGCTGCTGCACCTGGTCCAAAACCATTTGAGCCAACAGATGAGAGTATAGTTAAGGACTTGAACAAAAATGAACAAGAATTTCCTGACATGATGCTCATGTCCGGTCATTTTGTTTTCCCACCTAGCAAGACCGAGAATCTTCCAATAGAGCCTGACTACAATGAAGTTCACAACAAATTCAAGGTTCGAGATGAATGCCATGGTGAGCAGGATGATAATGGACCCGACAAGTCCCATGAAGGAAGTTGCAAGAGTATATCTGATGACAGCCTACATGGAATTCAATTCTTTGATAATGGAAAGAGTCTCTCTGTTGGTGATATGGAGTTTGAGGAGGGCAAGGGACTGCAATCATTGAGCTTGGGTGGTGACGAACCAGTCATATTTAATGCTTACAATGCAGAATCAGATAAAAGCAGCTCAATTCTATGTAGTGAGAACACTGAAATTGCCAAGTCCGATGATCTTTCTTGCCAAAATCCGGATTCTCTTCCAGATTTTTTTAATGCTTCAGAGCAGAATGAAAAAAACCAAAAGGATGCCTCTCACCTTCCATGGTGGAAAAGGAAGGCATTACTTTTGTATAATCATGCAAAGGAAGCGAATACATTGTGGTCTGTCTTTGTGGCTGCTGCATTAATGGGGCTTGTGATTTTGGGGCACCGTTGGCAGCGACAAAAGTTGCAGATTCAGCAATTTAAATTACAGTTTAGTGTCAACAATCAGGTACGCTGGTTACTGTCTCAAGAATTTTACATCATGATATGTTCAATAATTTAATTATTGCTGCCTTTTCAACTTGAAATGCTCTTTTATCCTTGTGTTCTTTTAACCATCCCTTTGTAGTCCTTCAAATAACTTCTCTTTTTATTAGACAAGTTTAAAATTTCTTTTAAATGACACTATGCTCTTTGTCACGTGTCACATATAAGTGCTACAGAATTGTGTGGGCTTTGTTGCAAGGGATCTGATGGAAGAGTGTGGCCTATTGGTGAAGCAGGGAAAAAACCAGGGAAAAAACCTGAGAAGTGAGGGAGATGGTCAAGACTTCCTAATTCAGTCCATTCTTGTGCATGAATGAAAAGAAAATAAGTGAACATTTTATGAAGCATGAATAACTTTATGACAATAGTTTAATCAGACATGCCACAATGTTTTCCTCCCAACACAAGATGTTCAAAAAAAAAAAAAATGAGAGCCTGGTGATTGTCAATGGTTTTGTATAGAAAAAATAGAAGAAAGAATACAGAACATCATGATATTTGCTCAATTCATATGGTTGTGATATAACATGATCTAGCATTACTAAGGCACTTTAGTTCTGATAGTCTTCTTTGTTCTTGATGCATTATATGATCTTAACTCAAATACCCATCTGAACATTTAAGGCACTCTTTTAAGTTGATTAAGCAGTATATTTCTACCAACGATATGGCTGGTGAACTCCAAGGCTTGTAAACTACTGTATATGTTCTGCCTGAGGTTTAACTTGTTCAGGAAAAACATGTACTACTTCTGTTGATATCTCGATACAATTCCTTTTGTTCTCTTTTTGGTCCTCTCGAATAATGTAAATATAATGTAAATATCTAACTGTTACTTTCTTATTGGCTTTCACTTAGTACATCCATATGATATGTACTGATGGACTCTACTCAACACGTCTTAGGTTTGACCTGTGTCATGCAGAAGCATGTAACTGCCTTATTAGTCTGTTGCAATGTTTATACTTTCCTTTTGCTTTTTAATTTCACCTGATGCTTGGAGAGATTGCCATGATGTATATATCATGCGATCTCTTATATAGGGTTTGATTGTATTATTGGATTGACATTCTAATTTGAGTATCTGTTTGGTGCAATTGTTGCCCTTATCTTCATTAATATTTTACTCATTTCTTAAAAATATTCACAAATGTCAATCCTTGTCATGCCTTTTGTTTTTCTTTTCATGTTTTACCGACTTTCTCTTAATTGCTATAACCATGTACTGATAATTCAGTTGTCGCTTAAAGTTTTAGTATCAGGTCATAGGTTTGTCACTTGGATTTTTCAATGATCTGCTTGCTAAAAAGTAATCCTTTTTTCCCTTGCTTGTCAATAAATCGTGCCAATTTTCTCCTATTCCTTGAATCAGCTGCTTAAGCAACCTGGTTTGATTCCTGAAATATGTAACCATATGGATACCTAGAAGCTGCTTTATTGCTTTTCAGAACCTTGGTCATCTGTTTTGTATATATAGTTTAACTGAATCAAAAATAATCATAGCTTTTTATTGCAATTATGTGAAAATGTTTGATTTTAATTTTAATGTATCTTACAAGCATTTCCTTTTGCTGAAGTAAATAATAACCTGCAAGTGCCTTATGTTGATCCATCTTATGTGATTTTATGATTCAATTTTCTTTTTATAGAGATTTGACCGGCCACTAGTAGTTTTTGCTAGATGGTGGGTAAGTGATATGTTAAGATGTCTGATAGCATCTTGTTGGTCAATTCTCTCCTGCATGATTATTTTCCTTAGATGGTGTGTTGCATCTATTAAGAGTAGCATATGTAGTAGGTCAAATCTATGAATATTTATGGCCACCTAATCTTCAAGAGGAAATTCTGGTATATTCACATTTGTTATAAAAGCAGAAGGGTAGAGTCTGCTAGAGATGGTTTACAGGAAAGGTGCAGAATATGTAGGGCCTTATAGTTGGTTTTATGTTCATTGCAGTTGATATTGGCTTATTGCTACTCTTTAGTTAGCAGATTTGCAGGGTTTGCTGCATTTTCAAGCTTGATACCATAAACTATGTGCTCAAATTCGGTATCCATGCCAGGTTCTTTTGAATTTTTGTACGTTGTGTAATGCTAAAATGCTAACTTGTGGTTATGAGATTGTTTTTTTAAACACTTAACCAAATAAATAAATAAATAACCGGCTGATTTTTGGGATAATGAACTGTTTTTTGGTCTGGCTGTTTTGACCGATCAACATCTGCAATAAATTGATGGTGAATAATTCGGACAAATTATGTTCTGTTTGTTTTGTGGCTGTGTTACTTGTATAGATCTTTTACACATCATTAATATTCACACTTTTTTATTTTAAGAAAATTAGTGATTCTGATCTGTCACAAATCAGTATACTCTATGCTACAGTGAATGCTGGACGCAAGTCTTTACCGCTATCTTAGGTAAGTGCCATTGCTTCTGAGTTGATTCTTATGTAGTCTTGACAATTTATTGATGCAGCAGGGTGCAAGATGGGCACTGGGACCAATTAGCCGGTTTAAGGGCATTCTGGTAGGGGAACATCAACGCAATTCACTGATCCGTAGTGATGCTGTATTCAACCGTTGAAATTTCTGTTGATGATGGTAATTATGTTGACGAAAAGTATTAGTGCCGTCAAGAGAGCAGAGAATTTGATTGCTACTGTGTCTCTTGTAAGAGCGCTACGAGTGTGTTAGATGTGTTTGGGTTTTCACATGATGCCGGTGCATGCTGTGTTGACATGAACTCTTAAGCAGTATTATTGACATATAAATATGAGAAAGTTGTTTACATAAAAAGTAAGTAAATTATCCAGTCCCAGTTGAGCTATGCTGCATGCTGACAAATGGGTGTTGGACATTAGGCCTAGGTTATTGATTGATGATGATAGATTCAGAAGCGAGCAGGGGAACAGGTAGATCTATGGAAAACGATTGCATTTATTGGATATTTATTTTTTCATATTATATCATTTGAGATTGGTTAGGTCCGAGCTGCTTCGCTACAGGTCCACTCCGGCTAGTTGTCGCTGGGTCGACGCTGAGGTAGGTTGGTTAAGTTTTGAGGTAGAGGAGCAAACCCTGGCCTCTGGTAAGCCCTGTGACCTCTTATTAGGTACATTAGTGTTGCATATTGAAATTGAAACCTTTGCGGTTTCAAAAATATAAATGTGATTGGTGCAAGGCAATTCCTCGTCTTATAGCGGGGATGAATTTGGTTGGTGCTTAAATATTTTAGTAACTACGGGCAGTTTGCTGTTGGAATCACAAAGATATCTTGGTGAGTCATTTAATGATTTATTCTATCATCTATCTTTGATTTAATTAACTTTTCAATTTTGCATGGTAGATGTGTATTATTATTATTATTATTCCTTTTTTCTTTTTTTGGGATGTTGGCGACATGTTCAGGTTAAAGTCAACATCACCTATGCGAAACTCTAATCAATCCTTGCCCATTCTTGTGTACGTTGAAATGGCCAAAATTATTGGTAGAATTTGATGATTTACCTGGCGGCAATCCATCAATCTCATCACGTCTCACCTAGCCTTGAGCATCATACGTACGTGACAAAATAGAACTTGTGCTCCTACCGTGGATAAAGGAGACAAAATAATCTCGGTAGAGATCAAGAAGGATGAAAAGATGGAATTATAAGCGGCACAAACCTAATCCTACATGCGAATGTGATCTTAATCCATTTGAAAAAAATAAGGTTAACTTTTTTAAAAAAAAAATCTGAACCTGGAATGTTTCAAAAATTTACAGATGGGATCAGGTCATGAATGATCCAAAATAACCTGAAAATGGTATTTATGAAAAGATACACGGAATTTTAATCATCATGATTATTTGAAAATTAAGATAAGAAAAAAATTTAATTTTATTTATTTTAATTTTTAAAATTTTTATTTCAATGACACTATATAATTTTATAAATTATTAATTAAATTAATTATATGGTTAATATTTTAATATTTTATATTTTTTGATATACAACATAGTTAATGTTAATAAAATTCAACAAATAAAGGGATTAGAAATGTAATGATCAAGTATTATTAAAAGATTGACATTAGGTCGACGTCAACAACTTCAATTTTAATTAAGCACATTTTTAACTTTTATTCATTTTATTTTCTCATCTTATTAATAAGTTGACATTATATTTGTTCAATTTTAAAAGCATATTTTTATGAACTATTACTTAATTATATTATTTTAATATTTTATAAGTTTTAAGTATTATTTTTATTAATATCTAATCATGCTTTAATTTTGTGCTTAGTAGCTCTAGTATTTAAAATAACAAATGCGTTAAAAAAAAACAAAGGATTAAGTTAATTATTGATAAATTATTTTTATTTAAAAAAAAGGAAGCATTTATTAAATTTTTCTTTAAAAAAAATTAACCAAAATAATTCATGAGTTAAACCTTATTTAATCATTTAGGCTAGAGCTTAGCTTCATTGAATTTAGCAGAAGCCAAATGACTCAACACAACCTTATGGCACCTCTAGGTAAAATCAGATGGGTTTGTGGCTGTCCATGTTCCTCTCGCCAAGTCGACCAAGCAAGAGCCTTCTCTTTGGACTATTTTTTCCCATTAATGGACTATTTCAGAAACTAATTTTGATGCCCCACTGTGATCCAGTCGAATGCTCGAAGTAGGCTCATAACTGCATAGACTTTTTAGAGAGAGGGGACCCAGCTCTATCCGCTTGCTTCATCCTTAAGAAATGGGAAACCAAGTCCAGCAAGGCGACAAGCATTAGGAAAGAGAGAGAGAGAGAATAAAGGTTGCGTGGCAAAAACAATTGGAATGCTTTACAGCAATAAACATTCTAACCCGTTAAAACAAGCACGGAACCCCTGGATGATCTTCCAGAAGAGAGAGAGAGAGAGAGAGAGAGAGAGAGAGAGAGAGAGGCTTAACTACGTCACGGAAGGCCCCCTCCCATTTTCTTATTAAAAAAATAAAAAAAAAATCAGACCTAAGCCCCCATGACACAACGCCATCTGTTATCAGGTCGCGCTTGAAAGCCCGACTCATTTAGCGGATCGGGCTTGGGTCTCACCGAATTCTCCACGATACTGAGCCGATAGTTTTGCCCTCGCTTTAGCTCCACCCTCACGGACAGAGGGGAGGAGAAGCGATCTCCCCCTCCTTCTCCCGAGTCCCCCCACTCCCCATTGAAATCTGAAACCCTGATCGCCGCCGCCGCCGCCGCCGCCCGGCTCTTTCCCCGTCCGCCGCCGTGAGGAGCGGCGGCCGGCAGCTACCGACCACCCGAGTAACCGGTAAGTCCCTTCCTTCTCCCTCTCCCTCTCCCTCTCTCTTATTGCGTGCTTTGCGTCCTCCCTCACCCGCTGCCCCTTCTCCACCCTCCGCCATCTCCCTTTCCACAACTCTCGCCGTCCCGCCTCTCGGCCCTATCGCCGTCCCACCTCCGCTCTCGCCCCCACCTTCAATCACACCCGGCCGCACCCCTTCTTCCTCAGACCCCATCTCCACCTTCCTCGCCGTCGTCATCTCCCATGAAGCCGCCTTCTTTGCGCGTCTCCGGGGTTGCGTTAACACCTAGGGTTCTATTTAGGGCGGGGTCTCTTGCATGTGGCCTAAGCCCTAACCCTAGATTTAGTTATAGACTAAGCGGTCTCAAAGGTTGGGTTCTGGATTGAGTTTCTTTCCTAACGCGGATCAGTTTTGGTTCGCTTCTTTGCCGATCTTTCATACAATCGATCTCTTCTGAGAGGAAGAATATTATACGCAGAAACAAACGTATTTAATCTCTCCTCCAAGAGAAACCCTCAATCATAAGTAAAAAAAGAATGCGTTATTCATCGATACTTCTCTCAATGATTACAAGCACCTTTTTATTTTTCAACCACCTTGCTAATGTAGGAAATCAAAACAAAAATAAGAAACAAAGTCAAATCACCCATTAATTCAGGTGAGGGAACCTGCCAGTTAAGTAATTAAAATCGTGAAAATTGCAGTGTAGATGACCCTAATCCATTAAAATTTTCTCTCTTTACGTGTGCACGCATGGGTTTTTGGATTCAGAGAAGTCATTGTCATCATGATTTTTGGATCTTTGACGCATGTACCATGCCATTTTAGTAGCTGTTAAAAATTATGAATCTTGTTATTGTAATTCACTTTTGTTTTCCCAATTTTATGGTGGCAACCAGATGGGGTTTATGTACTGGGAAACTTGTTATTATTTGTTATCTAACGGCTGTTAGGGCTTTAAACAGTTGCAATTAACTGTTGATTTGTGCAATTTATGCACCAGAATTCAATTGGGGTCACATGAGGCAGAATGTGGATGAATGTATGGATGTTAGGTACAGTAAAACTGAAGGCAATGAAGACTGGGAAGGTAGTGATGAGAAGAAGCATCGGTCAAGCAAGTCACAGAAGTACAGTAGTGTGGAAGAAGCTCAGAAACGGGATAGCGGAAGAAGAAAAAGCTATGGAGATAGGAATGATGCTAGGAAGAAGTCAAGCAGCTCAAGCAGTGGAGATGTAGGGGAGTATGACACCAAAAGAGAATCGCGTACCAAGATTCCAAGAAAGAATCCAGATGAGAGAAGTGACAAGAGATCAAGTGAAGGTTATCGGGAGAGAGAATCAGAGAGCATTAGGAAGAGCAGGAATGAAGAGAATGAGAAGCATTCTTCTAGAAAATCAAGCACAAAACCTTCAGAAAATAGTTACCTGGAGAAATCTGATTCAAAGGGTGGGAAAGCTGTTGACCATAGCAAGCATGGGTCTGTTAGGGATCAAATGCAGGATTGTGGAAATGAATTAGGCAACTCCAAAAGTAAGGTTGTGGATTCTAGTGCTGACAAGGGTTTCAGATACAGTACTAGGGAAGAGAAAAGAGTAGATGGAGAAACCAGGAGTAGAGGCAGATTGGTTGCTCAAGATGAAGATAATATGCCAGTCACTGCACCTCATGAAGCTAGACCAGATGTATGTGAAGATGATAAACGAAGAAGGGTACATGAACGATCAGCTGAGGTGGCAGGAATTGAGGATGCTTACAAGTATAGCGCCAGCAAGCCACATGAGGAGAAATCTGAGAAATATAGACAACTGCAAGACTCAGCATACAGCAGTCGTGATGTTCAAAGCCGGGAAAGGTCTGTTACCAGGGATGAAGAGATGAGAGATAAAACTGGGAGGGAAGTTAGACATACTAAAAGGTCTCGAACCCCTGAGAGAAGTGGAAGGAATCATAGGGAGCAAGATGACCATGACCGAGGCTATTCAGAATCAGACAATGAAAGAAACATTGGACTTAAAAATAGGGAATGGGAAAGAGAAGAGTGTAAGGATGATAGGTCTTCCAAGGGAAAAGACAGGAGCTGGAATGACAAAAGTAGGGATTGGGAAGCTTCGAAAGACCACTGGAAGAGAAATCAGACTAGGCAAGATTCCAAAGATAGGGAGAGTGATTTTGGTCATGTCATGGAGTGGGATTCGCAATGGCGCGAGCAAGAAATGGTGGATGGTGAGAATCCTCGCAGCAAAACTGGTTATAGAAAAGATTTTAGAATATCATCAACCTCCAGGAATGCTTATGAGAGTTCTGATTCCATAGAGATCAGACCCAACAAGAATCTTGACTTTGGAAAAGAGGAGCCTTCTTCCACATATTCTGGGAGGAGAGCAGAAGCAGGCTCACAGCAGGATTTCACTTCCGGAGTAAATGATGGAACTTGGGAATATCCACCTGAGAAAAAGGGTAAAACAGCATATGGTTATGGAGATGAATTACAGGAAAGACACCAGGATCATGGTTCACCTATGGATCAAACGTCCACAAGGAATTCTCTTGACTCCCATGCTGGTGAGGGACAGGTGCAGGAGGATACAAATTATAATCGTACAGGATTGAGCCAAAGCAATGATTCTCAACATCCATTTGGGAATATTCAGGGATTAGGTTCTGTCAGTAAGCCTCCCCAACAAGGACCAAAAGGGGGTAGACCTGCAAGAGGAGGTAGAGGAAGGCTAACTGGGAGGGATGCTCAACGGGATGCAATTCCACTGCCTATGATGGGCCCTTCATTCGGTCATCTTGGCTTGCCACCTGGACCAATGCAATCAATTGGGCCAAATATGCCACACTTGCCTGGCCCACCACTTCCCCCTGGTGTTTTCCTTCCCCCATTTCCAGGACCCTTTATTTGGCCTGGAGCTCGAGGTGTTGATATGAACATGCTCGCTGTCCCTCCCAGCATTTCTCCAATTCCTCCTGGGCCTGGCGGACCTAGGTTTGCACCTAATATGGGAAGTAGCCCTAATCATGGCATGTACTTCAATCAACCAGGCCCTGGACGAGGAGTTCCCTCTAACACGTCAGGTCCTGGTCTTAATGCAATGGGACAAGGTGGCTCTGGGTTGCCACATGATAAAGCACCTAGCAGTTGGGGTCCACAGAGAAACAGTGGGCCTTCTAAAGGCCCTTCAAGGGGAGAGCAGAATGATTACTCTCAAAATTTTGTTGACACTGGTATGAGACCGCAGAATTTCATCAGAGAGCTGGAGCTCACTAGTGTTGTAGAAGACTATCCAAAGCTGAGGGAACTAATCCAGAAGAAAGATGAAATTGTTGCCAAGTCTGCTTCCCCACCCATGTACTATAAGTGTGACCTGCGTGAGCATGTACTCTCTCCTGAAATTTTTGGCACAAAGTTCGATGTTATTCTTGTGAATCCTCCATGGGAGGAATATGTTCATCGGGCTCCTGGTGTTACTGACCACATGGAATACTGGACATTTGAAGAGATAATGAATTTGAAGATTGAGGTGTGTTTTTTCATCCTCTGTTTTACTTAGATGATATACTTAATCTTTATTTGATATTTCCTGTATGCTTGCAATAAGCATCTTAATTCGCACCTATCAACTTTCAATTTTCTGGATTTGACTCCTTAATCCTTAAATCTTCTCTTTTCATGTCATAGGCAATAGCTGACACTCCTTCATTTATCTTCCTTTGGGTTGGTGATGGTGTGGGACTTGAACAGGGTCGTCAGTGTTTAAAGAAGGTCAGTTTAGTTTGGTATTCTACTACTTTGTTTGCTAATTAGAAGATCCAGTTTTGATTTTGTTACCAGTTTGAGTGACACTATGATTGCAACACTCTTCTGAAATTTTGGTCCAATTCTAGAAAGGGAGAGAGCAATGTGATTGATATGTTGATAACAGGAGGTTGCTGCCAATAGCCTGTTGGAAAGTACTAGCCCTCAAAGTTTATGGGATGTTGTGGCAAATTTTTGTGCAAAGGGTTCCTTTTTTGAGAAAAAAAAATTGGACAGAAGTCCAGTCAAATCCATGTTGCGAGAAGGGTTTCATTCTTCCAATTTGCATTACAGGGGAAGAAATAATATATTTATTTCTTAAGGGAGAATATATTTATTTGATATGGTTTTCCTGCAGTTTCAATCATTCAATGATTACCCATTCCTTAAGGGGGGTTTTAACCTGATGTCAATTTTTTTTTTGGGTTCCTATATAGTGGGGATTTCGGAGATGTGAGGATATCTGTTGGGTGAAAACCAACAAAACAAATGCAACTCCTGCCTTGAGGCATGATTCTCACACTTTGTTTCAGCACTCAAAGGTTTGTAAATGTTAAGTGTACAAGTATATTCTTTGTCCACATATTTCAAGTTTCAGCTTCTTCCCAAGCTGGCTGTCTGTGTGGCACCTGGTAAATATGTTTTTTTTGGACAGGAACACTGCTTGATGGGCATAAAAGGAACTGTTCGTCGTAGCACAGATGGGCATATCATTCATGCCAATATTGACACAGATGTGATAATAGCTGAAGAACCTGCTTATGGTTAGTATTTTCTGCTTTTGGAGATCATGTTGTCAGTTTTATTTTTGAAGCTTTGCTTATCTCTGCTGGCCGTTTGGTTCCATATCAAATTGCGCGCATGAATTGTGTCATGCTGGCCTAGTTTTTGCACATAACCATGTACAACTAGACTGCAATAACCTGCTAAGAAGCTTTTGTATATTTAGCTGGTTATTTGCCAAACTGCAAAATGGATGAATTATGACAGGAAATCTCAGTCTCTGCAAAAGTTTATTTCTATCAATTTGCAATTTTGATTCCCCAACACTCACCGAGTGATTTGGAGTTTTATTTGATTTTTCTAGATTTTGGACGATCTTTCCATCTCAGTCTTCTTCATTGGTCTTGATGATCTTCATCTTGATTTATATTCCTATTGTGGGACTCACGATGATCCATCCGAGCACTCGAGGCATGTCAGTAACACATCCAGCCTTCTGTGTTTGGTCCCAAACCTGCTTTGGAAATTCTTAGTCTACTCTCAGACTTTCTTTAGGCTGAGCAAGAATTCATCCAAACCTTTTTGGCATAAAATAAAGCACCTCGTGGGAAAAGCTGCATTCAAAATAAAATAGTCAAATTTTAACAGGAAAATTTATTCTTTAGGTTAAAGGAAAGCTACTTTTGGGATTTCAAAGAAGCTGACGAGCACCTTTTCTCTCTTCCTCTTCACACAGATTTTTAGTCAGACTTATTTTTAGTCAAATTAATCTATTCAAACTAATTCCTCCACCAACGCCTCAAACATTTTTCTCTTATTGTGGATACAAATATGCTGCTACCAAAGAGGGCCTTAATTCACCAATCCGGTGCTCTCCTTCACTCCATTTTGAATTTTAATAGTTGTGTCAAAAACATTTTCAGAGTAAACTCCATTATCAGCAATTTAAACACAATTCCATCTCTACAAAACCTTGAAGATGTTTTTTCTTTAGTCATTCTCTAAGGCCACCAGTTCCCTATAATGTGACCCCGTGTATCGATCCTTGCTCCCCCTTCACATAACTCTGAGAAATTATCATAATTTATGTCTTGTTTATTTTGAGAAATACCTCCTTTTTCTACTTAAATATTTGGTTTCCAGCAAATTTTCTGAAAGAAATAACTATTTCCTTTTCTAATTGTCATTTATATTGCAGGTTACACAAAAAAGCCTGATGATTTGTATAGGATAGTTGAGCATTTTTCTCTCGGCAGGAGGCGGCTTGAACTGTTCGGTGAGGACCATAATATTCGCTCAGGTTGGCTTACGGTAGGGAAGGGATTATCATCATCAAATTTTAATGCTGAGGTATGAAATTGCTTACCCTAGGTTAGATGCTCTTTTTCTTTCCCCTTTTAGATGCCAAATCCTCTGAATTCGTTCTTGCATGGGTGAGGATTGTGTTTGGTAATACTGATGACAAGATTCATATGCTGCAGGCATATATTCGGAATTTTGCTGACAAAGATGGGAAAGTTTGGCAAGGAGGCGGGGGGCGGAATCCACCACCTGATGCTCCTCATCTTGTGCAAACAACACCGGATATAGAAAACTTACGGCCCAAATCACCTCCCCCAAAGAACCAAGCTGCGGCGACCCATACCCCTAATCTCCAATAACAATTCTAATAACAGAAGATCGATGGGAAATTCTCCACAAAAGGCCACTTCTGTGCCCCTTTCTGGGTTTTATCAGGACGCTTTGGGTCCAGACCCTGCAAATCCTGTTCCCTGGACTCCCTTCCCAAGCGGGAGGATTGAAAGGGCGAGATGGTGGCTATGGCGCGCCCGATACTGGAATTTTTGAAGGTTTTGGGTTCAATGCTTGTGCACAAACGAGTGCTGATTATCATGAGTTTGAGTGTCATTGAGCGGTCAATTTCTTGTAGCTGTAATGCCTATGCAATTTTTGTTCTCATTATTATTTTTTTGATATATTATAAAAGAAACGCCTTGTATCGCCAGCAGCAGGAGTTACGAGGGAGTATCAGGCCAGTAGCTTCTAGCAGGTGTTAAGCCATGATATGTTATTACGTTGTCACAGCGTATCTTCTGAACGAAGAGAGCGGGGGATTCTGAATTCCTACGAGGTTTGTAAGGATGCCTGAGTCACACTCAGCTGTGGTGGATGAATACTTGCTGAATTAATCATAGACGGTACCCCGGCAGCGGTCTGTGACAGGGGATCGAGTTTGCTTCGTATCACTTTATGGTTGTTAAACCCTGGAAGAGATTATAAAAATCATTTTTCTACATTTTTCATATAAATCCTATACAATCTAAATTGTAGTCCTCCGATCTTTGATAGTTTCTTACAGGATTGTTGCGGTCCACCGATCTTTGCTTTGATAGTTTCTTACAAGATTTTGGTGCAGTAGATTGTTGAAGGAATATTTAGTTCAGTGCACTGATACAATATTATCAGCATGTTCACGGGTGCAGTAGATTGTTATTGTTGAAGGCATATATAGTTCGCTGCGCTGCGCTGATACAGCACCTTTGGCATGTTCACGTACCTTAACCAAATGGTTTGGTAATGGTTACCTTGCTCCATTATAAGCAATATACATTCCCTCATAATTATATATAAATACAAAGATGGCATTGTCGTACTTGCCAAGATGATTCTTAACAATGTCAGAATTGCATGATACCTGCTACTTGGGGAAAACATGTAGTGCATATCCGAAACAAGCAACATGAGCCAAACAAATGGCTTTAAATTTCTCTAACCCATCAACCGTGCTATGCCCATCTCCAGTCTCATTATCCAGATATCATGGACGCAAGCCTACAAAGGTTATAAATTTCCTCTCACCGGAAATTTCTCACTTTTAGATCAGGTGTTTAGCATGGACAGCCGTTCATCCTCTCGACTGGTTGCTTGCTATGACGATGCTCACGAGGAAATGATCATCTATCATTCTCTGCCTTGTCAGAAGAAGGTACTTGAGCAGCAGCTTCTGGAGCAACAGGAGAAGCCTCAACATTTGAGGGGTTGGCAGCTGCAACTTCTGATGTTGATGCTGCTGTCAGATGACATGTTAATCTTCATGGCATGGATGAATGACACAGACAAAAATGACAGCAAATCAGGAGCTTCAATTCAGTGGCATGAAGTGATCATTATAACGTCATACCTTGCGGTTGTTCTTCGGAAGTGGATGCCTCTGTTTGAGGTCTGGTTGCAGATGCAGCCAGCTGGTCTTCTGTGATTTTCAAAATATCTTCACTGGTGTATGGTGCAGCTGAAGGCTTTCCATCTGCATGTACAAACTAGTTTGCATCATTCAAAGACAAAAAGTAAACAAAGTCAGAAGGAAGAAGAAAGCCGATGTTTGAAAGTGATACACAGCAACCAAAAACATAAGATGCAACTTTTTCAACAAAATTTAAGACATCGATGCCCTCCCAATCTTATTTGCTTAAATTTAAAAGCTAAAATGGATATCAATTATCCATACAAGCAGATAAGACATCAAAAAATCTCTTTGCTTACTTGGGTCACCTACAGCTTGTTGGTTTTCATTGATATTGGAACTGGGCTTGATATTGTAATCCGTAGAAGATGCAACTTCATCAAGTCCTATCTCCCGTTCAAGGGTGCTCTTGAATTCCCTTGACACCTCCTGCAGCATAAGAGCCATCATCCTGATATATGCCCCTTAATTACACATTAGATAATGTTGCTATAGAGTCTAATTTTCTACAAAGTTATTTCCATTTTTAGGACATTTTGATGACTCATCATTTTTGCCAGTAGAAGCATCCTATTTCCAAAGTGAAGAAAAGCATGAGGAAAAGTTAGAGCTGTTTTAACCAACCTGAAGCTCTCTTATTGTTGGCTGGAAAGCACGCAAAGTCTTTCCCAAGTTGCGTGCCACCTGCATTTAATTAACCTGCTTAAGAGATTGAATATATATAGGTCTAACCAAAGAAAAGAAAATCTTGCATTTAATTGTAATTAAGAAAGGACAATTGGGCAGTTAGATGATGTGCACGTCCTTTTTTTTTTTGGTAGGCAATCCATCATAGCCTAATATCTTTCCTTTTGAACATAAACTACCTCAAGTACTATATTTTTCTTGTTTAGCTTTATAACTAATCTAAAAATGTAATATACTCAAAACAAAACTGTTTATTTATTGCAAACTGATTGAGTAGGATATCAACAAAATGGCCACTCGATGTATAAAAGTGCTACCGGTGATAATGCAAATTATATAGATGTATTATGAGAGCAGGAATTTAAATCTGAAAAATCAAAAGCCCCAGAACAAGTGAAAGAAAGAAACTGAAAAAAAGGTAAACATCTTAAAGTTTTGAAAAAACAGCTATATAAGAAACAAAACACAAGCATGAAAATAGACTTGTGCACCAACAACATCCCATCAGTCAGAAGCTAGCTTTCAAACATTTTTCACCATTTGTTCATATCAAAGGTTATGAAGTTTGAAACTTCATTATTGATATACACCTCTCGCTGTTTCAAGATAACAGCCTGAGAAAAAAGAGTTGCTCAAAGAATCTCCACTTGAATTGCAATCACAACATTTATATGTTCAAATCCCAGACCACAAACCTCATAGTTACCTTTGGCAAGACAAAATTGTACATAGATCAGGATTGTAGTAATCAACATGCTACTATATGGTGTGCACATGGTTTTCTTTTTTCTTTTATTTTTTATTCCTTCTTTTCTTGGTCTGTCATGCAATATATCATCAAGGAGAGAAGGCATCCTATAGAATCTAAAACAACTAACTCCCCATGCATCCTAACATCAAATTGACACCAACAATTCTCACCTTTAATGATACTTTAAAGACACCATCACATGTTTCTGAGCATATTATACCATACCGTTCCATACCAATGAGTATTAGGCATATTGTATTGCATTGATACTGAATTAATACACAGTAGAGGGGGCATATCAAGTATCAGTATGCCAAACCGACCTATGTACTGAACATACCAATATTGTACCAAGATAATACTGGTGCAGAGTCCAGTATCAAGATTGCAAACCTTGAAACAAAGATTCATAATTTGCTGAGGTCCATCAAGGAGGTGTTTGTATTGACTGGTGATCTTGCATTAGATTCTATGTCTTTATTAAAGATTCTCTAATCTCCTAAAGGTGAAAAAAAACAGGATATTTTTCACTGCAAAAATTAAGAGTTGGACCATGTTATAGCTGAGCAGCAAATTGTTCAGCCAAATCACTTTTAATAACAAGTCATTGAACTCTGTTATAGCTGAGTAGCAAATTGTTCAGCCAAATCACTTTTAATAACAAGTCATTGAACTCTACAGCTCTATACCACTCTTGTGACCACTATAGTGCTACTCAAATAGCTAGAAATCAACTTTAGCAGTAAATTAAGCGCATCAAGGTCAATCTCCACTTCTTTTAGCATGATGAACTGGCCTAAAACCTTTTATGTCCATGCATAATGGTCTAGATGAAATCGTTTGCATCATAACATAAAAACTAGAAAACAAGCTTTTATTTTACATAGAAAGAAGTTTACCTCAGCTAATCCTTTAGGACCAAAGACTAGCAAAGCCACCACTCCAATAACCAGAGCTTCTGGAGCTCCAACTCCAAACAAAGAAGCATAAACAACTTTACCATGACATTTTCCCTTCTTTTCTGCAGCAGAGAAAAATAAGAATTAAATATATCAGGTGAATATGACATTCAGTTATCTCTACTTCCGAAGGGACAAGGTCAAAGAATGAAAATGGAACAAGTGAAGCAGAAAGAAGAATGTTAAAAAATCATGTCACACCCTATATCAGCTAGACTGCACCAAGAAAAGTTTCAAGAGATAGAAGAATATTTGTAACTGATACAGTGAACAGTGGAATGCCAGTATTTTATAATTAGCTAAAAAGGCTAAATCCAATCAGCAAGAAAAAACCTTAGAAAAACAAATCTTGGAGATGAATCATTAATAAGCATGGAATATGGTAATTAAACACAATCAAGTAACTGTTGAATCATTTTTTCTACAAAAAAAATAAAATAAAAAAACAAAAAACAAAGTAGTCTCACCTGAACTACCACAAAAACTTTATACGTTAAAACTGTTAATGCAATCGTTAAACTACTTAAAATCTAGCAACTTCCACTTAAACTAGTGTTTGCAAAGTACAATATAACTGGCCTTGTTGAGCATAAGTTGTGTGATATGTAAAGGGTGTTGTAGTGGATAGGTTGCTCCACAGGCAGGGGCATTACTTCAAAATAAGGTTAGATGAGTCATCAGGGGCTCCATCCTCGCCAATTTTTCATGATTTTTTATCCGTTATCCCAACAATATAATATGAGCCTGTCATAACTTTGGAGTAATCATAACATATTTTTGGCGCCCAACATTCATAGATTAAGTTTAAATAGAGGTGCAAGTCATCAGACTAGAAACAGGTTTGATCTACATCTGACTTAATCTGATCCAACTCATAGCTGAAATTCAAAATCATGAGTCAAGTATCAGTCCCAGGCTACCGGGAAAAAACTATGACCGGGTGGGAATGGAAACAGTAAGCATTAAATACAGAATAGGAACCAACTAGATCAGACATGTAAAAACTCAGATAAACCCAATAAAATTAGTTCTGATGTCTCGGTTGATCCTATTAACATAGACAAAACCAGAACCTGATCTAAAATGGGATCCAGCTCAAACCTAAATTGAAAAGGAACCTCCGACCGGACCTGCCAACTGCATGAGTAGAGTAAGAGTCTAAGTTGTTGCATCCAAAGCTGGTTCCTGGTTCAGATTTGAGTCAATTGTAATGGAACGATTTCTCATCTATTTCTACCTCTAGTTACTGAAAGAACAAGTCCAGCACATTAGGAACGGCTTAGTAACCTACATATTATAAAACAGGGCTGTTATTGTTTCCTCCGTATTGGCTGTCATTTTCTAAGAGCACACTAACTTCATGCGGCATGATGAATCACTATTCATGCCAACTTGTAAGAGTAATTAATCCTTATGCAACTCTTGCATCCTCACTTATCCTTGCATATTCTTCAAATCCAAGCTCTGGTGACATCACTCAAGTGTTTAATGTCAAGGCTCTACACTATATGACTGCCAATGCAATAAAAAACAAATCAGCACATCAAGGTAAAATCACTGTTGCAAAGGAGGCATCGCATAGCCCATCAGCCTGCGATGAAAGAAAACACTTATTTTAATTATCACTCATTGAGACTTTTTTGTTCCTGCAAAGTTATACAAAGACATCATTTATTTCTACATAAAACTTTATGGCGAGGTTCTATTTTTTGTTGATAATGATAATGGTGCTTACATGGGTTTGATGAAGCTCCGAGAATCACGCTTTTGTAGAATTGGAGTTCAGGTGGTATTGACCATGTAACCTTTCTAAAGTTTCGATTTTGTATTCAATTTCCTATTTTAGTTCATCCAAGCCTTTACCTCCAAATTATACAAACTCTTTTAGACTCATAATCTCATATTTCCAAGAAAATTCGCTCAAAAGTCTTTACGGAGACTCTGAGTTACAGTCCCACTTGCTCTTGACATGATTGCTGATCCATTAACGTCCAAGATAAGACATCCAAGCATTAATTCGAACTCATGCTCCGTGAATTAATAAACAGCTTACTTTGTTAAAACTGTGACTCGTAACTTCTTTTTTCAACTCGTTTCTTTCGATTGTGACAATAATCGTTTAGAGGGGAAAAAGAGAAAGAATTATCAAGAGTTTGTTCCCCAAAACTCACCTATGCAACATATTTTTTTTTAAAAAAATAAAAGTATAGCCTTTTTTTTTTCAGATAAAACGAAGATATCGCACAAAATTCCAGAAATAATAATTAAAAAAAAAAAGAGACGGAGGCTACCTCTCCGGCCGTAAACCTGTCGGAATGAGACGCCGAGATGCCTCAAACCGATCCACGACGAGTGAGGGACGAATCCCACCCCGAGAATCGCGCTGTGGGCGTGGCGAGACGTTAGGGTTTGGGAAAGAAGGACGGAAGGAGAGGAAGAGGAGGAAGATAGAAGGAGGGGCGTTGTCCGACGGGAATAGCAGCACACTGTGGGGAAGGCGGCGGCCGCGCCCATCGCGTGCGAGGATAAGAGAGAGAGAGAGAGAGAGAGAGAGAGAGGGGGGGGGGGTTTGAGGTGGAAGAAGAGGGTGCGAGGCGACGAGCAGGGTCCCAGGGGTTAAACCGATTCGTGGGCCTGACACGAACCTGACCCGTGATAACCCGGCCTTTTTGACCCGAATACATGCACGTTATCAACGCTTAGAGCTGCAACCCAATGTTATGAATCTACCTCATGACTTCATTATTCAAAAAAATAACATAATAGTTTTAAAAATTTATTGATTTGATTAGAAAGTAATCCTCTCTCTCTCTCTCTCTCTCTCTCTCTCTCTCTCTCTCTCCCCCCTTTTGGTTGAACGAAAATAACCCTTTATGATATTAAACTCTCACAAACACAATTATCTAATGTTTGTATACATCTACATACCCCAAGAAAACATATATACATACATATCATTGCAAAAAAAAATATAAAAAATTATAGTCAATATTATATGTATTTGATACCATCAAATGAATAAATTTTTAATACTTATGCTTTGCGCATTTATGATTTCTAATATTTGAAGATCATGTAATGGACAAAATAATTAGCTTAGTGAACTATGATGCTTAAGACTAATTTTTTTTTTCCCTTTTATTTTCTCTTTTTGAGGTGGGAAGAGGTTAATACCTACTTTCCATTGATGACTAACCCACTTCTCAAGGTCAATTAGAATTCACCACTCCGTCTCCTGTCCCAGAGTGATAAAAGGTGACACTATTTGAGCAAACTCAATGATAATATTTAAAACTATATTTTAATCACATGATGTATTTCTATCAAAATTTTTTTACTACTGTTTGCAAGAAACAAAGAGCCCATCCTCGAAAAAAGATAGTTCTACCTGAAATATATTTTTAATTTTTTAATTTTTTTTAATGCATACCCTTGTAAATATAGATTATTTTGCAACTAAAAATCATTATTTGTATATACCTCTCAAAATATTTTATTTTTTAATATAAATTTTAAAATGATTTCATCTTTTTTATCTTTTAGATTTAACGCTATCTTTCTATATATATATATATATATATAATGTATGTATGTATGTATGTATGTATACATATAGATACATACATATACATACATATATGTGTGTATGTATGTATATATGATTGTATGTATACTATATTAAATATAGCAAAATGATGAAACAAGCCATCAATTTTCTTTTATTTGCCACACATAGGCCATCAACCCCTCCCAAAAAAATAAGTAAAAATAAAATAAAAAAAGTTTCAATCTTCTCCCAGTGCTCTTCTTCGAGTTTGTAAAGATCAATAAAAATATACTCTTTAGTTTATCTCATTCGAGAGTACATGTCGTAATAAGTTTCATTCCATATGAAAGTGTCTACCCACAAAATGTAATGCATGTGCCAAATACTAAAATATAAACATGTTTGGTAGCACAAATCTAGCCTTGGCTAGGGAATGAACAGGCATTAATAATCTGACGAGACCGGTGCTAGCCATTCTGTCACGCCCCGGACCCAGTTGGTGGTGGCTCAGGGATGACAGCTCGCTGCATGCCAGGCATGCAAGGTATCCAGTACAGTATCATTTATAAATAAGGAGGATTAACAACTATATAACATACAAAATTTAATCCTTCATAATACAAATTATATAATATTGGGCAACAAACCAAAGTTCCAAAATAAATCCAAATAGGGTTACATATAACAAAATATAATCAATTTACATCAAGAAGCTCCCAATTACCCCTATTGTTGCTCCTGATAATTTTGTAGCTCTAAAAAAACATTGTAAGATTTAATGAGTTTACATTCAGTAAGTAAGCCTACTATTACATGATATAGCCAAATAAGAATTTTACCAAGTCAAATACATGTCATGCTTCCAAATTAAAAAAACATTTCATCATATTATAGAATTATACAAAGCTCATGTTCAAATAAATTGGAAGCAATTATTATGAAATAATATTTCAAAATACCATTTCAATTCCAAATCACTGTAAATCTCATTTTATACTATTGTCCCACGTCCACGTAATAAACATCCCAAGGATGTAACCTCCCTTATGCCCCCAGTGGAGGAAGGGTGCCGGAGTCAATTAGCATATAATGCCATATCCTGTCACAGCACATCTCTAGGGTGTGTGTTCTCCATATATTTCCCCTGTGGAGGTGGGTTCCGGAGTCATGTAATATGTAATGTGGACCGTGATGACATATAATAACACAATCACAAATAACATTTATTCGCATAACAGCAAACATATATCAATTTACTTTTTATATTTTATCAAATTTGGTAATTTCACATAATCATGTAATAACTAGTTGCATGTATAAAATGCCAATTTAATTTACCAAATTTTAACAATAATCAAGTCAAATAATTCATTTGCATAAATGTGGTACCACCAATATCATTTTTCAAATAATACTATAAATCAATTTCATTATTTCAATAATGGCATAATTTAATAATGATTTAAAAATCATTATAACTGGCTTACTTACATCACAACGCTAATCCCAAAGCGTAAATCAGCTGTATGGACCTCTGGGTACCTACAACATAATTTTTCAGATTTTTAAATTTCAATTTTAGGATGTCAAACTTACTCCTACACTTAATCCAATCTAATCCTGGGCCCAACTTGGGGCTTGAATATCTCCAAATATAGAAGCCTAAATGGGGAAATAAAAATTTTTCGATAAACTAGGATCCGTACTAATCACGACCATATTTTTCTTTTATTACGCCGGGTCCAATTTGGGGCCCAAAAATCCGGCCCAAAAGGGCTAACTGGACTGGACCGAACCTGGCCCAGTCCCAGTTTTTCCTCTGTTTCACCGTTTCACCCCTGTTTCAGGTGAACCAGGGGTAGCTGATGGCCGGCGGCCTAGGCCCTCCCCGGGGTCGGCTGGCCGCCGCCGACCAGCCCCAGGACGCCCGCCGCCGACGGCCACCTCCCCCTCTCCTCTCTTTCTTCTCTTTTCTTTTCTTCATCTTCCTCTTCTTCTTCCTCTCACTGTGCCGACAGCACGGTCGGCCACCGCTGGCCGGCCGGACCTCACCGGATGCCGCCCCGACGCCAGTGGGAGCCACCGCCGCAGCCCGGCCCGGCGAGCCGACGAGCATGCCGTCGGCCCGGACCAACGCGGAGCCGCTTGGCTCTCGCGACAGAGAGAGGGCCATTCGGCCCTCTCCCTCCACTCTCTCCCTCGCCGGCGACACGGCCGGCCACCGCCGGCCGGCCGACCCCGCCGGACGCCGCCCCGCGCCGGCGGGGTCGCCGCCGCAGCTCGAGCCCGGCGGGCCGGCGGGCACACCGCCGGGCCTGAACCCACAATGAAGGGAGGGTCGTTCCATGGCCCTGCCCCCTCTTCCCTTGCTGGTAGCACGGCCGGTCGGACCCCACCGGACGCCGCCTCGGCACCGGTGGGGGCTGCCGCCCGGAGATCGGGCCCGGCGAGCCGGCGGGTACACCGCCGGGTCCGAACCAAGCGCGAGAGCCGGCTTGGCTCCCGCGTCAGGGGAGAGCCCTCCTGCGGCCCTCTCCCTCACTCTCTACACGCTCTTTCTCTCTCTCTCCTCGTCGGTGAGGGGGGATTACCTGCCAGCGGCGAGGTGTCGGGGACGAGCGGAGGGCGACACGACGACGGGAGCGTGCGAAAAGGAGGAGTGAAGAAGACGGAGCCAATCCCCTCCCTATCTTTTCTTCAGCGAGGGGAAGGCTGTGCCCATGTACGCGCGCTTGGGCGTGCATGCGCTGGTGCGCATGCAGAGCGCCACGTGTCGCGCACCCACGCTACATAATGTAAAAAAAAATTTTCTCAGGTTGGGGGTGGGGTTTACACATTAATCATGTTATCGCTGCCGAAATCCCAATAAAGTTCCCAGATGAACCAATATGATATGAATGGCCACATTTAGCCTTCCCCACTTTACTATGTCACACAAGCCATACCTTGTCCCTGTTAGGGTCAAATGTAGCAATTTCTTACCCAATTCGCCAACATATCACAATCGTGACATAAAATAAGCTCGTGTGTATCTGCCATCAATCGATTTGCATTGGAACAGGTCGACCTTATTGACCCCTTTTATGAAATGGATGGCGTTTGATTCAGAGCTTTGATCCGTGCAACCTAGTTTAACGCATTTCATAACAAGTTTGAACTGGGATGATCATAACTCAAATCCATATATGATCCATAGCGATCCTTTTCATCTCTATGATTTAAAGATTTATTCCACAGCCGGTCACTGGGGTTGAAGCCGGTGTTTTTGTCGTATTAACACGCTCAAACATGTCGAGTCGAGCCGTTAAACATGTCATTGCATTAATAAGAACTAACCTGCGTACCAAACAAAGATAAAAGGGATGAGCTGAGTTGCATGCTAATTTAATAAATATAATGGACCTAAAGAGGCCAAATAGACCGCTTCGGATTGCTATAATAGTCGTGCCATATTAAGTACGATCCATCTAGCTGATCGTTCTAGCCTATGGCGCCAAGCTCTATGGGTCATGCTAACATGGTGGCCTGTTAGGGGCTAGCACGGCATGCTCCGTTACTGAGCCTATCGAGCACTAATGGATCAACCCATCAAACACATTAGGCTCGACACGCGAGCTTGGCACCCCAGGTCATACTAGGCCTACTAGGCTGATATGTGTAATGATATATAGGCTAGCACATCAAACACGGCCTACTGGGCACGCGTCCAACACATTAGGTTAGGGTAGGAAAGAATGAAAATACCCTCCCCAACAGCCAAAACGGCTACTTAAGAAGGGCATTTTCTTTCAATTCTCAAAATACCCTCTATAACAGCAAAAAAAAGCTAGTTTTCAAAAGCATTCTAGTCTTTTGTACAAAAAAACCTATTTATCCTTCCCAACAACTATAAAAATGGATAGTTTTTAAAGTTGTTTTGTTCATTTAGAAGCTCCCCAGCATATATAAATAGGCCTCAACCCTTCTTCCTCATCTCACACCAAACCACAAGTTTTCTGAACCTTTCCAAAGTTTTCTTAAGCTCTCCAAAGCTCTCATAACCCTTCTCATATTCCTACAAGCCTTTTAAATTCTCTTAAGCTGTCTTAATTTTTTTCTACTTTCTATTTAGCTGTCCTAATATCTTTTACTTTTTACTCTTACTCTCTAACATCTACAATTGACAATGTCTAATGCTAAAGGCCAAACGAGATGAATGACTATGATGGACCGTGCCAATGATAAATCCCAAAAAAAGATAAATGCATCTAATTTATTGTATTGGATTTCTTCAAAATTAGTTTTAGAATAATAAAAATAATAATAAATAAAAATTGCTTAGCAAATTGGCCTATTAGACCCAACAACTTAAAGCTTAGACTGTGTAAGATAAAATATAAAAATAAAGATTAGAAAATTGAAGACTTTTCTTCATATGGTTAGAAAATGAAGCAGAAATGAAATAATACGACTGCACTAAGTCATTTGTTCGTGTATATATATATATATATATATATATAATTCTTTTAAAAGCAGTATTAGAAACGTTACATGAGTTAGCCCACATGGCACACTGGCCAACACGGCATGGCTCACCCTGGGCAGGGCTGACATAGTACGATGGCCCGTGGGCTTGCCATTGTAGCGGGTCGAACCATACTGGATCGATTCATTTGGCATCTCTAAATAGATCTGAGACTTAATTTGATGGGATTTGAGCTAATTTATTTAGTTATTAATGATAAAGAATGAAGAGGTGTATGCTGTAGAGCTGGTCAAACGTCGACTTGTGTTGGACTTCGGCTGCACATTAGTAGTTAGACTCGATGCCTAAACCCAAATTTAGGTCGGTGCAACCGTTGGCCTAAACTTTTTTACCAAGCTTGGCCCAATTATAATGGGCCAATTTTCATTTTTACAAGCTTATAAAATTTCGGAGTACGCGGCCCGCGATCTGCTCAACGAAGGCATAGCAATTATGTTACGGCACTTAACGCCTCAGCTTGATGCAAACCCGATTCGCTTCCCGGCCTTGCTTGAAAGAACCACGCCAGCTTGCAAAAATATCGGAAGAAGAATAGCCGAAGGTTTCATGCACATGCTTACAACGACACATATAGCATTCTTCCAGCCATGGAACACAACATCCATCACGCTCCGCTGGACTCAAAACACTGGAGACCTCTCGCGTTTCTTTCAGCATGTGTTGCAGCGCAAAACGACGGCCCCCTCTCCTTCCATGGTTGTTGGCTTCATTCCATCTTGTCTGGACCGCACCAATTGGATTGTACCGTGTGGACCCCCTCCCAACGAAAAGTGCCAGTCCCTCCACGAGGAACACCTTTGGCCCCAAAGCTGGAGCTCAAGTCCGGAGAGGGTAGAGCTTGTGAAAGACTCGATGGTTGGGTTTTGTAGCGGTCCATATTCTACCACTCCTTTTAGTCCAGACTTCTCAAGCCTCAAACAGGAATCGTCGGAAGGTAAAGCATTATTTTTCTCTGACTGTGAAATCTTCAAATCTCTAGTCGACATTATTTGTTCATGCACATGGGCGGCCATTGAGTGCTTGCTTAGAAACTTTTTATCTCGTGCTTGTTATGTCGAAACTTTCTGGTCTCTATTTCTCTGGACCATTGCGACGTTTGCCGTTGCCTGGACGCCGCTCTAATGTCCTGGATTAAAATAATAATAGCACTATGACCTGAGGCTTCGTGCGGCAAGCTGACGTGAACTTGCAAAGCTTAGAAGTTTACTTTAAAACGAGGTTCGTTAACATATCATGTCACTTTCCCTGTGAGATGGCGTTTAGGTTAGGATTAGGCCTCTCTTATCTAATTCGACGTGACTTTGGCACTTGATTGCCGGCCAACAAGTCTTGATGTTGTTGAAAAGCACATGACGTGTGCCACCGTCCCAAGTTATCGATCTCCATGATCATGGCAACTCTGAGATCATGGTAGACCATGAATTCAATGTCGCGTGACTATTTATTTATTTATTTATTTTTTCACCACTTATTTACGTCATTTGTTGAGAAAGTATCACAAAGTCCGCCACATAATATATATATATATATATCCCCTAAATTACTTCGATGCTAAGTAATTATTTTTGCCTTCTACAGTGAAAATAGAGCCAAATGGACATCTTATCAGCTGCCGGTCTTCATGTGATCTAACAACAACCAGCATAACGAATTGAATTCAAGCGTTAAACTCCGGTGGACTCCTAAACTAGGATACGGCAATCCATATTAAACTGGACGGTGATTGGTAGCGGGTGATGCACAACCTTTTCCAAGCTGCACTGGTGGAGTAAATGTT
Source organism: Metroxylon sagu (assembly GCA_017589505.3). NCBI lineage: Eukaryota > Viridiplantae > Streptophyta > Magnoliopsida > Arecales > Arecaceae > Metroxylon > Metroxylon sagu. Next base: position 1,354,464 of record JACVBY030000615.1, read on the forward strand.
ATTGCGTTCAGGATCCATGCATGCCCATGGAAGCATGACACACGCACACGTCATGAACAACACCAACCCCAATCCATCGGCGCCACTCTCACAGGAGTTGCGCACCCCTCGGGGAGCCCCCTGGAAGATGTACGCGCCAGCGCCAGCGCCAGCGCCAGCGCCAGCCACAGCCACACCCAGCCCCCATCCGAAGTCAAAAAGCCACGCTCCGGATAATGCCACCGCTTAATCACGCGCATTCCCACACGATCCACCCCACTCATCCCCAGCTCGGCACCCTCCTGGAACCCACGTAAAGGGTGATAGGTTGCAGCACTGGGTGTCTAGAGATTTCGATCTATGCGAGGATAATATTAGATTAATGGTGCTTATGGTGGGCCCCGTGGCGAGCGCACGGGGGATGGGGGCATCAGCTTTCACGCTACAGTTCAGCGATCGGCGCGAGCTCCCAAGCGGGGGAAAGGTCGCCGCTTGCTACAATAATCGGGGCATCGTCGCACACGTGCCACCTCGTGGCACTCCCCCTAACAAAAAAATAAATAAAAAAAAAAAGTTTCGCTCACTGTCTCGTCTCGCAGTTTTTGGCATCAAGGGGAATACAGACGTCTTTGCCGTTCGATGTTGATATGTGCTCCATCGGACGGTTAATATTTGTTTGAGATGGAATGAATTATAAAAGGAAAAGTTTAAATTAGTAAATCAGTAATTTTGCGCCGACCTAACCGCTACCTTTGATTGCGTGTTTGACCTTCGTTGCGGGACGGAGAGGAGAGGAGGGAGGAAGGGGAAAAAAGAATTATGAGATTCCTCTCGAAATAGAACGTCTCTTTTACCTCGCTCTCGCTCCTCGCATCGCGTTCTCTCTCGCTCCGAATACCGGAAAAGATTTCGACGGTTTTTATTTTTCTTGTTTTCTCGGGTGGAGTGGTACTTATTTGGGATTTTTTAGGTTTTTCGGTGATATTTTTTTTATTTTTGTGCCGGGATTTTGGTTGGGTTGTCGGGATCGATCTCGAACTGCAGGAGATTTGGGGATTTGGAGAGAATCAGGGCTTTTTTCACCTCGGATTCGAGGAGGGGAAGAGATGAGTGGAGTGAATAATAGCGTGGAGACGGTGAATGCTGCGGCGGTGGCGATCGTCTCTGCTGAGAGCCGAGTTCAGCAAGTCGCCGTTCCGGTAAATCCAAAGCTTCTTCTGGCGATTCTTCTCTCTTATGATTGCGCGATTTGATTCTTTTCTTTTACAATGATGTGGTTGTCTGGAATCGTTGGTTTTTTTTGCCAGTTTTGTGATCAATTGAAGTAAAATTTAATCTTGCCGCGGTTTTGGAACGCAAGAATTATCTATGGATTTCATTGCTTTTAGTTCTGATTCATTTTTACTGTTAAGTTTGGAGATCATCTTATTTCTAGCCAGCTGAGATGATGAGCTCTGATGAGATCAATGATTAGTTTATTACCTACTTTTCCTTGGTGAAATCATAGCAGTATAATGGTTTTCATCATTCTTCTTCTATCTTATCTACCTGGAAAGTATCTAGCTTTAGGTCAGACGTTAATTGGTAGACCATCACGTTGTTCTTTTTCAAGACAGGACTTTTTAGTTGTGTATATGTTATCTGGTTGTATGCAGATATTGCTGAATGGTTGGTCTTGACTCTGTTGGATGCTCTGCAGCTTAGTAGTATCTGGAAACTTGACAATCATGGAACATCACTTAAATGTCTTTTTGTGTGTAACCGTTTAAGGATTCAGAGATAGCTTTTCTTTTCTTTTCTTTTCTTTTTCTTTTTCTTTTTCTTTTCTTTTTTTTTTTTTGTTGTGCAGCCCCCGGGAGCCCGGGGGGGGGGGGGCGGGTGGGGGTGGTGGGGTGGGGTGGGGGTGGGTTGTGCATTTGAGTCTAATAATATTTCATCATTCTGGTAATATATTGTGTTCTGGTCATAATATCAGTTAGCATTAGCTTTTTTCTGCTTTGTCCTGTGTAAGTGTTGGTAGTAAATGAAGAAGCTACAATTTCTTTATCTCTGTCTTACCAACTCGTATTTGGTTGCTTTGTAATGAGTTTTGCTAATGTGACCTTGGTACATTACACTGGGGCTTCGATTGTCATGTGAGTGAGATGATTAGGTTCTCAACTTGTCATTCTGTTTTATTATTGTCATACATAATCTTGAACTCCAACATGTGTCACCTCATTAATTATGATTACTGATGTACATGCAGCTTTGGTCTCTGCTAGCCCAAATAGTATAACTTAAAGGGATATCCATGCCCAGATTGCACTCAATATAGAACTAAAATGCGTGATACAATTTATATTTATCCATGTTTCGTTTCAGTTTAATTGATGACCATATTGTATCATCCAATACATTGTGCTGAGAATATGTTGTTGATCTACATACTAGATTAGTGCAGCATGTATATTCTTGTGAGAATAATTTGACATTAGGTTGGAATGGCATTGTACTTGCCAATATTTTTGCCTTTCAAAGACAAGCCATGGATATAGTTTTAGTGGTGCAAAGCCCAGGATGTTATATTAATCACTTGTCCTAAGGGATAAATTCAATCGGCACAGGCTGGAGGGCCTAGTGCAGACTTCATAGTTACCCATTGGAACACTAAACCTGCTAAGCAATAATGTAAACCATGGAGCAAAAATTAAACTAACTCTAGAAGTAAGAAATCAAATTAATTTTATAGATCTAGAGGCTAGAGAACTAAGAACCATGCTAATCTAAAAGTATAACCAGTATCTTTATTGCCTTGCTACCAAGAAGGTTTCTCCATGCTAAGAACTACAATTGATGCCTCAAGGCATGCTGTAACTAAGGTCAAGTAGGACTAGCATAGAAACCAGCATGCCAAGAAAGAGGAGCATAATAGCATCCAAAAGAGATGGATGAAAACATCGATACATAGGGGATATTGATAGGCTTTTGGACCCCTTACAAGTGATGAGGTCAACTTGGTGTCCTAATATATACAAACTTGCTATTGTCACCAAAAGAGAACTCCTAGAAGAAAAATGTTTCGATGGCGACCTAGCTAATGTCAGAATATTTTAGATGAGATGGTAGTTATGCTACCATTGGATCTCATCTGACAGTGAAAGGTTCACTGCTAGTTTTCTCAATCTTAGTTGAAGGTTCTTCAGATGATTGGTAATGTGCCATTGAATTTGAAGGAGTCAGACTTGGACTTGGTTGCTTTCTTTGCAAGTCTTCTAGAGGCTGGCTTTTGATGGTGAACATGGAAACATCTTTTTTTTTTTTTTTTTTTTGATGGTGGTTACATCACTTTGTTATCTAGTCAGTATTATTGATCTACTTTGTGATATGGGTGTTGGGGCCATTTTCAAATGTCAAGCTTAATATTAGCTCTTTAGGAGCAAGTGGTTTTGTTCATGATTGTCTAATAAGTGATTGTTTTTAGTAGTACTTTCTCTTTGTGGCATGATAGTGACCCTCCTCCATTTATGATGATGGTGTAACTTTGCTCTTGGTGATTGTATTTGACCTTGCATTCGAATACCCAAGACTTCCCTAATATAATAGGATGTAGCAATTCTTCATAGGGAGTACCTCACATCATACTCGAGCAAAAAGGTTCTAAACACCTGTCACTTATGTGTACAATTGAGCCATCAAGTAAGCTCATATTGTATGGTTCTGGAAGATCTTCAGCCTTAAGGTTTAATTCTTTGACCAGCTCTGGAGATGTGAAGTTGCACGAATCTGTATCAATAGCTTCACTTTTTTCTCATGCAATATTTCATGAAAAAAGATTCTTCTAATGACTATGGGATAGTTCTTTATTTTGGATCTAGAAACTTCTTGTTGCTTGACTGCTAGCAAAGTTGGAAATGTTTGTAGGCGTGCCAACATGCCTTCAATGGTTATCTATGCATACCTCAGGGTCTCCTTGTTAAGAATTAGGATCCAGAACCATCCAGAATTAGGATGTCTAATTGGAAATGTTTGTAGGCGTGCCAACATGCCTTCCATGGTTATCAAATTGGTTCCTTACCCTGCTTATTGTTTTTGTTGTTGGCTGCCACCCACCCAATATGAGGGCATAAGTAGAAACTTATATTTTAATATTATGTTTGACTTGACAGAAAGGCACCACCACCAAACCAACACAGACATTGTCGAATGCTGTCTGTCAAAATTAAGATTATTCAATTTAGATTAGTTGACTGTTCTCCACACAGACACTTGACTAATGAAACAAGTGAGAGTTTTGGTACTGATTGTTTATAGTGAACCTGATAGCTTCTTTCAGATTGACCATCTCTGCACAGATTCATGTACCAATGCTGCCTCTAACAAAAAAGGCCAGCAAGCACATCTCTTTGGAAAGCTTGACAGATTTGCACAAGCCAAATTTAGTTTGAATGTTCGAATCATTTATGTCAGTAAATGACATAAAATGTTCAAGCTCCTACAGCAGATCATTATTTACGTGTGGAAGTGATATTACAAAGTAAAAGATCAAACCCATGCAACCAGGGCAAAATTCATTATTGCAATAAAAGAGTAGCACTGGATATGTAGATGGTGCTACTTCATGCCAAAAAGGTAAAGTGCATTTTGAAGGCTGTGGGCCTGAGTTAAACGGAAGGTGCAAGTGAAATATTACAGCCCACTGGTTTAATTAAGATCTGTCAATTATTGAAGGATGTGTCAAGGTACCCTTTTAGGGAAGTTAAGGAGACACAAGAGTTGCCCTTGGTAAATCTTTTGTAAGCAAACCTACTGCATTGTGGAGAGTTTTGTTTGCAGTTGACCCTACATGTCGAATGCACTCACTTTAAAAACTCGAAGAGAATCATGATGACCTGTCCATTTCTGTTCATAGTACTCCTTTTGTCTTTTATAGATTTATTCCAACTACGGACTATTATAATGAGGAAATTACTTATGGTGCAAGTTAACACCCCAGATGCAGAAATTGAACTGGATGACCCTTTTCTGCTAGTTGTATAAAGAACATTTTCTGCTGTGGACCTAAGTATCATTTCTTTGGAGAGATTATGTCAAGCTTCTCAGTAATGCAAACATCTGCACTGGTTTCCAAACGGAATGTCTTTGATGAACCTTATTGGATTTTGGATGTATCAATGGATTGCCATGGTTTTCGGTTCTTATTTGCATCTTGGACTCTATAGTAATGCCTTACACAGTCTTTAAGAACTCCTTTTTATTAAGTTACTATCTCAGGGATGTTAAATCTGTATGGGTTTCCTCATAAAGGAAGGAAATGAATGCATGATGGAATTGATAATAATTCTATTCTGTAGACTCCATTCTTCTTTATTGCAGTTTATAATTTCCTCTCTTGGGGATCATAAAAAGAGGTGACAAGCAATTGGTTTCTCTTCCCCCCTTCAGAGATGCCTCTTTTTTCCTCATCATGCTTTCTCTGATTCTTTCTTTCCTGACTTCTCTCTGAAAATCAAACAGTAGAATGGACACCACAAGGGAAGGATTTTAATCTCTGGTGCTTTAAACCTAGATTCTGATCAAGAGTCTATTACCATCGGATGCCTGATCTGTAAAGAGAGAGAACTTTTAGATTGAGCGTTCATTGTATCCCCCTATTTCAAATTACTCTCTCTCTCTCTCTCTCTCTCTTCCTCCTCTCTCACAGTTGTAGTCCCAGGAGAATCATGTGCTAGACTTGTTCATCAGCCATCAGAATCTAACTACTGCAGCTGAAGTTGAATATTTGACTTGCAAAGTCATAACCAAACTAACTGTACATTTATTCCTCAATTTTATATTTTTGTTAATTCTATGAACTCATTTGTCTCCTAATGTATGGTTATACCGTGTAAATATTCTTTAATGATCCAGGCAACTGCAGTTTAATTTTCTGTGAGGAGTGCTGAGTAAACAGGGCAGGGGAGATCTTGGACAGATCTTAGTTAGAATTGGACGTGGAAAATGAATACAGTTATTACAACAAATTAGTTATCCTGAAACATATGTTTGAATATTTTGAAAATGACAAAATTGGAATAACTTAATGTTTGGCTCATGATTATAAATTTTCTTTCGCTGTAACTAGCTAGTTTTCAATATATTATTAAACTCATTTATCCTATGTATCCTATGTTTTTCTAACTGGCAGAGGAGAAGATGGGGAGCTTGTTTCGGTGTGTACTGGTGTTTTGGATCTCATAGACACAGTAAGCGCATCAGCCATGCAGTCCTTGTTCCTGAACAGACGCTAGCAAGATCAGATGCACCCGTACCTGAAAATCTCAACCACCCTCCAGCATTTGTTGCTCCTCCTTCCTCTCCAGCTTCCTTCCTCCAGTCAGAAACCCCATCTGCCACCCAATCGCCTGCAGGTCCTCTGTCCCTTTCTGTTCTCACAGCAAATTCCTACTCTCCCAATGGCCCTGCCTCCATATTTGACATCGGGCCCTATGCAGACGAGACTCAGCTAGTCTCACCTCCTGTCTTCTCTACCTTAACAACTGAACCATCCACTGCTCCATTTACTCCCCCTCCAGAGCCTGTGCACCTAACAACGCCTTCATCTCCCGAGGTTCCATTTGCACGGCTTTTAACCTCTTCCCTGAATTCCAAATGCAAACAGAGCGAAGCCTATGAGTTTCAGTCATACCAGTTTTATCCAGGAAGCCCGATAGGTCACCTCATATCACCCAGCTCAGTATGTTCAGGCACTTCATCCCCTTTCCTTGATGTTGAATTCCGTTCCTCTGCTGGTGGCTCTTTGGCATCCTTCCCAGTTGGTGAACCACCAAAGATCTTGAGTGCTGAAGGAATTGCTGTGCGCAAGCTGATAACTCAACATGCTCGGAATGGTGGTTCGCTTTTGGATGGTCAGATCACAGCAGCTGCACCCACAGTGGATTCCTCTATGGGGTCTCATAATAATGAACATTCCATGGATCACAGAGTATCATTTGAATTGACTGCAGAAGAGTTCACACGCTGTTTGGGGAAGACAGCAGCCCTTCCAGGGGATTTGAACTCAGAATCTTCACAGGTTGCAACAACTGCAGGAGACCGGATGATTGATGAAGCCAATAAGAGCAATGGAATCTGTGTTGATGAAACTTACCATGACTTGCCTGAGAAAGCACAACCTTCCATTGGCCTTCCAGCAGTTAAAGAATTCAAATTTGATAATGCGGACGGAGCACCTGCAGAGCCTAGTGTTGGCTCTGACTGGTGGGCAAATGAGAAGGTTGTTGGGACGGCAAGTGAACCTCGCAAGAACTGGGCATTTTTCCCTATGATACAGCCTGGGGTCAGCTGATCGCCGATCCTAGATGCATTCCATACGTTAAAAGGAGCCTCTGCAGCTGTCTCTATGGTTCATGACCCATTTGGCAGCTTTGCTGGGAACAGGGGGCCCCGGGCATCTCCAAGGCAAACTTGTGAAGATCTTTGAGTGAGTGGTGATGTTTAGATGGACTAATTTGCCAGCTGCATCTCAGGTCTTGTCTCCATCCTCACAGGAAAAAAATAAGTAGATAAGATTTTGATGTCTCATATGAAATGCATAATCTGATATTATAATCCTGTTCTCATATTACAGATGATAGATATTTGCAATAACAGATACTGCAAATTGTCATATTGTGGCACTACGAGTCTTCCATTATTTTTTCGGTGGAACTTCTAGTCTTCCCAGGTAGTCGTCTGCTTGTTTCTTGGTCTTAATTCCTGATTATCTTCAGAAATTTGAGAATTAAGTGTAAATATTTCGTTTAGAACGTTAAGAGGACGTCATAAACCTACAAAAATAGCAAGCTTTGCATGCATCTAGAGGTGCAGCTATCTGCATGTGAAATGCTCAGCATTCATCCTGGTGTAACCCAAAGCATCGCTTAGCCTCAAAATAGACGGCCACTGAACAATGGTGTTATTATATAACCCAGTTGTAAGGGGAGGTAATTAACCGTGAGGTCGTCAGAAGTTGCATTCAACCTTTCTTAAACCATCCAAACTACCAGCATCAATTTGTGTCATGTCTCTGCGTTACTTAGGCGGCTGTTGGCTACGAAAAAGAGAGACATCTCTTAACTTTTTGGACCCTACTGGGATAAATGTGGAAACAACCTGGATTATGACTCGCATCCGTGTCTTTCGCATGCACATGCAATCCTTTAATATTTGAAAAAAAATAAAATAAATGAAAAGTTCACTCGAAAACTATGAAGATAGGAACCTTACCATCAAAGCGTTACTCTCTTGTCCTGTACATGTAACACATCAGCAGCTGTCGACCCACCACGCACACCGTCGCGGTAGAACCTTTCAATGGTAGGTCCAGTTTTTGGAAGTATCCAACGCTATGTCAACGCTAAAAGGAAACGACAAGAGGAGAAATCTCTGTGTGGCAGCATGCCATTGGAATCCGCTCAACCTCAGTGGCTTTACCGTATCCCTGCCGGCGATCAAAAGAAGCTCGTCCGGGCGTAATGGCAGGTCCACTGCTCGCGGTGATGGGCGAATCGGTCACGATCCCCTAGTGCAAGATGGGAAGGAAGCGGTGCTAAGCCCACCCAGCCGACCAGGCCCCATGTAATGCTTTCTTGGACCAGAGGCTCACCAAGCTGCAAACCAGAACGTGATGGCCATGTGGCCTTTGGCAGCTGACTCTGTTTATTTTAATCTACTGATTCTGCCTTAGAATCATGGCACTGCAGCGCACCACACACCCATGGCCCACCCTCGTGTCAGTCGTCGGTGCCACATCCATTAACCTCCTCCTCCCTCCTCACCTAAAAAAAAGCCGTCCAAATTTTTACCCCCTTAGCTCATGAGTTGCAGGTCTGGGATCCATGGATATTCTTGCTGAGGGTGTGGGAATCGCAGGCTGGGGTGGTTCCGTCGATGTCATGTGGTTTTTGGATCTGGAGTTTTTCGAAATCGGGGAAGTGTTGGGCATGAAAGTTTGCTAGATGTTATCCATTAAGATTCATCTCTATCCATAGGTTTGACGTTAAAAGATTTTAATTGTTTTCTTACCTCTTCCTCCCTTCAGGGTTTGGGTGCATTCAGCATCTGACGCCGGACGTTCGTAGAGTTAGAAAGGAGAGAACCAGGCCTTCCTCTTCTTTACCTTTGGATCTAGAGGAGTCTTCGGCACACGCCAAGTCACCAAGATGGCCATGGCGCCCGCCGTGAAGGTGGTACTAGGCTCCATCGCTTTTGGAATCTTCTGGGTCCTCGCCGTTTTCCCTGCGGTGCCCTTCCTCCCTATCGGAAGGACCGCAGGATCTCTTCTGGGTGCCATGCTCATGGTCATATTCCGAGTGATCTCCCCCGAAGAAGCCTATGCAGCGATCGACCTCCCCATCCTTGGTCTCCTATTTGGCACCATGGTCGTTAGCGTCTATCTCGAAAGGGCCGATATGTTCAAGTATTTGGGTAGATTGCTCTCATGGAAGAGTAGAGGTGGCAAGGATTTGCTCTTCCGCATCTGTCTCGTTTCTGCCATCTCCAGCGCTCTTTTCACCAACGATACTTCCTGTGTCGTTCTCACTGAATTCATCCTGAAAATTGCGAGGCAAAACAATTTGCCGCCGCAGCCGTACCTCTTAGCGCTGGCTTCCAGTGCGAACATCGGTTCTTCCGCGACTCCGATCGGTAACCCCCAGAACCTAGTGATAGCGGTTCAGAGTAAGATTTCTTTCGGGAAATTCTTGCTGGGGCTCCTTCCTGCGATGCTTGTGGGGGTAATTGTGAATGCCACCGTTCTATTATGCTACTACTGGAGGTTGTTGTCCATTGAGAAGGATGTGGAGGTGGCTCAAGCGGCGAAGGATGTGATCGCGGAAGAGGATGCCACTTCTCACCGTTTCTCGCCTGCAACGATGTCACACACCTCTTCCATGAATTCTCAGGATTGGAATTCTGCAATCGAATCTATGGCTCAGAGCCCGTCGATGAATGGAGAGTTTGGGCATGCCGAGACTTTAAGGAACAGAATAAGTTCCAGTGAAAACGACATACAGTCGGCCACAAGTGGCGGGACTGAGTCTGCGAGGGTTTCGAATGCATCGAAGGAGGTGGCAGGGGTTGGTGGAATTTCTCAGAGGAAAGAGGAAGGTGCATCTGTGAAGAGATATGTGAGAACTGGCAGCCGGATGAATGGAGGAATTAAAGAAGTGCTTCCTCACAACTCTTTGGAGGAGAAGGAATTCTCGATGGAGAGGTGGAAGAGATTGTTGTGGAAGACCGGTGTCTATGTTGTGACCATTGGAATGCTCATCGCTCTTCTGATGGGGCTAAACATGTCTTGGAGTGCGATTACTGCTGCTCTCGCCCTCATTGTGCTGGATTTCAAGGATGCCCGTCCTTCTCTAGAGAAGGTAATTTATTTATGTTGAGGTTTAGTCGGTGTTATGCCAAATGAAAAGATTTTATTTTTGTCGCTCTTCTGGCATTTGGAAATCTTGTTTTTCTTTGGTAGTTTTTACTTTCGTACGATTGAAATGCATATTTTTCAGCAAAATTTATGATAATTTGTGGGGAAAACATCCGAGACTGAGCTGATGTTTCTGTTGCAAATGCAAACCAGGTTTCCTATTCATTATTGATATTCTTTTGTGGGATGTTCATTACTGTTGATGGATTTAATAAAACTGGGATACCAAGTGCTTTGTGGGATCTGATGGAACCATATGCTCGGATTGATAGAGCTGGTGGGATTGCAGTCCTTACCCTTGTTATCCTTGTTCTCTCAAATGTTGCCTCCAATGTTCCTACTGGTAAGTTAAGTACATTTGTTTTGTCGCATTAGCTAGTGGAAGTGTACATGATTGTAAGAAGGTTCAAGTTGAAACCTTATGATCATTTGCCATAGGTTCTCTGAACTGCTTTTTTACTACCATAATAACTGTTCTGCTGTATGTGAGGATTAAAATGTATTGAAAACTTCTAACTTTGTGTTGCATGTGTCTGAATGTCTGTTACATGTAGACAAAATGGCTTCCACACTTATCCTGCATATTTTAACTTTTGGAGAGCGTGCATATGGATGTTCTATCAACTGTTGAATTTAGCTTATATTCTTCTCTATAATTAGCAAATTGGTGTTATGGGAAACTCAGGTATAATATATATGGCACCTCTATATCAGATTGATTTGGCATTACATATAATCTGCTTAAGATGATGTTCATAGTCTAGAGTAGAAAATAATATCTTCCTTTTTGCATTTGTAATCTTTTTCCTATGGTAACTAATATAAAACTGTGAAAGGAGTATATGAAAACATGTTTACATGTGTTGAAATGAGAATGACTCTGCACATTCTATTCTTCTAGTGAAACTGCAGAAAATCTTATTCCTCCTGATTTAATGATTAACAATGACTTTTGTGTTAAGAGATCAAAGTTCTGAAAGAAAAAGGAAACAGGTTGGGTTCTGTTGAACAAGAAAGACCTGATTACTTGAATAGGAACCGTTCTACATAGGCTTGTACAGACATATCTTCTGGATCTGAAATATGAGACCAGGAGATCAGAGTGTGATTAACAGCTGAAATCTCAGGAAGCTATTTATCTGTGGGCTGGGTTTGTCACAAGGTTGTCTGACAGACTTACCTTCACTTCTTTTTTACATTAAAAAAAATAAATAAAAGAGAGACTACAACGTACTGCTTTGCATACGCTCAGGAACTCCTTCCAAAGCTGGAATTTTAGTCAGCTGCTCCAAGCTTGTTAGGAATATTTTGAATCTGTTTTTTCCCTTGTTCTTTTTGTAAAGATTTAATACTGATTGTGACTTCCTGAGAAAGCACTTTTGATTGTTTGTTCTTATATTTTCTCTCATGATTATTTCACTCATGAGATTGTTTTTCCTTCTTCTTTTTTATTTTGCATTGCTTTTCTGGATTGTTGCTAGACAGCTGAGAATCCAGTTTCTTGAGCCATACCTTCATTTGTTCCTCTGCTGAAGGTTCATGACTTGATCTGCACGTGAAGTCAAAACTTAGATCATCGTTAAGCTACCTTTTGCTCATCTAGACAGAATGACACTCCCAGTATTGTTGGAAGAGATTCTAAACTTGTTTGTCATTAGCCTATCCATATGGTGCAACATTAAAAATGTGCCAGTGAAGATATTAAGATACATTGCTTGGGACATTCTACTTGTTTTGAACTTCTCATTGCAACACTAAATTACTTCCTCATAGCTCCTTTTGCAAAATTGACTTGCCACAGTAGCATCAAAATTCATCCTGTCTCTAGGGCATGCTGTATCAGGCTTTCTATCATACGCAGCTGTTCTCCAGTCCAAGTAAAGTAATTTGATCTGTTGAAATGGAAATTGACTTGGCTTGCATGCACCAGACCTAAATACATCTATGAAATGCATTCTTTGAGAAAGAGAAATTGAGACTTGTTTGAAAAGCTTCTTCAATATCAATATGGTGTCTAAACTTCTCAACAAATTCTTGCGCTAGTCAGACAGGGAATTTGTAAAATCAGAGATTGGCATGCAAGCGTGTGCCAGGTCATATTTTATGGCATATGCCATTGCTGTGTGAGACCAGTACATGACATAGCAAGGCATGTACCATATCAGTTAAAGGCCAGTACAGCACTGCCTTACGGCACTTAAAAAACTTTATAAAACAGCTTTGTCTAGCTCCTTTCTTTTACTGTTCTTTTTTTTCTCTGTGATCATTTTCTGTATGGATAAATTTTAGTTTTAAATTCATTTTACCCCTTCAAGTTTTAACTTTTTGCCAATAGGAAACATCACATGATTATCACATGCCAATCTGGGTCTGTTAATTTTCTAGCTCTGTTGTAAGCTACATGAACAGTATCCCTCTTCTTTATATCTCCTGTGTGTGTGAAATGCTATATGTATATTAATCCATTACTATCATAAAAATGAGGGATTTCTAATTTTAATGAAACTTTTAGACCAACTGTTTGTCCTAATTTTTTGGGTCTAATAGGAATGCTATGAGGAGATGTCAATTTAAATGGAAAAAAAAAGGATAAAAGCTGCAAGTTATTGGTGCCAACAACAACACTTGCTAGTCACAGGAGCACTTTTCATTACATCAAGTAATGGAAACATAATAGAAGGATCACATTTGTCTATTATGAGGGTAATATTATTCCAAATAAAATGAAGAGAGGTCTATGCGATAGTAAATAAAATTTGGAGGAGTCAAAATGAATTTAAGACTGAATTTTATTAAGAACTTAGCTCCTTGTTTTCAAGCATAACTCATAACCAATCTTGGCTTATATTGCTCGATTGCTCTAGTACACTGAGTTCTTTCACTTTTTGTTACCTACATGCCTGGAGTTTCTTCAGAGGCCAAGTGAGAAAGGGGATATAAATCAGAGGAAATTAATCTATCTTGCAAAATTCACTTGATGGAAGGTATCGTACAGTTAATATGGAGTTAGAAGTTTGAATATTATATATCTTCGAAAACATTTTATAGTCTCTGAGAAACTGATGAAGCTACAATGGAACCAAGGATTGACATTTTTATGACATGGATATTTAGACTGTAGAGCAGATGATGTGGCTTATTGATAAAATGAAGTTTTCTAGAATTCATTTAAAAAGCTGAATTGTAGGTGTTTTGTTCACTTCAAATACAAAATTTGTTTGTCTAACTGTTTGAGAGGAATGATCTTGACATATCCTTCTCTCATATAGATATCTTATATACCTTTTCTTTATCTGATAGAAGGAGGGGGACAAAGTCTCACTCATTTATTGAAACATAAAATATAAGGTAACCTACATTCCTAATTGTTGGCATTTATAAATCATATTTTTGTTTAAAAGTGATCTATAATTTTAGATGCAATAGTTTCCTTACATTATGTTTAAACCAAGGTTCATCGTATGGTACTGCTTCGGTAACAGATTGGTAGGGTGCATCGATCATTCCGTACTAAACTAATAGCATACCAGTTAGATAAATTGAAGGGTTTCAACCTATGAACTACTCCACATGGAGCCAAATGGGATGGTTTGATGTGATATGAGGTTAGTATGAGGTTGGTACATGGTGGTTTAAGATGATACTAGTTTCATGCTATTTCGAAATGTCGAACCGTATCATATTGTGCTGAACCAGATGGTCTTTGGCATCCTTGGTTTAGATCATAAGGTTTGTCGTTTTCTTCACACATCTGATCCCTGCTGCTTCCCTTGCTATTGTATAAATTATCATTTAGCACCTATAGAGATACCATTGGATTCTGACTTTTTACTCATTATCAAAGTTACTGCATGATAAAGACAATTATCTTGCTGCTTTCTCGGCACTCCTTGAGAACTTTTAAATGCATTTACCAATAGTAATCATTGTGGAGCACTGCTTTTATATGTCTATCATGTCTGCTTGCCTCTAGTTCTGCTGCTTGGAGCTCGAGTGGCAGCATCTGCAGCAGATATCTCTCCAGCTGAAGTGACCAAGGCATGGCTCATATTAGCATGGGCGAGCACGGTGGCTGGGAATCTATCTCTATTGGGGTCGGCTGCAAACTTGATAGTTTGTGAGCAGGCTCGTCGGGCTCAATTTTTTGGTTACAACCTCTCGTTCCTGAGCCATCTGCGTTTTGGGTTGCCTTCAACGCTTGTTGTCACGGCTGTCGGCTTGCTACTTATTAGGAACTACTGAATGGATCTGGTGAAGAACCATGTTAAGGTGAATCTCTTGTATTTTGCAATAGCATTTCGGTCCATGGAGCAAAAAGGCAAATTAGCTGCAACTCTTTCATTGCGCATATTTGAGGTGATTGGTAGAAGGTATGCTTGATATTTGAGGAGATTATAAATAAAATATGCTGGGTCAGTTATCTTATGAAACAAAATTGTCACCATATGAGAGCATGTAAGCAGACAAGACAGGCTCAGCAGAAGCGAAAATGGAGTGGATGGGGATGACCTGCATAATTTCAGAGCTCCAATACCCTGCAAGAATCCTCATTGACAACCTTATCATGTCTGTAGCATGTCAAGCATGGTATACCTGTTGTGCCAATTTTCTTCATGCCTGTTGATTTCTTTGTGCGTGCGTGTGTGTGTGTGTGTTTTTTTTTTTTTTTTAAAAAAAATTGAGCTCCATGATCAGTAAATCTTTTAGCAATTTCTTTGAGGTAAATTCTTTTAGTAATTTCAGCCGCAGTTAGTCATTGCTAATATCTTATAGAGCATACTTTGCCAGGTAAGTGCAATCAAATGTACTTCAGATTCAGTGGGAACTTTTAGGGTGAATTTGGTCACAACCTAAAATCATTAGGATTAAAAATCAGTGATCGGTACACCTTTGTGGTGCCAGCAAATTTGCATGCAAACAAGCAAAGTTAATCATGAACTCAATTTGAAGGAGTGGTCACTTCTTGGGGGACCATGAGCGTGCGAAAAAGATTATTTAGTAGGTAAAAATGGGCTAATCCAAAAGAAGAGTGATAACATGATAAGTGCTCATGGGTTCGAAGCAGATCTTGAATTCGATTCACATGTCCAATCCTGGTCGGGTCTCACGTCAAATTTGAATTCCATGGTTTTAAACCTTATCTCTAAGTTCATTATCTTTCTAACTTCCAAATAAGGGGGGCCTTTTTTTAATTTTTTTAGAAAATTAGAGGTGATTGAGAGAGAGTTAATGAGAGAGGTTGTTGACCTAACCAAGAAGTGAGTTAATAAAATTTGGGTCTTGTTTAACTTGCGGTGGAAGGAGTTGATTAAAGCAATATTTAATTGATTACCCCTTTGTTTGTTAAACAGTTATTTTTTTTTAGTTCACATAAAAATTTTTACATTAAAAAATATTATTTATATATAGATAATTGGTTGATAAGCAATGGTAACAGATGTTTGAAAGCGTAGGAGGGACTCTTGATCCTCCAAGCGTTCAAATCTATCGTCGCCCCCTCCGAAGCCGCGGGAGCACCACCGAGCGTCTCCCACCTCTCGGGGCCCACCCAACCGGATTACTTGCTCCTCAAGTATCCCGGCAAGCGTCCTCCGGCTACGACGCGCGTCAGATGCCACTCCTCCCCACCGCCTCACACAGCCAATTAAATCCAAAACGGGCTCTCCGTTTCGTGTTTCTTGTTTCCCAATCTACCCCTCTCGATGAGTCCCACGTCAGCGCCGAGGTTGAGGAAATTTGCGCGAGACTTCCGGGCTCACCCGTCAAGAATTCCCTTCCCGGAATAACCCGCCAAGAAGCGATTAAAATCCCGTCGCCGTCAAGAATTCCCTTCCCGGAATAACCCGCCAAGAAGCGATTAAAATCCCGTCGCCGTCAAGAATTCCCTTCCCGGAATAACCCGCCAAGAAGCGATTAAAATCCCGTCGCCTTACCGATATACCCAGCAGTGCCCAATAAACCTGGCTGAATCGTTGGGGCCGTGCGGGCCGGGGAATTCCCCCAAAGACCTGCTGGGTTTAATCAGCCTGCTCAAAAAAAGGAGGAGCTCAAATTTATCTATTTACTTATTTAGTCCCCCACTTCAAATATTAAACAAGCGTGCTCCCAAAAAAGGATTACAACATCAACCCACTTGTAGCCAAGGCTGGAAGAACTAGATTCAATTGAAAGAGGACTCAAAATGGGAAGGTATTGACAATGGGTACAAAAAAAAAAGGGTGCGTCTTGAAGGCTACTACCATACCTAGACTGATCGAGAGATTTTAAAACCTGAAGCATGAAACCCATCCTAATAGCAGCCCTTCTGAGAATATCCTCTAAATAAATTTCCATCCGGTCCAATTTGCACCATTGCAGAGGGCTAAAATGCCAAATCCGAATCGATCTCCCCCACGGGCCTCGCTGGCTGGTTCTGGCATGGAGGGGGTATTTTAGGCAATAAAATCCCCTCGGGATATTCTCGTGATTTGAACCCTCCGTTCCGATCTACCTTCTCGGCCTTACCTTCCCGTCTCCTTCCTGCCCCTCCGCTCGTCATTGCCCCGATCCCCGCCACTCTCTCTTTTCCCTTTCCCTTTCTGCCCCTCCTTTATCGCCCCAATCCCCAGCAATCTCTCCTTCCCTTTTACCTTTCCTAGTTATTGCCATTAATAATTTATTAGATCCAGGAGCCGCTAATCCTATTTCCTCTCGGTCTGGCTTCCGCTCCCTTCCAATAAACCGTAGCCCCCCTCTCATCTCTGGCCCCAATATAATAAAGTTGGAGCGAACCCTAATTTCTCAATTTTCCTCCTGATCTTGGATACCTCTCTCCTCGCCGCCGCCGCCGCCGGAGACCGCAGCCAGAAAGCCTGATTCGCTTCTGAACCCCGTGGTGATGGCGAACGGGGACGGTCCCTCCGATCCCGAGGACTACGTGCTACGCTCCGGCGTCCGCTCCGGCCTTAAGCGCGAGTTCGCCTTCGCCCTCCGCGCGCAGGCCGCCCTCCCGGTGTCCCTCGGCCGCACCCGCTCCGGTAGGTCCCCCTCCTTCTCCCCCACCTCTCTTTCTCGCGATTCCAAGAGGGCCAAGAAGGCCGATGCCAAGGATCTGGCGTCCAAGGCCGCTGGATTGCCGCCGGAGGCGGCGGCCCCGAATACCCCTCTCAATCTTTGCCAGATCGAAGCAGAAGCCCCGTTTGTGGTTTATCGTCTGGATGAGGCCAAGGTGGAGGCCCCAATTGTGGTGGATGGGCAAGATGAGGCCAAGGTGGAGGCCCCAATTGTGGTGGATGGGCAAGATGAGGCGATGCGGGATTTCAATCCGACAGAGAATGGGCTTGTCGTGGAGAAATCTTCTCAGATCGGCGCTCTTGATGAGGCTAAGGTTGATGGTGATCCGCCTATTAAAACGTATACGAGATCAGGATCAAAGATTACGAGACGAGAGGGCTCGCTGGTCCCGGCATTGGCTTCTTCGCCTCCAATTGAGGCTAATGGATCTGTGATTGATGATAATGGAGTCGAGACCCCCATTGTGATTGACGATAACGACGCGTGTAAGGTTAATGGTGACCGATTAGAGAATGGCTGTGCCCTGGAGGACCCTATTGTAATTGACTATCAAGATGGATCGAAGATGGATGGCACGACAGCGGTGAAGCCATTGAAGAAGAGGTTCACGAGGTCGGCATCGAAGGTTACTTTGCAAGAACCAGCGACTATGCCTCCGCTACCAACATTGGATCAGGCAGGTTCTGCAGTGGAGACACCGACTGTGGTAGATGAGCATGATGGATTGGAGAAGTCTATCAGAAGGTTCACAAGGTCGGCATTGAAGGTCCCTCCAATGGAGGACGAGGTCTCTATTGTGGAGTCCCCGACGGTGATAAATGCACATGATGGGCTAAAGGATGAAAACTGTCTGTCAGAGAAGCCTACCAGGAGGTTTACAAGGTCGGCAATTAAAGCTAAAGAGGAAGATTCTGGATCAGGGGAAACTGCGACCGCGAGTAGTGGGTCTGTTGGATCAGTGGACCGGAAGGCTGGGGCAAATAGTGAGGATGGATCTTTGAACTCAACACCTAAGAAGAAAATGGAACTGAAGATGTCCAAGAAAATTGCCCTGACAAAGCTTCCAGCAAATGTTAGGGACTTGCTCGCTACTGGTTTGCTTGAAGGATTGCCTGTCAAGTACAATTCCTCCAATGGTAAGGTATGTGCCCCGATTTTTTATGTTAATAAATTGTATTTGTAGCGATCACATTGCATGTCAAAATGCTACTTGCAAATAGCTTGATGATAATATGTTGGAGCCTGATCTAGTGTATTGTGTGTTTAATCTTGCGTTAGGTATGCACTAAATAGGTATATTAAATATGTATATAGGGCTAAGAAATCCGAATAAAAAAAATCTTATGGCTAACCTTTTTCAAATGGGGTTTGTTAGATTATTAAAAATTTTATCAAAGCAAAATTGGCTCATGGCTTGTGTGGACTGCAAACAGGCTTTCTTGGAGTTGTTAATGGCGTGGTCATGGTGTTTGTGTTTGGATTTGATATTGGAGCTTAAATAAGAAAAGTATGTGAGAGTTTGTGTTGGCATGTGCTTAGTTCTACATCAGTTATGTACTGGATAGATTTTAGATTCTTATATAGGGCCAAGGAATTTAAATAGAAACCTTCTAACTAGTCTTCTTTGGTCATCATTTTGTTTTAAGTCATGTTTTGGACCATGAAGTTGTTCTTCCTTTTAGCTTTGGGGGAGTACAGATTATTTTTTTGTTATATACTAGACTGCTGATAGGCATTTTTTTTTATCACATTTATTGGTATTTTAATTTTTGACAAAGATTTGTGTTTATGGCTTATTGTTACAGCAAGCTGTGCTTCACGGTGTGATAAAAGGAAACAATATTTTGTGCTCTTGTTCTTCATGCAATGGTTCCAAGGCAAGTGCATTTATTTCTTCATGTTGATATTGGATCGGACCTTGTGTTCCGATAGGTTTAGTCATTTGATATTGTGATGGGCGTTGCAGGTTGTTTCAGCTTATCAGTTTGAACTGCATGCTGGTAGCACAAAGAAGCACCCATCAGACTTCATCTTTTTGGAAAATGGGAATAGCCTTCGTGATGTTCTTAAGGCATGCACAAGTGCTCCGTTAGACATGCTGGAGGCTGCAATCCAGAATGCAATAGGTCAAGCACCTCCGAAGAAATCAATGACTTGTCAGAAGTGCAAAGGTAAGATTTTGTGCTTTTGACCTTCTATGGTGGTTGGTGTTTTGGTATGCTTGGACCTGTTCATATGGATGCTTGTATCTAATTATTCACAGAGTCTTTTCTTACTTCATGCTCTGGAAAGTTTGCACTGCTGTGTGATTCTTGTCTTGATTCAAAGCAGCAACCAAAGACTCCAAGCCCATCACATGGAATTGCTAGTACCACAAGGTAAGTCTCCTTTAATTAGTTTTATGCAATACTTATGTGAGGACTTGTTCTTTCTTTCCTTTTTTGCTATTGTTATTATTATTTTTCAAAAGAATGCCGATTATACAGTTTGTATGTGGTTCCGTTAGAGAGTGAGAGGGAGAGGGCAATTTTTGTATTCTTTAAATTGTTTAGTGGCCCAAATAGTCGTGGTAATTATGTTCTGATACTACCACAGTGAGTTAATCCAGCTTGAGTTGGTTGTTATATGTGGTTCTGCCTGAGAAGGGGAGAGAGAGGACCATTTTTGTATTCTTAAAATTATTGAGGAGCCAAAATGGATGTGGGAACATATTGATACAATAACTGTGAGTTGATCTGGCTAGATTAGGCAGTTATGTGTCAACTTCTGCCTTTAATGATTTTTTCCCCTTCATTTTATACCATTTGGATTTACCTGTCTGCTTTATTTGGTTTCTCTGTCTTCATGCTTACTTTGCTCTATTTTAGTTGCCTTATTTTTCTAGTTTTTAAGTATTGATTTGTTTCCTTTTTTCTGTCCATAATTTTATTTAATTTTATCGGCCACGTAGTTAATGCGATTTGATGCTTGGCTACTTTGCCAATGGTTCTAATGTGGTGCATGATTAGTCAATGAGAAGATCATCCAAATAAAAAACAAGATATACTGCGATGTAGCATGTGACATTTGACGTTATTTTAGTTGTATTATATCTTTGAGTTAAAAATCAATTGGATTTTCTATCTGTGGTGTATCATTGTAGTGATTATTGAAGAACAAGTTGATGGATCTCATATATTGTTCTTTAGGTCATCAAGGACCAGTTCGGTATCAGATCCTTCAGACAGCTCTTCCAAGAATTTGCCACCAAATAAGAAGAATAGTGCGGGGAAGTTAACTAGAAAGTCAGTATTTTAGGTTCATTTGTATAGCCTGTTCGCTGTTTGTCTTTTCCTTTATCTTGCTATTAATCTCTGTTAGTTGTTGAATCTTCTTTGTGCCAGGGACCTAGGGTTGCACAAGCTGGTTTTTATGAACGACATTTTACCTCAGGGAACTGAAGTAGCCTACTATGTTCGTGGAAAGGTTGTGTTTTCAAGAAGGTTAACTGATTCTTTTTGTGAGCGGCAGTCTCTTTTGTGGTTATTTGCTTAACATAGTTGTCATGGTGATTATACAGAGATTGCTTCAGGGTTATATAAAAGAATCTGGGATATACTGTCATTGCTGCAACACTGTGGTAAAATACCGTTCTGTTCCAATTTTCTGATATTTTGAATATTCCATTTCTAGGTTTTGACATTTATAATCCTAAATGGCAGGTGAGTCCTTCACAATTTGAAGCTCATGCTGGTCAGGCTTCACGGCGCAAACCGTGAGTTGATGATTAAAAACTCCATAACTTGTTGTTATTGCTTCCAGATATATTAAAGGCCTTATTCCTTTACCCTGGTTCTGATTTTTCAGTTACAATAACATCTATACTTCAAATGGAGTTTCGCTTCATGAATTGTCTGTTTCACTATCTAAAGACCGAAAGTTGTCAACGAGTGAAAATGATGACCTATGCAGCATCTGTGCAGATGGTGGAGATCTCCTCCTTTGTGATCTTTGTCCTAGGGCTTTCCACAAAGGTATTTTATTTGATTGTCACAAAGATTTTCTAGTATATCTCAGTTCAGGACATACTTGTCTTGGTAAAAGTTTCACGTAAAAGGAGTTGATTTTTTAGATTTGGGATTATTGACATTTTAACCAGATTTATTTAGATATTAGATAAGGAGCCAATTTTGTTTTTGTCTCTATGCTTCTGAGTCTTCTTTCATTTGGGATTCATATCTGGTGCAGTGTGCTCCTCCATAAATATTTTTAAAATTGAGTGCTCCAGCCCTCTTTGATCTCATTAAGATTGCCAGTCAACATGTCGCTTTCGAGTCTTTTATTTATTTGTTATTTTATAATTGTGGAGTCCATTTTGGAGTTTTGTAGACCTTTTTTCCTGTTATTCTGGCAATATGCTATGGGCTGTTAGTGATTATCAGTGCTCTGTAGAAGGCATTGTGCTGTATAATAGTTAGAGCTTGTCCGTACAGTCAGTGTAGTGCTTATGCATGTGATTTCATTAAAAAGGAGAGTGATTTCATAAAGCTATTTAATCAAGAAAAAATGTGAATAAACATTCTTGGAAGTTATTTTTTCATTTGAATTGATCTGATGCAACAACACGTATAATCTCTTTCTTTCATCAGTGAAACACCATCTTGCATTTTCATATTCTCTGTTGCTAGTATCCTTTAAACCTATTAATATCCATACCTGTTGGAAGCATGCATGCTTAGATGAGTTTAATGATAGTTTCTTATTTGTCCTGCTATATTTAGTTAAATTTCCCCCTTTTGTATATACAGAAAATACATATTATAACTTTCTAATTTTTTTAATAAAAAAATCATGTTTTAGTCTTTTAGATTATGCGTGCATGTTATGCATATGACATGCCAGACTTCACAATACCTGTTACCCAGCATTCGTTTCGGTCTGTCTTTTATTGTTTTAATGCATCAATTTTGTAATATTTTGTTTGTAATATGGTCTCTGATTCCATTTGAGATGCAGAATGTGTCGGTTTATTGACCATACCCAGGGGGGACTGGTACTGTCGATATTGTCAAAATCTTCATCAAAGAGATAGGAGTGTGGCACATAATGACAATGCAATTGCTGCTGGGAGGGTAGCTGGAGTTGACCCTATTGAGCAGATATTTGAGCGAAGCATCCGTATTGTCTCAACGCCCGATATTGATATTGGTGGCTGTGTCCTGTGCAGGTTAGCAATTTATTCATGAACTTTAAGCCATGAAATGCTTTTCATGCCTAACAAATTTAACCAACCAGTGGTTGGCCTTTATTTATTTATAAAATTTATCTGTTTTGCTTTGGCTACTTGCAACCATTCTGTCCTCTAACACCTTATAAACCTAGATAACTCACTGTCTTTTTTCTTCTGTTGTTCTGTCTTGTTGCTTTATTGCACATGTAGCTTGCAAATGAAAATTGTGCATCTCTGCTCAAAAAGTTTGTGTTAGTTGGTTTCGTGCTTTGATTCGTTTTTGGTTTTGGACCTTGGTTGCTCTAATGAGTTTGTTTTTGATGATCCTAAATATATTCCAGGCGCCATGACTTTTGTAAATCAGGATTTGATGACCGCACTGTCATGCTCTGTGACCAGGTGTGTTTTTGATTCTCGGAATTTTACTTGAGCTTCTTTTGTTTTTTAAGTCATCATTTCTCCAAGTTGTGCAGGTTATAGAATATGCTAATGTTGATGCTGCCTTCTCTAAAGTCTCAAGTACTGAATGAACTTTTTATTTGTTAATTTGTTACAGTGTGAGAGGGAGTACCATGTGGGGTGTCTCAAAGAGCACAAGATGGCTGATTTGAAGGTAACTATGAAATCCTGTTATTCTTTCAACAGACAGTTACAGTTTGTTCAAGCCTTCTGCTTGAAGTGGTGTCAATGTGCGTATGATATGGTAATCTTTGGTTACGCCTTGAGACAGGAAATATTAGTGTGCATGTCTCTTTAAATATGAGGTTGAAAGTCTCTTTATCATCCTTACCACATTATTCCTATACTGTTTTGAATTAACTGTTACCATGGTTACAGGAGTTGCCTAAGGGACAATGGTTCTGCACTTCTGATTGCACTAGGATTCATGCTGCTTTGCAAAAGTTGCTTCTTCGTGGAGCACAGCCACTCCCTCTATTAGATGTAGATGTGATAAAGAAGAAGCATGAGAGCAAAGGTTTCAACATGATTGCCAATATAGATATGAGATGGCGACTTTTAAGTGGAAAAACTGCTGATGTAGAAAGTAAATTATTGCTTTCAAAAGCAGTTGCTATTTTCCATGTGAGTGCCCATCAATCTAATGCTATTATGTCAACATTTTTCATTATAGTTTTATTTTTGTAAAGCTACTTCAATGGTGAGTAGTGTTACTCACAATAATCAGTAAAACTGTGTTGAATATCTAATTGCTTAGTTTATTATTAGAGAAATTAAGTGAATTGCTTGTCATCATCTGACTTTGATAGGTGGATATCTAGGAAGTACGAACACTTAAAATAACACGCATTGTCTGTATCGTATCTACCTGGACGCTTATACTCGTTGAAGAAACCTCAAAGACATATTTGATACTTGTGTTAAGTATTCTATTTTTCAAAATTTTTAAAAAATGCTTAATATATTTGTTGCATGCTTTTTAGATACTTTCCAAGACACCTCCAAAATGAGGGGTAGTGTTAAGTTTGTTGTATTTGATATTAATTTAAAATATGAAGTATGGATTATAGTCTATGGAATATAACTAAATAATAAGCTCGTGAAAGTTAATTCTACTCTGTAAAGTATGGATTTGAATTAGATCATTTTGAAAACCTTCTACATGCTTTATGTATATTTGTTAATGTTTAATGCAAGGTCTGTTGAATCGCAAATTAGTGCTGGACTAGTTCGATTTCAAGGTGAAACGAACCAAATTGGCAGTGTATCACCCTTTTTTCATTTTTTTTTTAATTTTTTCATGGTTTTTTAGTTTTATTCTAGTCTTTTCGTAGTTTTTTGAGATTCATGGGTTAATTAAATTTGGCGTATTTATTTTTAAGAGGAGTGTTTACTATTTTGACAGTGCATGTGTGTGTATATATATGGAGAGAGAGAGAGAGAGAGCTGAACTTGGCTGCATTCGAATGTAACTTATTTCAAGATCCGGTCACTTCTTCAATCCTTGAATCTACACAAATCCTGAATCCGGTCACTTTTTCTATCCTTAAATTTACATGAATCCTGAAGCTGTCCCACCTTTGCTATCTTTTTCATATTTGAGATCCGTGAACTGTGTGAATTTAAGAGTGGAGGAGGTGACTAGATTTAGGCTTGGCTACATTTGAATGTAGGCAAGTCTAGCTTTCTCTCTTTCTCTCTAAATACACACACACACACACACACACACACACACGTATATATTGAAATAGATATAGCTATTTTAGATCTATTGATTATTTGTGATATATCAAAAATAGGATATGCTAATCATAGCCACTCTTTAAAAGAAAGAATACACTAATTATTTGTGTCATTTGAGGGTGTAGAAAGAGGAAGATCAAAGGATTAAGGGAAATAGGGGTAATTGAATTTGGTATATATAATAAATGTCCATTATATGTGCGATATGTATGCATTAAGAAAATGCATATAGGGACTCATAATCTGTTGATTTTTTGCTATTGTGTAAAGAATAACAAAATTTGATTATTTTCTTCATTTAGGGTAGAGATAGAGGGGCACATAATTGTCGAAGTGGTAAACAAATTTGGTATTTTTTTTATCAAGAGAGGTAGTTGAATTTTTTCCTTATAAAAATAAAATGAAGAAAAGAAGTGTACTAGATATGGAGGATAGGGCATCCAATTCTAGCTTTCTAAACGAAGAGCAAATTAATATCTGTTGTTAATTTAAATGCATATATATATAACTACTTTAGATTTATTGATTATTTGCAATGAAAACAGGATCCGCTGATTATGTCCAACCTTTAAATGAACAGATGCACTAATTGTTTGCGTCATTTGAGTGTGGAGAAAGAGAAAGGTCAAAGAATTAAAGAAAATAAGGGTAATTGAATTTGGCATATATAATTAATGTCCATTATATGTGCGATGTATATACATCAAGAAATTGCATATATGGACTCATGATTTGCTGATTTTTGCTGTTCTTTCAAGAAAAAGAAAACATGATAATTTGCTTCATTTGGGTTGGAGATAAAGGGGCACAAAATTGTGACAAGAGGTAATAAATTTGATATATTTTTTATTAAAAGGGATGGCTGTTGATTTTTTTTTCCTTATAAAAATAAAAAGAAGGGAAAGTGTATTGGACATGGAGGTTCGGTATCCAATTCTAGTTTTTCTAAAAGAAGAGCAAATTAATACCTGATGCTAATTTACAACCGTGATTTTTCAGTTTTGGTTCAATTTTTTTTTTTTGGTTTTTTAATGGCTTTTTGGAAGAACTGAACCGATGTGGCGAAATGAATTGGTAACTGTCGGTTCGGTTCGAAAAACCTTGGTTTAATGTATCTTAGATGTGCTGTCCTACTTATTTAAGATTTGCCATATTGGTGTACTGTATCGTGTTACATATATATCATGTTGTATATGTATTCTATATCCATATGCATTCTTTATGGGTGGACATAATGGTAGATAACTTAGATTACCTCTTGGAGAAAAAAAAAAAAATATATATATATAGCTCCAGTGAAGGGTTGTCTCTGAGATGTGTTACTCGGAGAATGATACTTCAAATTGTATGTTGTGCAAATTCTTGGAGTAAATGCTATAACTTTGGTAACATAGATATGATGTATAGAATTGGTTGTTTCTTGCAACCATGTTTTGATTGGACAATGTATTCATTTATAATATAATTTATTTCTGTAGGATGTGAGTTTTGTTAGCTCCGTCAACTTGAAGATGAGCAATGTTTGTTTCTGGGTTGAATGGTTTCATTAGTGGAAACATTGTATTTCACCATTGAGTTGTTTAGAGAGTGCATTTGTGGTAGATTGCTTGTTTATGAATTATTAGAAGAGGGTGGCTCGGTGAGAATTTTTTTAGGCATACATCTGGAATGGTCATTTTCTTTAGTTGATGTCACTATAAAATTTAACCGTGTTATAGAGCGCTGTTTTGTTGTTCATGATTTTGAAAATCAGATATGGGATACAGGATGCTTGTGTCTATACAAGATATATTTAGACATATAGTTGTGTGGTTATATATAATTAAATATATACACGTGCATACATATTTGTAGTCATGTACCATGATCTAGGTATGCTGTTGACATGATGTAGTGATGTACAAGAAGTGATGTAGGCAATACCTTTGCCTCTTTTTCGTAATAATGTTGTTTGTTGCGGTGTGCTGTCCATGGGGAAACATAAATTTTGGTAATTATTGAAGTCTGATTCACTTCCTATTCTGAATTTCTTATGTGTTACTTTAAGCCTAAATTTAGCGTAACCTTTTTTCCAGCTTGGCTTTTGTCCTGCTTTGAAGTATATTGTTGGTGAAGGCTGTCGGTGAGCCAGGGTTAGTTTGAGTAGCTAGAAATTATTATGAATACAGTGGGAAGTTGAGTATGATGGCCATAAATTATTAAGGAAGAGAGATTTTGATGTGAAAAACAATATTATTCTTCTAGATTGTTACTATTCTCATTTTTTATGCTGGTTGACATATAACAATCTGATGGTGGCAATGGTACATGAGAAAGTGGAGGCACATGTACTATTCATGCCTCCATGTGTAAATGGTACAAGAGGGCTGTCATTTAAAAGATACTGTTTTATCTCTAGCATATCCTTCGTGCTTTCAAAATTGCTGTATAATCACTATCAGAGACATTGATGATTCTTTTAGATCTAGGATGCTAAGGCATGATGAGTCATGGAAATTCTATGGGAGATGTGTGGATATACCTGTAAGCCTGATGACTGCATTTGGCTTGTTTTTATTTTTGACGTTCAATTCTGTACTAAAATTTGTTGCAAAATCATGGTTCCTTTCTTTTAATTTTTATTGTTGTTTTGCAGGAGTCTTTTGACCCGATTGTTGATGCTACCACTGGCAGGGACCTTATTCCTACAATGGTTTATGGGTGAGGGAATATTATCAAGTCTATCTTCACTATATTCTTTACTGTCAAATCAGTTTCACAATTTTAATCCTTTTCTTCTTTATTCTATTTTTTATTGTTATTCTATGACAGAAGGAATGTGAGAGACCAAGATTATGGAGGGATGTACTGTGCATTACTAACTGTGGGGTAAGAGTTAAATTAATGCATATAAGGTTCGAATTGCTGATGGTTGGCTGGTTCATGTAACAATGTGCCTGAATTTGGTTTCATCAATTGCAGTTCATCTGTGGTATCTGCTGGGATTTTACGCATTTTGGGAAGTGAACTTGCTGAACTTCCGCTAGTTGCAACAAGCAGAGAACATCAAGGGCAGGTGAGCTTGTAAGAGCTGGTTCAAATATCTTTCCACTGTGCTACTTATTGTGAACGTGTTCTGGTACATGAAAATAAATGCGTTCAAGCTGGAATTTATGTAACGTAGATTTGTCAGGGGAAATCTGTTGGCAACATTGAATTATTTTTGCCTCGTTGATTTTTGATCATCAGAGGAACGTAAGCGTAATAATTTAATTTTAACTTTAATATGGTAAGATTGAATTTGTTATAGTTTGTTGCTAATTATAATTACCGGTTAGTCCTCTGGTTAATACAAATCAGTATACGTGAAGTGCAGGTTACCAAAGAAAAGATGATTAGGCATTTGCTTGAGAATGGTTATGATCATCTGATATTTCATGAAACAGGAGTTATTATTATACATGTAACCATCCACTTGAAAATTCTCTTGTGACTTCATATGGTAACCATTTAACATGCTAGTCGCGTTTTAGACAGATAGCTTATATTATGATTGAAGTTGTGGTGAAGATTGTGAATCTTTTGCTTTGTGGTGGTGTTCTTTCTAGTTTTAATGATCATCAACCATTTCAATGCTGATTGATATATTTCCTTTATTATTAGGGATACTTCCAATCTCTCTTTTCGTGCATCGAGAGGCTGCTGGTCACTTTGAAAGTCAAGCATTTTGTACTTCCAGCGGCTGACGAAGCTGAATCTATCTGGACACAGAAATTTGGTTTTACAAAAATATCGTCAGATGAGGTAGGTACATGTGCAGTTTGCATATACCGTTTGTTGTATGGTAGTGTATTATAAGGCAGTAAGAGATTTGATGGAATATTTATCGTGCAGCTGCATAAGTATTTGAAGGGTGCCCGAACAACAGTGTTTCAGGGCACATCAACGCTCCATAAGCTGGTTACGGTTCCTCAGGTTTCTGGTCAGGGCAGGCAGGGGAGCGGATGAAATTTATTTTGTTTTTTTTGTTCTGTCGTGTTAGAAGAGCCATCTTTTGCAGTGCTGTTCACATCAATGTACATAGCAGGATCTGGGTTGTACAGGAAGGAAGGAGTTGCCTGCCATGAAAGCTGTTTTTGACCAGCGGATTTCACAACCAAAACTCGGTAATGGAAAGGTCGGAGGGACAAACATAACAAAGGAAAATTCAGTCGATTCTGATGTTAAATTTTGTGCTGATGTGGTCCTCTTTGTTTTGTGTTTTGCTATTCTCTTCTTCGTGATTTTTTTTTTTTTTTAAAAAAAATTTAGAAAACAGTTTTCTTTGCCCTCATTTTGATATATGCATTTCTGATGAGTTATATTTGGCTAAAAAATTAGTAAGAGCTTTCTTTTTCTGTTGTGGTTGTATTGGATGCTGTGTGGGTTCATACTGTAGATTAGCTCTTGGTTCTTTGCCCTTGAAAGTTGACCGTGCGGACGGCTATCAAGCTTGTTCATATGCTGGCACATAGTGTAAGATTTAGTATGGAATAGGCTGACGGTTAATCCGGCAATTGTCTGATCGTCAATAAAGGCTTATTCAGTGTAGAAACATTACATGATTCTCTCTCTCTCTCTCTAACAATGGTGAGTGACGATGAGTTATCCATCATGGATTCAGGTCTCCTGCCATCTATGTCAAACTTGATATCAAAACAGGTTGACCAAACATTTTAAATAAAGATATTCCTCGTCCGAATAATCATTCGATCGCCCACATACATGGATCTTTACCAAACGGTAAAAATTAAAGTTGTAAACTATTAGATTGCGATTATTTGCAGTACAATTCATATTTATTAAGGTAGGTAAGAAATAATTTATTTGCAAGACAATTAATATTTGATTGAAGAAAGAAGAAGTAATCTAACATATGATTTTGTTTTTTCTTATTCTTAATCATTACCATGGAACTCCATGGTTTTTATGTTTAAGATGATAATTTGCAATGGGATCGTGATTCTGCGTTTTTTTTTTAAAAAAAAAAAAAAAAATTATAAAAAGCCTTCTCTAAGATACTCACAACTTGCCAAGCTCCATTAAAAATCTAATCTCAAGCCATTTTATACAACTTTGAAAGACGTTATGATTTTGATAAGCTAGCACATTCTTTTGGGGATGCTATGGTCTGGTTGTATGACTCTATTTAATACAACCCATAATATTCGGAATTTGATTTTGAATTTAAATCTAACTCATTTATTGAGCAGATCGAATCAGATTCATGGAAGAAATTCAAATCTATTCAAATTTAACCAAAAATATTACATTCGATTCAGGTATCTAATTATTTTTTTTATTGCTAAGATTTAGTAATTAATAATTAAATATAAATCTATTAAAAAATTTAAATAAGAATAAAAAGAATCAACTTAAACTTAAATTTTTATTCAAAAACTCTTAATTTTTTCCAAGTAAATGATTATCTTTATGTTGATAAATTAGGATATTTAAAATATTTATTGATATAATTAAAATCATTATAAACAAGAATCTACCAAAATAAATAATAAAATATAAATATTTAGATATAATTAAAAAAATATAGGAGAATATCTGGTTGTTAAGATGAATGGAAGAATTAGTTTAAATTAAAGTTCATTCAATGAATTTATATAAATAATTAAAATAAAAGAGAACAAGATTTATATAATTAAGGTTTATGGATTGAGATAAATCAAATTTAAGTCGGGTCAGATCAAAAAAATATAAGATCTGGATCCAACTTAGAATTTAGATCAAGCCTAATTGTTAAATCCGACCCAACCCATAGGTTAAGATCAAATCGAATCACAAGTTGACCCGGCCAATTTGTAGCCTTGTGTTCCTTCGACTCCTCCCACCTAAAATTGAGCATATTTCAAACTAAAGCCATGCTGAAGGATCTTATCAAGGCGATAGAACCATCTGGCATTCAAATAAATAATTTATATAGTTTTATTTGAATGCTCGCACAAAATCTCTTAGAACCCCTAAATTACCCTTTAAAAGGATATCAATATCCTTGTTTTCTTAAGCTCCGTTTGGCAGAGCTATTAGTATTGAAGTTTTTAAAAATAAAGCTTTTGACAGTACAACTTTTAAAAAAAGCAATTTGTTATTTGATAACTATATTTTTAAACTATTATGAAATTTTAGCATCCATTTGATAGCCAAAGTAAGAAAGTACTTTTAAAACAAAAATAATGAAAGACATTGCATTATACTTTCAACTATCCAACCTATTAAAAATTATTATTAAAAATTATTATAATAAATTTATAATATAATAATATCATAATTTTATAATATAATAATTATTACAACCTATTTTCAATATTAGTAAGTAGACTTTTGGAAAAGCTTCAAATTAGAGCTTTTCCAAGAACAGTTTTTAATAGCCCTTAATGAAGCCAAAAAGTACATTATAATATCATTCAAAAGCTCTTTTAGGCCTCTAAAAGCTCAATTAAATAGGGCATTAGGCCTCTTTGGCAGAACCATTGGTTGTAAAACTTTTGAAAATAGAACTTTTTGCAAAAGCTTTTTAGTGTTTTGTAATTACGTTTTTAAAGTATTATGAGACTTTAACATCTGTTTGTTAACTAAATTAAAATAGTACTTTTGAAATAAAAATGGCAAAAGACACTATATAAAACTTTTGACTATTTAACCATTTGTACTATTAAAAATTATTATTATATATTATTCTTGACCTATAAATTATTATAACAATATTATAATATAATAATATCATATAAGAAAATATAATAATATTTTTTATTTAGTAAAAATTATGATGTAAAATTATTATAATATATTATTTTACTATTATTTAATAATTATATTGTAATATATTATTAAAATTATGATAGTTATTATCTAATAATATAATATCATGATATT
Source organism: Metroxylon sagu (assembly GCA_017589505.3). Taxonomy (NCBI): domain Eukaryota; kingdom Viridiplantae; phylum Streptophyta; class Magnoliopsida; order Arecales; family Arecaceae; genus Metroxylon; species Metroxylon sagu. The sequence continues at coordinate 1,386,260 of JACVBY030000615.1, forward strand.
ATGATATATTATTATAGTACTATCACAAAATTATAGCTTTATAATATGATAACATTATATTAGTATACTATATTATAGAATTTTATAATATTTAATATCATTATATTATTATATTTTATAGTTTATATATTATAATTATAATTATATTTTTTTAATATAATTATGATAATTATATTTTATTTACATAAAAAATAATATTGTAATTATAATAATTATATTTTAATATATTATATTATATAATATAATATTATTACAATCATAATTACATTATAATATTAAAAATAATTGTTCTGCTAATTCAAATTTGAGATATTAAATTTAATGAAAATAGCTTCCTGATATTTAGCAAGTAGAGCTTCTAAGAAGATCTTCAAATTAGAGCTTTTGGATAGAGTTTTTAACATCTTTTGATAGAGCAAGAAAGTATTTTTAAAAATTTTACCAAATACCATAAAATCAATTAAAAATGCCTTTAAATTACTAAAAGTGCTTTTGGATGCTCCAAATGCTCAACCAAATGGGGCCTTAGACTAAATGATTGGAAGCTTCTTAGAATGGCTCTATTATTTCATATGGCTATTGCTTAATGACATGGACCGAGCTGACTTGGCACACACACGTGGCCATAATTGACTTAGAGAGCTAATTAGATTGCCATGTATAATAGACAACGAAGACTAGATGTGACTTGGCTGACTTCCACTTCGCACTACCTATGTCCTCATCTTAAGAAAGGTGCTGACTTATCTGAGACCTTGATCTTCATTCGAAATGCAAATAGAACTTCATCGCTTTATATGACAATAAATTTGCTCTTACCTTATCGAGGGATTATGTTAATCAGAGCTGTCCAAAAAGAAAGAGTTCGGCTCAACTTATACAGTTTGGTTCAAATTATTCTACCTTCAAATGCCTATAAAAGCAGCCTCAATCTCTATAGGTGAATACAGAGCTCTCACTTAAAGACTTTGAATTTCTTATCATAGCTTAGGTTAAGAGGATTTTTCCTAAAGAAAAACTTTGAGATCTCCAACGCTCTTCGATTTGAGAATAAGAAACCGAGCTACTCAGCAAAAGGATGTGCGCTGCTTGGGCTAAACTAAGGCATATTCCTCACTTATCCTTTGTTTCTTTTGGTTAATTAGGTGAATAATACATATGGGCACCCAAACAGACTTATCTATTTGGATGCCCGCTATTTGGTTGCCCGCAATTGAGTAGCCAAACTAACTGGCCCATAATTGAGCTGCCAAACTCAACACATATTTTAAGGTAGGCTTATAAATGGAATAGGTTGGATCGAGTTATACTTGATCCCAATCTAACTCGATCTTATTTTTGAGTCATGATTTTGGATCCAAACCCAATCAATTTACTTATCAGGGTAGGTTGTATCTATTGAAAAAGGAATCTATGCGTAATAAGTCCTTCGGGTCTATTCAAGATCAAATATGATCCGAGTCCAACTCACAATATCAAGGTTTGGGATAGTATTGGATTAGGTTATGCTTGCATTTAACTATCTAATTATTATTTCATAACTAAAATCTAGTAATTGATAATTAAATATCAATCCATTAAAAAATTTAAATGAGAGTAGAAAAGTCAATTTAAACTTAATTTTTTATTCAAAAACATTTAAATCTATCCAAATAAATGATTATCCTTAAGTTTATAAATTATGATATTTAAATAATTATTCATATACTAAAGACATTATAAATAAGAATTTATTAAAATAAATAATAAAATATAAATATTTACATATAATTAAGTAAAAAAAGATGGGAGGAGATTTAGTTGTTAAGATGAGCAGGAGCATTGGTTTAAATTAAAACCTATTCAATAAAATGATAAAGATAATTAAAGTGAAGGAAAATAAAATTTATAAAATTAAAATTTATGAGTCGGGCTGAATCAAGTTCGGGTTGAATCAAAACATATAAGACCTAGTCACAACCCAATCAAAAATTTAGATCGGATTCAATTTGTAAATCCGACCTAACTTATGGGTCTTTAAATACAAATCGAGTTGTGACTAATTGGATAGGGACCAGGTCAGGTAATGGATCAACCCAACCCATTTGCAGCCTTATATCAAAGAAGCAACCATGAATATTTGGTTCATTGAGAATAGAGCTGAACTAAGTTTTACAAAGTGAAAATCCAAAGGTGCTTCAGTAGAGGTAGAGAGAGAGAGAGAGAGAGAGAGAGAATCCAAAACTCTTCATTAAGGTAGGCCCACTCACATGAACCTAGACGAATGTTTCATTTTGCTGGTGAAGTTGGAACCAACCAAATAGAAAGACATGAACGAAACTTAAGTACGATGTATTACCTACATATCTTCCCGTTCCCTCTCCATCTCTCTTATTTTTTCTCTTTCTATCATCACTTAATGCTTATATAGATGCTAAGATAGTGTTGAAAAAAAAAGAAAAAAAAATAGAAGCATATACAGATAATACACCGTATCTAAGTTCCATTCGAAGAATATTTTTGCAAAAGTTTAATGAAATACCCTGCATGATCACATGTCATCTATGACAATTGACTATGCATGCCTCTCGCCCACCTCCAAAATTACTTAGTAGAATCCCACAACCTGATCCTCTCCCATTGGTGGGCATGCGAGCTCCCAAACAATCCCTAACTAGGGATGGAGCGAGGGGCGAAAACTACAGATGATAGCAACCAGCTATAATTATACTCTGCCAACCAACCACAGGAGGCGCGCGAAAATCACACGCAGATGCATACAAGCACAACCCCACAAACTTGCCTTTTTCACGCAATGACACGAACAACTACAATTGCAAGCAATAGCAGCCAGGTGAACAAGAAGACTGCCAACTATAACTACAACGGAGCCTTTATTCAGAATTGATACAAGGAGAAGAACGATACAGCCTGCGATATCTTCTCAACAACTACTCTGATCGCTGCAAGAGGATCAGAGTTATCTTCGGAGATGGAAATGCCAAAGGTTTAAAGTTGCCCTGCAGGAGAGACCCCCCCCCCTCCCTTTAATGGAAGCAGCCCGTTAGAATGGATGCCATTTCTTCTGCTTCACATTACAGCAAAAATGTAATGTGAGATAGAAAGCCATCATTGCATAGTTCCATCGATTGACTTCCCCTAGCAACAATGCGCTTCTAACAAGAGAATACCGACGCCACTAAGAGAATTTGGAAGATAATTTACTTGCAAGCCCCCCACCCTGTCGGATGTTCGTTGGCCAATGGTGAGGGGGTGGCCAAGGCACCTCTCAACCGGTCACATGATGGGATTCTAGTGTTGGTCTGGAAGGGGAAGAGGATGGAACCAGAGATCTATTTTTATAGTTATACGTGATGGTAATTCAGGGGAGGACGAGAGGAAGGTCAGCTTCAGAGCTATAGGCGGTCATGGCTGCAATAACAGTAGGGTGTGACTTGAAGAAATGGGTGGGTGCTCCCTCTTTTAAAGTGTGTGGAAAAGTTGGGAGTGAGATTGACCTCGGGATGGCATCTGATGGCATCTTCTCAGGATATCCGCCGCCACCACCACCCTTTTCCACATGTTCTCTCTTGGTTACTCGGCATCTTGGGATATACTGCACCTGTTGCGTTTAAGGGCTGGTGCCTTTCTTTTTCTTTGGACCCTCCCCTTTCCAAAAGGAAGAGGATCATGGATCTTCCTACATGCCACCACTCGCCGTGCTTTTTCTTGGTGGAAAATCTCAAATGTTCGTTCACGTGGCGTTCGTACTTTGTAGTGGCAAGCCATCTTTGTCTACGGTTTAGAGCATTGGTTTAACTCTTACCAATGGGCGGTTAAGAGATGGGAAGTTTCCTTCCTTTTTCTTTTTCTGCATCCCAAGTGGAAAAGAGAACGATTGGATGGAAAGTAGCAAGCAAGATCTTTTATATATTGTTAACAAAGTACGGAAGTGGTCAACAGAGATACCAAGTGAGTTAATTGACGTGTCACTTGTAGAATGGTTAGCTGAAGGCATGAGCTCGGTGTATAGGAGTCGCTCTTTAGTTGTGGGAAATTCCTGAGCTTCGTTTTACCAGAAGACATTCCATGACATAAAAAAACTTGAGCTTCTTAAATAGAGAGCTGTGAGTCCTGCGGTTCTATAGAATTTTCTCCGGTTGAAGTAAGAGTTTGAGCGATAAAGTACATCAAAATTCATAAGTTTTTAAGAGAACATGTTGACCATGCTTGAAGAAAGAAGGATTCACGTAAACATTTTCCCCCCTTCAATAGAAAGATCTAAATCATGACGAGTGCTTTTGCTAAAAAGAGAGTATATGAAAAATGATGATCAGACGAAGGTGGAATTGGGGGCTTGGGAGCTTGCATAGCAATCATAAAGGTGATGCAGAACCCATGAGTAGAAATTAACCGAGGAAAGTAATGAGGATTTGACGCTAATATCAGAAAAATAGCCAAATAGTTTCTTCCCATCTCAACGACCTCTAACAGACGTTTTTAAGTCCAGGCAACTTTTTTTCCTACTGTGCTAGAAGCGCAACTACTCCCCTGACAAAAAGGCTTGAATAGGACTCTCGGCAACAATTCATGCGACAGGATTCATTTACAGCAGGAAGTAGGATGGCGTGGATCACCTATCTAAAGATCACAAGAGATGTCATTGGTCGAAGATGATCCCAATCCATAGATGAAAACCTCCTCCATTGCTCAATCCGAATGAGGATGATAGGGGAAAAGGAAGTCTGATAATTTCTTTCCCACGCCTTCTTTCTTGTTTCTTGCTATTTGCAAACACATACTCGCAACAGAAGAGGGAGAAGGCGGTATTATGAATAATTTCTGGGGGTTCTAAAAACTAAGCCACTTTTTTTTTGTGTGTTGTGGGGAGGGAGGGGGTGTCTAACTCAAAAGATTCAGATTCAGATTGGGCTAGCTTAATATGAGTGCATCCAGCACCACCACGAGTTTCAAGTGTGACAATAGGATTCATCAATAGAATAAGTATGACCAATTCTAACAAAATGACAAAATGCTTTGCTGTATGGTAAACATGCCTGTTTGTGTGATACTTCCCATGTGAACAAGAAAGTGTCAAGAGACCGGTTGGAAAGATAGAGAGATTGAAGGAGATCTCCAATCCCGTAATTCTTGCGAAATCAAAGATTTACTTATTTAAGATGGAACCTAATATCCTTAAAACGTCCAGTTTATAGGAGCGATCACCTCTGCCTATTCTTCCATCTTCCCTTATCCACTCAGTAACTCCCGTAACATGGGAGAAATTTAACGAATAGATTGATGAGGCATCCTAACAGAAACAAAAATATCACACAGACGTTTGCAATTTGCAGCTTTGTGAACGTCAATGAAGACCAAAAGCATATTTAAGGACAGCATTATTTAAAGGATCAAGTCATTGGATCTAAATTGACCCTAATGTGATGTTCAAGTGATTATATTAAAGAAGACTTGCATCAACTGAGATCATGAGGAACACTGAAGATCGCCAATTTTAAGGCAGGACAACAGTAGAAATGGAGTGAATCGATAGTGTAAAAGGATCTATAGGGGACTTGTGGAACTGACGTATATGCAACTTTAGTTCACCAATTCTAAAGCAGTGTGATCTACCAAGAAGTGTGATATAGTAAAGAAGACTTGCATAGAGCTGCGGTCATCAAGAACGCTAACGATCACCAATTTTAAAGCAGGACAATGGTAGAAATGGAGTGAATCCATAGTGTAAAATGATCTATAGAGAACTCATGGAACTGAAGTATATGCAACTGTTGGCTATTCGATTAATATAAGAATAGGCGATCATAAATATAACATCTAGGAGTTACCGATGCATGCATAACATAAGTTCTAGGATTGTAGGACAAAATGAAAGAACAATTATTGTCTAAAGAAATACTGTAACTAATTTTTTCTTTCAACTAATATCCTTGACCAAGTATTGGAGGCCACTTGGATATAATGAATAACAATTATCTCTCCATCCCCACGTGTTTGCAGTTCCCCCAATCAGGCAACATTGCTCTCTTAAATCTTGAGCTCTGGAAATCCATGGCCTAATTAGGGTTTAGGCTCAAGTATCCTTGGAAAGCTAAGAGTTACCAAGTGTCTTCTGGGAAGGGAAAGAAATAACAAGAGGTTCGCCTATGTGCGATTCAATCACCCAAGGAAAGAAGGCGATCCTTAGAAACAAGCAATCTCTACTTTACACTACAACAGTCCAAGATCCTCTCTGTATCTTGCCCTAGATCTCAAATTTCTTGAAATGAGACTATGATTTCTGATTAACAGAAGATACACGCTCATCAAACCTGAGATCTCGAACCATGGCTGATATATACCATAGAGCCATGAGACCTAATTCTTGGCCCGCAACGGATCTAAAACACACAGACATGAAACTCTTCTTTCTTGAATCACATTTTAACTGAATCGACAATTGAGAACCTAATCTAGTCATAACCGATGTGAAACTCAAGCTTAGGTCAGAAGCCTGGCCTTCTTGAATCCGCTTCTCTGATCCGAAGAAAGGAATCCTAGGTTTTTCAAGGTTTCTTTCCACAAGCCCTAAACTATTTCAACTAATGACCTCAGTCCCAACCCATTGTAACAGTAAGAAATAGATCGAAACCCTCACTACCGACTAAGAACACGAAAAGCAAAGAAGATAACAGAGACAAAAACAAATTTTATTGAGATTCGAAAGCTTACCTTGCCAGCGATCATGGAGGTCGGAATCGGACCGCCAACTCCATGAAGCCTCCCTCCGACGTCCTGGCTCTCGAAGCGAAAGGACACGGAGACGGGCAGATCGGGTATTTATAGCGCAGGACGGGCACCGGAGACTCGCTGAGGGAATGATATTTTCGAACCAATTGAATTCAAATGTCGTCGCGTCCTCAAATGGAACGAAACTCAGATGCGGTATAGCATTTGCCGTGCGGTTTTTTTTTTTTTAACAAGTGACACGTGTATTATTATTTCATTTAAAAAATAACGTATCCCTCAATTCTGCCGGAAAAACCTTCGGAAACGCGTGTTTCTTTTTAAATTAAATATCTGCCTAAAGTACATAAACGCAGTACATGAAGGCTGATGTAATTAACAAGGTGCTGCTATAAGTGATTAGATTATTTTTTTAAACAAAATAAATATATTTTTTTAAAAAAATATTATTAAATTTTAATTTTAAAATAGAAAAGAACTTTGAACGAGTGAGAGTACCCATGCTTGAGGCATTTGAGAAGAAAAATAGAAGCTTTATATATATATATATATATATATATGAATTTAATCTCAATCTATTTGCCTTTCGTCAATGTTAAATAATAAAATTTAAAAATTATTATTATTATTTTATATATAGAGATATAAATTTAGTTACATTTAAATATAGGCAAGTTTATATTTAATCATCTCTTCTCGTTCTTAAATCCATGCGATTCATGGATTACAAATATGAAAAAAAGTAAAAAAAAATAAAATGATTTTGAAATTCGTGTGAATATAAGAATGAAAAAGATGACTAAATTTTGATCTTACTTACATTCGAATGTTTATTTTTATATACATGCACATACATACATAATGCATGATTGCTGACAGGACTGATTTAAATAAATAAAATATAATTTTTAAAATTTATTTTTAATTTTATAATTATTAATTTTTATTAAAAAGTAAAAATTAAATTAAACAAAGTAAAGGAAAATATTTGATGAGATACATACCGTTCTTCAAGGAAATTTGGTTCCAGAGAAAATATAAGGGGATTTTAGTTATATTCTTGCATCTAAAATGCAAAATCGAGAACAAGAAATATTGTTTTGTTATCATATATGAAAGGAAAAAAATTCTGTAACCAATAAAGAAATGCATTCACAATTTTTTGAATGACATGAGCTCGATCTCATAAAATATAATCCTCCCCCATGGACTTCTTTGCGTTCTCTTGATGGTCAGATTAAAGGTAGGGTAATGGTACAGAAGAGAGCGCATGGCGATGCTGCGGGACACTTTTTTTTCATTCTCTAAGAAAAAAAAAGGGAAAAAGAAGAATAAGAACATGATGAATAGAGAGAGAGAGAGAGGGGGGGGGGGGGGGGGGGGTGTAGGTGATCAAGAATCATATTTAATCTCTCTTCGATCTTATTATTCGATTAGCCTAAAAGGTAAAAGTTTCTTGAGTTCAGGATTGAATCTCGCATGATCCATTTAAATGATAAGAGCTTTTATCTTATTTTCAGAAATTCAATTTCTTGATTGATAGTCATAGCAATTTTGGATTTGCATTAGATTAGAGTTTTCAATGTCATCTTTTTTGGAGATAAATATTTTGATGATAAATAAGAAACGATTGTTTAAATTTGATTACCTTATTTGTATTTTTTAAGATACCAATGGTTAATCGTTGAGTTGTAACTATTATTTGCTTCACAAGTCTACTAGTCCATAAATTATTTTAGAGGTTTTTTTTTCTTTACTTTTTTTTCTTTTAGATGTTTGAATTTATGAAGCCTTATGCTTAGAGCTAGAAGGGAGCTTGGGCTAGCTTAAGGCCCATCGGGTCAACTCAACTTTGGGCTGAGTCATAAGCTAGGCTCGAACTAATTCAAGTTGGTTTTAATCTTAAAATTATGAGCTAAGCTTGGGTCATTACTTGGTCTGATCCATACTCGGACTAAATCTAAGTCTAAGGAAAATCCAAAGCATTGATCTTTAATTCAGTGCTCAAATTCAATTCCAAAACCTTAAGGTAAGATGGATCTCTTTTAAATTTTATATTAAATTTCTTAGCTCTTCATATTTTAGAGTGATCGGATATAATTATTTTAAAAGTTACTTTGCTTTTGTATAAATATTGAAAAACTGAGAATTAATTCAGTTGATCTAATTTTTGACTCCACTAACTTGTTATGGATCGATGCGATTGGATCTCAGGCTAAATTGAGCTTGGCCTTGAGCCTTATTTCTGAAAAATTTTTGAGCTCAAGCCTCACCGAGGCCTGAAAAATATTTTTGGTGGGCTAGGGCTAGGCCGTCGTCCGGTCCGAACCGCACAAAATTTCTAAGAAGATGGGTGGTAGGGTAGTCGGGAGAAGCCTGTACAGAGAACAGGCGATCGTAAAGCACAAGGACCAGGGGCTTGGACAGTGGTCATCCGATACACGGCTGGGAAGCCAGAAGATGGTCATAAGATAGCTGAGAGCAGCCATATAGAGGACAGGCGATCGCGAGTCACCTGACCCGGGGAGGGCTGGGAAGCTGGCCGTTAGACGACGGACGGCAGAGATTCGCTGCCCTGCCCGGTGATACTGGGAGAGCACGTAATCTCTGTTGGGTCTCATGTACGACCACCTCTAGAAACTAGAGCGCAAGCACTTAAATTAGATCAGAACAGACTCTCGAGAAATTTACGATTTATGTTGATCGTGGCATCAACATAAAAGAAAACAACCTTCTCAGGCTACCTATGCACACGCGCGCATGTGCAAGTGCTGACACATATGTCATTTACTGTATAAAAAAATAAAATGCAGTCAAAAAGAAATGATGATATATATATATATGTCATTGTTTATCGAAAAATCGTACGGCAGGTATATAAGAAACGGTCTGCTCAAATATTTCGTGCAGAGATTATTAAAATTAACATTCTTCTAGACAAGTTTAAATAAAAACTAGCTACCGCCGGCAAACATTTTTCCGTTAACACCCCCGGCGATAAGAACAAATATTATATTAATAAATTTCTTAAGCGAACCAATGGGATGGTAATTTATTTATTTATTTATTTATTTTGGATCCCTCCATGAATTAGATAAAAATAAAAATAAAAATAAAATTCCTATGAAGATAAGGTCAAAAAAAATTCTACCCTACGTAATAGGAACAAAGATGATAATCCTCAAAATCTCTAATTATTATATATTTTATATTAATTAAATATTATTATATTATTTTAATATTACAAATATAACCTCATATGTAATTCTATAATTTTAGATTTTGTTTCTTATGATGCAGTTACCATACTCTTTAATTATTGTTTAATATATTCATTAATATATTCATTACAAAGTAGCTCATTAAATTTATAACTATGCTAAATTTATTTAAGTTTATTTTATTTATCATATAAAGTTAATACTTTATTTTTATTTTTAAAATATAATAAGTAAGAATTAAAATAAAAATAAATATTTTAATGATAAAAGTAGGATTGGTAGGAATAGAGTCTCTGTTGGAATGAAAATCCTTAGGAGAACGAAAATAAGAAAACAATTAAAATCTTTATGAAAATTTCATAAAAACAGATATGATAAACTTCCTGCCTCCGTTGATAGGGTTAGGAATGAAGGCTAAAATAGTGGTCCCAGCTCCCCCACCGCCACCCCATCCCATCGCGCTTCTAAGCATAAGTTGCTGGAATTGAAGTTCTAGTACGTGAAAAATGCATATGCCTTGTGCCAAACCATAGCCTGGACGGAACTCCACACGCCTTCTTGTTTGTTCTCGCTCCCTCTGTAGGCAAACAAGAGGAAAACGCAAGCCAAAAAGATAGGGGAAGTTATCAAGCATTAGATCTACATAAATAATAAGGAATTTTCTAAGCTACGATAATCCACGCTTCTTTCCCACGTTCATCCCGCATGCCGCTATGTGCCTCATCTTTCATTAAAAAGTGGGAGCATCAATATCGAAACATAAATAATAAGACAATTAGCCGGAGAGGGATGGCACGTGTTCGGCACCCATCCCTGAAAGAATCAAACGATGCGTCACAGGTGTGCCTGTAAATTCTCCAGGGAGGGTGCCAAAACTGCCATACGGCAATCAACATCGTGACAAACCCATTCAATCCACTCATGTACAGCATATAAACAAGCATCAATTTTCCACACAAGCATTAAATGGTTAAGGTGGTGTCATCTCGATATTAAATTATTAAGAGTTAAGACAAACGAATTGCGATAACTCCCAGAACAAGCTATTCTGATGGTAGTTGTCCCGCAAACCACAGATTTACACACGTTTGTGAATCTTCTGGCACAATTTGTAACATAATATGACTACCTATAAGGAAAGCCATTCCAAGCTTGAACAACCAAAAAAAGGAATTTGATCGCAACTTATCAAGCAATTCTCACATGTGAGGGAGAAAAGGGAGATCCAACAGGAGCGATGAGCCCAAGGTATCGCATAATCCTTACACGGCGCATTCTCCTTGGTGGCTTCTCTGGAAAGCTCAACTCCTGAAAAGGACGAAGGAGGGTGGATATAAATGCTGACAGAATATCAGACAAGGAATGGCAATTTCTGTTTAAAACAAGACCAATAGTCTTACCACAGGGAAGCCAATAACCAAAACCTTCCGGCCACAGAAAACTAAATAATATTTAGATCCTCTAGAAACTAAATCTGAAATGAATTTTACTGTCTTTCAATCAGAAATAATAAATTGAGGTTCTGCTTACATCGAAATGAATTTTCATTTTTCTCTTCCTTCTACCCCTCCCTTCCTCAATGGAGTCATCCTTCATTCTACTTGAATTTGAAGGGTTCTGTGCATCTGGTAAAGATAGATGCATACACATTAAATAATAAGGTTTGGGTGTAGAGAATGAAAAATGAAATAAAATAAAATTGCCAATGTTGAGAAGAAATGGAATGTAAGAAGTATAGTACCGCATGTGCCATTTTGACTTGACCTCTTCACCTCATTAGAACATCTCCTCAATAATGCTCTTGAACTTGTATGCACATGTTTGTGCAAAGCCTGAGAAGAGGAAAGATTTAAACAACACTGTGATGTCTAATCATGAATCAAGAAAACTTTGATTCCAGGACCTAGTTACCTGCTTGAGAGCATCTTGAAATGCTTCTGAAGGATTTTTGCTCCGCTCTTCAAAGCACTGCACAGCAATTAAATATGATAATTTAGATGCATTCACAAACTAGCTCCAGTCAAGCCTATGCGTAAGCAATCAGTAGAATGCAGGAAGGACACGTTCAATAAAATTTGGAAAATAATAATAATAATAATAATAATAATAAGATAGAGACTATAATTTAAAAAAAGGGGACACTTACATGAACTTACAGAGAAGTTATTAAAAAGGAAAAAAAAAAATGTAAAAGGCCATGCTAAGTTGCTAACACAATTAGAGCCTGCAATAAGTTCCATTAACCATTTATGCTACTAGTTAGACAAGTCTCTCCTTCACAGGTCTTTGTATATGCATAACATTGATATCAAAATACATTGCATAAGCTTGCAGAGAAGTCATTAAAAAGAAAAAAAAAAATGCAAAAGACAATGCTTACAAAGTTAAGAGCCTGCAATAAGTTCCATTAACCAATTATAGTACTAGTTAGACAAGTCTTTCCTTCACAGTTCTTTGTATATGATGACACGTATATAACATGGATATCAAAAAACATTGCATGAACTTACAGAGAAGTTGTTAAAAAGAAAAATATTATAAGAAGACAATGCTAACCCATTTAAAGCGTCCAAGAAGTTCCATTAGCCATTTATAGTACTGGTTAAACAATTCTTCCTTCACAGGTCTTTGTGTACATATAACACAGATATCAAAAAATTTTCCCTCTCTTTTCTCCTCAAAAAAAGGAAAGAGTAGGTTATATTTGTGAGCTTTTCATGTCAGATTTAGAGATCATGGAACACCTAAAACTGTAGGTTGTATTTGCCTGCTACAAGATTGATAGGAACACCTTGGAGTACTAGATAGAAACTATAACTCACCATGGAAGAGGTTCAGTACCAAGGAAGAAATTCACCAAATAATCTAATTTATAATACAAAGACTGCAGTCTTTAGTGGGAAAGCTTTTGAATCCATGGTAGTAGACTGTTTCAACATCCAGAGCAGAGGAACATCTCATGGGTAAGTCAAGGTCTTCAAGAAATACACTTTTGGAGTTTCTACTCTGACCAGACCAAGGGACCCAAATGAGCCGTCCCGGTTCACTTTGTGAGCTGGATGTTCAGACTATATCATGATTAATATTTCATTTCTGAAGAGGATGATAATAAAGGCCTTCTACATTCCACCTTTAAAAGGAGGTCTCTTCCCATAATAATTCCTTGTTTATACAAGATTTAAAATAACTTGGTTCAGAGAATGACTAACTGAGCCAGAAATATCATGGTTTAGAATAATACCTTTCACAACATAGCAGTTTCACTTTCAACAACAAATGGCTAAAGATTTTCTAATAATTGATATCATAGCATTGCCAAGATTCTCATATATCAGAGATTAGTAGCTGGACCAAACTACTCGCATCTATCAACTCAGCTTCAAAAATAAGGTAGCTTTTGGGCAGAAACAGGCAGTTTATTACCTCTTTCCTAATGAGAATGGCATCAAGACATCTAAATGACATATGTTCATCAACCTGGACAGATACCAGACATTCACTGACAGGAGGGGTAATAAGAGATAATATTCACAGGCACCAAACTAACATGACATTATGAAGTAGCCAACAATAAGGAAGAGAATCATATCAGTGTAGCAAGAAAAAAAATAAAAAAAAAAAGGTAACCACTCTTTCAGCGAACAAATTGTCTAACAGCCACCGAAGTGAATATTCTCATAAAAGGTGAATCACAGAAAAGTTGTTGATCCTAGAAGAGACATCATACCAATCTAAAAGTGACTTAAAAAAATAGACGCTTATACTTTAGATTCCAAAGGTACATAGAATTTATAAAACACTGCATAAAAAAATAAAAACTAAAAGCGGGTATTAATGGAAGTTTCATGGAATTGTATTGCTCACATAATCAAACTGTGACAAGTCTCTGACTGGATCAAGCCATGTACTGTAGAGTGAAACAAATGAGGTTATTTCAGCTTCAGCAGCAGAGGTCAGATAAATTTTAAACAGTTAGTTTTTTTTATTTTTTATTTTAAGCTACATATATCAAACAATACTGTACTCACAGTTCACAGTTCCCATAAAGCTGCACTAATGCATGCCCAATGTGCTGACTCCTAGTGCAATCTAGGATATCTCTCTTATCCATGACCTGAATAAGTTCATAGATCAGAGTAGTCATGGAAAGATTATGCTGTATTTGAATTCAATGAAGAAGAAGAACAAACTGGAATGCTTGAAAATTCATCCACCAAAGCAATGAGACAACTGTCTCCGTAACCTACCTCTGCCGGCCACCACTCATGGTAAGCAGTTTTAGCCCATACCACATTTCCAGGAGCCAACCAAGATTCCATGTTTTCAGCAACTGGAAACAAAGATTTATCTGCAGTGATTGGTGATGGCCCTGCAGACAAGTGGGTACTAACCCGATCGGTTAAATACGACCCATTATCCCTGCATAAAAAAAGACAAAAAAAAGTCATGTTTCAGACTCTAAAGACATTTCAAATAGATGTCCTGTCAACTGACCAAAGTAAAGGGAAACAAACAAAGTGCAAAATAAAACAACCATTAAAGTATTTGACAGAAAGACCATAAAAAACACAAAATCTATGAAAAAAGATTTAAATTGATTTAATCAGCAATAACATTAAATAGAGACAATAGGAAATCAAAAAGAGCATGTTTTCACTAGAGATTTAACCCCTAGCAAATAATAATAAAGAATTCTCATAAGCATACATGCACAGACATGAAGATATAGACACAAGGACACACAATCGGTCGCTGTTATGGCTACTCTTTGCGGACACCAGTTTCAGATGTGGATCTCATAAACCAGTACAAGATAAGAAGGCAAAAAATTTAATGCAGATTTTCAAGGAAAATAAGAGCAATTATGCTGTCATGCACTTAATGAATCTAAACAAAAGCATTTTTAGCATATCATGTTTACAGTTATACCATGTTGCTTGAGTTGTTCCATTTTTGCAGGAATCCATTGAAGAAATTTTAGTTACTGATTCAACTTCAGCTACTGGCACTTCTATCGTGTCCGAGAAAATCCTTTTGCCATCTTCATTCCAAGATAAATTACAGTCAAACAAAGAAAACACTGGCATTTCGTCTCCATCTTCCAAAAGAGGTTCATCGTTGCCTTGATATGTGCTGGTGGTTGTGGTGCTGGAAGAACTATCTTTACAGATAGAGAACTGAGAAAAAGAACCTGTTCCAAAATCAAATCAAATATAGATTTTCCTCAAATTTTCTTCTAAGAATTGGAGGGAAAAAAATTGACAACAGACCAAATGGTGAGCCCAGTCAGTAGAAAGCACAAAAGTCATCAGTGTCTTGGCAAAATACATGCTCTATACAATTATAATCTTTAAAACGAAAGGTGCACAATACACTGCAGAAGCTACGAGATGTAAAACTAAAGAGGAAAAGTAATGAACTAGTCAAAACACTTTCTATAGTTGATTAACACAATTCAACATTTATAAAAAGAAAACCTAGAGACCATCCAGCCAGCTGACGGCCTAATTTTATATCATTTCAGTATTCAAAATTTGGATATATTTTCCTACACTCAACCCACATATCCCAAAAATCAACAGCAAGAAGTAAATGGACAGCAAAAACAGCAAATCCTATTCATTTGCATTTTTGAGCTGACAGAAATGAGGAGCACGATTAGCAGAGATTGAATGTTGAATATTTGTTCCCATTCAGAAAAGAGAGATGCAGAAGAATGAAAACTAAATTGAAACAAAAGAAAAGGCTAAAGTACCCAACAGACAGTAAATCAATATAAAGCTAAAATCCCATGCTGAAATACTTACAAGCATATCCCTAACAGGTTGACATAGTTCATGCCTTACCACATTTCAAAATAATAAAGCAAAATATCACTTCTCCACCTGGCAATGATAGCACAATATTATGATGGTTCTACAACGTCCAAAGAACATCACATTAAGAAACATCCGCACAATATAAAATTATAAATTACTATATAT
Source organism: Metroxylon sagu (assembly GCA_017589505.3). Taxonomy (NCBI): domain Eukaryota; kingdom Viridiplantae; phylum Streptophyta; class Magnoliopsida; order Arecales; family Arecaceae; genus Metroxylon; species Metroxylon sagu. The sequence goes on from JACVBY030000615.1 coordinate 1,402,191, forward strand.
TTATATTTTATATAAAATGCTGGATTCTAGACTAATTTGACCAGTTATGAGTATCTTTGTGCAAAACAACTACCATTTTGTTAAAGAAAAGATGGAAATATCTTTACACTTCATCAAAAGAATCTTGATATTTCAGATTTATCATGTTTGGCACTCGTAATGACTAAGGGAATTGACTTCACTCATATTGTTCTGTAACTGGACACTCTAAACTGTTGTGCCAAGTGTTGACAATTCATGGAAGCAAGTTAATAGGATGTTCGAGCATTTAAGAGTTTGGCACTGCAAAGTTCTTTAGGCATGGTGTCTGCAAGTGACACTAGAATAGAGGGAGAGAGAAAAAATAGACTAGAGGAATGAAAACTCAACAGATTTATATGTTCGAGCATCTCCCTGTTCGCATGAGAACTGCTTATACATGAAAAGACAATGATGCTCCTAAGTGAAATTACTTGCAAAGGATCAATCATAAGTTCACTGAATGGGTATAATATAAAAGAACTTCATCAATTAAGTCCATCAAATGCATAACCTCAGATGTCTTCAATATTAGCCAGCAAAATCTCCCTCTTGTAATCTTGTGGATATGAATCCAAAGATACGACCACACAAGCCCCTTGATGAATATGACTGTAATCTCCTGACCGATTTTAAGGATAAACCACACAATACAGCCAAGGAATTCTGCCATTCCCATTTTTGCCTCTCATCAACATTTTCACATAAATCAGAATATAGGATGACTGAGCTAAATCTTTATAGTTTATATCTGCCTCCTATACTAGATCATAGTATTTCAGATCACCTTTTACTTCTCCAAGAAGCCAGATTTCCCAAATGTCCAATATCAAATTGGTTGACCAACAGGCTAACAGTAGGGCTGTTCGGCAGGCAATATCAAGGCTGATAGCATCATAGTGAAAACAAGAGCTCCTTCATATTGGGCACTCAATATACTGAACAAAACTGTCCGCATACACTGGCAAGGGCAGCATATTAACTGCTAATTGAAGTAGAATAAGCCTCCAATAGTGCTTAAATAACTTCATTTGAGTTTGAATGAAGTAGGGACTAAACATTGAGTAAATGGTTTTGCTTCTAGTATCCTTTTGCCTTGTAAAAGGTTCTAAAAAAATGCTTTAGTTGGAAAAAGTATATATTCATTCCCTTGCAAACACTTGTTTTACCCAAGGTTCTTGTTGTTAGAGACCTTGCATTCCTTGAGCTCAAGTTTCACCTCTTGGTTATCCCCTATCACTACTTGAGTTTCCATACTAGCTGAGATGGTAATTCATGCTTGTTTTGTTTCCAAAGCAATATAATCTATCTGACTCTTACTAAACCCATTATTTGCCATTGAATTAACACATCAAGTTTGAAGTGACTGCTGAATTGTGTATATTTGCATATCAATGGGACTATCTCTTCCTTTGTGGCTTCAAGCACACTATATCATGTTAAACACTTCAAGGTTTCAAGAATCATAGATGTGCCATATAGTTCTGCAGCTGGAGTCATGTTTACTTAGCAAACACGGACAGGAAAGTATGACCAGATACCATAAAGTCACATGACCATACACTCGGATATATCTTATTTCTAACCAGAAGAATTTAAAATTTGTTTATGGTGATTGATAGACATTACTTGAAACCTAAAAATATCAAAAGCTCTAAAACAATGTAAAAACAAAATCCATGAAGTTTTAAATCACTAAAATATGAGAACTTTCCAATACATTGCACGATAAGAGAGAAATTAGATCACAAATTCTTTCAAATCTACTGCTGCAAGATGAAAATTCTATGGTTTCTCCCTGAATAGATGTTTAACCATTAAGAAAGAGACAATACTCATTCAGACAAATCATTAAACATGTTAAGTTGTTTACAATTAACTGCTTTTACTATATTATGTCGATCAAATAATTTTACAGCCTATTTGATTATTTCCTCATGCTCACCACCAACTTTTGCATATCTAGGTCAGCTTTGATACCATTTGCAATGCTCCAAGTCCACGATTAATCTATTAGCGGGTCGAAACCATGTGGCTCTAAAAACTTGAGTATAAATTAATTCGTAGCAAGTGAACTTGAGTTATAAGTATTTTAAACTTTTTTTTTCTATCCGACGTGAGATTATTTTGGAATATTACAGTCCTCCTCCTACCTCATGCATTTATTATGATTTTGGGACAACAGGTTGCCATTAAAATATAGGGCCCTGCACATTCCAAAAAGCAGAGTGCCATCCAAATCACTGACATTTTTGGCACTTCATGTGGACATCACTAGGGTGCCCCTCCCTGCATCACATGTCTTCCACGTTTTATTTTTCCCTCTTTTGCACTAAAACCTAATAACTCTTGAAACATACATCAAATATACTTATTTATAAAAAGTTTAGTGTATTTAATTGCACTTATCAACACTTGATTCAATTAGGGTTAAGACTATATAAACTTTTGCGTCACCCATTGAAACTTTGCTTCACCCATTGATAATGTCAATGTGGGTAAGGAACTAACAGATCTGAACAAAGAAGTATGGAGGTCCCTTATTTTTTATAAAATAAAAATCTGGACATAACATTGTTTCCTTTCTTCATAACATTGTTTCCCTTCTTCTTCATCATCAGCTCTAATTTATTAATATCAATCCGCACTTGAGGGTATGAATCACGACCCAGTATTCGTACCACACAAAAAGCATACCATGAGAAAGGGAAAAATCCATTTGCTCAAAAAAAAAAAAAAAGCGAATCATAGACGAAAATCTAATCAAAATTCAATTCAGCACTGAAATTTCTGAAGAAATCCAATCAAGCCCCCCTCGGAATCGATCCACAAGAAATAAGAATAGCCAAATTGCGCATGAAATAGAAGCAATCAAGGTCGCGGGGGGAGAGAGAGCGAGCCAGCGAGAGTAAACCTTTGAGGGGAGGATGGCGAGGCCTACGGCTCCTCGGTTGCTGGCAGCACTTGGGTATGCGTGGCGGGTTAAACATCAGGCATCGCCTCTTCATGGAGGGACGGGGGAGAGGGAGAGAGGCCTTGGATTAAAGGGGCTTGCGAAGAACTCTGGATCCGTGAGAATTGGCACGAGCAGGACGCGGAGAGAGAGAGAGAGAGAGTTGGGGGAGGTGGGGCAGAGTAAATTGCGCTGGAGAGCGAGCGCCAAGGAGGCTACCGCTAACTAACTCGGCAGAGTAACACAATTCTTGACACACGACGCAACCATACAGGATCCAAACACGGAGCCCTGAATTCCCAAAATTTCTCGTTTAGCTGCATATAGATTGATAAACGATCGTTCTATTTGTAAAGTTTATTGCCAATTCACAGTATACTTTATTGGTATAATAAGTAGTTATCGTCTATACGTAGACGGATTTAGCTTCTTTCATGGGGCCGTATAGGTTTGGCACCAGTTAATACGTTCCAATAAAAAATTTAAAATATGAAACCATTACTTGTAGTCAGATACATAAAAGTAGCAGAGATTTATCTATCTACCAGCGCATGCGAGATGGTTTTGTGACTGAGATTCAAATATATAGATTGCCTTATGATTTGTCTATATTTTAAATTTCAATATTAGTAAAAATAAATTAGTTTAAAGAAAAGTTAATCATAATTACTTAAATTTTAAAGAAAAAATTCCAAAGTTTCCTCTCAAATCTTGAGCCAGGTCTCCCTCCTTCCCTTCCGACACCACCCCTACCCACCCCACCCCACCCCCCCCCCCCCCCCCCCCCCCCCGCTCTTCCTCTTTTCCGCGCCCTTTCTCTGGTATATTATTTTCAATTTAATAAGAATTTTAAAATTTTTATACTGTTATTTAAATTTTAAATCTTACGGCTCTTGCGAGCGTGAAAATTAATTTTTTCATCTTTGTTTATTTGATCAGTCGCATTCTTTCGAATAGTTATTTCTTTTTGCAATTGATCATTACATATTAATATTTTATGATAAAAATAAGTAGAAAGAATTTTTATGTACTAAAATAAAAGTTTTACGATTTTTTTTTAAAATTTAAGATCAATATGTAAATTAGTTAAATTCCAAAGAGTTTTATTATAATTTTTTTATTCTCAAAGTATATCAAATATGGTAATACAAATTATCGTAAATTTTTAATTATTAACATCACTATGATTCAATTTAAATTACTAAAAGCCACCTTTTAAGAAGTCAATGATCCGAATCATCGTGAGCAATCAAAAAAAAAAAAAAAGAAACTCCAACAATCTGATCTTGATCGAATGACGGAGGATCCACTTGCTCAATGCATGCATGTTAACGTGCAAATACATTTCAAATAGACTCATGTAGACACACAAAATGTAAATCTATATTATTTAAGCTAAAGGAAATTCATATAAAATTTAAGTATGCCTGCATCCGTGCGGACGAGCGCATAAATTATCAATGCGGAAGCAAATCCGTATAAAACTATCTATATAGATGTCCGTAAAATCAGTCGTACCCAAATCATCTCTGCCGCCCCCTCCACTCCATCGCCCCCTCCCTATTCTCGGCCTTCATCCCCTATCTCTTTTCCAGGCTCGGGTCCGCCGTTGAGTAGCTCCAAGTAACGGTCGCCCATGCAACGCCGTTAGTTAGCTTCGGGTTTCTCCTCTCACGTGCGGCCTGCCTTGCGATCGGTGAAAGAAACGCTGAGGCGGTTTTGTCGTGGAGGGTTCTATACCCTCAATCTCGATCTCCGTCATCAATTCTTCTTGCGTCCTCCGGCGGTGAGGGCGGTTACCGGCAACCATTGCCGTAAGTCTCTCTCTTTCCTTGTAAGGCCTTCTCTCCATGGCTCCTAGAACTACAGAAATCTAGGGTTAGAAGATCACGATCGATCAGCCATGGGTTCGTTCCTTCCAACGTCCGAAACGTGCTCTAACGGGATAGCGGATCGGATCGGGTTCTCTGATTGGGAATCCGAATCCTTTACCGTCTGACAGCGGTTAGATTGTCTCTTATTCTTACAAACTCGTGAATTCCGAAAATACCCTCGCTTCTTTCAATTTACTAAACTGCCCTCATCTCCCAGCCGCGAATTGAAAACCTAGGAGGAAGAAAAGCTTAAGCGAAGAGAGAGAGAGAGGAAAAAAAGAGCGATGGCGATTGCAAGAACTGGGGTTTTCGTGGACGATTATTTGGAGTGTAAGATGTGTCCTTTTTCCATTTATTCTTGATTTTTTCTCGATGTTGATCGGTAGATTTTTGTTTCTGATATTTTGTTTGGTTGGTTGGTTGGGAATCGAAGATTCGAGCACGTTGGCAGCGGAACTGCAGCGGCTTCTCAACACGATGAGGGAACTCGACGAAAGAGCCCAAGGTATGCTTGTTTCATCCCCAGAATGCCCATCGTTATAATGGCCATGCGGCAATTATTTTGATATTTTCGGTTAATTGTTGGCTTTAAAAGATCTTAAATTACTATAGTATGGTGATATATGGAGTTGGTTATGCTATACTGGATAAAATACGAAATTTCCTTTCTTAAGTTGGTCAATTAGCAAGCCTTGTAAAGGTAGTTTATCCTCTTAAGTTGGTCAATTAGCAAGTCTTGTAAAGGTAGTTTATCTTCCTGTAGAATCTATAATGTAGTTCTACCAGAAAGAAAAGAAAGAAGTAATAGCCTTTGAGGTAAGAATTTCATGATAAAGCAAATCAGCGCCTCCAAATGCTAGAGTGAATGATGCTGATGCGTTAGTACTATAAAATCACTAGCATTTGGCACATGAGATGTACATGACAGGACATATAGATTGCTGTGGTTTTATAGAAGGAAAAGAGATATTGATAGCCTGAACGAGACTCTCCTCTAAGTAGTGTCTGTGGGTGAGAGATCATTTTATACTAATTAACTACGACACATTATAATGCCCCAACCCATCTGCTAATCTTATTAACCTAACAGTAGGCTGAAATCACGTGGCCCTCAAAGCTCGAGTGACAGTTAATTAGTAGCAGATGAACTTGAGTTATAAGTACTTTAATTTTTTTTTTTTCCATCCAATGTGGGACTATTTTGAAGTATTACAATATAATCTTCTTTTCTTATAATGCGACATTCTCATCGCATAACATAAGCTAGCCAGAATCTATCCTGGTGAGATCGTTGGGGCGGTGGCTCTATACCATAAAGAGACTCTATCATCGTCCCATGCGTAGCCTTTTTCTCATGCCCACCAACTTTCGCACACTCGGGTTAGCTTTGATACTATTTGTAATGTCTCAAGCCCACCTGTTGATCCAATTAACTTGTTATTGGGCCAAAACTACGTAACCCAAAAAACTTGAGTAAAAGTTAATTGCTAATAGGTGAACTTAAGTTATAAGCATTTTAAACTTTTCTTTCCTATCCTATGTAAGACTATTTTGGGGTATTACACATATGATGCTCTGTTTGGTCAGTATCCATCTTTTGTGGTTTTTTGTAAGGATCAATTTTGCATTTTTTACAAAGAAAACTAATTATAGACATACAAACAGTTTGAAGAAGGAAAATGAAAAATTTCTATAAAAGACCAGGTGCTAATAACTTATTCATTATATTACCATATCAATTCTAATGACATGAGTCACAAAATAAAATAAACTTTAGGCATTATATGCTGAATCGAACTGAACCAAACCGACTAAGAATCATGATGGTTCAACCTCTCGGTTCGGTACAAAGGGTGAACCGCCCTGAATCGATCCTGAACTGATGTACCGAATTGAACTGAATCACCCCAAATCAAACTGCGTAGTTCAGCTTGATTCGAAGTGGTTCATGCTTGGGATCCTTTGGTTTACCAACCGGTATGCCACCGGTTTGGTGCGATACATCCCGTATCGGTCCAATACCAAAATGGTACCGATTCTCGGTACGACAAATCTTGACTTTAGTCCACCCTATCTAGAGGATATTGCAACTTCTTATTTGGCTTTCCGAAGTTCAATCTCTTTATTGAAGGATAAATAGTATTTATGTATAAAAGTTGCTCACTCTTGCCATCTTTATCAAGCTACTAGTCTCCAACTTCATCACTATACTACCAACTGATTTGTTTGTAATGTCTCTTATTGATTGTTTTCTAGAGTTGAGGCTAAGCCAAATGTTCATTAGGTTTGTAGGGTCAGATATAGGAATGGCATTGGGATGGGTTGGGGCCGGTTTTTGCTCACTCTGTCCTTAGTCCAACTTCCCATACTCACCCCATCCCCATCCCCACTAAGGATAGCAATTTGACCCCAATCTAACAAGAATCCGCCTCAATTAGGATAGGGTCTTCAAGCTTTGACTAGGTTCGAGATGGGTTTTGGAAAAAATCAAAAGCCTTGTGTTCGATGCTTGGGCGGAGTTGATATATAAGTCCCCGCCCTAAACCCGCCTAACTAATGCGTGCGTGTGGGGAGAGAGAGAGAGAGAGAGGTTTTACATTATATGATTTTTAATGGTGAAAACGGTGTGATTTTTGTATTTTTCACATGATCAAATTATAATCTTGATAAAAAGAGCAGTTAAGGTGTGTTTTTGAAGATAATTTTTTTTTTTAAAAAAAGAAAATGAACAAGAGCAGGGATGGGACAACGGGGTAGGGTTAGGATGGGGATTATACTTGTTGCCCCCTAGGGGGGCATGGGATGGGGACGAGGCGGGGTATGGGAAGTTGGGACCATGGCCGGATTGGGCAAAAATTGGTATCGACTCACCTTGTTGCCATTCCTTATCCCCATCTATTGCCCTATCAAGGCAATAAGTTTAGTTCCCATCTCTGACCCTGTAGGAAACAAGGCCCCATTGCCCCGCTTCGACCTTTTTTCTTATTTTTTTGATTGAAGTAAAAATATATACCTTGTTGCCCCACCCCATTGCCTCATTAGGGTAAAAATATAATTTATATTTAAATTCGGAGTAGGTTTAGGGTGAATTTCAAGATAAAGAGTATATATACTAGCCTCGACCCAACCTCGACCATAAAAGTTTTGGTTTTCCTCGAAACCCATTTTGAACCCGATCAAAGCTTGCAGACCCTGACCCGATCAAGGCAATTCGGGGTGGGTCTCCATCGAATCGGAGTAACATTGCTATCCCTGATTACATAGAAGGTCTATATTGGGTATGGGACTTAAGATGTGCCTTATGAGGTAGATCAATAGAACTAGTGGAATCCTATATGGTGCATGATGAAGGACATGTTGAGCTTTTACGGGTTGGTGTTATATAGCGAATACAACACAAAATTTAGAATAGAATTGCTTTTTTCAATAAATCACTATGAAAGTGTGAATTATATGCATAATAAAAGAGAAGTATACATGATAAAAGACACTATGACCGTGAAAACACACGATCCTCTAAGAATCACTATTTTGGTAATGTTAGTCCACATGCCCATTTGTAGCTTTACCTAGCTCACAATCTTCAGTACCACAACCCAAAGGGATGCTCTACAAGATGAGCTTGTCTCACAACTTTCTTTCATACTAAAAGGAAAAATCATAGCCTTGGCATGTCTCTCCCTCAATGTGTGTGGGGAAGATTGGGCTTGGATGCTTCAACCCTAGGAGGTGCCCTCCTTTTTGGATCCCTAAGAGGTATTTACCCTAGTATATGAGGTGGTGTCCTAACTTGGATGCCCCATGCCCTAGGAGTCGACCCCTTCTAGGTATGGGCACATGTCTTACACCTCATTGGCATGCCAAAGAAAGCAAAGGCACCAGCCCTAAAGTTATCTCCTCATCTTCTAGATGTTCCCTACCTATAGTGCCAGAAATGACGAAGGTGGCAGCCACCTTCTATGGTTTGTTGTCTCCACTTGGATTTGATTCAGATGGTCTAAGTTTGACCTAGGTCCAATCTTACTTGACCCGACCTATCCTAGTCTTTCTATCCAAACTATTTCTCTAATCCGATCTCTTCTTCAATTAAATCTTACTTCATCGACTATGTGCGGACAAATGACACAAGTTGGGTGCATTATTGGGATAGATCAAGTTCGGTTCCCGCTGATCAGAAACTTATTTCTTTAGGTTTGTTTAGTCGCACATTAGCCACCATGGTTGAGCATGGAGATAAGGAGTTCATATTACATCACTGAATCTCTTAGTGAGTATGAAGAAGTCACTTGGTCTTTTTGCTCTACAAGCAATGTCCTGCAATTTAGTTCCTCGTTATTTTAGTGTTTCCGAATGACCATTGCACATGGCATTGTTAGACTCTTAGCCATATAATTCATGGCCCAACTTTTGAACATGTCAAATGTTCTTTTATGGAAACTATTCATGCGAATCCTTTTTGAAAATAATCAATTATTGACTATACTAATTCAGTCTCTTATGTTTGACCATATTTTTATTTTATTACGGACACTATGTAATTATAATAGTTTCAATGCTGGATAGCAATCATAACCTTCACTCATATATGGATCTAATAAATCATTGCACTCTCTGTCAAGAATAGAGTCGAGGGTATCATAATTGATACATAGATTTGGTCCTAAATTTATTGATCTATAGAATACAATAAGGTATATCATCCTTCAGGTCAAGGAGCCACTTGTAAGCTCATGCACTCAGTTCATAATTTTACATCTAACAATACTACATGAGGTGGATAGCCAATTTTGTCTGTTTAGTGTGATGGCATATTCGAATCTTAGTGTGAGGTCCAACCTTGATGAAGGAGAAACTCAGCACTATCACAATCCACCTTGTTAAGCTTATAGTAGGATGCCCAACCTCATCCATAGCTGTGAACTTGTTTCCAGTACTTAGGATATCAAATCTTTCATGTGGAAAATATTCTCCCATTTAGACAAACCCTTGAAATACTTGTGAACTCTTTTCTAGCTTTATGGACAATGTGTGATGCATATTCTATACTGTATATGGTTATATCGAGAGGAGAGAACCATGAATTCTCAACTATTCTTGATGCTAAATATGCAAATGGCTTTTAGGGTATATCCCACTTCTAACGCATGGATGGTTGCATAGTGTAAATAATGTTAATCTAGACAAGAGTATCGGGCTAGATATGAGATAATTGAAATATGGAGATAAATATGGGAAAGGGGCTGGTGAAGAAATGGATAATATGGGCTTGAGATATGGAGAAATTTTAAGAGTTAGACTAATGTAGAGCACTCTCTTTAGCTCTTAGTTTTCTTAGAGCACCTTTTTAATCATTCAGCTACAAGCACTCATTTATTAATGGTGAACTGTGCAATCATCTTAATTGATGTCCCAAGGTCATTTAACAATATTTCTCATCACTAAAAGAGTTTCTTGTGGCAGGTTATACGAGTATAGGACATGTTTTAGAATGTGGTAGATGATATGACGTTTTATAATGGTGCACTATAGTGTAAATGCTGGTTGGAGACACCTTATTTACTATTGATTAAATGGACAAACAGAGATAACAAGATAGGCTCCATATTTTATTTTGTATATAATACATATAAGAAAGCTAACCAATATATTATATTTTGAGAATGGTAAAAAGAAATAAACAAACTTGAGGTATCTGATGAAACTTATAAGATCAACAGTTATTTTGATTGTTTAGAAGGGTTTGTATTGTAGCTGGAACTAATTTATCATACGAAGGGGATGTGATTAATTTGAAAATGGAGGGAGTGGTTCAGAAGGCAACAAAGATACCTTTTTGTTTATAAACGTGCAAATGATAAGTAGAGATGGTTTCAACATTTCACCCAATGGAAAACAATTTCATGTGAAGATTGTTCCCAAGTAAAACTGTCTTACGCATCTCTAAGATGAAGCTGGCTTTAAGGATAATATCAAATTATCTTCAGAGATAAGGACAAATCATTTGGCAAAAAGTGAATCAAGATCTTTTCCCGATGAACAGCTGGCTGAGTTGTGCTAATGAGAGCAACGATGAGGAAACTCAAACCAGTACCAGATAGGCTGCAAGTGTAATAGGAGTTTTGTTGTTGATTACTCACTATTACCTTGTAATTCTTTGGCTGTATCTTTTTGTAATTCTTTTGCTTAATGGATTGGATTAGACTTTATTCAATCTTTCTCCTAAAACAAAGGTAGTTTCAACTTTAGGCTAAAAGCAAGTTTGTCAAAAGCAAAAAAATGCTCTTAAGGTGAGAAGACTCCCTATATTGCTTGAGGTTCTAGGCACCAAAAAGGTGCTTGCCTGAAGAAACCAAGGCACTAATTTCAATAAACATATTAGAAAAATTACTATATTTATCTGAAAATGATACGAGTATTCTTAGATTAGTTATTCAGGTTTTAACATTAAAAAAAATGATTGTCTTGTATGTTGGATATTGTGTTTTGAATCTTTCAAAACATCAAAACAAAATAACACTTGGTCCACTCCCCTTATCATTTTTTTAAGAAAAAGTCAGCAAAAATAAATTTTCAGACATCCTTAAGTAGAAAAATTCAAACATGATAGCAAAATACCACTTCCCAAAACATATTTCATATTTCTAAATAAAACATATCTTTGAAAAAAAAGCAAATCATTAAACATCCTAGAATAACCCTTTTATTTACAAGAACTCCTAGGGACCAAAATAACCCTCAAAGTCAAGCTCACAAAGCTATAAAAGAATGGCCAAAAAATGGATAGGAAGAATGTTGTTGGACATTGGATAAATGCTTGCTTGAATGCCTCTTGCATTGTTCTAATTTCTTGTCCAGGCATCGTTTTAGCAAACTTGCCTCATCTGGAGATTGTTGTTGATTACTTATTATTTTATATGGATTTTGTATAGAGTTTATTTTGTATGGATACTTGCATATATTTTGAAATATGTAGAGCAACAAGTTCTGTAGTATCTTAGGTAAGTTATTTTGCTAGCTATCAAGATTAGGAGTACTCTGCATAGCTGTGGTTTATAGGCACATGAAAGAAGAATTAAAATTATGACAGATGTTTTGCATAAAAAAAAAAGAAATGAGACTGTTGTCTTCATGGTGATCAAGGATCCTATTCTTCCTTCAAATAACCAAGACTACTCTTTCCTTGTCAACTATTATTAAAACAAACTGTCTTATTTAACTTTTGATGAACCTTCTTAAAGAAAAAAAAAAAAAAAATTGCTAGAATGCATTTCTTGCAAACAAATTTTCATAAAAAGCTACCAGGTTGTTGTGCTTTCCTTTTTGCCGATTGTTCTTGCTAGCTTCAGTGAATTATGTTGTATCCAAACCAGTCCTAGAGGTACCCGAGGCTTTTTGATATATGTGATGTATAGATTATCTGCTAGTATGTTTATTTTCTTGACAAATGATTAATTTCTCTTCCAACTCATCTTTTGAGTCCAATATGTCAGTTCAACTTTTATCATAAGATTTACAAAATAAACCTTTTTCATGTATCTATTTAAACAAATGCATCTATAATCCATAAAAGTTGAACGTGTAGTACCTATTGCACATTTGGTTTTATGTTGTAATCATAGCGAGATTACAATCTTTGGCAACTTTCTGTCGATATGCCATAATATTTCTTAAACGTGAACAAACTCTGAAAGATGATCTCAAGTGAAAACATTAAGTACAATTTTTTCATTAGCCAAGTTACCTTTTTAGTGCATTTTTTTTGCATCTTTACTTGTTTTTCTTTTAATTTAAACACAGGTATAGTCAACCAGACAAAAGAGCAGACAAAGTACTGCTTAGGTATGCCTCATAACTCCAAAAAGTTTAGCCATGAAGATGAAGAAGCTGCATTTGAGAAGATGAAGAAGGAGATTGAAGCAAGCCAGGAAAGTGCATTGAGCCTTTGTACTGAGAAAGTTTTGCTAGCACAACAGGCATATGATCTGGTAAGCTTATTTTTGTAATACTGTGATAACTTAAAGAAAATTTCTTCGGCAATAAAAATGTAGCAGTGTAAGACAATTGAGAAATTGCAATTCTCTTTTGTGATATTTTTGACTTGTTATAAGTCCTGTGGCTCAATGAAACTGGATGATAGATGCCTTTTCTCTAGGAATTTTCTGAGAGTGATATATTTTGGGAATGCTGATGCCCCATTCACACACTCCAACATCCTTTCTACTGGGACAAACTCCAGGATAACTAGACTCATCCGGGTGCAGTGGAGTAACTGTAGTTGCATTCTTCATTGGGGTATACTTAAATGAACCATCATCATCATTTGGTTTCTTTATATAAAATTACTAAAATAACTTGGATCTGACTTTCATCTCTTCAAATTCCATGTCGTCTATTTCTCGTGACATGCCATTTTCATTGCGTGGCGTTCAGTGAGCATTGGATTTAAGAGTTTTAAGATATGGTTAAGACTTATTGAATTGCATTTGTAATAATTGTGATAGTCAGTTCTAATACCCATACCCGTACTACTTTTAAATTTAGATCATCTACTGTCTAACAAACAGAATCTCTGTGCAAATGGTGAACTAGCATGGATAGTCTTAACCAATATTTTTCTAGCGGGCCATTATGATCATCTACTTAATATTGGGTACTAATGATCACTGATTCAAGTTTGGGCTATAAATTTTTATTATGTTCACAAATTTGCTGCAGTTGACATTGTACAAATGCGGAGGTTTTGAGCTTTTAACAAGTAGCTAGAATCTAAGTTTGTTTAAAGAACTTTACCATGTAATGCTATCAAAAAAATTCTGTCTACAATTGTCAGTTGGGTTATGAAATGTCACCCCATTTATATTCCTGCTCTTGAAAATTTTCCTCTCTACAGTCAGTTGCATGGAATTTAATTCTCCTAGCTAAACATATCATAAAGAGAATGTTGGCAAGGAAAAGTTAGACTCGATCTTCTAAAAGAATATAGTTCTTGGACTAGTGGCCAGTGAGCTGCTAGCACCACGGCGCTTGGCAGGCACCTAGAGTTCTGGCCACCAGTGACAAAATTCACTGGTCAAGCAGCAACCATCAAAAGTGCAGCATCGCAGCAGCAACTACTGCAGCCCATGTAGCTGGCTGTAGCAGCAGTTGCCATTGGCCATGGTTGTCACTACTATGGCAGTGGCCATTGTGGACATGAGAAACTACTACACTTCTCTGATGGAGCTGCTGCATCAACTGCTGTAATTAGTGGTTGCTGCTGCTATCATCATGGAAGTGCTAAATGCAGTCCTCTCGCTCTCTCATGTCTCTCGATCCTATGTTCCATGGTTTGGAGAGGAAGTGGATGAACGAGGAGTCAGAAAGGGATGAAGGAGGAGTCAGAAGTAATGGCTAGGCCTTGAATGGGTACCTGACTTGCCTGAACCATGATATTTGATATGGCAGCTACGTTTTCAGGATCACTGGTTTACCTGCTTAAGGCTAAGCGAGTTACTTAAGCGCCCATCTGAAGTCTAGGCCACCTACATAGGCTTCTCAGGCCCTTGGCAAGTTATTAAGGTGACTGCCCTGTTTAAGATGATTGCATGAATGCTGCCTGAGATACTGGTGAAAGCATTCATTAGGCTTAAGTTTGTCTGATGAAAATCCTCTTTGGATTGTGACGTGCAATTCCATTGTTTCTATTGTTGATGTCTCCTGACAAAATGTTGGAATAAAAACTAAAGTTGCAATGGCTCCATGCCAGGACTATGCGGATTTTTACAACCTGACATCAACCTCTTCTAATTATATGCTCAAGTGCATTACAGTAGTCAATGGCGTGTCATATTCATTCATCAGAAACAGGAATGTCACAGCTGTTTTTATAGCTTGAAATTTTTTGTGGTAAAAAATGTTTATTCTTAATTACCTAATATTGCTGACAATGATGGACTATTATCTTGATTTGCAGAGGTTTTTTGAAAAAGAATATCAACTTCCAGAAGTTTAAATGTTGATGTATTATGAGAACTTATTGCGGAATTTGAACCTCGTATTTTCCACTTAACCGGCTATGGTATTGCTTGTCTTTCTTCTGTTCTTCCTTTTCCTTCTCAACCAGATAGAGAGCCATGTTAAACGGCTTGATGAGGACTTGAACCAGTTTGCAGAAGATCTGAAGCAAGGTGGATAATTACTTTGAAGTTTGGGTTAGAAAAACTTGAGTTTTAAGTCGGCAACTAGTGTAACTATTTGAGACCTGCTTTCTTTTGTTGAGTAACTATTTTTATTCTTAGAGTTTTCCATCTTCAAAATTAGATTTTGATGCAACTAATCATGTTTTATGGTTGTACAGAAGGAAAAATACCACCGGATGAGCCAGCAATCCTTCCTCCACTACCTATAGTCAGCAAGGATGAAAAACGCAGGGCAGATTATATAACACCTCCATCAAAACGGTTGAGAGAAAGGGATTGGGAGAGAGAGCGAGATATGGATCTTGAGCTGATGCCGCCTCCTGGCAGTCATAAGAAAAATATTCCTGTATCTGCTGACGTAGATCAACCTGTTGATCCAAATGAACCGACATATTGTATCTGCCATCAGGTTTCAGATCAATTTTTTCTTTAACTTTCTGTTGTTACTACTACCCATAATATTATACATTTTGCTTTTAGCACTGGCACTGTATTATTATAATATCTAAAAGTCCTTATTCTGTCTCTCTATATTCAGGTGTCTTTTGGAGATATGATCGCATGTGACAATGAGAATGTACGTTTCTCATAACTTTATTACTACTGTATTGCTAGCAGCTATCGGCATTGCTTTAGCATGCAGTATTTGGAATACTGATGCACTGCCTATTTAATAAGTTTTTCATGTTGTGTGTATATATATATTTTTAACTGCATTTTCCACATGTCCTGATAGTCTGCTAACCATTTGAATGACCATAGCACAGGTTTTTTTTTTTTTTTTTTTTTTTGGGGGGGGGGGGTGGGGGGGCGGGGAGAGGAAAAAAAGAGATCCTGTTTTCTGTGGCTTTAAAATCACAATTAAATCTCATCTGCCTACTTCCACTAAGGTCTTTTTGTGTCTTCCCTCCAGTATTTTAGACTCGAGAGCGTTTTTCCAAGCCCCTCATTTTTAATTGGGCATTCTCCAGCTTGTTGTACACAAATTATCTTGAAGGGTCAGTCCTCATTCTGACGATGGTGCGGTTAACGGTCTAGCTGTGCTATTCTCATTACAAGCCAGCAGAGCTTTTGAATTATATAAAACATAATCTGTGAGGTCCCATTGCCATGCAACTTCACATAGTGTAATATGTAATTCTTCACTTCATCTATCTGCTGTCATTATAATTGTTTAAAAGCCATTGATTTTAACAATAGTTTTCTATCTTTTAGTTGAAGAAACCAACATGTAAGTTGGATGCAATGGTGATTATTTATTTTGATTGCTTTGTTTCGGGTTGACACCTTTTCCAAATATTTTGTATTTGATTCGGACAAAGAACAGGCCAATACTCTAGTAAAGCTTGCGCTTTCTAGCTTTGTCTCTGTTCACTTTCGTTATTTGAAAGAACCGAGATGAAGCTACATAGGGATCTTTTTTACCCTTCTTTTTGTTTATATAAGTTGGACAAAGATTGGATCCTCCATTTGACTGTTTCATTTCTGCTTGGCAGTGTGAAGGAGGTGAATGGTTCCACTATTCATGTGTTGGCCTCACCCCTGAGACAAGATTTAAGGGCAAATGGTTTTGCCCGACATGCAGGAGTCAACAATAGTGGTTTGGTGTAGCTTAAATAGAAGCCTAGGTGCAAGGTATTGCCTTCCTGCAATCAGCATAGCCACTGCATATAAGTAATACGATAGTTCCTTTCTTTTTCAAATTTTAAGCTGCTTGGAATGTTTCTATTGATGTATATCCTTGATAAATAAGTGCTTTCTTGTGTAAATCACTTTTCTGGATGCTGAGTGCATATCAAAGGCAAGTCTCATCTTTGATGTTTACAAGAATACAGTGTAGGGTGGTCGATTGATCATACAAAGAACAGTATTATGTCAGATACCTAGGATTATGATAATTATGTTTGCCTTCAAAGAGCCGATATTATATATATATATATATAAATAAAGAGAGCTAAACTTAGCTACATGCAAATATAGCTAAGTTGAGAATTCGGTTATCTTTTTAATGCTTCGATTTACATGTATTTTGAAGTCATTTTATATTTTTTATTTTTTTTGTTTTTAAAATCTGTGAACTGTGTGAATCAAAGAATGGAAAAGATAACTGAATTTAGGTTTAATTACATTCAAATATAGCAAGTTTAGTACTCTCTTTATATCATATACTATCTTATTAAAGTTGGTATTCACAGAAGGGGAGTGTCTACTGATTTGATATGTATACATTTTAGGATGACTCTATATTCGCCATGTATCCGTTGAGGACATCTATTTATGCACCATGCGTCCATCAAAAATCTCTCTCTACGTTCGATAGTTGCGATGTAAGCTCGCAAATGGAAGCATTTCGCTATTTCTCTCTACCTCCCCGCTTCCGCAGCCAGAGCCTGTTTCTTCCAGAGTTCATCTTAAAAAGACCGTTGTACTTCCGAGCTTATCTTAAAAAAAAGGAAGAGAAGAAAAAGGAAACAAGGGAGAGGGTGAGACAAGCCGCGGCGCATCGAAGAAGAGAAAGGAAGATTAACTGTGTGCAGTGGAGACAGGCCTCTTCTTTTCTCTCTTATTTTCCTTTTTCTTTTCCTCTTCTTTTCTTTTTTCTCTCTTATTTTCCCTCTTTCCGTCTCTTTGTTTCATTTCGTGTCACAGCTGTGAACACGGGAGACGTAGAGGCAATGGGTAGCTTCTTGCCTGCACCAAGCCTCTGTGTCGAACCAGGATTCAAATAGAGGAGGTCAACGTGTAGCCAAATTTTGTCTCACCTGCCCAACCAAAAGCTGTTTGGGTTGGGTAAAGATTGAGCCCATACGGTATATAGCTACTGTTCAACTTTTGGGTCTTTATAAAATGAATTATTCAAATCTAAAACCTAGCATGTTCTTAGACTGCAATTCAAATGACATTGATAGTCTATGAATGCGGCAATCCGGGTCTTTGCTATAGGATTTTAAAATTAAGCCAGGTTTAGATTTATCACTATCGTATAATCCGCATGATAAATAGAGTTTAATGTTTGTAGAATTCCTTAAATTCCAAGCAAACCCATCATAAGGTGCAACTCATTTTGAAAAAAGTTCAACATAAAAAGATTGAATTTGATAAACTAAGACTAGAATATTAAAGAGGCATGACTGCTCAAAGTCTAAGCCAACCTAATATAATATAATAAAATTGAGAAGATTTACTCTTCTTTAGCCATGTATTAAATTTTATTTAATAATTTTTAATGTATTTCTTTTTTTCTATAGAGATGATAACAGGAATATGAATGTGTATTTTTAGCCGAGAAGTGAGGGAGAAGCAATCTAACGAATCATGTAGAGGAGGAAGAAGAGAGCCGTGGGGAGGGGCAAAGTAAACCCTAGCTGGGAGCAAAAGGTATAAAACTAAGAGGGGGCATATAGTGGTTATGAAGAAAGAAAGAGTATGGGTTTAGTTTAGAACAAAGTTTTAGGCTGATAAGAAATCACGAAAAATGCTTCCCTTTATAAGGTATTAGAAAGTGGTTATGAAGTTTCCATGGCTACGGCTTTAAAAGAAATTAGAATTCTTTATGATTTACACATTAAGGCCCATTTTCAAAAAAAGTTAGGAGGGAAAGTTGGTTGATTAATGGAAGGATAAAGTAATTTGTTTTATAAAAATATTTTGTATAAATAATGAAAAATTTCTATACTAAGATTATGGATATGAAGGAAGAAGGAAAGTTCAATATCGTAAAGCTTGCTTCTGTCAATTTAAAGTAATAAATAAATTCAATATTAACCTTTTTTGAAGACTTTATAGGGTTTTGAGAATGGCACTTCCAACCATCGTCAAGGATGAGAACTTTTGGGAACTGTGGGATGAGTTGTAGTTAAATTTTATTTGTATTAATGCGTATATTCCACCAATTAAGAAGCCGGAGGTTCCAAGTAAGTGACCTTAGTGTGGTTGGCAAATTTTTCATCTTTCCTTTCATTTATTTGAAGGACAATCTCACATGCAAAGATGGCATTGTTGATGGATATTTACACGCTATATATTTTTTAATTCAAAAAAATAATAACCTAGAGAAATGTACGGACATAATGCTAACATATATATATATATATATATATATATATATATATATATATATATATATATATATATATATATATATATAATTTATGACTTTGTTAATAGTCATGTCCTTTTCTTTATCTTTGACCATATCGATGGATACTTGCACGCTGCATTTTTTTTTTTTTTTTTTTTTGAAAAAACAGTAACCCAGTGCAATGCACGGATAGGATGCTAGTATATATATATATATAAATTATGACCTGCTAATAGTCATGTGCTTTTCTTTATCTTTTACCATCGACCATTGCGTGTAGAGACTCTTGTATCCTCTTCGTTCACACTCCAAAGAGCGGGTCCTTCAATCTTAATCTTCTCTTCGATTTGTTCCTAGGAAAAAACCCCAGTGGGAAGAGTTTCAATTTTATGCAAGCTTGGCCTTCATGCAAGGTGGTGCTTCAGTGCCCCAATACAAGGATAACATCCCTGCAAGGTCCTAGGACCGTTGGGGGCGAGTTAGGCCTGCAGCGTGATGGAAGTAAAATTTTTGCGGCGGGATGTGACGCATGATAGATTTAGTTTTCTCATTTTACATACGATCGCTTCCAACGCAAGTAATTAATCTTTGGCAAATGTGACGCTTGAGATTCTTTGTTCGCATCTTCGAAAGCATCGCGCCAAATCCCAGAAGCAATGTGATATGTGAACGGGTAAATCAGAAACTTGGAGCTTTTATATTATCTGAAAGGAATACATCGAATTGATCATGCCTTCTTTATTGCATGTCAACTATGTAATTTTCTCTACAACGTTATATCATGTCAGCAAGCTTATCACATAAACAATTGTATATACTATCTGGTATCAAATTCCATTACATGTCTGCACTGGTGCCCCGGCTGTTACCAGGATCATGGATTGATGACTGGTATGTTTTGATGACTTCTCTGTGACGACGGCGGTCGCATGGGCTAGACCAGCCACAGTGATTAGGAGGGAGAACCCATTGACTCCCATCAATGTATGAGATGTCCATGAACTCAGCTGCTTGGCACTGATCCAATTGCTTAGCATACGCCGTTCTTAGCGTGTAGTTGGCCCCAGGTCCCATGCACTCGTACTCGCCGAAGTACACCGACCTACAAGATGCACAAGTGCACTGCTTCACATAGCGCCTTAAACAAGATTCAGGTTTAACGTAGAAGTCTACAGAAACTTTGTGCTAAAAAGGGGCCTACAGAAACTATAGGCATTCGCATAGGGGATGATTACAGAGTACTTTGCTCTGGTTGAAGTGATAGATGGAAAAAGTTTGAATTATTTTCAAAAAAAGGGGGGTATTACAAAACCATGGAAAGAGCAGTGAGGATATGATGATTATATTGCACTAGGTAATCCATGTAGGGTGCATTTGGTCATGCCCCTCTCTCTGTGATTAAATTACCTTGGGTGGGACCCCTTTTTTTTTTTTGGACTAAGAATTATGAATTATTATGGTTACCATTTATTCTGTTCAGCAGGTTTGATCAAGCCTAAGCCTTTTATTTTAGAAAAATAATTTGGTGGCTTGGGTTAGGCACTTGACCACCCACAGTTAATTATATATTGGTATTGCACCTAGCGTTAGGAGACAAACAATGGAGTGAGCCGAAGTGATATAAAGCAGGCCACTAAAAGAAGCTAGGAGCAGGGATCAATCACATACTGGTCTCTGGAAGGATCGTTCCAGTCATTCCATCCTTCAGGAGCTACAATGCCGGAGATATATGTCCTCGAGAAGACAACGGTAGAATATGGTCCCCATGCACGTCCGAGCCACACTCTCCCCGTTCCACTGATGCTAGAATTGATGAAGGAAAACCCTGTCTTCTCGGTAGTGGATTGCCTTCCATGGGCTGTGATGCATCCACTGATGGATCCCATGCCATCAGGCACTGGCTTTGCTATCGAATTAATAGTGCAGTCCTGACCACCAAATTTAGTGCATAGAACCAAGTTTTATTACCGTTTCATGAACACTATTCCTCGACAAAAAAAAAAAAAAAAAAAAAAAAAAAAACCGTTTCATGAAATTAACCAGGTACTAGGCGATACTCAATGTCGTGTACCTCATAGATAGACCTGGCATTGCCGAAGATGAAGTCAATGGAGCCCTCTATGAAGCATTCCCGAAAGTAATGCCTCCCACGGTCATCGAGCAGTGTGTCTTGTGCCCCGTAGAATCCACAGCCATAGAAGGCGGCTTGGTCTCCAGCAATCCTAAGTGCAACTGCTTGTCCACCGACATCCCCAGGTGATGCTGGAGGTGCTGTGTTCTATCTTTCACCAAAAACGAAATGGAAACACCACCATTAAGCTGCAGGTTCTTTACCTTAAAACTTGAAACAGACTTGACCAAAAACAAGATTTGTATGGCCTAGAAAAAAAAAAAAAAAATGTGATCATATGGGTCGTTAAGTCATGGAATACTTGCCTGAAAGCTAATATTGTAGGCTTTGAAATTGAAAGCAAAGATGGAAGTGCTAGAGCTGTAAACTGTCCCACCACTGGAGTTGGCAGTGTCATTCCAAGCAATGGCTGTGTTGAGGTAACCTTGGCCTTGCATTGTGATGTTGGTCTTGTTTGCCCATACAATCACCTTCTCCCTGCAATGCGCACACACATCCCAAAATCTAATCTCAGACCTGGTTCGAATCACGAAGCTAGAAAATCAAATAATAATATTGCTAATAACTCATAAAATCGAACCATGATAGCTATTAGGAACAGAGCTTTAAAGTAATGACCTATATACACCGGAATCCATGATGATGAGAGTCCTATAAGGACTATAGTCTCGGACAGCATCGACCGCCTTCTGCACGCTGCTAAAGTTTCCGCAACCCTTGAGATCAACAGTTAAGACAAGGGCCACGTTCTGATCAGATGCAATTGGAGACACCCATTTTGAGTTGTCACACTTGTGCTTTTTCCGGTGGTGGTGGTGGTGGTGGTGGTGGTGGTGGTGGTGGTGGTGATGGCGGCGGCCTCTCCATAGAGAAATAAGTTTGTCGATGATTGTTGAGGCTGGGCTTGCTACCCTTTCGACGATGTCATGCACAAGGCTCGCACTAAGAGTCTCAGGAATGTCGGTAGGAGGAGGAAGGGTGTTGAGAGCTATTAGAATGGAAATCAACGCAATGGAAATAGCTGAAGTCCAGAGTATGGGCTTGCCAACTCTCATGGTGATGTCGGTAGGTTAGTCCGTGCTTCTTTTGAACAAGGATGGTGGGCTATTTATATTACAAGGGAGAAATGGAGGCTTGGAGAATAAGGAAGCGGTGTTTATATGATGACAATGGAAGCTTTACAGATGGTGGAGTAGTGGAGGTTGGAGGAAGCCCACGCTATGACCTTTGGCAACATGAAGAGTGCCATGGGTGATGATGGGAAATCCGTGTCGATTCGACGGAGGCCTAGCTGATGTTCTTTGACTATTGATGTGAGCAGTTGTCAGAAAGTAGGACCCCTTTTTTTTTTTTTTTTTTCTTTTTTTTGAGGGAATGAGTACTATAGTCTTGGTTGCCCAAAGGCCCCTGTTTCATTTGGTAGAAGAAAACTAGCATGGTGGACGGAAAGGACCTTGTCTTTCTTCAAAGCAACTCCTAGTCCAAGTCGGCTAAAACGAATATACGATTAACACTAAATAGATTGAGGAGCGATTAGCACTAAATAAATCGAGAAGCGATCTCAAGTGTGGTCCAAGGATGTGGACGGGCCGAAGAATGTAATTTCCTACGGCCACGGCAGAGATAGTTGCATCGTTTGCTTTATCGTCTAGAAGCAGCAAAAATATATAGAAAGCTTTTCAGCAGCAAGATTGAATGCCGCAGGCCAAGTGTTTAAAAAAGCAAGATCTAAACCATCGCATCTGCTTTACATTCATCTAAATTATAATTTAGATTTTACGCTTATATATAGCAGAATATAGCTTCACATCGTTTAAACTGTTTATATTTAAAACAACTTGATATATATAGATTCAAGACTATCAATATATATATATTAGTTTTAATTATTTTTAGTAATATAAATTATAATCAATGTATGTACGTGTTCATTACTTTTTCACGAAGTTTTAAATGCACAAACAAGAAAGACATCAAGTTTGATTTAATAAAAAAAAAAGAAACTTTTGTCAGACCGAGACATGTGCAAGCCGTCACATATTTGTAAAAAGAGAGAAGATGTTGCTAGGCTCATCAGGTGCTTCCCTCAGATGTAGCATATTCACCGACATTGTGCTTGCCGTGTCACTGATCTGTGGCGCGTGAACACGTCCGTGCACATTTCGTGCCTCGTACGACAAGTTTAGAGGACCTTAGCGGCTCGGCACGATGCAAAGGTGGGTCTCGGCAGATTGGGTTCTCCCACCTTCGGACAGATATTGGCCCAACGAAAGACAATGCTTCCAGCGCCCCCAACGAAAGACAATGCTTCCAGCGCCATGTGGGCACTTTGGGCCCGTAATGCCACTGCAAACTACAAATGAATCCACGAATTTTACACTAACTTACGTTAATGAATACCAACCCCTGTACTATATGAGTAACAAGTTCCCGGGGCATCACTCTGCTACAACACTTTCTCTTTGTATGCCCAATATTACTGTTTCAAATCTACTAGCATTCCCAATTAATGGTTACCAATATTACGGTTTCAAATTGTGGGACTGGATAACGGAGACTCACCTTATTTTCAGCCAGCAGCAGAAGCGATGATGACGGTGAAGGGTATCAAAGTCCTCAAGATGTCCATACTTCGGTGACGATGAAGGTTACCAAAGTTTTCAAAATCTTCATACTCTTAGACCGCGGTGCCAGGAAGGAAGAAGATTGGAGGATTCATCGAATAGGGAATTAGAGAGCAGAAGAGACAGCCAAAGAATCTTATCCATCTTCTCTGTTCTTATGAACAGAGGTTCCATCGAGTGATGAGATGGTGGCTACGGAGGCTAGGATGCATGACGTGCCAGGTCAGCCCACACAAATCTACGAGCATTCTCAATTAATGTTTACGGATAATCGACGAAATTTGACCATTGGCTTTCTTTCCAACGCGACACTCACTGCATCAAGAGGTCTCAAGCGAGTCCATAGATGCCTACACGTGTATGATGGTCATAAGCATAAGCAAGGATCATCTCTCTACAGCGGCCTTCTATCTAGGCATGATGGAGTCTCACAAAAATGGCATGAAGATTCATGAAATACCGTACTGTATATATATATATATATATAATGCATATATAATCGTCATGCAATACATGAATGATTCTTGTTGTAATGTTAGATCCATCCATCCATCTTACTCGACCTCACGTAGGCCTTACTTTAGTTTAACCTGGATAGAGTGAAAAACAGCAATGGAGCGTGACCGTCAGCCGCCTCTACCACCGCCCAAATCCTGATTTAAAGAACGGTACCTTGATTTATGTTAGCCGAACGCTGTTCCGGGTTCTCGTGCTCCTCTACCGCTTCGTTTCCCTCTTCCTCAAAACTTCTGGCCGGGTTGGGGCCGATGACCGGATCAATAACCAGATCCGGTGACCGGATGATCCTCACCACCGACTTCGTCGGCAGCCGCAATAAGATGGCCCGCCGGCAATCCTATCTACACTATGTATGGCCAGGATCTCCAAGCTCTCGCCATCGCACCCTTGGGAACGCACGGACGTCTTCCCCGCCGCCCCTCACCGCCGCCGAGGTTGGTGCCATCGTCGATCCAACCCTCGCTTGTCGTTGCCACCATGAGCACCCTCTTCTGCTTCATAGATTTTGACCATGCCGACCTTTCCCTATCAACCCGGAAAACGTCCACTCCATCCTCCGCCGCGATTTCGAATGCTACTGTGGCCCTTGCGATGCTGGAGAAGACGGCGGTGGCAGTGACTGGATTCTGGAGGTGCTGGATCATGCGATATTCCCGATATATGAGAACACGAAGCGAACCTAAACCTCGGCCGACGATTCAATAGGATGGACTTCGCCGCCGAGAGCCGAAACTCCCGAGTAATTGAGTGGGAAACCGATTCAAATCAGCGATTGGGTCCCGTTCAACCAGGTTTTCTTATGCTCTCACGAGTGGCCAAGTTGGGTTGAGGCAGACTATTTTTTTAATATATATATATATATATATATATATATATATGTATGTATATATATATATATATGTATGTATATATATATTGAAAGCCGAACTTTAATCCACTGTTCAAAAGCTTTATTTAATGCCTTGCTTATATTTCGTAATGTCCTTATCTTCTTTTTATCTACGGCATCCTCTACGTACGCCCGAAAGCATTGTAAAAGAAGTGTACAAAAGGTTTAAGACGTGATCATTGCAGAGAAAAAGTCACTGAAACAGTGAAACCTCTAACTGAAACGGTCAAAACCGCAAAAGCGATGCTTCTATGAGAGTTTCCAACTTAATTTTCCTAATCAATTTAAGATGTCTTCAATTACAAATCAGTGCTATCCTTTATAGCAATGCCATAAGTGTGATACCACGAAGATCATTTTAATTTAATGTTTGCTATTCCTCCCGTTCTTTTCATTCAGTGGTTGGATTCTTTTAGTATATTGGGGTGGAGAATGAACTGATCTCTCTTCTTCCTTTCCTCTGGTAAGAGTGCAGGCCAACCAAACTGTGCCTTTTTCCTCCCTTGGAGAATAATTCTCCATCACGTGCACAACTAGGTTGCCATCTGGCAGCCAGTCCTCTGCTCTCGCAAGACTAGATACTTGACCACCTCTATATATTGCACTCATTTCGTGAGTGACGCCGTGTGATTTGATAAATTGAACTTTCGGATGGACAGCATGGAAGCGTTAAGCGATCTTGGTACGTTATAACTTTTTTGAGGAAAAAAAAGAAAAAAAAATTTATAATTTGAATCAACAAGTAGAGACGCAAATATTAAGTGAGCATAAGCTAAGTTCGCGAACTTTTTTATGAGCCTGTCCTGAAGTCTGCTGCAAATAATATAAAATTTGCCTCGTGGCTGGCCCATATTTATCCTTGCGAACCAGCTTTTAGAGAAGGAAAATGCTTAAGGATGCTTATTATTCATCTATGAGAATTTTTCTAGATCCAAAAATTGTTAATCTGTCAATGTTGTAGCCAACCAATTCATGTCTGATAACAAAACGAATTCTATGGGACGGCAAGAAAATTGTTTCACGTAGGAGCCCTGTAGGTAAGACCTGAGAATTGTACCGTTTATAAAAATAATTCATGCATATTACTCATAGGAATTATCTTATGCCCAGCGTACAAGTTTTGAAAAGATTAACATTTGGGCAAGGAGAATGTTATTTTAAAAATAATATTGCTAATTGCGATAGTTCGTTGGGTTTATTTATAGTTGCTTGCAAACTTCATATTTAATGATGATTCGTAGGAATCAAAATCAATCACGCAACACGAGATTTCCTTCATTTCAGTGCCAGGCTCAAAATCATGATCGTTGCACGATGCTTGTTGTTGTTATATATGGAGTTGTTCTTTCACGCAATCACGACATCATGCACGGTGCGTGGCTTAGCTATGAGACTGACTGACTCTCTCTCTCAGTTTGAACCTAGTCGGAGGAATCCAAACTCACCATCGAAAAAATTAGATAAATAAATAGAAACTGATATCAGTTCAAACGCAAATAGATATGTCTATGCGGGCGCATGGTTGCGTCTTAAATGAATGCTTCGTACGAAGCAGGTTCCGTCGCCGGGCCTCCCACACGAATGTGCTCATAGAATTAGCCGTCAGTTAAGAAAGCGATGCAGGCCGGCCCAGCGGCAGAAAGGTAATAATAGGGTAACTGGGGTCCTGCCCGCGACTCGTTCGCCTAGGCACCGCCTCTGCCCCTCCTTCACAAAGACAAAACCTAAAGAGGGAATAGGATGGTTCGAAATCCTTCCCCTTCGCCAGCGGCGTGAGAGAGACGCTCGTGTTTTTCCTCCTCCTCGTCTCTCTCTCTCGCCCTCGCTGCCCAAATCCGCCGCCGCCGCCGCTGCCTCCATGGAATCCCCCGACTCGCCCTACGCTTCCTCCCCCGAGGCCGCCCCTAAGCGATCCCAGGCCCCCAGATCTCCGGCCTCTGGTGAGATCAGACGATGCCGATCACTTCCTTCTCTTTCTCTTCTGTTATGCGTTGCGCTTTTTTGTTTTTTTTTTTTGTTTTTTCTTAAATGGATATCGTTCTTGTTGCTACGTGGATGAGATCTGGCTTCTATTCGCCATTAATTAGCTATTGTTTAGTTGATTTGGTTTTTAGGGGATGGACGATTGCGGCGTTGAAATTGATAGCATTTAGTCTGGTTTTGGTGTCTGAAAAGAATGTGGTTTTAATCGTGCGGTAGATTGCTCAAGGACTTGGGTGGTTTATTTGTTATTTGAATAATTGTTATGGGAGAAATAGGCTTCCATATGCTGCGAAGAGCCTGAATGGTTAAATTTGGTTTCCTTCAAGATCTTTCAAGAATATGATTACTGACTTCGTAGAAAATTAATAACTTTATATGACTTCTTACCTATTCTATTTAAAAATAAAAAACCCTAGGTTCCAGACATTTAAGATGAACATTGTGGAGATCCGAGTGTCCTCAAGCTGCTTTTAAGAGGAAATGTGGGATTGGCATTATTGGCAGTAACTAGTCTATAGCATAGTATGCCACTGTGTGGTGTTGGAAGTAGTTGGTTATGATCAACATTCTATGTCCTTGGCTCATTTTTTAGCATTACTACTCATCTTTACGCATTTCTATCAACATAATATATGACACATAAGCCTTGATTTTGTCAAGAACGTTCTTGAGGTAAAGTTTTTTTTCCCCAAGTAATTTGGAGGAAACATATGAAAATTATTTTTTACATTCTGTTTTGACTTGGGACATTTTGTGCTTATGTTAGTAAGGCCACTTTCAGTTTGCAAATAATGAAATGACCATTAACTGGTTTAAGTAGAGTGACATTGGGAAAGAAATGGAGGGTTAAAGCAGAAAGAGAACTATTCCTCCGTTTTCAAGAGAGTATGTTTATTTATCTGGGTTAACTGAGTTAGAAGGAAAAAGAATTGAGCAATAAATGCTCCCTGATTGTTCTGCGCCTCAATTGAAGTCCTTTTAATCCAAACATTTTTTGGTGGGTTAGTGGGTTTTATTCCTATCTAAACCAAGTGCAAGCTAAGAATCTTGCTTGTTCCTCCCAATGATGTAAACCATCAAACTTAGATTGGTGGCATTGGGTAACATGAACAATACAAGACGGCACAGAGACTGTGCCATTCTATTTGCTGAATATTGGGTGTTTTGGAAAGAAAGAACCTTTGAACAGTTAAAATTTTACTCGGACCTATAGGTCATCTTTGGATGCCAGACATTAAGATCTCCAAGACAAGAAAGCTGAGGTTAAAAACATGCTGGAAATGGGGTCCGTAGGGGGTATTGTGGCATCCAGCAACAAACCAATCCATGCTTTTAGGGATACATAAATTTTTTTTCTAAGGTGACTAATCTTATCCCTAACAGAAGGGGTAAGTTGTGCTGTGTATGCCCTGCCCTCTTAAAACTGCTCAACTCCCATTGGATATTTAGAATAGCAGTGGCACTAGGAATATCTTATTGGACTGATAAGATCTTCTGGTGTTCAAACGGGTGCCCAGCGAGCACCTTTTACACCCTAATTCACTTTAGTGTCATCTAAACTATACACCTTCCAAATTTTTTAGTAACTTAAGCTGATAAGTTACTTTCTTAGTGGTGAAACTTGATTCAACTAGCCAGGATAAATATCTGGGTTCAATCTATAAGCTTTACAACTGACTTTCTTTTTTATCATTATTTTTTTTAAAAAAAAATGAGAAGATTTTGTGTTTGAGAAGATTGACTTAGATGCATACATTTGTTTCTGTTGTTATTACTTGTCTCTGTACTTTTGTGGAAATAACGAATTTGCCAACATGTACTACTAAATAATTGTTATAGTACAGTATTTTTAGGTGTTCTATGTTGTTCTTGTCAAGGAAATTTGCTTAATCAGTTACCAGCCTACGTAGTCTTCCTGAGCTTGATTGAAATTTTAGATGTTTATAGTGATGCTGCAAAAATATTATATGCTGTACTTGGAGAAGATAAAACATGGCATTGAAAAATTGCTAGAATTAACCACTTGATGAAATTTGATGATTATAAGTGGTTGTAAGGAGAAAAAAATACTTTTATTACCATATCTAATAGTGAAATTGAAAACCTTCTTTGCATAAGGAAGAAGTACACACCTGATGATTTCGGTATATATTCCTTTGAGGTTACTAAAAACTTCAATATAACAACTATTATAGACTAAAATTCCTAACATCATTTTGTCTTTTGCTTACAGAGAACTTTTAGTTGAATAGCATCAGCAAATTACTTGTATATTATGAAATATAATTCACCTAGCCAGGATGCTGGAATTGCTTTTCACATCCTTATTGTTAATAGCTCCAACAAAACTTAGAAAATAATCGACAGAGCTCTTATGGAAGATGGTTGGAATGAACACAGCCTTTGTCTGATTATGAGTGCTGGCTTCATGATAGCATCGGCTTGCTATGTGGCTATTAGGAATGAATTACTATTGACATGAGGGATGATGATGGATCAGATACAGATATTAATTGGATGCTAAAAGTCGTATCCATATTTGTTTTAAATGGAGGCAGATGCAAATCAGATGTTGGCAGTTATGAATACAAATGATATAAATTGTATAGTTGACTTTTATAAGCACCAAATCAAACTTGTTACTTCATGGAAGGTAAATTAAATGAAAGACATGTTAATCTTGTCGCTTGTTTTCCTTTTAAGTTTATGTGATGAGATATATGAAGCTAAATAGGTTTATAAATGGAATCAACTATTTGGATATGGATTGGATAATCATGCATTTACATTCATATGAGCCTTTCTTTGACAGTCATGAATATAAATACAGAAGTTAGTTGGAGAATAAAATTTATACCCATATCTAGACAGGTTTGGATATAGAAATGGATCCACACATATTGTCTAATCCATTTTCACACTATTGATGTGTAATGGTTTCGATCTAGTTTGGCCAAAATCTTCTTACCTTCACTTCATGCTAGATCATGTTGCTTTTTTTCTGCGACTTGCCATTTATACTTGACAGAGAACACTTTGATCCCCCTTTTTTAATTCTGTCAATCATACTTGTGCCTCTTTGGTAATCTAACTCTTTCGTGCATGTGTGTATTCGTGCTTAATATCCACTGTCATTCTTGATCGCAGATGATAAAGTGAAACCAACACACATTAGGTTTCTTGTGTCAAATACTGCAGCAGGCAGTATTATTGGGAAGGGTGGATCAACTATTACTGAATTTCAGTCACAGTCTGGAGCTCGTATTCAGTTATCACGTAATCATGAATTTTTTCCAGGGACATCTGATAGAATAATCATGATTTCTGGAACACTTGGTGAAATAATAAAGGCAATGGAACTGATCCTTGAAAAATTGCTTGCCGAGGTATATGTTGTCTATATGGCCTTAATTTTGCATCTTTTTGAACTTCACTTTCCTTATCTGATGCTTCTTCTTCTTGATTAAACAGGCAGAAGAGAATAATGATGGTGAAAGTGGATCAAAAGTGAGGCTTATTGTTCCAAATAGCTCATGTGGTGGAATAATTGGCAAAGGAGGATCGACGATAAAGTATGTTTTGTCCAGACATACTTCATCATTAGTTATGTTTTCATTATGATGTTTGATATGCTTTCAATTCAGAAAAGATCTCTGTAAATCAGCTTTGCTAGATCCAAATGATTTACATCTATAAATTTGCTTTGGTCACAAGACTAGACTAAAATTAGGGACCAAGTGACGAGTAAGATTCATAAAGACAAATTTAGATAAATAGAATTATTTTTTTAGTTATTATTATTATGTTCAGTCTGTTCTGCAAATTGGTCAATCTGAATTGCCAAAAAATCCTTTGACCTGCGGATGGGTTGTCTGCCTCTTGTGTCATGATGGTACTTTACAATAATAGTATACATGCAGTGCATGTCTATTAAAAAAAAAAGAAAAAATATAGAAAAAAGTAATAATCATAACCATTGATCTTGTCTCAACTATTTGGTGCTAGGCTTATGGATCCTTATACCCCAAGTGTTCCCATTTAGGGTCACCACTACCTTGAGCAAGGGGTGCTTGAACTTGATATCAAATGCAAACTTGTTTTTTAGTTTAGCATGCTTTTTTTGCAATTGACAATCAACCTAACGTCCCTCATCCACCTTTTTCATGCGGACTTGGAACTGACATCGGTAGTGTTATTCAGAAAAAAAGTGACTCTAAATACATCAACAAAAATTTTTAATAGAATGCATGAGTAACAGAAATAAAATGAAAATTTAAGCAAAGCTTATGGCTAGAAATTAAATGTGTATGATATATCATCTATCAAGATCTGTTGTACCAATCTGTATTGACCATACCATTACCACACCAGTAAGGTATCAATATGGTACCAATATTTGATTCTATATGAACCAAATTGGTCTGAACCAAGTAGAACTGCTTCATACTATCTGAAATTGAGCGATAATATGGCTTAAAGTGAGAAAAAACATTACCATCCTATATCAATACAATGTGTGTACTGTATTGAACTAGTAATGTATCCAAATGGTCCTCGATACTGATTTTGTGGACTTTGCTATGTGCCTTTGGTTAACTTTTTTTTGATACTTTTAAGAAAAATATGTTATATTTGTTAGATATGAGATATTTTAAATATTGTCCTAGTTAAGAGATTTATTTGGAAAGAGCCCATTTATTATAGAGTATGCATTCAACATAAATATCTTATGTAATAGTTTGGGTGAGTGGGGGGTGGGGGAGGCATCATATACAGGTATGCAAATCTTTCGTTCCAAAACTACCAATGGCAAGCCAAGGACAAATTTAACCGTCAAAGGCACCAATATTCTTTTTTCCCCCTCCAATGTAGCATGGTGTGCAATTTTTTTTTTCATTTGATGATTTATTTTCTGAGATGTATTTATGGATATAATCATGCATTTATGCAGGTCTTTTATTGAAGATTCCCATGCTGGCATTAAGATATCACCTCAGGATCATAATTATGTTGGGTTGAATGATAGGATAGTGACATTGACAGGGTCTTTTGAGGAACAGATGCGAGCTGTCTATCTTATATTGTCAAAGTTAATAGAAGATGCTCATTATCCACAAACTTTAAATTCACCATTTCCATATGCAGGTGTGTCTCCAAAATTTGATATATTCAATTTGCTAATTTCTTGCTATCACTGGCCAGTTTGGTACCCATATATTTTGCTGGATTTATGTTTTTAATCTTAATTCTTTTAGATTCTATGAAGTTATCCACCTGATAGTTGCGAGAAGTTTCATTACCTTTTGTCTACAATTGGTGCTTTAGAATTTTTCGGTGTGGTTTTATGTATTATGTGTTTTTTCAGTTCTAAACATCTAAGGATCAACTGGGTTGAAAGACCTTAGGATTGATGCCAATTCTTGTTTCTTTATTAGTTTGCAACATTATTGTGCATGTTGGTAGTTTCATTTCTTCCCTTGAAAATATAGGGCTGGTGAATGAAATTCCAGATGAGACATGCTGATGAGTCATGTGTTAGCGTGGGGAAGTACTCTTATCATCTCTTTCCATTTTTTCTTCTGAATTTTATATTTTGAATGGATTCTAAGATAAGCTGCAAGCAAGAACAACTGCCCTAACATTTTATATGCATACTTGAATGAATATTTGTACATATAACCTTTTTAGTAGACATCGGTCTTGCTTTTAATGATCTATTGGGTATATTGGATTTTGGCTGGTTTGTGGCCATTAAAGGTTCCTTGACTAAGGACCAACCTTATAGCTGGCTATGGTGGTGAAGGATCATCAGTCACATCCTTGAATTTTTAAGTCATTTCTATCTAATATTTCTTTCCTGAAATCTCTTGGTGGTTACGAACTAGTGCACCATTAAGAGCAACAGGAATTCATCAATGAGAGGCTTATGATAAACAGGAAGAAGAAAAAAGGTTGGAGGGAAGTGATGAGTTGTTAAATATTCCACCAGGTACTAATCAACTTGGTCAATAGGGTATCAAGTTTGAGTAGGGGATCTTGATATTAAAGTTGACCTCGAAATGTTTTGAACTTAGGATGCAACCTTATCAAGAGCTTATGAAATCTCGAAGAATGAATGTTAGTTGAAAGAGTGGTGGAGGCACAATTCTTCAGTGCTTGGAGCTTGTCCTATTGTCTTGATATCAATTTGCCACTGCCTCAACTGAGTAATATGACAGTCAGTGATCATTTGATACTCATGAACAATGCGCAAGTACAAATACATCCTATATAGAATAAGTGTCATCCGTCATGTAAAAGCATGAGATTGTATGATAAAGATGCTGAAATCATGCTACATGACTGAGATCATGCACCAGTCCAACAGCAACTTTGAATCTGAGGTGATGCTCTTGGATTGGTGAAGTTTGTTCTGAAGCATGGTAAAAAACCATAAATGTTGTGTTGGCAGACGGATATTGGATTGACAGATTTCAGTTTCCAAATAATTTGTGTGGTGAAGGTTTGATTTCTAGATTTAAGGAACAAATGTTGGAGTGAATTATATGAAAGTTATTGTGCTCGTGATGATATCATACCCTTACATGTAAACTTGAAATGGACTCTATACCCTTATTTGCAGTAGACTTTAATCTACACTGCATGACAACATTATTTTTTGAGTATACAGTTTTCACAACTATTACTACAAGAATATGTGATTATTGGAACTTTGTGTAAAAAGTGGAAAAAATGTCCCAAGGAAGACTCGAATGAGAATGCTGCAGGGAAACTTCGGGAAATTGTTATTGATAGAAGATGTGCCTTTAGATAGAATCAACCAAAGAATCAGATTCACAGTAGATCTCAAGTAAATGAGTTAAAATTTGTCAGATCAGGTATATTCACATGTTCTTTTTAAGCAACTTTTTTTGTGTATGGCTCAATAAAAATTTATTCCAAGTTTTTCAACCATTTATTTTGGAGTTGGGTTAGTACGGTGAAAGTTAAGGCACAACTTAATGACATCTTGCGACCTTCTCGACATTGTACTCCTTGCATTTTCTTTGTGATATTGCTAGGCGGTCATTACCTCTTCACTAATTTCCTTTTCTCTGTCTTCCATCCCTCCATTAGCCTTTTTTGTCTTCATTATGCCCCTTCATCTCTGACACCTGATGAACCACCTTGTACTTTCAAGGTTTGTTGAGTTGAGGGTGGGAGGGGAGGGGACAGATCAGTTGGGATGGGCTTAACAAGGGGGAAAGTTAGGAGGAAGGACATTGATTGGTCAAATATGGTGGGATGGATTGTAAGACTAGATCAACTTAGGGGATGCTACTTTGTGATCATGACAACTTAGTGAAGATCCAAGGGCATTGATAGATTGAGCTAGGGTCACTAGGTTCAGGGTTGAAAGTGGATTGGATATTATCCATTCGGATTCATTTTTCGCATTTAAATTTATCAGGATATGGATACAAATTTGAGCATCTAGTTAATATTAGTATCTATATTTATATCCGACAAAGAAAACAAATATAGATATGGAACAGACAGTTATACGATCTGTATCCAAATATCTGAATTTACTTGTAATCCTTTTTAGTCATATATGGCACTTATGAACTCTTAAAAAAAAATAAGTGGCCGTATTAGCATGGTGTTTATGTTCCACTTAGTGATATCTTTGATTTTGGTGGCCATCAAGTTTAATTTTTTGACTTATATCCACTTTTGTATCTATACTTTTGATATCCAATTGTATCTATATCTGTTTAAACAAATATGATATGAAATTTTATATCCAGCCAATATCCATGTTTGTATCTGTATTCATTGAACAAAAATGAATACAGATATGGATACACTGATATCGGATCTGGATCCATTCTGTTTTCAGTCCCCCAGGTTGCATATAATCATCTTATAGATTAGTTAGAATTGAAATAATCTGATTGTCATGTTATTTTTCAGTAATGCAAGTCTTTTGGATCTCTTATTTCTAGTCATTTTGATTTTTATTGTTTGCCATCCAATTGATTAATTACTTAAATATGCTGCTGATGCTACCTGGAGCATTTGTACATGACATCCGAGATTCCTTAATTTTGCCTTCTACACTTCCCTCCCCCGAACCCTCCAAACCCTCCTTTTCTTAATTTACAAATAATATTAAGAATTAAATGTATAAGTTCGTGATGATAATGCTGTAATCAAGGTTTTACATCCACTGGGATGGGACTATCTTGATTTTTTTCATGGAATGAGATGTACCACAATCCCATCCTGACACTAGGAGTGGAGATGTCCCAGGATGCACTAATTGGGATGCTGGGATTTAAACACGTTTAATATAAATCTGATTCTTATATTTTTCCCCCTTTCTTATTTGAACTTTCAGGTGTTAATTTTCCAGGTTATCCTGGTGTTCCTGTGGGCTATATGATCCCCTCAGTAGCATACAGCACAATAAATTATGGACCAAATGGACTTGGGGGAAAATACCCAAGTAACAAGGTTAGAAATTTATATATGTGCATATGTATGTCTGTGATAATGGCAAAAAAGTATGTTCCATGGTTGTTTTGTCACTTTTGTGTGCATTTACTCATCTGTTTAGGATGGAATACTGATATTTCCTCTGTTAATTATAAATTATTCTACTATATGAAAGTGGATGAATACTGCATATTTGGTCATGGTATTTCAATTCCCTATATAGATCACTCTTGTGGTATAGGAAGTTACTTCAGTTTTAAACATTTACTAGATGGATATACCACACTATATGTCAAGAATCACTGTAGACCACAAGCACATGAGAAATTAAATGTGAATCAAGAACTTCTACAATATATTCTGATTTTAATTTGTTGCTTGTCATTGGCAGACGTGCGGTTTCTTTAAGTTGCTATGGATGCAGAACTCTAAACTTTTATGAATTTAAGATTTTCATTTTTTTTCTTCTTTTTAAACATAATCCTATTTGGACACTGACATCAATCATGGTGCCTAGTAATTCAAGAGAAAGACATTTAAAATATTAATGGGTCCTAGAATCACATGTACAATATTGATGATCAATCCTAACAAAGGATCTTTGTTGGTGCATCCAGATTCTTATGTGGACATTGAACTTTCAGATTTTTGGGTGAAGAAAGCAAAGAAATTGTTCATATGTCCTCCACATGGGATGGGTGGATTAAATTGATTGTGAATTTCAGCATAGCGATCAACTATGTCTGCTCAAGAAACTTCCATGGCCATGTTCTGTTAGCTATATTCGCCACCCCCTTCTAGTTCACCTGCACCACTACCTTCCATGGTTCCAACTCTGGGGAACTGCCTCTACCCCTCCTCATTTGTTAAGTTTAATATTATGAGTTGTCTCATTTTTTTGGCATTGTGTGATTAATTATTGATATTTTTGCATTGCTGGAATTGAAATTTCTGAATGTGCATAAGCTTGTTGGGCCACCCTTGACAGATACCCAGTCATTTTTGAGCATTTCCTTTTCAAAGTCCCATTTTATAATCTTGTTCTGTTTTTTGGTGGGCACCACTGAGAAGCCTTATCTGATATATTAGTGTTGGTTGTATCTGGTTCATGATGCCTTTGAATTCATCTGCCAGGGTATGATGTCACAAGCAATTCCCACAAGGTCACCTATGGGGTCTCATGAAGGCCAAGGCAGCTCAATCACAATCGGTGTTGCTGATGAGCATATTGGTGCTGTTGTTGGTCGTGGAGGAAGGAACATAATGGAGATAAGTCAGGTTCTGTATAATGCATCCAGTTCTTGAGTTTGCTCATCTTTAATGCATGATCGGTGCACATTAGACTTGCTCACAGGCTGGGTGGCTTGCTCGAGCCCGAAGTAATTTGGGCATGGCTTTCTCCAGGATTTAGCCTAACAGGCCAGGCCAGGCTGGAAAAATAAGCCTGAATTATTAAACAGGCTGGACTCGAGCTTGGGTATTGAAGCCCGGCCCGGATCAATTTTCTCTTAATCCAGGTGTTTTTTTAGAAAAAAAAAGGGGGTGGTGTCAGACATGTGTTAGCATTAAACCTCCATTTTTAAACAGTTTTTAAAATATTTTTAAAAAATTTGAAAATGAAAAAAAAATATTGTGAGGAAGCGTAAGGGCTGGTTTGAAGCCCAGAGTCTGAGTAATGGCCAGACTTCGGCCTAGAACGTAGGCCCTAAGGCCGGGCTGGGTTGGTCCTGACTTGACTAACTTATGTAATCTGGGAACAGAACTTAGTTGGGTCCTACCCATTGGACAGGTCTAGTCCACATAAACTAGTCCTCTTGTATGAGTGACTTGGCAGAAGGGGGATTTAAGACCCAAGATAAATGGTGCGTCTCTGTTTTCATTCATTGAGCGTATTTGGTAAAGTAAAGAATCTGTCACATTATAGAGAGTATTTATTCAGGCATGCTCATCTTGACTCCTCTTGTCTGCAATTGAAGACAGGAGCCTTTAAATAGAAAACATATCTCGGCCTTTAATTTGTTTTGAAAACCTTATCAAGCCAATTAAACTGCATTGTGATTTGATGTTATATTTTGAATATTAAAAAGTTTCTCTGTTGCTGTTCCAAAAGGTTTGAAGATGGTAGAACTTTGTTGCAAAAACTGCCATGTTATGAATCATGGATACTGGTCAAAATCATTCTTAGCATATAGGAATTATTGATTGAATATTATCATTGATAAATATTACAATTATGCAGGTTAGTGGAGCTAGGATCAAGATATCAGATAGAGGTGATTTCCTTTCTGGCACCTCAGATAGGTATCACATTTCTTTCATCCTCTTGTCTTTTCCCCTTCTTTATGACCAGGCTTGCTGTTTCCTAATTCCCTTTTCTTTCCAATGCAACATGAAGGAAAGTAACAATCACTGGATCACCGGAAGCAATTCGTACTGCTGAGGCTATGATTATGCAAAAGGTTTCATCTAATTCTGAGAGGTGATACATGTTGGCTGATAAGTTTCGTGCGATTCTAGTGGTTTGATGCAATTGCGTTCAGGCTAGATATGTACATCAATTATTCTGCTGTATTAGGTTCGTTAGACTGATGTTATGGTAGAGTTTCTTTGGGTACAAGGTGCTTAAAAGGCTTGTAATTTATGATACAAAGGGAAGAGGTAGAGTATGTTTCTGGTAGCACAGGTTGAGTGTCTTGTCGTTAACAGTTTTTGGAGGCATCTGCACAGAAAAGTAGAAGTGGCTTTCGCAAAAACAGAAGTTACATTTTGGTTTTTGAGGCTGAATTGACCTCGTAACATAAGTATCTGTTTCGACCATTTTGCTCAACTGAATGGTAGTTGATACTCTTAACATGCAGCATGAGTTCTCTTTATTAAATTAAACTGGCAAACTCTTGTGTGCAAATGTATTGTTGCTTCTATGTTAAAAATCTGAGAATTTCAATTATCTATGTCTAGGACTATTCTATAAAAAAAAAAAAAAAAAAAAAAAAAATTGTTTGATGAGTTTTCTGAATAATTTATACTGGGGGTGTTGTTCGATGTATGCCCGATCCTTGATATTCTGGATAAAGCGTGGAGTCTTTTGTCACAGCTGCTGTGGCTGTGGGCTTGGAAATCTTTTCGTGGGTCGAGTAGGATCTTTATCGGACCATTAATGGTTGGGTTGGTTCACCAACGCCAGCTGGTTGCCTTACGCGAGTGGGATGTTTCTTACTTGCGTTCAGCCTGATTTATGGTGGTTTTGGTTCCCCAGGGATGCAAACATGCTGCAAGAATGAAGACATTTGATCTTCCAAGGAACGCGCAAAGTTTGTTGTTCGGTTCCCACGAATAGTAGAATGAAATTACAATGCACCTGACTATCTCGTTCTTTATGGAATGGAAGCACAGTAGTATTATGACATGTACAAACCTGCATTCAAGAAATATTAGGTTTCATACAGCAACCGATGACAAACCAAACGCAACCAATAAACGACAATCGCGCAGCTCTCTATTTTCCTCGCGCGCAGCAAGTGCAACATAAGGCGGAAGATGTCAAACGAAACAATTCACCTCCAGGCGATATCTTGCTGGGTACGGTGTGTCATGCTGGTAGATGCAGGCTTTATGGGATTTTTTTTTCGAAGGTACTACATATATAACCGCATTTAGTGGACTGATTAATGAGACAATAATAAAATTTACAGATTGGTAATGGGACGCGGCTTAAAAAACTTCTGCCACCAGTTTGCTAACTAAAATATAGGCCACTAGGATTGCTAACTAAAATATAGGCCACTAAGAGAAGTACACCCAACTTGAGGACAAGTCTTAAATAATTCGTGCTTATTAACACAGTGACTAACACCTGTTAACCCCATTTGTTAATCTCCATTTCAAAACAACTCATCTCCTCTCCAAAGTCCGAATCCAATTTGCTCCAGTGTCTGTCACGTCCTTAGCACGGCAGGTTCCCTGTTCCCACATAAAGAATTGGAGCGTACGCCCTTTTGAAATGGTCGAAACGGGCAATGACCCTAACAAATAAATCAATTGGTGGCCACCGTTTGATGTCCATCGTGGAAAAATAGACGCATTATTGGCTGTAAAATATTTGAGCCCGGTCCTTTTTGGAGTATTTTAATGCTTTACCAACCGTTGGTTATTCCAATAGATTTGTCCCACTCGGACCTGGTAGGATTTGAGGGAGGCTCAAGTGGGAAGCTTCCCAAAGTTCCAAGTTGACTTCAAGCCACCCTACTTTATCTATCTTATCTGGCCACACTCCTCCATGCTTTTTCACCATCAAAACAAGAAACAAAATTCTTGAGCTCCGATCTCGCCCCACCCTAAGCTCTCTGTAAGGATGCAGTCGAATGGTTGAGCAAAATTCATCTAGGAGGAGGTGATACCCTTGGAGGGGCCTAGAAGATGATCTCAGAGGGCACTCCGATCTTCCATAACAACGACCCACAAGGCTTTCAGATGTACGAAGGAATAGACAACCCGATCCCTTCCCTGTCGGCCTGTCTGGCCTCTGGTGCCGGTACCTACTCCCAAACTCTCTTGTACAATCTTGCACTCCTTAGGGACAAGGTCCAACAGGTGCAGTCCCTTGTCAGCCTAGTGGTCTCCCCTGATCCAATCCAACAAGAGTCCTTAGGTGCAGCTGCCTCTGGTGCTGGCGCCATCATTCAGGAGATCATCGTTGCAGCCTCCTCGATGATGTATGCCTTCCAGCAGATAGCAGTCGATGCAGTACCTGCCCACGCTGGGGATGATGATATCTCCCACCCTCATGACATGAAGGCTTCCTATGATGGCTCAACTCAAGAGGTTAATGGTGTAGACTATATAGATCATGTCCTCAACAACTTCGAAGGTGGCAGGACAGGTATTTTTGGTGCTCAAACTCATTACAGTACCAATACTACCACTCCCATTGCCAGTGCTGAAAATAGTCACAGAAATAATGATATTAGCCACAAGCCAAAATCGCCTCCATCGACAGCATGCGATATAATCGAATTAGATGCTACTGACTTATTGGCCAAATACACACACCACTGCGAAATTTGCGGGAAGGGATTCAAGCGTGATGCGAACCTAAGGATGCACATGAGAGCCCATGGGGACGAGTACAAGACAAATGCAGCCCTTTCCAACCCCATGAAGAGGGGCGGTGGCGGCGCCATGGGGCGCAAGGACGACCCTCCTTTGGGCTTGCCAAGGA
This sequence comes from Metroxylon sagu, assembly GCA_017589505.3. Taxonomy (NCBI): domain Eukaryota; kingdom Viridiplantae; phylum Streptophyta; class Magnoliopsida; order Arecales; family Arecaceae; genus Metroxylon; species Metroxylon sagu. The sequence continues at coordinate 1,443,140 of JACVBY030000615.1, forward strand.
AGTACTCGTGCCCTCAGGAAGGGTGTCGGTGGAACAAGAACCATGCCAAGTTCCAGCCCCTCAAGTCCGTGATATGCGCCAAGAACCACTACAAAAGGAGCCACTGCCCGAAGATGTACGTGTGCAACCGGTGCAACCAAAAGCAATTCTCGGTGCTCTCCGATTTGAGGACGCACGAGAAGCACTGCGGGGATATCAAGTGGATGTGCTCGTGCGGTACAACCTTCTCCAGAAAGGACAAGCTCATGGGCCATGTAGCCTTATTTCTTGGGCACGCTCCGGTCGCGAATTACTTTCCAAAGCAAGGGAATTTGGAGTACCAAGAGATGCAAGCTCAAATGGTTGGAGGAAAAATTGCTTTAAACCAGAGAAGTTTAGGGGAGGGTAATACGTAGATTAACATATGTTCGTCGTTACATTATGCATTACATTATGAATAATAAGCTTCCAGATATTTTATAGGAATGGGTTCAGCATCACATGTATGCTATAAATTCTATTTTGAGTGTGGAATAACAAATTTCATTGCTAATTCCCAAATTCTACTCTCTTTTTTTCTTTTTTTTTTCTGCAGTTTCTGAACTTTCTATATGATTTATGCTTGCTGAAACTAGAGCGGAGGCACTGAAAACTAATTTGTTGGTTTGGAGATTTGACTTGTTAGTCATATTTAAATTTTTATATGGATCATCGTTATTTAATTGATGTCTAGCCTTTCAGTAGGTTAGACTTTAACATTTAGTCCTAATTGACGAACGGCTTAACACTCGGTCCATAATATCAGATTTTTTTAATTTTTAATCTCTCTTAGTATATATAACTGTATTTACTATAAAATAATTAAGTTCAGTAGAAAGATAATTATGTTCACAAAAATTAAATATTATATGATTAGCTTGCAGAAGCTAATTGTTAAAGTTTGGTCGGTATCAACTTGCCTGATTTTTAAGGTACCTAACATAGCTATAGAAGAAATAGATGAGCTTGTTGAACATAATAAATTGCAAGCAGAGAAACATCCCGAAACATGCCAGGTGGATCCAAGAGCAAGAGTTGCGGAAGCTATGGAGACGTGTGATCAAGTTGCCAGGGATCCCCTTTTGCAGCTTTGTATTACGCTTTGTTTTATCTCCACTCCTGGACTCCCAACTTCCTTATGAACCAAACAAATTGATGCCAACTTTTGTTTGAGCAAGAAGGTCAGAACCCAAACCTTTTATATACTAGGAGTAAAGGAAACAGGCTCCTGATCTTAGAGAAGCAATACCAAGAGTGAACAATCTGTGCAGACTTAAATATTAGCATATCCATTAACTGCATTGTTAGAACTTCTCAGATTTCTTTTTTTTTTTTTTTTTTTCTTTTGAGAAAAACAATGGAAATAACCCATCTATTCAAAGAAGGTTTCTGAAGCAGCCAATCTAATCCATTCCTCCTTGTACAGCTGAACATTTTTGATGATGGCTCGAACATGGCCAACCTTTTGTCCAAAGATCCTCCTGTTCCTCTCTTTCCATACTTACCACTACGCTGCCATGAAAATCAAATCCCAGCCACCAGCTTTAAAGTGAAAATAGCCATTCCCTGTCTCCATTCAGACAACTCAAAAGCAATGAACCCCAGAAATCTCTTTTAAAGGTGCTGAAGAACCTGTATGCTTGATTCTCTTTTTGAAGTTGCACTGACAGACTATCTGTAACTTGTTTGAGGTTGCCATTTTTTTGTGTTTACTTACTTCTATAGAGAAGACTATTGCTTTTTCCAGGAAGCTCTTAGTTTCTAAATGACTTTTCCACTTTTCTGGATTTCTAAGCAAAGACTACTCCTGATTTGAGAATTCCTTCAGCAAAATTCCTGTCAATTTCAAATGCAATAATATAATTATGTTCCACAGCTTTCTTAGCTTTCTGGATGATCTAGAATCCTGCAATGATTCTCTTTTTGAAGTTTTCTTCTTAATAGATATCTGGTTCATCTTTTATGCAAGTTGATCATTGCATGACAAACAATGATGTCATTCTTGATCATCAGTGCTTAAATCCCTGTTAGATGTATTTCATTTTTAGAGTTCTTTTTTTTCCCCATACGCTTTGCTTTGTCTATCTACACCAGGTCATTGATCATCAGTTTGATGTTTATAATATCTTAATCGCCATCTGGCTTTATCAAATGATCAACTGCTGATTTGTTGCAAATGTTTAGTTCCAAAGTCTTCTAGCTTTTAATGATGAGATCTCTTACAGCTTCAACTTTTGTGAAGAAATGGGCATTGACGTGAACTTAGCCTATCATAACTAGTAAATTGTAATATCACATAATACTCCTTAATTTGGCCGAAATATTATCATGATATCCCTTGACATTAATTGAAACATCAGAGATAATATATAGCTTGAGACAGACTCGGTAATTCTAGACCACTCCATTTTGAGAGGGCATGGTACCAATATAATGACCATTCAATTATTGATCGACTATTGTGGGATAAAGACCCAAGGAACTCTCCATGACGTACCACCCAAACACCTTATAGGAGGTTCGTGGTAGTGAACTGACCGATACTAGAGAGAAGCCATGAAAAAGGTCTCTTTTATCTCAGTAGCTGGAGAGATCTTCATAGAAATAATTGGAGCCTCCAGGTAAACACAAATATGCAGTTGTACGTTTACATCCCAGCAGAGCACTGAACCTGGGGAGATCAGTCGCCATACGTATATGTCTATCTACCAAGTGCTGAAGAGATTGAGACGATTAAAATGGACAAAATAAGAAATCTTTATTCCGTAATCATGCATTACAAGCTTCTCAGCATATTGAAGGCTATCATGCAAGTGAGCTTCGTTGGACTCCAGCTCCCAATAGAGATTCGAGTTTTCGCAGTGTTGTTGGTGCGGAACTGATAGGAACACCAATGGTTTGAGTGGTTTCTCACAAGTATTTCCATCAACTTCAGGGCACCAGCCAAATATGCCGAAGCTGGTGGACAGGTTACCAGCCACCATCATCATTAGTCCATCCAATCCGTGGTAGTGAGCCAATAGTTCCAATCGGATAGAAAAAAGTATGCCGGAAGTCGGTGTTCAGGTTAACAGCCACCACATATCCGTTCAACCCGTGGCAGTGAACCCGGGTCACTAGCCATCATACAATCATCAGCACCATCATCAATCCACCAATCCATCTGAATAATCCCACATCAAATTAAAAAAAAAAATTAAAAAAAAAAAAATTTAAAGAGCTGATAAGTGAAATACAATCACCACTCCTATCATTAATCCATCCAATCCATAATACTCTAAACTTGATCAATTTATACTTAAATTTTTAAAGCTACGCAAACTCAACCTATTTGAACCAACAAATAAGCTTAGAATGTTACAATAGGCTTTCGAGGTCTTCTTAGCTTTTTCATTTCAAATATTTCATGAGAGAAATATAATACTTCTAATTCACAGGGGTTTAAATATAATTATATTATAAAGCAAAGTTTGAACGGGAGACTAACAACATGAGGAATGAGACAGAAAGTTATACATTTTAGTTAAATAAAATTTCTCCGTTCTGCCAGTTTATAGTGCCGTTATGGGAATCTTGTTCCGTATTGAACATCCCTTGAAAACATAAGAACATAAATATATTAATTATAGATTCAGATACTTAATTGCAACTATTTCATTCCATGAGTTTGTAGCTGCCTTAGCATGCAGCATGATGGCACAGGGGTTTAAATGTAATTATCTAATACTGCAATGAGCCCCAGGAGTCAACGTTCAGGTTCAAACTAAATATAATTACACCCTATAAAATTATTTGCTATAAAAACGTCATTATAAGCATACACATTCTAAAATGTTATGAAAGACTTGCTTGTTATAGGCTTTAAGAAACACATGGAAGTGAAATTTTTGGAACAACATAGTCTTCAATCATCAGCTAAATCTCCACAGTTCTTCACGCGTCTGATATTTTCAATTCCAAAGTACCTTCAGAGCTAAGCTATCTAAGATTAATCTCTCATCATAAGACGCAATGTCAATTCTACTAACCTTCCTTCTTTGGACCATAGGATCGTTGCAAGGAAACATCCTAGGGTATTGAATTCAAAACTGGGACTAGTCCACAAGTATTTATTCTTCGATTTTGGTCTAAATTCTTGTTGTCATGCCGTAACTTTCAAGTCGTCCAAGGAGAAGAGAAAAAAAGTTTGCCACGACTAAAGACTTGATCAACAATGACATAATAAGTTATTAAAAAAATATAAAGTTAGCTGGTTGATAAGATGGGACTTGATTGTTTAGAAACTAATTCAAAAATCCTAATGATGGATAATTTCATTTCTTGTAACTCGTGTCATCAGGCTTAAATTAATAACAATATATAAATTGTAAGTGCTATGAAATCAATCTTAAAACAATTAAGATAGTAGGAAATTATGTAAGAATAAAACCAGAGTTCTTTTATAAAACATAATCCAAAGAATTTTAGCTTATATGGTCATAGTTGCCAATCTAATCCTCTTTTCTATAAGAAATTAGTTAAATATATATATTTTTTTGATAGTATGAAGATTTTATTTTTATACCTTATTTTATATTCGTATATTATCTCCATCTCAGTTATAGTCCAAGTTTCAAGACAAATTAAGTTTAATACTTGCAGAAAATAAGGGCAGCTATAATGAATAATATTGTAAAAACTAACGGTATTTAATAGTTGATTCTTAAGAAAAATGAGTGTTTAAGTTTTAATTTCTATTGATTAGTTTTTTAATTCTCTATATGTATAGACACTTACCTAATGTAGATACTTATCTGCTAAATATATATATTTTTATATTCTTAATATATATACTATTTATTTATTATATATATTTATTTTATCACTACGTATATTTGTATTCTATACAGTAATCCGCTCACCATGCACGCTTGCAAACGATCGGAAGCTAAAAGGAAACAGTGTAATGGTTCGTCATTAAAGCGCTGTCCGTGCGCGGTCCACGCGAATGGCCGGGCGTCGAGTCCCTTCACAATTAATGTCCAAAGATAAATAATGGTTTTTCTTTAAACAACCATTCTTCGTAATAAATGCCTTGGAACACCCTCGCCACCTCGCTCACGCCAACTCTGATACGGTGCCCGCACTGCACTCTAATTTACTGTAAGGCCTATAAATATGCACGCACCAGCCTTTTGTTCCCCTAAAGTCGCAAAATTAAATCGGCTACTTCCGAATGTAGGAGTTTATGAAATTTTTTTTTTTTTTTTTTTATAAAAATCATCACTCAAAATAATAAAATTATTCATATTGATCATCAAAATTTAATACGTCCACTTTATAGAGAGTCCTTTAATTTCTCTCAATGTTTTCTCTATAATAATAAAATATTAAAAAAAATATTTCTTTTCATGCGATCTGGAGACCATGACCACTATATATATAGATAGCCTAATTTTATTTCTATTTTAGCTCATCATAAAAATATAAATAATTTCTTGAGTCTCTACACATTAAAAGCCCACACCCTATCAGATACATTAAAGCTCAAATTACTGAATACTTAATCGATCACTTTTAATTGGGCTTAAATTTATTTGACAGCACGCAATACATAATTATTTACATATAAGCTCAACATTAGATTAATGATCCAACAATCTCCCACTTGGGCTATATATGTAACCTTATAATTATGCTTTGCCAGATATAACTGAATGAGCTCAAATTTGCTGTCATTACCAAAATGTATCTGCAACCAACCCGGTCCATTAATCATACCAACTAGGATTAAAGTGGTCTTCATTACATCTATCGTAACTCAACCCATCAATGGTCACATATGTTCATACAATTGAATGACATGGATCATGGTGTGGATGTGTAACATGGAAATTTTATGCAATGTGATCTTAACATGCTTATTTCCAATTGGTCCTCCCTTAAACCTTAGTGAGATCAGATTATACTAAAATGAGTGTAAACAAACCAAAAAAAACTTTATTTCTGCAAAAATAACCTCAAAATATTTATAAACTGAAAAAATGTCTATGCAAGCATCTAAAATTACAAACTCCCACTAAAACTGAATATCTTCAAGTGACATGACACCCATACGAGCGGTATGCTCATGAAACGTTTTGGGTGGCAATCCCTTAGTAAGCGGATCCGCAATCATGGAGTTTGTTCCGATGTGCTTTATAAACAATTGTTCACTCTGAACTCTTTCTTTAACAACTAGGAACTTGATGTCAATATGCTTTGATTTCGTTGAGCTCCTGTTGTTGTTGGAATATAGAACTGCTGACTTATTGTCACAAAATAATTTAAGTGATCTTTTAACATCATCCACTATGCGCAGCCCTGTGATAAAATTTTGCAACCATATTCCGTGATTGGACGCCTCATAACATGCTATAAATTCTGCTGTCATGGTGGAAGATGCTATAAGTGACTGTTTAGCACTCTTCCAGAAGACTGCACCTCCAACCAACAGATAGATATAGCCCGATGTAGATTTCATACTATCTTGGCATCCAGCAAAATCGGAGTCAGTATACCCAATGATCTCAAGCTTATCCGACCTTCAATACGTGAGCATATAACCTTTTGCTCTCTGTAAGTACCGAAAGACCCGTTTAGCTGCTTTTCAATGGTCTATTCCTGGATTGCTTAAATATCTGCCCAACATCCCAGTAACGTATGCAATATCCGGACGTGTATAAACCTGAGCATACATCAGACTCCCTACTGCTGAGCACAGGGAATCTTCTGCATTTCCTTCTTTTCAAAATCATTCTTAGGGCATTGATTGAGATTAAACTTGTCTCCCTTAGCTATAGGGGTATCACCTGGTTTGCAATCCTGCATGCCATATCTTTTGAGAACCTTTTCGATATAGCTCTTTTGTGATAATCCGAGAATACCTCGAGAGCGATCCCGATGTATTTGTATGCCTAGCACAAAAGAGGCATCACCAAGATCTTTCATCTCAAAATTCTTAAATAGAAATCTCTTGGTTTCGTGCAATAAGCCTATATCGTTGCTGGCAAGGAAGATGTCATCGACATATAAAACTAGAAAATATGTTTGCTCCCATAGAACTTATGGTATATACAGTCATCGACCAAATTCATCTCAAAACCGAATGAGATAATCACTTGATGAAACTTAAAATACCATTGTCGAGATGCTTATTTGAGTCCATAGATGGATTTCTTAAGCTTGCAAACCATATTCTTTGGGTCTCCCGACACAGTTTTCTAATTGTACCATATAGATCGTCTCATCAATGTTACCATTAAGAAACGTCGTCTTCACATCCATCTGATGTAACTCAAGATTGAAATGTGCCACCAATGCCATTATAATCCTGAAAGAGTCTTTCGAAGAAACTGGAGAGAAAGTCTCTTTATAGTCAATGCCTTCTCTCTGAGTAAAGCCCTTTGCGACAAGACGAGCCATGTACCTTTCCACATTACCTTTTGAATCCCTCTTGGTCTTAAATATCCATTTGCAACCAATGAGTTTCGCACCTTTAGGTAATAGGACAATATCCCAGACGTCATTATTCTTCATGGACTTAATCTCCTCATTCATGGCATCAATCCACTTGTGAGAGTTAGAACTTTTCATGGCTTGATGGAAGTTGATTGGATCATCTTCCATTATTCCAATGTCTATATAATATCCTAAACTTGGAAGTCTTGATATTTCATTTTAAACATGTTTTTATTATTAGTTTAGTCTTCTAATATGAATGATTTAAGTAAAATCTTGAAAAGATATGAAAGCTGAAATTTTGAAGTTAATTTGAGTTTCTCCCTTGATCCTTCCAAAAAGCTAATAAAGTCAGTTAATAGGGCTTATAATTAAAGTTTTTGTAATGATTTCAATGTCTGCTAGTTGCTTTTGATCCTTGGAAAATATTGGAATGAAAATTTTGGAGGTTGAAATGCATTGAAAGGACTTTTGGAAAGAGTTTTATGAGGGAAAAATAAGTTTTTGAAAAGGAAAATTGGATGTTAGCTGACTCTAGAGCTAGCTAACGTGAGGAATTTTGATGTTAGCTGACTCTAGAGTCAGCTAACGGATGGAAACTTGCTGTCTGAAAATTTAGGTGAGCTAACAAGGGAAATTAGCCGACTCTAGAGTTGGCTAACTCCCTGAAGCTCACTGTTTAAGGCTTAGAAAAGTTTTTGTTGCCACAGTAGTCGACTATTCAATCGACTACTATAGAAAAACCTGCTGTAAATTTCCTGAAAAGTGATTTTTGGAAAAGAAAAACATTCTATAAAAGTGGTTTGGAAGAGATTTTGACCACAGTGGCCAACTATTTAGTCGGCTACTATGGGAATTTTGTCTGTGGAATTGGTCTGACCAATTTCACTCTTAATCAAGGACTTCCCAGTGGGTCACCCATCGCTCTCGCCCAAGCACGCTTAACTGAGGTTTCAAGTGGACAAAAAAATCTTCTATGATTTGAGGATAATTTCACTCTTATTAGATAGCATCCATGTTGTCTAATAGGTGGATAACCCCTATCGTTCATCTGATAATAAAAATTGATCAAGGGCATAAGTGAAATTTGGTAAAAAAGTTATTTAAGAGTTTGATTAAGGGTAAAATGGAAAAAAAAATTTGAAGAGTAAAAATGCTTGGCAGAGAGGAAGCCGTATAGACTTTAAAAAGCGTGACTTAAGAGTGGAGAGGGACAAAATAGAAATTTCTAAGGATATTAAAAACCCATTCTTCTTTCCTTAGCCCTTAAGCCACCGTAAGAAAAGAGAGAAAAGAGGGAGAAAAGAGAAAGAAAAATGAGAGATTCAGCCAGCCATGGGAAAGAAGAGAAGAAGAAAAAGAAAAGAAGAAGAGAAGGAAAGGAGGAAGGTTTGGTGGTTTAGCCGTCTTTGTTAAGGTAAGTCCAAACCTTTTTAAGATGAAGAATGATATTAAAATCTCATGATTTAGAGGTATATGAAGTGATAGCATGAGTACGTTATAAATCTTTGAGTATGTTAGGAATTGAGGAATATTATGCTAAGATGCTAAGGCATAGAGCATGCATGCATAGTTTCATGAAACCCTCAGTGCACGTGACCTTAATAATGCATGTATGATGACTTAGGCCAAGAGATTGGTTCCAAGAAGCTAGAACAAGAGAAATAGAAGCCCTAGCGGTGTGCTAACAGCTAAGGTGAGTGGATTTTTCATCTAGCTTTGTGAAATATTTTATAGTAGTATAATGATATTTTGCTACAAAATAGAGTGTAACATGCTAAGTATAGTATCTTCAGTAGTCAAATATGGGAAATGAGAACACGACTATAATGTTATTATATTTTTACAGCATGTTTTAAAGCAAAGCATGAGTTTAAAGAATAAATATGGATTTACAGCATGTTTTAAAGCAAAGCATTAGTTTCAGAAAAAATATGAGTTTCAACAAAGCATGAGTTTTAGAACAAAAAGCATAAGTTTCGGCAAAGTATGAGTTTAAGAAAAAAAAAAGAAACATGGGCTAAAGCATGTTTCAAAGCCAAGAATAAAGTTTCATAAAAAACATTGTTTGAATAAAAACACATGTTTCAGTAAAGCATGGAATTTACTCTTCAGATTTATGTTTCAAAGAGATGCACGAGCATGCATGAAAATCAATGTTTCAAAGAAAGTATAGCTGGTTGTATATTAGATTATAAACTTATGTTGGAGTATTTTTACAGCATAAGCATAAAGAGCATGGGACCATCTACGGGGCTGATTATCCTGTAGGTTGTGCCATAACATGAGCATTGCACACACTATTATAGCCGGCACCTCCTTGCGACTCAATCGTACTATGATCCCGAGGCCAGGGGGAGTACAAGCTAGATCAGCCCAGTGGGGCAGGTTGCAAGCAGTCCAGTGGGGCAAGAATCATAGCTCGGTTAAGAGCTAGGTTACTATATAGCCCGAGAGGGCACAGAAATATAGGCACATGAAGAGGCAAGCAGGAGGCCTAGGGGAAAGGGGCAAGCTCACACCTGGAGTGAACCGCACATGTGAGGGGTGCCATATGGTGCGGGTCAGTACACTCACCCACTGAGAGTACACCTGCAGGAGGGCGACTATAGGGATGTATCTTAGTGGTAGCACACCCAGCCCATCATCATGAAATTTTATAATTGTGATATTTCTTCATTTAAGTTATATTATTGGAAGCATAAGCTAACTTATACGTTAACTTATTTCAATTATAAAGATTCACGTATCGATAGCAATATGTTGTGTTGGTTTTATTATGAGTTTTATAATGTGGTTCTTAGCTTTTTCCCATTGTTAGATGGTTATCCAGTCACTGGGACTTAGGTCTCACCCCTCTATCGTTAACATTTTTGGATTTCAGATCAGAGATAGCAGGTTGGCCCTGGAAAGCATGAAAGTGAATTGGGTTGTTAATTACTGGATTGTATATGTATTTGAAATGGATATGGATGGATTTGTATGACTGTAACCCTATGATGTATTTTGGACTTGGGTGGATATGAGAAATGATTCTCATTGTAGAATAAATTTGTGAATATGATCTTGATAGTAGCATTGTGATGAGACTATATTGACTATAATCATGTGATGAAAAGTGTGAAAAATTATATTTTATCCTAGCAGGGTGAAATAAATTGTGGATGTTATGTTATAAACAGTATGAATGAAATGAGCAGGTCAAAAGTTTTAACAGGTATAGTATTTTAGTGCATGTAACTTATAATAATTAGATAAGGATCGCTGGGGCTTTATGGTGCTTAGCATAAAGACTAGCAGATCTTTACCTAATTTTCATAAGAAATCATGCCGTCGAGAAGGGGGCTCGATAGTCTACCTTATGCTTTTGGAGAAATACAATGTAGTCATCTGGTATTGCATTTCTCCTCTCTCTAGTGAATCTCCTTAATGGCATAGGTTCTTGAGATGTTGGAGCTTGTTCTTTTGAAACAATTTCTTGAATAGGAGGTTCTCCGACAGTGTCTTGATCTATTATGTCTTGAATAAGGTCAGGAATGGGATCCTAATCAATGCCAATGATATCTGTGGGAATATCAACAAATTCCTCCTTAAAGACAAAGTCCCTAACTGTATCTCCCCTTGCAAGCTCAACATCCTCAAAGAATCGTGCATTTCCTGACTCGAAAATCGACTTACTTGTGGGATCATAAAACTTGTACCCTCTGGATCTTTCAGAGTATCCAATAAAATAGCATCTCACCATCCTTGAGTCTAGTTTCTTTTCATTAGGCTTATAAGGCTTTGCCTCAACTGGACATCCCCAAACATGCAAGTGCTTTAGACTAGGCTTCTTGCCCATCCAGAGTTCATAAGGGGTTTTGGTAATTGCTTTAGTTGGAATTCTGTTAAGAATATATGCTGCAGTCTTAAGTGCTTCTCCCCAGAGTGATTCTGATAAATTAGAATGACTAATCATAGTTCTTACCATATCTTTAAGCATTCTGTTTCGTCTTTCAGCAACACCATTCATAGTGGGCGAACCTGACATGGTGTACTGTGGGACGATACCGCATTCCTCTAGGAACTTAGCAAATGGTCATGGATGTTGTTCACCTGAATCATCATATCTGCCATAGTACTCTCCACCATGGTCAGATCTGATGCTTTTGATCCTTTTACTGAGTTGGTTTTCAACTTCAGCCTTATAATTTTTGAGCACATCTAACGACTGTGACTTTTCATGAATGAGATATATGTAGCCATATCTGAAAAAATCATCTATGAACGTTATAAAGTATTGTTGACCATTCTAAGCGATTGTAGGAAATGGGCCACAAATATCCGTATGTATAAGTTCTAAGACGTCCAGAGTCCTGTTAGCTTCAAATCTCCTTTTATTGGTTTGTTTTCCCTTTATACAATTAACACAAACATCAAAGTCTGTGAAATCTAAGGAATCGAGAATTTTATCTAACACAAGTCTCTCTATTCTCCGTCTGGAAATATGATCTAATCTCTTGTGCCATAATACAGCCGAATTCTCATTGGTTAATTTTCTCTTAGTACCTTATGTACTTAAATGCAGGGATTCATTAAATGAAGTAATTATATCAATTGAATAAAGATTATCGTAACCTGATAAATAACCGGAACCAACCAAATTTGAATCATGAAACAAACTAAATTTTTCATTTCCAAATGAACAAAAAATAACCATATTTGTCCAAAACAGAAATAGAAATCAAATTTCGTCTAAAAGATGGTATAATAAAAGTTTCATCAAGATCCAAATAAAATCCAGTCTTTAATAATAATCTAAATTTTTCTATTGCCTCAACTTGAACCATTTTGCCATCACCCACATAGATGTATCTTTCAGCATCATTTGGCTTTCGGCAACTCAGACAACCCTGCATAGACACATTGATGTGAGTTGTTGCACCAGAATCTATCCACTATGTATGTCTAGGTACCGAAGTTAAATTAACCTCAGAACAAACCAAATTAAGAAGCATACCCTTCTTAGCACGCCATGCGTGATAGTTAGTGCATTGCTTCTTCTGATGTCCTTCAGCTCCACAGAAAAAACAACCAGTGCCTTCCGAATCATTCGGTTTCTTTTGTTGTTTCTTTTAAGATGCCGTATCTGCAGCCTTATTCTTCTTTCTTTTCTTTCCTTTGTCCTTAGAAGTTGAGGCCAGATGAGCACACTCTGTCTTATCTTGCTTAAGCCTTTCCTCTTCATGAACACAGTGTGAGATGAGCTCGTTCAGAGACCAAGTCTCTTTCTGACAATTATAGCTCACTTTAAACTGGTTAAACTATGCCGAAAAGGATATCAAAACCAGATGCACTAGCAAGTCTTCAGAGAGGTCTACTTGTAAGAATTTATGAAATTCCCTTTAGTGAAAACCATCACCCAAAATAACAGGATCATTCATGTTGGATCACCAAGATAAAATTAAATATATAAGCGAAAGCGTACCTGAATCCATATCGATTGATTACCCTCTAAAGTCGAGCGGTTGGCCTTTCAGATCAACACGTCCACTTTAGAGAGAGTCCTTTAGTTTCTCTCAATGTTTTCTTTCTAATGATGGGATGTCAAAAAGAATGTCTCTATTCGTGCGATCTGGGGACCATGACCATTATATATATATATATGATAACCTAATTTTATTTCTATTTTAGCTCATCATAAAAATAGAAATAATTTCTTGATTCTCTACACATTAAAGGCCCACACCCTATCAGATACATTAAAGTCCAAATTACTGAATACTTAATTGATCATTTTTAATTAAGCTTAAATTTATTTGATAGTTCATAATAAATAATTATTCATATATAAGCTCAACATTGAATTAATGATTCAACATCGAAATTCTAACTATTGCACTCCTCTCGTTGCTCCGTGTCGGCGTCGAGCTCATTGCTGCCGGAAGAGCGGCTATCAGTGCCAGTGGTGGCGGAGGATGAGGTGGTAGTGGTGGCGGCGGCTAGTGGAGGTTTCGACACCGGTTAGGGCTCTGGATGCCGGGTAGGATATGGCTCCAGGTACGGTGTTGGCGAAGGAGGTGGAGGAGGTAATGCAAGTGGCGGAGGCGGCGACGGCGGTTCTGGCTATGGTTCTGGTGGTGGTAGTGGTTCTGGCTATGGTCGAGATATGGCTCCGGCTATGTCTCTGGAGGTGGTAGGGGAGTGGGAGGATATAGTAGTGAGGTGGCGGTGGTGGTGGAGGGTCGAGACATGGGAAAGGCACCGGTGGCTCCGGTTATTGGCTACGTTAGAGGAATCGGATCCAGTTATGGTTCCGAAGGAGGTCATGGGAGTGGCAATTTGTATCTTTCCCATTGCTTAGCTATTCTTCATCTACGTTAGAGGCACCTTGCGCTGTGCCATCGAATAAATTAAAACGGGGACCCCTGCCCATTTCTATCTCTGTATGTAATTCTGCATGCCGTCTCTCTTGTACGAGATGGTGGTGGTTGTGCTATATATTGAAAATATTGGAAGCAACTCTTGTGTTCGTACATTTTGAAACTTGGGCAGGGGATTGAAGGGATGAAAATAAGATGAAGGAATACTGCATCGAGGGGAGTCTGGTCCAATAGTGTCGCAGTTATCTTTAAGCCACTGGGTATCTCCTTCAAATATGGCCTAAACTTTTCCATGTAATTGATCATGATGACCTCCCTGGTTAGGAACACGATTTCTTATGGACCACCATGTAATTGGTCTCACGCAAGTTGCTTTGATTTCATTATTGGAGATTAGCAAGCTAGCATGCAACTGACTCATGAGAAATGTTGCCTTAGGTTCTAATACTAAGGCTTCAGTCTCGCCCCTTAAATAGGACCATCTATAATGGTTGACGCTTGTCTCTTGAGAAATGAAGATTCCACCCTCCAAAGCGCATGGTCACAAAGGTTGATTCTTGGCTCCACCATTTGTATCGAGAATACAACAAATGAACTTGACTCAGTCAGCCCATTAAGGGAGTTGAAACATTAACATTCTAATGACTAATGAATTTGATTTAGATTTTCTAGCCTTCATGGTTTTTACCTGGTTCTCCGTCTATCTATTTCCGACCAAATTGACCAAGAGATTTATTGCCTTAAGACACTCAAATAACTGCAATTTATAATAAAATTAAAATGACAAAAACGATAGAGAGATGTGATAAAAATAGAAGAACAAAGAAGAGATGAACTGAAATGGGAAAGGCTCCACATTGCTCACTGCATCGGCTGTTTATCTACTGGCTCATTAATTTTGTAATTATTAGAGTCGTGCATTTACTTCCCACGCCATCGACTCCCATCACCGGAGGTCATTGGTGCGCACCCTCGCGTATTTCACGTGTCAAACTATGCTTGCGCTTGGCCAAAAGAAAACGCTTCCCGTGAAAGCGTTAATTTGTCTAGGGATAATTAATTAGACGTTACTAATGGAAGAATAAAATAGACAACATGCCATACCTGTTAAAGGGGCTGATACATTGTTCATGCTTTATTTGGGGCATTAAAGGATGGATCAACTTGTGACCTACTCTGCTCTTCGTTTAAAAAAACCAGCATACTGGCATCCGCGGCGCATTAGTAACGGAAAACAATTTTAAAAAATTATATTTTATTTGAATCATTAAATATAGAATAAAATTTTACAATGTTGGAAATATGAAATAGTGAATATGGTAAAGTTGAAATATAAGATTTCTCTATGGGACAAAATAATAAAATCGCAAAACTTTTTTTTCTTAAATTCCTATTTGTAAGAAAAGCACACTTCAATAAAAACAAATAATATAATTTTAATAATTAAAATGAAAGAAATAAAATTTGCAAGCAAGAAAACGTAAATATATAGTAGAAATATATATATGTATATATATATATAGTATAAGAGCTAGAAGAGAAGCTTTAAAGAAAAATAATATCTCAATTGTATAACAAGAATAGAAACAAATTTTAACTAATTTAAAAAATATTTAGAAATAAAAAAAAAAAAAGATCCGATAAGAATGGTTAAGGGGTTGGAAGATAATTATCTAGCATGCACACTAGACTCTAGGGCTTCCTCTTGTCTGCTATTAATAGATTATGAATGGATTGATTTGTTTTGGGCTTAAAGAAACACTCAATTTTTTCATGAAAATAAAAATAGTCTAAAATATAATAAATTTTTATCCTATATAATTTTTTTCTAGATAGTGCTGTATATCATTTTTTATTTAGGCATTACAAAATTTAGTTTTCAAATAATTCTTTTTCTAAAAACAATAAATACTATATCTTTTGAGAAACAGTACATACAATAAATTAGAGCTAATTGCATAGCAGCACACAAATGAGTGAAATAAATGCTAATTTTTTTATATTTTTTTGATTTCAAGATAAGTAATGTTGAGTAATATTTAACGATATTGTCGGTTATTTAACGGTTTAGCATGTCCATATGGAATGATAATATTGGTGCAATAACTTTTTAGAGATATACCGTATCAGTCGTTAATTAACTGAAAAAGTGCTAGTTAAATAATAGATTATAGGTTAATTAATTAAAAAGGTGCTAGTTAAATAATAGATCATGAAGAGAGAATTTTTAATAATCATTTCAAAACATTTTCTTTCATGTCTTGTTTGGATTGGCTATTAGAATGCCTTTAAATGATTATTTTGAAGAGCAATGCGAGATAGCCGTTGACTAATAGATCGGATTAACAATTATCTGAAACATACATTCAAAATATTCACTTAAAATAGAAGATTGTTTGTATGATCATTACTTATTAATACTCATCGAAGAATTCATTATGTAACTTGATCCGTAATGCATAACATCGTGCTATTCTCATGCCCTAGCCATGTTCCTTATTGTTCTTTTGAGCTCTTTTTGTTGCCCTTCCTTTCTTTCATTATTTTGTAGAAGATAATCATCAACTAAACAATCCATAGATTCATTCCTAAACTATTTCTAAAATACAAGTTAAGAAATTCCCATCAAACTCCGAATCATCTCTTTGAATCACCCCTCAAGCATATCCCATGCATCCTTATGTTCCATCACTCCTGGGCAATATCTCATCCATGCATGCCAATTTTAGACCATCCAAGCATGGGTGCGTAGCTTGCAAATCCTTGACTTGTCCTAGCACTCTTTATCCCGGGTTAGGTTAATACATCCTTCGTTTTATTTGTGGAAAGAAAATCACGGACAAAATTATCAAAGGTTCACTCCTTAAATCCACCGTATCCGAATAAAACGCAAGTCCGACGCGTGCACGAAGATTTCTATGGAAACGGCTATTATCTACCGTCTATGTGCACGTGAGTGGATGGGATGACTTAAGGGGAGAAGATGAACGGCAGATCGACCACCCTCATAGAAAGTTATATACGTAGACTCGCAGCATTGAACAAATGAAAGATGAGAATCCGCAAGATCCTGAGCCTCGAAGAAAATATAAAAAAGCTCCGACCGCTGTAGCTCCCAACCTGGTTCCTTAGCTGCTACGCTTCTTTCTTCCTTCTCCCCTTCCCCAAACCCGCGTCGTCGCCTCTAGCCCTGCCCAAAACCTCCACCAGAAAATCGAAGAAAATATGCGAAAAAGAATACGATCTCCGATCGAAACCCTCGTCTGATTCCTTCCATCTCTCCGATTCTTTTTTTTTTGACGTCGACGACCTCCGATTTTCCGATGAACGGCGGTGCATCGTCCTCCAATCCGCGCCCGCCTGCTGCTTCCGCTTCTCCGGTTGCTGCGGCCCAGCTCGCTCCGGGCTTCCGGTTCCACCCCACCGACGAGGAGCTCGTCAGCTACTACCTCAAGCGCAAGGTCGCCGGTAAATCCCTCCGCATCGATGCCATCGCCGAGATCGATCTGTACAAGTGTGAGCCCTGGGACCTCCCGCCTCTGTCCCGGATCGTGAGCCGGGACCTGGAGTGGTACTTCTTTAGCCCCCTCGATCGCAAGTACTCTAATCGCTGCCGGATGAATCGCTCCACCGCTCACGGCTACTGGAAAACCACCGGCAAGGACCGCCCCGTCCGCCACAACAACCTCGTCGTCGGCATGAAGAAAACCCTCGTCTACCATGCTGGCAGGGCACCCCGTGGCGAGAGGACCAATTGGGTGATGCATGAATACCGGCTCGAGGACCATGAACTCGCTGCTGGCACTGGCGCCTGCACTGGGATCTCTCAGGTATGGAGGATAGTAGAATAGAAGGAGAGGAGACGGGATTTCTTTTTCTTTTACTTTTTTTCTTTTCTTTTAATCTTTTCTTTTAGGTTAAAGATATCTTGGTTCAATTTGTCGTTATTGAGTTGAATTTGGGGTTTGGGTGGGGAAGGATGCTTACGTTGTATGCAGGATCTTTAAGAAGAATGGCCCAGGGCCACAGAACGGGGCTCAGTACGGGGCTCCATTTAACGAGGGGGAGTGGGAGGAGGCCGATGGTGGGATGATTGTGCTGAGAGAGGATGGCGATGATGACTTCAATGATGCTGGAGAACAGGAACAGGAGTACTTGCAGTTGAATGATTTTCTGCTGGTAAATTTTCTGCATAAAAAATATACCCGATTGTTTATATTTTGAATTATTGTGGAATGCGTTATTCTTTATACATGTTTTATTTACTTGTGGCAATATAATAGGTCCAGATTATAACAGAGGAAAAAATGGTTCTAATTATAGTAGCCCATAAATTTTCCATTGCATATAAGTAGTGGCTGTTAAACTTGAAAGAGGCCAAGAAAAGATAATTTCTTTGGAATGTGAGTATTGCATGCATTGGACGTCATCTTACCTTTGCTTTTTATTGAGAAACTCTATTTCTTCCTACTAGAGTTGCTGAATTGGCACTCTGAATGAGCTGGCTTGCCAGTATTAAGTATTATTTTGAGGTCTTGGACCAAAAAATGGGACGAATTTCCTCATCCTCCTCCACACGCATGATGCTTCCACCTCCCCTCCTCCCCTATGGGTCGTCCCTTTCGTTGCTGCCAACTCCCTCCATACTGGCCCCCTCTCCAAAACATGCCCTCCCCCTTTTCTGCTACCATCTTCTGCTCCCATCTTTTTTTTTTTTTTTTTAAAAAAAAATATATTCTTTGGGTTTTTTTGGGGGGCTAGCTTATATATATATATATTCTTTTTCTTTCAAATCAGATAGGTTTATTGTAATTTTTGATATCACTGTAATTAATTAGGACTTCAATTCCAAGAAATCAAGGGAAGGAAAAACATTTTTCAACATTTCAAGGACCTTGGGATTTTAAGAGCCTTCATGAGGGAAAAAAAAATGAGAAGTTCATGCAGAGTAGATTGGCATACCCCCAGAATGCATTCACATGTTTTGTGTTCAGGAGCAATAAGAACATATGTACCATCAAAGAGCTAGTTATAGCACTATTTTCAATATTGGTATATTATTGTTGGATGAGTCGCATATAATTATAGCAATATTTTCAATTTTTTTCAATAATAATTATATGATTAGGTGGTATTTGGTAGAAAAATGAAATGATTGTAATTGTCATGTGATTCATATTTGTATGTAGTTTTGTACCTGTAAGTTTCTTATCTATTGAATTAAACATCATGCAGGTAATTATTCTAAACAATAAGGAAAAAAATCTAAAATATTACATTTTTTCTGGATATGTGTAAGTATTTTTAACATTTTCTTTCTTTGCTGAAACTTTTAAACTCTAATTAAATATTTTGAAACTATTGAAACCTGATGGGCTATACAACCAAGACTGAATTGAGATTTTTAACCTTGTTTATGCATGTTAAAGGATAGCTACAGGAGAATGATGATAGGCTCGATGAGCTTGTTCTAGGTTCCTAGCATCTCGGGCTTTGTTTTTTGGTCAACCATATATGACAACCACATTGAACCGAAGCAGTTCTTGTGTGTGGCTGGGTTGCATGGTAGGTTACTGACCCATATGTGCCCAAGCATTGTATATACATGGTTTGGGGCCTATACGAGTGACTACACATCCTTCTCCTTTATTTGCAATCTAGTAAGTGGCAGATTTTTTATATTGAATTAGCATACTTGAAAGTTGGGCATACAATATCGGGGGATATCGATCTTTTTTCACCTCACGATTTACATGTCATGCTAAAGTAGGCTTTCTAATTAGCATGGAAGTTTGTGGTTTTTTTCCCCCTAACATTTAATTATTTGTTTCTACTTTTTTAACTCATTTTTTGCAAATACATGAACCTAATTTATTTATCAATATTTTTGAATACGTACTGCATATATGCCTGGATATGCATCTAGATATCGCATATGCAGTTTGAGGGTACTATAGTTATTCACATACCTCACTACTTTTAAAACCTTAAAAATAGGTTACTTGCACTATTATCATCATCTCTTACCTGCTTTTATCATGCTAACTATGCATGATAGTCAAATGTATTGAGCTAGTTCTCAAAACTAGCATCATTTAAGTATAATTTATAGTTTAACAGGTTGAAAGAGGCTATTTTGTTACCGTCAGAATGGGTTAAATTTAATAGTGATGGATCTAACTGTTGCAGTGCACAAACTGGAATTGTAGGTGTTATAAGGAGTGATTCAGGATGCCCCTTTTTTTTTATTGGTCTACTGAGACTAAAGTTCTTTGTTGACAGAAGCTCGCATGATATTCCAAGGATCAAGGCAGTGTGTTTGGAGCAAACATGGCGAAAGGTGTATTATGTGGAAAGCGGATTCTATTGAACATCAACATATCAACATGATAAGGGTAGAGCCTTGTCACTGTGAAACATGTTGAATGATAATCTTGGTTTTAGTTACAAGATGTCTAAAGTTGTTGTAGAATTAGCTCAAATATAGACTAATCAAGTTGTTGATCTATTAGCTAGCATCAGAGGTTGATTTATTTCTTTGTTGTATGAATTCAAAATTTACTGGGTTTGATCTCATGATTGAAGAACCATTAACTTGATCTCATTTCTCAAGAGATCATTGAAACCTTGATGAGATGATTCAAAATTTGAATCAAATCATCTTCCTCTTAAAATCTATTTATCATGAATGATCTACGTTTATAAGGATAAACTTCAACTAATTTGAATCATCTCATCTTCTTCTTAAAATTTACTTATCATGAATGATTTACGTCTATAAGGACTGGGGTATGCATGGACTTGAGCCGACCTAGTTTCATATTCGGCTCTTGATTTTGAACCCCATCTTAACCCATTAGCTAATTGGGTCCATGATTGATTCGGGTTGGGTTTGTGCTTGAACCCAACCTGACCAAGTTTCATGTTTGAGTTTTAATTTTGAACTCATTCTCAATCCGATACGGTTGATTCGGGCCCATGAAAAAGATTTTAGATCGAATATGTTATCTGGGCAACCTGATAGCTAATCAGATATGGTTGATTCGGACCCATGAAAAAGATTTTAGATTGAATATGTTATTTGGGTCAGACCAGCCTGATAGCTAATCAGATATGGTTGATTCGGACCCATGGAAAAGATTTTAGATTGAATATGTTATTTGGGTCAGACCAGGGTCAAATATAACTCAGAGCCAATCAAAAAATGTTTAGATTTGGGTTAGGGATTAGGCTGAGTGAGGTCTGCGAAGTGAATAAGTATTAGGCTATAAAATTTATAGTTAAAAAATATAATAATTGATAATAAAATATGAACTTATAAAAAAAAATTTAAATAAAATTAAAAAAAAAGTTAACTTCAACATGAATTTTGATTTTTTTTTAAAAAAATTTCATGCAAGAAATTAAACATTCTTAAGGTGTAAGCTTACAAACCACCGTTCTTAGAAATATACATCGCTATACTCTAGAATATTGTAAATAGGATCCGTCCAAACAAAATAATGAATGCTTAGACGAGATGAGATGAGATAGGGATTAGATTAATTGAGTGATCAAACAAAATAATGAATGCTTAGACGAAATGAGATGAGATAGGGATTAGATTAATTGAGTGATCATTCAATAAATTGAGAGAGATATTTAAGATGAAAAAAAAGGGTTTTATATGATTCAGTCTTTCAAGTTGCATTGGATTGTGTCGGGCTTATTTTTTATTGTCTGAAAATACACAACTTGATCCAGCTTTCAAATCAGGTCCATTTTTTGATCCTAACTCGATTAATGGGGCTTCGTGAAACATTTGGTATGATTGATCAGCACTGAGTTCAATCTAGCCCATTTGTTGTCCTACAATTAACCAATAATTTCAATAGTCCATGAAGATTTTGATTAAACATACATTTATGGAGTTCTTGATGAGATACGCATAGTAGCTTGTCAGCTAATGAAGCATGAATGTAGATGTAGATACAACATGATATAAATTCATCAATATGACAAATACCAAATAAGTATGATACAATATGGCTAAGATATGATAATGAATATTATATATATATATATATATATATATATATATATATGTAAAAAATCATTATGATGCATGTTAGGTTATCAAAATAACGATTCATAGTTTATACAAATAATAATCATGCACTCATCATTTGAATCATTAGGCTATAATCGATTCATCATATAGTATTAATAACATTACAAAACAACAACAATAACAAAGCCTTTATCCCAAATTAGTTGGAGTTGGCTGCATAAATCTTTTTTCTTCATTCTGCTTGATTTTGAGTCAAAGATTTTAAATCTTTCTTTATCACTTCTTTTCATATAATTTTTGATTTATCTTTACCTCTTTTACTTCTATATGTATTGAATCACTCTTTCACACATGTGCATTTTTATGCCTATGTTGCCCATATCTAAACTATCTAAGTCGTCCTTTCCTTAATTTATCCTTAATTGATGCTACTTTCATTTTATTATGAATGATTTCATTTCTTATTCTATCTATTTCAACATTCTCGTTTCAGCTGTATTCATCGTGTTTCTAACTAACAAACATTCTTTACCATAAAACATAGCTGGTTTTGTGGTTATCCTATAAAATCTTTCCTTTAATAGGCTCTTTATAATCATATAATATTTCAGTTGTATTTCTTTATTTCATCCAACCTGTTTTTGTTAAGGTTTCTTGAGCATGCCTAAGAGTGAAGTGGAAGCGCATGGATTTCACAAATTTCTTAATGATATTTATATATATGAAACCCTTAATAGTCAAGATCTCCTTAACAATCAAATTAATAAATAGTAAATATAGGATAAGAAGAGTACCTATAACGCTAAATCCACTATGTTGGAATATCCATAAGGTGTCCAAGTGTTCACCCTCCAATGTTGATCCACACAGGAACTGGATTCAAGACTCTAGCTCCTTCAAAACTTTGATCCTTGATGTTTAATCCTTTCAAAGGATTTGATTGGCTTGTTTTTTTTTCCTTCTAATTTTTTTTTTCTTACAAAAAAATCCTTCAAAGCCTCTTGTCGTAAAGAAAACCTTCTTGTCTTGTCTTGAAGAAGACCTTCTTGTCTTGATTTAGGACAAGACATATAAGAGAAATAAGATAAGAAAGACAGAGAATTGATTTCTCTTTGGATGGATTTTTTTTTTTTTTTTTTTTTTTTCTGGACGTCGGGGTGCACTCTTATTTATAAGAGGCAGAGGGATGCATCACCAAGGGATGCATCTGATCCACATGCCTTATCATGGTGATGCATCTGATTCACATGCCTTATCATGATGAGGCGTGTTCTAAGGGTAGCGCCTCATTATGATGAGACACTAAGGGGAGGGGCGCATCTGAGAGAGCGAAAAGATCTATCCACTTAAAAAACTTATCCGATAAGCCTTATCCATGCGCCATCAGCCTTCTCAATCCGATAAGCCTTATCCATGCGCCATCAGCCTTCTCACGCTGATAATCTCGCTCCACACTTATTTTATTTTATGATAATCCAATGGTTCAGATTAAGGCACATCTAATGATATAAAAGTAAGGCGCCATCATCAATGGTCCAGATTCAGGCGACAACCAATGGTTCAGGTCCTTCATCCAGAGAGCTATCTAATGGTTCAAATCGAGCCGCTGATCAATGGTTCAGATTCATTATTCAAAGAGCTATTCAATGGTCCAAATAAAGCTAATTGGGTTTCAATTCTTGGCCAACCCACATTAGGTCATGATCTAATTAGATTAACCTAATACAATAATCAGATTCGAATCCAATTCGAATCAAGAGTTAGGGTTTGCAACACGTGCTAGCATGTCTATCCTGCAAACATGATCTAATCCAATTAGATCCTTAATCAGTACCTTTTTGTGTGTAACCCATTGGGTTTCACTTCTAGCCAGTAGTAGGTGTGGGTGCAAGTTGACCTATCATGATTAGACATTTCTAATCTTTATAGATCCAATCAGTGCGATCTCGAACTTGGCAATTAGAATTCTTTCTAATTGTTGATCAAATTAAACTCTTTAATTCAATCAAACTTGCAAGACAAGATTGATGTCTAACAACGTATCATGTCTACCCGAAAAATATGAAATTTGGTAAACATACCAAACATATCCTTCAGTGGCAAGTTATCGTGCAATTCAATTCTTTAATCATACTGCATCCTGAATAAGTATATGAGTATGAATCAATGTCAAACTCAATTATTTATTCATGTCTCTCTTAATCTTCTAATGATAATTCAATTAATGAAACATTAGAAACTCTTTCTAATTTTTCATTCTGCTTTGATGAAAGACTTTCTGAATCATCATAAGATTAGAACAAGTAGGATGTAGTCTTCTCTTACTAGAAGTGATTGATTCCTTATTGATCTACTTACAATCTTCGTACACAATCTACCATATCTAAAATACCTCGTACATAACTTAATGTTGAGAATGAGTGTAAACCAAAACATGGATTCATGTGCACAAGATGCTATGATGATTTCAGGTCTAAGAATCACTTTCACAACTCTCACTTAGAGAATCATCTTTTGACAAATAAGTAAGCATCCATAAGATGCTCTCTTGGTAGGTCAATTCAGTGAACTCATTCTTCCAATGAGCACTCACATCTTTGTATTAGTATCTCACAAGTGATTATGAGATCAATCACCCTCTACATCAAGCATACATAAGATATGCTAGTCTTTCTGGTAACATTGATCCCCGACTCAATGTACCAACGATTGGAAATATTTTAAATTAGGGTTTTAGGGTTTTAGATTCACTGGTATGATCTCATCATAGCCCTAAAACCATTGCCCTAATCATGGGGTTTATTATAATTATAAGAAGCAGCAAATGATGAAACATAATGCCTTTTATTTATAACCAGAATGTCATGTACATGATTTGAAAGACTAAAAGAAACCCTATCGCAATACAGATTGCGATTGACTTTTACAGCACAACTCTTTCAGTTTTGATTCTATAGACAACATCATCCTCAATCTCTCCTTATAAATAATCGATCCTAAATATTAAAAATGATCATTTTTAAAAACTTCAAAGTCCTTAATTTTTACTTTATAGTCATCTCTATTTTTAATTGTATTAAAATTATATCCCATGCATTCGTTGTCCTATTTAACCTAAAATCTTTAGTTTCTAATGCATTTCTCCATAATTTTGATTTACAATTAACCCCAACTTTAGTACATATAATATTAGTAACATTACAAACTTCTAAATTAACCATGCATGAACAAAAGGTCAATACTGATGGAAAAAAAAAAAAAAAAAGCTTTGCCCTTACCCTTTGAGGTATTGAGGAAGTGTATTGGGGGTATTTTTTTTTTTTTTTATAGAAAAGTATACATAAAAGAAGTATCTGTTATGCATCCTATAAGTATTAGACAAAGTATTCATAGGAATACATATTAAGTATGAACACGTTATAAATATTAAAATATCCATACTTGTTGCATAGGTTAAAATTTGAAAATCCATCCTTTAAAAAGGAGCGTACAAGAATCTCATGGCTCAATAATGGAGCATGGACTTGAATATAGCATATGGACATGACATGATATGGATATTCTAATCTGACAAATCTTGAAAACATAGGATGAGACACAACTACGATGTGTCAATGAATTCATATGTATTCTGCATGTACATGGTTTAATTGGTCCACAACTTTTAATAACTTTAAATTGCAGGCCCAAGCTTGACTAAAATTTCTTTGGGCTAGGCCCAAAGCATGACCTGAAGCTAGCTTGATAATCTTGGGGCCATTGTGGGCCCATTTCCAGCTGTAATACTAGTGTGGCGATTGTATTTGTACCAAAACTAGTACTTAAAATCCTTGTTTTCTGTTGTGGATTCCTCACGCTACTTTTTTCGACATTTTCCTTTATTTAGGTTGCATAAGTAGGTTACAGCTGATGTAACCAAATTTGCAAGCATCAATGATCTTCTTGGGGCCTTTTTTTAATTTGAAGAATAAGTTGTATCGATATATTCGTTTATTTTGCATCAAGTATTTGTATTTGGTTTAATTTTGACTACCCAAAAGATAATGATTGTAGTTTGAAAACATATTTCTTGGAACTCAAAAATATCTTCTTTTTTTTTTGAAAAAAAAATTATGATGTGCATTGTACCTCTGTTTAATCGTGATGAATTTCCTTATCATTATTTAGAACTCCTTTTTGAGGTTATTCCTTTCAATTTAAGTTTAATTAGCATCCATACAATCTGCCACTAACAGGTAGTAGGTAATTGAGTTACTGAAGTTGTGCTAGGTCATTGTTTGTAAGCAGTGATCGCCTGAGTTTATGAGTGCATGTGATGTCAAAAAAATCATATGCATGCATCTTAATTATCAATGGAGTACTTATTGAATGTGCATATTTGGTGTGTGCATCTAATGTGCATACTTCTGTGAAACTAGCAACTATAATTGTTCATATTTATATCAGGTATTGCTGGAAAAGAAATACATAATGTCCCTGTATACTGCCACTAATTTTCTTACATTTGCGCATGATGGCCATTACCATATGGGCAGTGTTGGTTAAATTCTTTGTTATGTTTGTCTTAAAGTGTTTCGTTATTATAGATTTAAGGTGGCTATGATTGTGCATTTTTCAGAATGATCACTTAATTTGTGGATATCCTTTTTAGTTGATTGTGTAATATTTTAAATTTTTGTACTTATTTACTTTTTGTTGCAGGCTGTTACTATTGCATGAATTGGTCAAAGCAAAGCATTAGTTTCAATATGTCTTTAACTGCTGTATGTACAACTTTGTGTGATCTGTTTAATGGACATTGTTAGGTGTCATTGTGTTGATTTTTTCACCATTGTCATTATGGTGTTGATTGAGTGATGTGTTTGAATATTTTTGTTTGTTTTCAGAATCAGTACCTGGACAATCAACTTGTAAATGATTCTGATTTTGTGGCGAGTCCTAATGGGCAGGATGGTGGCAGCCATGAAGAAGATCCTTCACTTTTACTGGAGGAGATACTGAATGACCCGGGTTTCAATAATGACATTGTGGAATGTACTGATGAACTTGGAGTGAAGAATGGTCCAGTGCTCAGCAATGATATGGTCCAAAATATTGGCATTGCAGATTGGTCTTATACTCTTCCAAGCCAAAATAATGGATATGTGGAGCTTAATGATCTTGCTGATACTGTAAATGCAGAAGACCCTCCTACTGAGGACTCTGCGGGTTGTCCTCTAAGGACTTTTGATGATTGGAAATCTGTGGATGGAGTAGATGATAGCATCAATTTACAAGAAGTCCTTGATCTGGAGGAATTCTTTGATTCTGGGAATGAAAATGCAAACCAGCCAGAACTGTTCCAGATGCCCCTGACAGTTCCTGATAACTATGATCTGCAACCCATTGATCTCAGGAATCCCTTATCTGGTGATCGTCCGTCCAGTCAACTGGCTGAGGAAAACACAATGTTTTATGATGCACATAGTAATGATCTACCATTTACTCTGGATAATGTTGCAGAAGTGAATCAGTTTCTGTATTCGCCCATTACTGATCCATCTGGGTGTGATATGGTGGATAACTTCATGGCCTACTTTGAAGCTACAGATGATAATTTACATGTTAATACTCCAGGTTCTTTAGAAAAGTCAGGGGGTATAAATTCTTCTATTTTGGACCAATTCAACCTCACTCCAGAGGTATGTTCCATCAAAACCACAAAACAACTTGCCATTTCTATTGTTGTGTAAAGGACGTAACATGCTATATTTTTTTATTTTTTATTTTTACAGTTTGATGGCATCAATTCTCAACCAGACAAGGTGATCCCTCAGACATCAGAAGCAAATGTTACAAGTGGCCCATCATCCCCTGCTAGATTACCTGATGTTGGCAATCGGTTAAAGACCAAACCTGATGTCAATATTACACCAGGTATGGTTTTTGAGATCTAATGTTCTCCCCTAGGAAATTAACTAGACTTGCATCATTAATCTTCTTGCTTGTAAAGCATAGCTATTATTCCTTAATATCTGATCATTTTATGGAGTGTCCAAAATTTTCTTGCTTGGAAACCATAGCTGTTTTTCCTTAATAAATTGTAACCTCTGAGGTTATTTAGTTTAGGGTTTCAAGACCAGAATAGACCTTTGGCGTACAGTCTAGCTGTCTAGATGTTCCAGGCATTTATTTGAAAGGTTAAATTTCTCATGGACTGAGCCTTCTTTTGAGCTTATACTGTTCTGAATGCAATGTCGTTTTTAAATTTTGTGGCGCAGATGTCCAAAGGAATGAGAGTAATGATAAAACTATAACGAAACGTCTTGTGAACATGTTGGGCTCAATCTCAGCTCCCCCTGCTTTCGCCGCAGAATATCCTGCTGGGTCAGAGAAACCTGTTGGACAAATCTCAGCAACCCATTCAGCCAGCTCAATACATGTCACTGCTGGGATGATCCAAATACGTGGTTTAACTATGACCGGAAGCACAGAACACTGGCCCCAGCAGAAGAATGGAGATGTGGGCTTCCTCCTTTCCTACAGCATGGCTGGTAATGAATCTAGAAAATTGGTAGGTTTTCAGCCAATTTCAAAAATGCAGGGCGGACCAGTGTCCATGGTTATGCGTGGTGGCTTCTATCTTTTCTTCCTCTCAGCATTGATTCTTACGGTAAGCTATAAAGTAGGATTGTGTATCTGTAGCAGGTAAGGTTTGTCTATTCCATTCATCCTGTTTTGACTATGAGAACATAACATTTAAAACTAGTTAGGGAAAGTGAAGGATCTGTAATTGCTGGACCTTATCTATTGCATGTTATGACATCTATAGCAACAATGCTATGATATTTATTTGTGGCTTTTTTTCAACTAAATCAAAGGGTGTGCAGGATGACCTTTATACCTTGACAATATTTCATGTGTAATTGGATACACATGATTTCTGCCCTTGCTATCTGTTCTCTCTGCAATTTCAGATATTATGTCCATTCATACATGATGAAATTTGTTGGCTTGTCGGATGTTTACTGATGAGGATCCGCATTTTTAGCATTGTAATTTCTAATGTGGAAGATTGTTGAGGCAAAAAATTGGCTTGGCTGACTTCAATTGTGGTTGCAAGAATGAAATATTCTGTTAGAAACCAGATGCCTACCTATGCAAAAATGACAGCATTCTCTGTGCAAGTTAATCTGTGAAAGCTTTGTCAACTTTTGCATCGCTAGTCATTTAGGGCCTGTTTAGTATTGTTGTTTCTGTTTTCGTTTCTCGTTTCTCTATGAATTAGGGTAAAAACCCATGGAGATGACCATGTTGAAGGTAGCATTTCCGGAACCTTTTTTCTTGTTTATATGTTTACATGTTTTTGAAAGCAATAAATCTCTATATGCTACCAAAGCTCGAAAGACTTCATTAGCAGCGGCTTCATCGTACATGTTTGGTCTTTCATATCAGCAGAAATTGATTCGTAAAGATTACTGAATGAGCAGATTTCGAAATGATATAAAATTATTTTAAAAAAATAAAGTAAAAGTTTCGATAACTCCAATTTACATTTATTTTTGAGAATTGAGAATCGGTTACTCATTTCACTAATCTGCCATTTTGAACTATTTAATATTTTCATAGAAGCCAAGGCTGCAAACAAACAGAGAAGCTTGGGCTGAGCTCCATATTTGCTTGTTGTGCTCGTTCAAGCGCACATTTTCGGGAGCCCAGTTCAACTAAAAGCTGCGCTCGGCCAAGCCAACTTTCAACATCGAGCTGGGCTTTCTAACAAGGTTAACATCCCGTTGCGTTCTGGGGTCTGAAGTAGCAACAAAACAACAGCCTCAAGACTTTAGACTGTAGACTGGCTGAAAAACAAAAAATTCTGGTGATGGAATGGACAGAACAATGAAGCTTAAGCCTGTACAAGGCTCAATGCACAAACAATCTTTAAATTAAACATTGTATATGGGGAACATAAATATGCACCTTCTTCAATGTGTTGATTCCAGCTGATAAACAATTACCTTATGCACAAATAAAAGAAAAAGAAAAAAGAAAAAGTAGTTACCTAGATGTTTTAAAATACCGATCTTCTCACCCAAGCTATGCCACTTGGATGACCGACCTCTCTAGCTACCAACAGCATGCACTAAAATAAAGTGAGATTATTAGGCATAAATATTAGGAAGTAGGGCAGCTCTCATCCTTAGATTCGTCGCATAAAAAATGACTAAGATACATTATGACATGCTAGGGGCTTCCAGGGAAGACGGTTTGAATAAATGTCAAGAAGCGCTTTGAGTAGAATTCAGGGTCCACTGCTGAAATGGAAAGGGAATCAAATTGAAGGGATTTGTAAGCACGCTCGATCTTCTTAGTCATGTTGTATTCCTGCAAAATGTCAATGATCCCAAGGTAGAGAACTACATCATACACCTCATGGAATAACTGGGTTTCATCTCCTGCTGGAATATGCTCTGCCCTTGCAGGCATGTTGACCCCGAGCTGGATTTGTAGCCTGGTTGGAGTGAGCATTTAAATTAAGATCGTCAAATTTCAAAGATTGAGAACAATCCTCGATATTACAAACTAAACCCTATCCTTCTCATAGAAAGCATTGCATAGTATGGACGGACAAGCTTCTCATGGGAGTCGCTACAACAATGTGAAGGAAACGACTCACCTTGCGGTGCCAGGAAGTAGCAGATCCACTTCCTCGAAACCAGCAGCTGGGGCTCTTAAACGGCTGCCTCTTATATGAGGACCCACAACAACACTATTTCCATCACTCCCACGTGGAACCAAAACAAGGCCCTGTGGGTAGCTGAAAATCTCATCCTCTTGAACATCTGAAACTGGATAATTATTGAAGCGAATTACTTTCATTTCCCATGCAGAGTGGTTTAGGGCTTTTAGCAAGAGATCGATACATATGCTAAAAGGCTTTCAGTAAAATATTAAATTTGCACAATGTGGTAAATGACTAAAAGGACCACAAATCTCTAGGGCTAAAAGGATCACTATTCTCTAGCATACAAAAGCTCCTTCTGTTTTCTAGAAAATACACTGATTCAAGAACCCAAAATAGATTTGGGTTGATCCTGGAGGCAGGACAGTTACCCCTCGCCTGAACTTTGAATCTTAATCATGTCCAGCTATTGGGAGTGGCATAGCCACTAGATTAAAGAAGATTACAAGAGTGTACTGCATTAACTGAAGACTAACATACAGATAAATTTGTGTATGAGTCTGTGTGCAGGGTCAGGATAAAATTACACCTTTTTTAAATGGAACAACAGGTTTCCCAATTGATGACTTGGGCTGTTATATGTGATTTAATACCTCTAACTACTTACACACCAAAAATCATATGATTTGAAGAACTCTGACCTTTACATCTAGTGGTTTAAATAACATGCAACAATATATGTTTTTTTGACTATTTAGTGCATAAGTTAGAAGTCTGCAAATCACATAATTTTTTATGCAAATAATTTAGAGATAATAAATCACATCTAATGACTTAAGTCATGAATATAGGTCCTTCATCACATAGAGAGAGAGAGCGCGCGCGTGCTTAATTTGACTACACTCAAGCGTATATCCACTCAAATCCAGTTAGGTCTAAATTAAATAATAGAGGTTCCACATCAATGATTTGAGCTGTTAAATGTGATTAACTACCTTTAAAATATTTGCATACTAAAAATTTTGTGATTTGGAAATGCTTAGTCCATGCATCAAAAAATTAAAAAAGATGTATTATTCTGTATTATTTAGACTGTTCAATTTTTTGACCACTTGATGCATAAACATTTTGGACATAGTAGATCATATCCAACCGCTTGAATCATTAATGCGAAACACAATCATCCCATCTAAAACGGACCTAATTTGCATAGAGATTTTTTTTTAAGTGTAGATAAGTCAAACTCTATCTATATATAATGCCTCTCTGTATATAATATGGATACAATACACCATCATGGTGCAATGATGGTGCAATGAATATGGATACCATACATCATCATGGTGCAATGCAAGCAGAAAAGTAGAAACCAATAGTACACAATGTGGATATCATGTATTAAGCTACAGCAATCTGGTAGTTTAGGAAAGGTGTTAACCTCTCTGCATATTAGAATCTAATATAACATGCGCTAATTTCCAACATTTAGATTTTATTTTCAGACAGTTTTTGGTATTTTGGATGCAAGCAATTTGTAAAGTAATATTCGAAACAATCTTACAGAAACACGATCATTTAAGTGGTCTAAGGTCAGGTTTTTCCTGCACTAAAGCTTTCACAATACAAATTCTGAGGTTACCCATATATAAGCATCTTTTGCAATATCCAGTAATCCGATACCTCCTTATCTCTTCAATTCCAACAAAGCATGCATATTGATAAGACTTGTTAAACAGATCATCAAGTATGAAAATGTATTATCAAGTCAACTGTGTATATATCAGGGGGGAATCCAGGTAAATAGCATAGATGAATCTCACTAGGTACTAGATTAAATAAATTGCTCATCCTATTATTCAAGCATAATATGCTGGACTGCTGTTGCGAACTCCTTCCCTGTTAAGTTGAAATTTTAAGTCTTTCAAATGGAAATGTTTAACAACTATGAAGAACTCACTCAATTTTCAGGGTTCACTATCAATCCTCTCAATGACATAACCCAGTTTTTATTCACCCACCTTCTGCGAAGTTTTTTTTGTCCCAGAAAAGAGCAAAGCGTTTCACCCTACCTCACAAGCAAGAACCTTATTTTCCTGGTAGTTTTAGTAGCTTTCTTCTTTTTTTTTTTCACAAATAAGAACAAGTTCAATGGAAGAAGATAAACCAATTCTGTGTGTTATTATGAATGTCATCACCTTCCTCTGAAAGGACAGTTAATCTGTCTGTAGTCACACTTCGAGATCGCAAGTGCTGGGGAGCTCGATAATGGACACCTAATAATAGGCTGTAATCCATTATGCATTGTGTTTCTAAAAATTTGCTATCAATCTCAATCTGCCTGCAAGAGAAATTGATAAGAGTATGGCAAACATCTACAGGCTCTAAAGAGACTGTGGTTCAATTAAAATATTTCAAAACTATATATGAAGGCACAGGAATACCACCATAATGACAAGCTAAAATCTTGCATTCAACAATGGAATGCCAAGACTTTAAATACAACTACATATATATAAAGAAAACACTAAACAAAGGGTTGTAGGATGTTACATGTCCAGGTTTTAAAAGCCCAGAAGAACAGGTACTAGAGAGTTGCTATTCAAACTTCAAATAACGTTGAAACCATTTAGAGTAATGTGTTCTGAATCATGGATAATTTAATAAATTCTGATGTACATCCATCAAATTTCCCTTATTAATAATTATAGTACAATCATAATTTTCAATAGATCAGTTTATATATTCTGTTACTTGCAATTATTCGAGTTATTTCGAAGTTGATTCTATTTTCTCATGGCCAAATAAA
The DNA here is from genome assembly GCA_017589505.3 of Metroxylon sagu. Classification (NCBI taxonomy): domain Eukaryota; kingdom Viridiplantae; phylum Streptophyta; class Magnoliopsida; order Arecales; family Arecaceae; genus Metroxylon; species Metroxylon sagu. The sequence goes on from JACVBY030000615.1 coordinate 1,476,514, forward strand.
AACGCAAACATATCCATTGGCTCCTTCAAATATGGGAATATCTTACCTCTAATTTTACCCCCTTAACAGGAATGTTATTCGATAAGCATGTTGTCTTTCATGGGCATAGAAAGTGCATTTGCTTTAGCTATCACTTTATCATGCCACTGTCTATAACACACTTAGAGGTTGCCTTTCTCATTGCATTAAGAGTGCCACATCCTTCTCAAAAACAAAAGGTGACATCATTGAACACAAAAGAAACAAACAAAAAAAAAATCATGCAGTGGTGCAGTTTTGCTATTTCACATTAGAAAACCAAATATTTCCCCCATGAGGTTTTTATGGTAATCAGAAATGTGAGGCATGAACATGTGTGAGAAACACACATATTGTTCAATAACACAATATATTATACAGCATGTAAAAAAATCATAATTATCTGGTCTTTTCCCAACTATTTGGGATTAGCTTTATAGATCTTTATATGCCAAGTATTCTATCTAGGTAGGAATGCACATTTGGTTGAGCTAGCCCATTGCCTACTCGACCTAGCCCACATTACAAAAAGGTTAGGCCAATATTTTTATAGGGTGGGCTGAGCCTGGGTCACAAGCTTCTAGCCCAATTTAAAATTAGGTTGAGCTTGGACCAGTGAATTATAGCCAGATAGTCCAACCCCGTACTTTATATATATATATATATATATATATATATATATCTGATCACCTTCCCCACTCTTGTATCAACACGAATCCCGGAGCCACCCACCTTTATTACTTTTTTTATCTTTGGGATTCATGAACTTTATGAATTTAAAGGTGAAGGAGGTGATCAGATTTAGGCTTGGCTACATTCGAATGTAGTCAAGTCTAGAATCCAGTCAACTTTTCTACCCTTAAATTCACACGGAACTCAGAGCCACCTCTTTTTCACTTTTTTCATCTTTGGGATTTGTGAACTGTGTGAATCTAAGGGTGAGGAAGGTGACCAGATTTAGGCTTGGCTACATCAAATGTAGCTAAATCTACTTATACATACACACAAACAAATAGAAAGAGCTAGACTTGGATACATTCGAATCTAGCCAAGCTTAAATCCGGTCATCTCTTCCACCCTTGGATCCACACAGTTCATGAATCTCGAAGATGGAAAAAGTGGAAAAGGTAGGGTGGCTCCAAGATCTATGTGGATCCAAGGGTGGGCGAGGTAACCGGATTTTGAACTTAGTTACATTCGAATGTAGCCAAGTTTAGCTCTCTCTCTCTCTTTCTATTTGTATATATATATATATATATATATATATAATATGTTGTATACATGTATACGTGTATATGTATATATAGATATGTGTGTGTATTACATAATATAGTAAAAATATAATAAAAAAGTATAAAAAATTTGGCGGTCGCATGGTTAAACATACTAATCTTCTCCCAAGTAACAATTGTATAAAAAATGAGTACAGATTTGGAATTATAATATGACTATAGAGAGGGAATGAGAGTGACAATTTTTAAACTTTAATTTATTACTAATTTGGGCTGGCCTAATTTCAACTCAAGCTCACTTGTAACAGTGGAGCTAAGCCCAGGCTCATACATGTTGGGTTAAGCATAGGCTGTGCTGAACTTGGCCTAAATGTCTACTAACTTGGGTTAAGCTTAAAACCACCTATAGCCAACCCACCTGATGTGGAACCCCATGTCTAGGATCACCTCCAAGTTTCTTCAAATCCTTCCTCACAACTTCTATCCATGTTAATTTAGGTTTCCCCCCTTTTCTTACAGCCTCCAAAGTAAAGTACCTCTTATAGAAGCCTTCTCAAATCTTTGTTGGATGTCTATATTATCTCAAATGATATTTCTATCACTTTATCCTTAATTTACACAACCCTTACAGCTTCTCTAACATATTTGTTTCTTAACCCATTCTTCTTAGTTTTACCACACATCCATCTTAACATTCTCATTTTTACTACATCAATATTTTTTTATTTTTTTATTACTAGCACTTTGAGCCATACAACATTGTAGGCCTCACTGTTGTTTTATAAAATTTTCTCTCACATCTCCGAGATGTGCATCCATCACAAATATTCCATATGCATTTCTTCACCTTATCCAACCAACTCTTTGAATAATAATCCTAAATAATGAAACAATCAAAAATGGTATTTCATATCTATCAATCTTGATTGATATTGTCTTCATTTCCATTTTCACTAGAATTATATTTCATAGGGTTGATGTCAGGTTGACAACTGGTCATAAAAATGTCAAAAGCTATGAAATGGATTAAATTTGATACCGCACATAAAATAAGTTAATAGTACACCTCTCCTGTGGATTAACCCATACCCAAAAAATCCTTCTCTTATTCCTTCTTCAAAATTTCTACTTTCAATCATCAGTGAGGTGGGGAGCTGGATTTAGATGTGCTTAATCATATTCTAATAAAGCACCTTTTATTTTAAATCTTATATCCACTTATGTCCACTATATAGATAATTATAAAGCTAAATATTATGATAACAAAGGAAACACATGGCAACTAATAATCCAATTAAAAAGCTACCAAACTTTGAGTACAAGAACATCTCCAAAAGGATTCTAGTATGGTAAGATGTGAACCATAGCATCAAACTAGGGCAAATAATTGAGAAGAAAGAATATTACCTTTCTATCCTGGAGCCAATGTAACACAGTTTCAGCATTCCAAGAAAGGAGATTAATATAACAGACATAAATGATTGTGCATCAAAAGTATAAAAATGATTCTAAGAACATTTCTTACTTTAGTAAAGCATCGCGCCAATAAGGTTCCAAATAGAAGCAGTAGTTTAGATCCAAATCTTTAAGTGTTGTATTCTCATTTATTTCAACTTTGTCTGTCGAGCGTCCCAGGGATGACCCTTTCAAATCAAATCTTCGATGAATTCTCAATTCTGTGCAAAACATGTTTCCCATTACTACGAACTGGAACTGCCATTAGAAAAAGTGAAGAATGAACAGCTGCTTTAACTCTGCAAATGCAACATTGATGCTGAAAAAAGAATGGTGTCACTAAAAGATATGTAAGGGAAACCTTCAAGAGTACAACAAATATGTGCTAAAACTTACTACCAGACCACCTAGTGGACCTGAGACACATTTTAGTGAGAATAGGTATTACCTTTTGCCCACTAGAAGGTTTCACCCTGTGGAGACCAAAAAATTTAGTTATGAGTGTGTTTTCATGTGTATGCACATGATGGTAATAGTCCGGAAGCATCCGCAATAGAACCTACACAATTATAACCCATTAGTAACTCCAAATTGTTCATGATTTTGAACAATATAAATCATGCAAATATCATCCAAGAGCTGTATGATGATGAGCTAGATAGTTGGTAACTGACAAATTGACCAAAAAATAGAATATTGAACTCCAAGAACCAAATAATACATCGGACATGCATACAAATGGACATCATATCTAACTATTAATATTTGTAAAACTAAGTTCCAGGCTATGCATCACTGCATGAGAGTTAGTGTTGCACAAAATCAAGCACATTAGCTTCTCTTCAATTCGCTAACATTAGGAGCAAATAAAACTAGTTAATTTGCTATATATTATGTCAAGCAACAATATTGAACTGGATCGAACAGAGATCCAGAAGAAGTGGGACTATCGAAATCAAAAATTTGGGATGCCAGTCTTGATTGCAGCAGAAGTTTAAAACACTGTTATCACAACAATTGTTGGCCATCCTCATATCTAGGAAATATCTGTCATCACCAAGATAATATGCTTGTGACAACATAAGCACTACTCGTTTGGCAACTCAAATGCTGACCAGGTTTGCTTTTAGCTGGCTGGAACAGAAAGATTTAAAACTGCGTACATAGATTCAGAAATATAGTTATCATGCACCAAGTCAAATATGTTTTTCAAATAAATTCATCAGGACAAAAATGAAGGTAGTCATATACAAAACAGACTAATGCTTTCGTACAACATCAAACAATCCGATTTTCCTTTGAAACAATTTCCACTTTTTAACTATAATCCCTTGCTACATGTAGATCTATATAATATTTGAGGAGACAAACACCTTTACTTCAGATTTGCGGAGGGTCTTAATCATGAACCGATCATCTTGAGAAAGAAAAAAGACACTACCACTCTTCCCAGGAGAAGAAAGTTCTCTAAGTGCAGCATTTCCACAAATGGACATCATGTAATCTGCAGCATCTATCTTAAACATCTCCCGCAAATTTCTGCAACCAAAAGATGAAATGAATATGTGCCAATAAACCTTATGCTAACACAGGATTGCATATGCAAAGATACACCAATATATGCCTTCTGAAATGGAAATGCACCAAACACAATTAGATGAGAAAATCTCATGATCTGTTTCAAAGCAGTGTGAGAAAAGTCAGGCCCAACCAGCCTGCTGCATGATGTTTAACCAGAAAAGTAGTTTTTGACCAGCTAGAAATATGCTCAATGAAAGCAGCTCTGTTTCCAAAAACAGTTAAACTGCATTAACCAGTTAATTTCGAGTTAGCTGGGTCAGATCTGCATGAATCTTGTGGTCTTTTTCTAGATGAGATACTTAATAGTTAATATGAAGACTGACACATGTGCTAATGGGCTAAAATATTTTATATCTACAACAGTACACTGATGCAATTTCATTCTAGACTGGTTGTCTGAAAAATTTCATCAGAAAAGCCAACTTTTTGATTCAATGTCTAGCCCAATTCAAGTGACATGCTTTATAGGACAGACAGTGTTAGACTTCAGACAGGCCCACTCACACACCACTAGTCCACTATTTCTCCTGTCTATGACCACCCTCTGCTTACACATTGGCATCTGACTGTCAAGACATGAGGGAAAAGTAGAAAGGCAGATCAGGCCTATCCACTTGCATCATAAAATAGAAATTTCCCTGCATAATGTGTTTACAATAAATAATAAAGGCCACACAAAATTGCACATACTATAGATAAATGATTGGTAATGTATTAATCAGAATGTTTGTGATTAAGGACCAACAAGCTAATATGGGTTCTTCATATGGTAGAGCAATAAAAGGCCATGTACAGACAATTGATTACATAAAGGCAGAAAGAGTTGCAAAAAGGATGTCAATGCCCCTATCAAGGTGAAGGGTAATATTTGACAGAGCAATTCTAAACTAGGGATCAACCCTCACAAGCAGCACTCAAATACCAGGATTAGCATCCCCAAAATGTCTAGGGACCTGCCAGGCATGTGGCCTTTCAGCCTAAAACTGATTCTTTAGGGCTGTTTGTGAGAGTTATTTGTCACTTTAGTTATTCCAAAAAATGCTCTTTTATGAAGTGATGGGCTAAGATTTCAAAAGGCAACCAACAAAAAAACTAACAACAAAATACTATATATAGAATGTAAAGGACTTAATGCGCTAAAAAGAACGGAAGGTTGAAAACAACCACGACTCCTAATGAACAGATTTCCTTTCAGGTACCAAGTAATTAGCGTAGTTACAGAATAAGAAAGCAGATTGTTTATAGGAAATCACCCAAAAAAAAATGCAGACGTTCATTAGTGCAACCAGCCAACAAAATGGGGATAGCTCATTAAATGTAGTTAATAGTAAATAAGCTAACAGAATGAAAAAGCAAAAGAGGAGTGCCGACTGCACTTCCTTACAAACCTGAAAACCATAGGACAGTAGTCTTTCCATTTAAAATCTTCTGCATGATGAGGAGGTGCCAACTGTGAACCCGCTTTAGGAAAGTTCATCCAAAAGCTAGCTTTGGGACCAAAATCTGATGCACGAACTTCGCGCCTTTGTATTGGAGTAATTTTTCCTACAGTATACCTAGGTATTAAAATAAGAAATATCGAGCTTCAGTCTTATAGAAATTTCCATCAACATAGCAAGACATCTTAAGGATTTATTGTGCTTTTAACCAAAAGAAATTGTCAATATATCTTGTAGGATTTCTTAATGAAAAATAATACTAGAAAGTTTTTGCATATTTTCAAGCATAAGAGTGGGACAGTATAAATAGCTCTGCTTGTAAAGCAAAGTTGAAAATGTACTAGTTGATCAAGTCAAACAACCAATTCAAGGATAGCAAAAATATAAATAAGCTAGCATTCCCATTGCATGCGATATCCCAACAAAAATAGCAATGAGAGCAACAATAAGAACAAATAATGGCTTTTGAAAACTTACTGCCATTCACTCAAGGAAACCTGCTAAAGATAGTATCATATTTAATGAACTAATCTTCATAACTTTTCACACTGATGTCTCCGTTATTCATCATCTCATTACCAACAATAATTAAAGTTATGATGATAATGCTGATAATGATTATACTGTACTAATGATTCTCGAGACAATGTTGAAGATGAGAATCACAGCGAAAAGGAAAAAAATTATAATCATGAGTATCTTCTAAAAATCCCCAGCAAGCAAAACTCTAAGCAAAATGCTTAATTGATTAAGAAAGTCCACTTTACACCTTTATTGGTAGAATTAATTTGTTCAGGAATAACAACGAAAAACAATAATTAAAGGAGAAAGAGTGCATGAAAATGCTTAAGTTGCATATCATGACAAATTTCAGAAAGTGAATATTATGCGGAAGACTTCCATATCATATGCAATGATGAGTATTTACATGATTCTAGAATACTAAGTAGAGGCCCTACCTCCCATTCGCTTATCATCTAAGAAGCTATAGGAAGCAACCTAAATATTAAAAATGTAAAGCTTAAAGAACATGAAAAATTGTTAGAAATCCAACAAGACATCTATGCTAGAGAAATTCATGACTCCTAGCAGTTGACTGCATTCAAAATGTAAAGATCAACAAGAAGGGAAAAGAGAAATAAATTCATACAATTATATCTGTTAAGTTCTATTGTTTGATCCGCTTTCCGCAAGTAAATAAATCACACCATCATAATTTTTTCTGGTGTTGGAAAATGTTGCATAATCAGTTATACATTGTTGCATGTGTATTTATTTTCATATATTCCTTTAGTGATTTTATTTCCACATCCAGGGCTCATCATTTGATGTATCTATGTATCACATGTTTGCATCCGTTTAGTGAACTGCTGCATAACTAAATCACCATCGCATTTGATCCCAAATTTACAGGGCATAACTGCAACATAGCCATGAAGCTTCTTCTTGGGATTGTGATAAAGAGTGGTTCACCCACTCATAATTAAATATAAATATCAACTAAAATTTATGCAATTATCCACATCAGGTTTTGCTAACTGTATGCTAGTTGCCACTCTCACCTATCACAAGACAACCGCAAGCTGACATCACATGAACTTTGAGAGACGTCATTGGAACTATTGTAGACAACTGTAGATAGAACAAAGTTTGGAAGAACTGTGGCTAGAAACAGTACTCTCCCCCAAATTTCACAACTGGCTGTCAAGAGCACCAAAACCAAGATCAATAGGCCTGAACTTAGAATTAGTTAGTTAATGATGTGGTTAACTCTTTAAGCACAAATCCAGGGGTAACCCTTTTTGCATTTCTCTAGAAGTCATATAGGGTCTTCAGTTCTTTATCCCAGTCAACCAACCTCTTTGTGCACAATCCATCCAACATCAAATTGATTTCACCAGTACTGTGAACCAGCACCTCTTATTTGTTCACTCTTATATTTGTATCACCTTCTTACAGCATTTTACATCTGATTATATTTTGTATTCATGTCCTTATGTTGATCTTATTTTAGAGTGAATGAGTGATATTTAATTGGGCAGTCAAAAAGACCTTCATGGCCAACATCCGCTCCAGAACAATTAAATATGATGCTACTACAATTAAAATTTCTTAGCAAAAAATATGGAGGCTATATTCATTCAAAATGAACATTTAATGGTGATATGTGATCATTGAACCCTTCTTGACATCCTATCTGTTGAATCTTTCTTGTTCAGTTCTCTCCAGACAAATTATGATGACAAATTTAAACAAAAATTAAGAATGATCTCCACTTATGGTAGAAAAAAGCTTTCAGTTACTTTTTTCTGAGGTTTTGTTAGTTTGCTTTGATGCTTAGGTTATGGTGCATGTTAATAAAGGGAAATAATCTTGAACACATGATTTCCACTACCAATTCATTCCACTACCAATTCATTGTTCATCGAATAAGAGAGAATGCGTCAACTAATTTTGTACATGATACAATCATAGTTGCATTAAGGAAATGATCAGAACATGACTGTAATACATATAAAAACATGCCATCACTGATGGTCCCATCAAGGTGGCAATACGACAATGATTTTTCAAATTGTGATTACAAGACATATCACAAACATACCAATAAGTGTAGCAACTTTTAAGTAAAATATTCATAACAACAAACATGCCTTTAAATAATGCATACAGCATTCTTCAGAGTTTTTTCCTTTGTTTTCCCATTAATTTTTTTTTATAGTTTTGTTAAAAACATCATCCATTATACTACATATAGTTGATGCATAAAATGGACATCTTCTTCCAGTGTCAAAGTTTATACACTGAAAGCTGTTGTGTTTTCTCCAAAGTCTGTAGCACATCACGTGCTCAAGGATCAATTTTTTTTTTTTCTAAGTATGATTCTTTTTTCTTTTGCTGGCAAAAAGAGATGCATGACATGTGACCTGCCAGACAAATGATCAGCTAAGAATTGGCACATGTTTCCCAATTATCTGCAATAGTTTCACTTTGTCACAATTCAAAAGCCAAAAAGTTTCAAAAGTTTAAGGAAGTTAAAGCAAACAGAATCAATCAAATGTGCAAATGATATAACATGCTCAGATAACAAGCAGAAAGTTATGCAGTGATCACTTGTAAGTCAGCCAACAAGAATTTGGTCAACAAATAGTGCAATATATGTTCCCTATAAAACAAATGGGATGAACAAGAGAGGAAAAATATAAAGTAATGCAGAATGAATGTGAAGTGAATTAAAAAAAAAAAAAGATACAGTATTCTAAAACAGGCAAGGTCAGAGGAGCGAATATTGCCTGATTCCAAGCTGCAAACTGAGCATTAGATCATAACTTCTGTGGCCCTTTATTATTGTCTTCCCAAGCTTCTTTATTGTCTTCCTTTGATGTCTTTTTGCTTTTTTAGATGACATTGGAAAGCTATTGTTGATTACTATTTCACTGATTAATACACCTTGCATGTATTCCCGTTCCAGGATTGGAACATTTGTCTCAGCCACCTTTTCATCATTTTCTAAAACAGATTCACCTGACATATCATGTCCAATAACTTTTTCAATAGAAACCTCAAGACTCCATCGCCTTTCCAAAGACACATTTCGGAAGCGAGATTGCTCGAAACTTATAAGGTTTCCTTTAGGAAGAATACTGGATGAACCACTACCTGAGCCCTCAGTCTCCCTGACCTTCATGTTTCCCGTATCAACAGAAGAAGAATGAAGGATACGTGAACCATGTGTCTGCCTTTTCAAATCTGACAACCCTCGCTTTCTTAAAGCATCGATGTAAACCTCCTGCACAGCTGGAATTTTGCATCCTTTTGGATAAAATGTTCCTTTTCCATCCTTCAAACCCCTGGTCCATGTTCCAACATAGCAGCCACCATCATTCCAGGTGTAGATTCCAAATCCATGCATCATGCCATCTAGCCAATTTCCTTCATATGTGTCCCCAGTTTTCCAAGTAAGAGTTCCCTTCCCCGACAATTTTCCTCCTTTCATATTGCCAACATAGATGTTTTCAACAGCCCAAACATACTTACCAGGCCCTTCAACCACTCCCTGAATCCAAGAACCTTCAAAGACATCTCCATTTGGATATGTTTGACATCCTAGCCCATGTTTGAGATTTAACTTCCATCGTCCCTTGTAGGTCAAATTATCTGGACCAACATATGTGCCAGTACCATGCAAATAACCACTGGAAAATTCTCCCTCATAAACAGCTCCAGAAGGCCATGTGATCTTCCCATGCCCGTGTCTCATCCCTCTTGTCCATTCACCCTCATAAATGCAACCATCTGACCAAATGTATTTTCCTGACCCATCTGGCATGTTGCCCAACAGTGTTCCTGAATAACTGTCCCCATTTGGAACTATAAGCTCGCCAACTGTAAAACCAATGTGTGCACTGGAAGAACAAGCATCCTGCCCATTGGCAAAACTAAGTGAGCGCTCTTTGTCACTAACACAACTAGTGTCATGGGGCGGTCCAATACTTCTGGAACAAGAAGGTGCTTCCACATCATCAGCAAGGGTCCCAGAAGCTGACATGCACGAAGTCTAAAAGAATTTGGTCCTTGGCAGAATATAAACTTCAAACAACCACACTGGATTAGGACAAAAAAGATGATATAAAAAATTCTCTATCACATTACACAAGCTAAAAGTAAAATCAAGCAATGGTGCAAGGCATACGAAATTAAAATTGCATTCTCAAGATGATTTCTCAGCTGAGCTCCAAACAATCAAAGAAAATGTGGTGTACATATGCATATATACAAACATAGATACATGCATACATATATACATATATACGTAAAGAATGAGAGCTTGACTTGGTTACACTTAAATGGACTGTCCACTCAAATCCGATCAAGTTATATTACATCAGCGATGATTCAAACTGTTGAATGCGATCTACTAAGTCTAAAATGTTTGCATATCAAAAATCATATAAATTAAAAACCTCTAGGCCATGCATCAAGTAGTTAAAAAATTAAATAGTCTAAATAATATGAAACAATATATGTTTTCTTTTTACCTCTTGATCAATATGTTATAAGTGATAAATTATATCTATTGGCTTGAATCATTAATGTAAAACCTTCATCATCTAAATCTATACTTGAGCAGATCAAAGTGAAGATCCTCTCAAATGTAGTCAAATCAAGAAAGATAAAAAGTTTGACTTGGTTACAATCAAGAGAATCTCCACTTAGATCTGGTCAGATCAAAATTTGGATGACGAAGGTCTCATATCGATGATCTGAGGAATTAAATGTAATATACATGTATATGTATGTGTGTGTGTGTGTGTGTGTGTATAGTTGTATATATGTACATGCATATATGTATTTGTATATAGGTACATGTACATACATACATATATATATATATACATATATACAACTATATATATATATATATATATATATATATATATATATATATATATATATATATAGTTGTATATATGTACATGTATATATGTATTTGTATATATGTACATGCATATATGTATTTGGATATAGGTACATGTATATATGTATTTGTATATATGTACATGCATATATGTATTTGGATATAGGTACATGTATATATATAGAGAGGCACTGACCTCTTTTACAACTATTATTTTTTGTTATTCCCATCATGGTCAAACGACACATGGGTACCTTTTTCTGTCCAGAATTTTGTTGTTATTTGTTTATATGAAACAATGTTATCTGTCAAATTCAAAAGTTTATTTCGAAAGCAGATTGCACCCTCAAATTCTGGTTTCTTGCAGAATGGTATGAAGTAATTGTTGTTCTGTTACTTACATACTGGCCATCTACCAACAGGTTGGCGTTGGCATCAAGCTGAACCACAACAAACCTATGCTATGACAGTATCTTGAATATAGAGATCTTAAAGAATGCTTGCACCAAACCCCTGCTTTATGAACCCTACTTTCTCATCAATATGATACAAGGATATATCATTATGAATTTTTTAAAAAAAAATAAAAAAATCAAATAAACTGCCTATTTTGCTTTTTCTGAGCAGATTAGTTACAACACAGAGTCCTCATAATATACTAGTAAATTATTATCCCAATACTCACCATTCTTGTCATCCACCAATAAAAGAACCCGAAATTGATCAAATTCCATCCATTTGGTGCTCAATAAAAAGAAGAAGAAAAAGAAAAACCATACACGAGACGTCAACAACAAGGGATAAATAAAGAATCTACCATATGCCATTAAGTTCATTTCCAACGGTAAATGGAAGTCAACCAATGATCAGAATCTCCAATGAAAAACCAACTCATAGCCAAGATCGTGGAAAGAAAAATATACTCTTCAAGTAAAAAATTTCCAGACGAGCAGTAAACAAATAACCAAGAGACCTTGTATAAATAATTTTAGTCAGCATATGACCGAGAAATATTTCTACATTAAATCTACTCCATTCTAAAATCTCCCGACAGTTTTTTTTTTTTAATAAAAAGGCAAGAATACCTTCAGAACCATTAAGTCAACCAAAAGACATCCTCCCACTCCCATCTCCACCCCGGTCGTTAGTCAAAGAACAATCTAAACCTCTCAAGAACCGAGTTAGACTCGTTTTCCAACGCTCCCTCGGGTAAAAAAAAGTACCAAGAACACGATGGAATCGAAGTAACAGTTTCTTTGCCCCGGTCCTCAAGATTTCTAACTTAAAACCCTAGTATCTGCTGCAGCATTCGCTAGCTTAAAAATTGCAGATTGATAGAGAGAAACAGAGAAAGAGATTACGCTTTCAATCGGCGGCTCTCGATGCGACGGCTCTCTAAGGAGATCCGAGAACGCGAGGTAGAGAGAGGGGCTTCGAGCGAAGGCAATTACGAGGTCTTCGGCTTCGCTCCGCCGAGGGGAGAGAGAGAGAGAATAGCGATTCTTGCAGTGGTGATTTTGGTTGGGGGGGTGCGGAGACTGGGAGAGTGGGGAAAACCACAGGCGAGACGGTCGCTGGGGATCGGGAGGGGGTTCGCTTTTATAAGAGAAGGGGGAGGAAGGCGGTCCTCGAGATTTCATGGTGCACCGCAGAGGAACCCAGTCCTTGACAACGATGCACCCAGTCCTTAACACTCTCTCCACACGTGGGCCCCACCTCCCCGCCTAGCCCAGAGGTCCGAAGCTATTTAATTCTCTAACGACGTGGGTGCGCGGCTCTCATTTAACCCACCGCGGGGCAGCGGGGCCGAAATGACGTTCTGATGGTGGACCCTTCTTCCTCCACCATCTGACCTCGCAAATATTTTCTAGCCTGAAGAGCCCTTTGGTTGCCGGCGGATTAGAAGAAACCATTCGAATATCATGTTACTAGCCATATAGTTTCTAAATTTAAATATATAGACATGTAGAAAACTCTTATTTAATATATATATATCATAAAATAATAAACATTTTGTATTGATATGTTTGATTGAAAAAATAAATTATCAAAAAATCAACTAAATAACGTATCAAAATTTTAAAAATACTCTTATTTTACAAATTAAAAATAAACTAAAACAAAGCAATATTTTTAAATATAATAATTAATTACATTAATATTTTTATATAATATGATACAAATTATTATTATTAATATTTTATACAATATATAATATTATAATTAATATATAATATTATCATAACAATCATAATAATAATAATTATTTTAGATATTTATTATATTAACAAAAATAGTAATATATATATATATATATTGCACTCCTAATATATATTATTTATCATATTAAAAATAAATACAACATAAAATAATAATGTAAAATTATTACAATAATAATAATAATAATTTAATAATATTATTAAATTACAATAATTATATGATATATTTGATATTATATTACATAATATTAAATTTTGTTGATATATTAGTATAAAAATATTATAATAATTATATAAATATAATTATATTGAAATAATTAATTATTATTTATAACTTAACATAATATTTTTTTATTATTTATGTTAACATAAAATAAAAATTAGTTAAAATTTTAATATAACATCTTATATTATAAAAACTCATAATATTATATATATGTGTGTGTGTTTGTGTGCGCGCGCATAGGCACGTGCGCATATTGTCTAATAATTTTGATATATAATTAATTTATGATTATATAATATATAAGTTACTTAAAGAGAGTTTATTAATGCAGCTAATATGGTTGGCCATCATGCGCATCTAAAAAGTGAAGTGATGAAATTTATTGAGCAACTTGGTCAAATGATGCATGGTCTTTTTCTTAGTTGTTCTCATCCATCAATTCAATACTTTATCTTATCAGTATCTTGGCATGTAAAGAAGAACGTTTTGAGGTCTAAATGGCTTGCTAAATATATTCTTCTCATTGCTGGTTGCTGCATGGCACGAGAGGCTTTGTGCTTTACACCAAACCCCACCCCGCTTGTGGACCTAGCAATCTCGTGAATTATACCACTATCCTATAGCATGTGGTTGGTCCACTGGAGAAAAATTTCTGGCAACCAGCATTAAGTATTGCCAAGAAATCTTGGAAATTAGACGCGTAGGGATATTTTAAAATTATTGAGATCGAATAAAAATAGCAAAAAAAAAAAAAAAAAAAAAAAAAGCTTTGCAAATGGACAAGAAAAAAAATATATTTAAGTGGGGAATAATTGTGACTGAATAAAATTATACATGTGAAAGTTACTTTTTAGCCACTTGGGTTAATGACATTCATTAATAAAATAATAAACCGAATATTTCGTGAGTTTGCTCGTCTCAAGAATCAGGCATGCGAGCTTAGGATATATTTTAATCGGCCAACAACCTAACAGCGTCCAACCGAGCTCTAAGGCACATCTTTATAGCTGCATGCATTCTTAGGTCCACGCCGACACTTCTCTTGGACCTCATATCATCGCACGTGCGTGGCCAAAAAGATATATTTTCTACGAGTTCATATTCCCCATTTTCTTGGTAATGCAAACAGAGATTTTGTCCCACTCTTATGAGATCAAAAAGAAAGTCTGCAACTAATCAAGAGAAGATATCTATTATAAAAAGTTATTATGACTGAACATGTGGCATCTTTTGTTAGATTGTTTATATTCACAACACTGCATTAAGTTGCATTAAAAGGATAAATAGTTGAGGTCCAATTACTATTGTCTCGCCTGGCAACGTATATTTGAACCTAAAATTTCATTATTTTACTTTTTAAGGGTTTCCGCTTGCCAGTTGAGGATATTGAATGTTGGAAACTTTAAATTTACCATGTAGTTGGGTGCGACTTGGAGCTTTTGATACCTTGTTTGGAGTAAGACCAACTGTTTTAAATGCAACAATAAAGTGCCTTTCCAGCGTTTTACCTCCACCTCATATCTCTAAATTATAATACATTGGACCTAGCCTTACCAATAATCTAACTCTTTTATGTGAAACATTTGTGAGGTTAGTCACTTAAAAAGTTTTATATCAATCATTTTACTATTTTATGTAAAAGTTTTGTTAAGTTAACCTGCTCATGAAGTTCCCTTTTACATAGTCCCAAGTGATCTAACCCATATTATGAAATTCAATCATGAAAATTTGAAAAAAATTTGTCCAATCCAATCCAAGCTTCTTTGACTTTCCTATCTTGCCACCACAGGAGAACTGCATTTTTTTTTATTTATTTATTTTTTTGAGGTACAAAAGAAGGTTAGAGCCTCAAATAGAAAAATTTGTTCCAATGTCATACAACAGAACAGAAATTTTCAGCATAATAAAATCCTTTCCTGTTCATTGACAACCAACCCATGATCTGAACAACTACTACCTTCTCCTTGGTGAAGAAAAACCATTTGCATCCTTTTTGGATAAGATATGTATAAACCTCCGTCAGGCAATTTTTTTTTATATAATTTAAGCGGCGTGGGTGCGCGACACGCGGCACGCTGCATGCGTACCAACGCGCGCGCGCCCACGCGCACGCACATGGAGGTGCAGGGGAGGGCTCAGCCCTCCCCTCGCTAAAAGAAAAAGGGAAAATAGCTGGGGAGAGGACTGAAGCCCCCTCCCCCTGTCTTCTTCCTCCCTCCTGCTCTTCGCAAGCACCTGCCGCCGTGCCGCCCTCCGCTCGTCCCGACACCTCGCCGCCGTCCGGTAAGCCCCCCCTTCACCGGCGAGGAGAGGGAGAGAGAGAGCGTGAGAGAGAGGGAGAGGGCCGCAGGAGGCCCTCCCCTGACGCGGGAGCCAAGCGGGCTCCCGCGCTTGGTTCGGGCCCGGCGGCGTGCCCGCCGGCTCGCCGGGCCCGGTCCTTGGGCGGTAGCCCCCACCGGCGCCGGGGCGGCGTCCGATAGGGTCCGGCCGGCCAAGGGTGGCCGGCCGTGCCGCCGACAAGGAAGAAGGGGGAGGGCCGTTCCATGGCCCTCCCTTCACCGTGGGTTCGGGCCGGCGGCGTGCCCGCGGCCCGCTGTGCCCGAGCCTTGGTCGGCGACCCCCGCAGCGCCGGGCGTCGTCCGGCGGGGTCCGGCCCGGCCCGAGTGGCCGGCCGGGTCGCCGGCATGGGACGAAGCGAAGGGAGAGGGCCGAATGGCCCTCCCCCCGCCGCGGGAGCCAAACCGGCTCCCGCGTTGGTCCGGCCCGGCTCGTCGGCGGCCCTCACCGGCGCCGGGCGGCGTCCAGTGAGGTCCGGTCGGCCAACGGTGGCCGGCCGTGCCGCCGGCACAGTGACGAAAGAGGGGAAGAAAAGGAAGAAGAAGAGAAAGAAGAGGAAAGAGAAGAGGAAGGGGGCCGGGCCGCCCGGCGGCCGGCCCGGAGAGGTCGTGGCGGCGGCCCTAGGCCGCCGGCCACCAGCCACCCCTGGTTCGGGTGAACCAGGGGTGAAGCAGAGGAAGAAATAAATAATAATAATAATAAAAAAAATCGGGACTGGGTCGAGTTCGGCCCAGTCCAGTTAGCCCCTTTGGACTAAATTTTCGGGCCCCAATTTGGGCTCGGCCCAATAAAAGAAAAATATGGTCAGGATCAGCGTTGATCCTAGTTTGTCGGGGAATTTTTATTTCCCCATTTGGGCTTCTATATTTGGAGATATTCAAGCCCCAAGTTGGGCCCAGGATTAGATTGGGTTAAGTGTAGGAGTTACATCCAAAAATTGAAATTTAAAAATCTGAAAAATTATGTTGTAGGTACCCAGAGATCCCTACAGCTGATTTACGCTTTTGGATTAGCGTTGTGAGGTAAGTAAGCCAGTTATAATGATTTTTCTTAAATCATTATTAAATTATGCCATTATTGAAATAATAAATTGATTTATAGTATTATTTGAAAAAAAAATGATAGTTATGGTACCACATTTTTGTAAATGAATATTTGACTTGATTATTGTTAATTTTGGTAAATTAAATTGGCATTTGATACATGCATCTGGTTATTACATGATTATGAAAAATTACCAAATTTTGGTAAAACATGAAAAGTAAATTGATATATGTTTGCTATTATGCGAATAAATGCTATTTGTGATTGTGATATTATATGTTGTCACGGTCCACACTACATGTTACATGACTCCGGGACCCACCTCCACAGGGGGAATATATGGAGAACACACATCCTAGGGATGTGCTGTGACAGGATATTGCATTAGATGCTAATTGACTCCGGCACCCTTCCTCTACTGGGGGCGTACAGGGAGGTTACATCCTTGGGATGTTATTATGTGGACGTGGGACATTAGTATGAAATGAGATTTACAGTGATTTGAAATTGAAATGGTATTTTAAAATATTATTTCATATTAATTGCTTCCAATTTATTCGAATATGAGATTTGTACAATTTTATAATATGATGAAATGTTTTTAAATTTGCAAGCATGACTTGTATTTGACTTGATAAAAAAATTCTTATTTAGCTATAATATGTAATAGTAGGCTTACTTACTGAGTGTAAACTCATTAAATCTTACAATATTTTTTCAGAGCCACAGAATTATCAGGAGCAACAACAGGGGTAATTGGGAGTTTCTTGATGTAAATTGATTTTATTTTGTTATATGTAACCCCATTTGGAATTATTTTGGAACTTTGGTTTGTTGCCCAACATTACATAATTTGTATATGAAGAATTAAACTTTGTATATTATATAGCTGTTAACCCTCCTTGTTTATAATTGATATTGTACTGGATGCCTTGCATGCGGC
Organism: Metroxylon sagu; assembly: GCA_017589505.3. Classification (NCBI taxonomy): domain Eukaryota; kingdom Viridiplantae; phylum Streptophyta; class Magnoliopsida; order Arecales; family Arecaceae; genus Metroxylon; species Metroxylon sagu. The sequence goes on from JACVBY030000615.1 coordinate 1,494,427, forward strand.
GGGCTATCACCCCTGGGCCACCACCAGCCGGGTCCGGGGCGTGACAATATGCCAATTGAGTTTCGAGATTATATTCTGTTGATGAACATGACTTGCAATCCAGACTGCTATGCATTTCTCACTCTAAAGGTATGAGTTGCTTTAAGGTCTACAGATTTCATTTCATTAACTACTATAGGAGGAAAACTGCAGTGCTTGATCTTGTCCCCGGACTACGCCACACCCCCACAAACACACAAGCAGAACAAAAATAAAATAAAATAAAGCCAATTGCTGCACTTGCCTGACAAAAAAAGGATCGCTTTTTTTTTTTTGGTGACTTGGTGAAAGTTATTCTGCAATCGTGCTAGTTGGACATCACCCTCATGATTCTTTATTGACCACGCATTTATCCGACCGGCCAAACTGCTCAAGAATAGCGCATTTGTTTTTTGAGCCATCAGAGAATTACATCTTTCCGCGATGCCATCCTTGTTTAGTGGTATTCTGTGTTCCTACTAGAGCTGGCACTTGCATTTAGGCTGCCTCAATGTCTGCCACAAGTTCCATATGATTCTTTGCTAGTTTTCAATTTTTTTCTGAGTTAAATAGCATATATTTCACAGAGCAGCAGATATGGAAGATGCCTTATGTCTGATTCTAGGTTTAAAGGTCGCGCTCCTTGAAGTCACACTTGCAATATCTCTATCTTTATGTGAGGGGACGAAAAAAAAAAAGAAAAATCCCTCTTGTTATTTCCTGCAAAAGACTTCGTGCCAAAAGGAAAAAAGAGAACGGCTTCAGTGGTCAAGAGACAAGTTTAAGCCATTTCTCCCGAACGAGAAAGTTTCAACCACTATTTCAAGCTCACATTCAAACTCGTCACTATGATTATCACTTTTGACAAGCCACATTGTTTTTCTTAGATCTTGTAAGCTACCATTCTTCTCGACCACTGTAAATTGGGTCGGTACCATAGAGTAGACATTTTCTACTGCCGTGCACAATAAACTTGGTGTCAATAAAATTGTTCAGAGATATAATCGAGTGATCGTTTCCCAAGCATGGATATCAGCCCATCATATGTCTCACTTAATAATACAATGAACAGAAGCTTTTACTTAATAACATAATTATTAATCCTGTGTCACGAAGAAACCACTATGGAAATGGAAAGGCTTCATAAACTCCATTTGAAAATTAAATCATATCCAATAACTGATAGCTCAATAGGTTGGAACTTTTCTTTCTTGGAGAAGAAGGTCTCAAGTTTAAACCTGGCAGTGGTAAATAAAATAACACCATGTCACAGCCAGATGCTCCATCTAGGGGGTCGATTTTAACTCGATCACTATATATAAGTTCCAAGGGGGATGGAGAGTGTTTCATAAGATCCAACACCCTACGTGTATCACTCCTAACCTTGACTCACACTCGGCAACGGTGTGGTAGTAGGAGAGTGTTGGATCTCAAGAGTTCTCCCATCCCAAAAGTCAGCAACCTAATGCAATCCACATGTCATGGCAAAATTATCAGCATATTTGTCAACATTTTGACATTAAAACTCGGATAAAGCATGCGGGGTTGGATAATTACAGCTCTAGCCAGTTTGCGCTTGGTTTCTCAAATAACCAACGAGTTCCTCGTCCTTGGAATAAGAAACAAAGAAACGAGACAAGTCGGCAAGGGCCGGTGGCCAAAAGGTTTTTTTTAGCACCACAATCTCATTTCCTTCTCCATTAGCAGAAGTCTGTCCTCGCGGTCGTTTTCTGCTCAACTTCAAAGGGAATCCAAAGGCTAGGCCCTGCGTCACGCTCCTAATCCCTTTGATTTTTATTTGGTGGGGTTGGCGAGGGGGCGGTACGCTGCCGAAATCTATACCTCACGCTTCTGCCGGCAGATGCCGACCGGTTCATTTGTCCGACGTACGCTGGCCGACTCACCAGATCTGAAAATTTTACTCAGAGGGTCCAAGGTCATGTGCTGTCTCCGTTTCCGTTGTTAAAGGCATGGCTGTTCTAGATGCTATCGCCATCCGAGGCCCCTTTTTTGGGATCAAGATTGGCTTTCCACATTGGTTGATAACCCAAGCGTTAATGGTTGGACCATAAATCCTAAAGTGAGAATTCACCGTATCTAAATACAAATCTTTGATTGTAGGCCAGTGCAGAAAAACGCGACCTGAAAAAGGTCTTTTTGTATGGCCCCGACATGAAGACCCAAAAGAATGAACAAGGACGGCATGCACGAGATATTGAGATCAAGATGTGATCCAAACTTCTAGATTAGTTGACTCTGATATCGGTTTCTATGTCTGGTACAACCCGTGGATAGCCTAGCGGTGTTAAATCTTCTTCCGGCTGATCGATAGGGTTGAGACAAAATGGATGGGATGGTGGAAGATGTGTGAAGCGTTGGTGGTGCATGATGCTTGTGGCAAGGAGGCGAGGTGTCGTTCTATGGATTTGGAAGGAAAGGTGGAGAATATGATGGCAAGAAGGAATCATCTTTCTGCCCTAGATCCTTGGACACATAATGTATCATAAAAACTATATGATTTACCTTCTCACTAGAACGTGACACATGTAATACACATATTATTTTTTTATTAATTTAAAATATGATTTATATAGATAAATAATAAATAAATACTAAAGTAAGTATTTTAATCTCCGATTTTTTTAAAAATTTTTTTATTTTTAGTAATTATAAAATTTATATAAATAAATGTCAGGCAAAGGTTTTGTTTTAATGGATACACGAAGAACTTGAATCTTTGGAAACATGCAAACATGGACATGCAAACAAATCGCACAATTTTATGTTATATAATAACATACATTTGCCATCGATATGTCGTCATATACGCCACATGAACTAACATGAACTATAAAGCTGGCTCTACCAATTACAGCATAGATTGCCAGAATTAGCATGCTTATTGGAGCATAACGATTTACAAAGTATTGGATTACTCACGACCTACTAAGGACGTGTTTGGATCTCCGTTAGTATTGGAGTGGGATTGGATTGGCAAGCTTCCAAAACCCATGAGTAGCCCTGGATTTACCAATCCAAACAATTTAGCTATGGAAAACCAATAATATGGTGGCGTCCCTGGCATATAAATCTTCTTCTCTTTTTTTTTTTTTTTTTTTCTCTCCTAAATGTTGAATTGGATTGAAAATTCAATCCGGTCGGCGATCCAAACATGGCCTATAAATGCTGTGTTCAACACGAACGGTAGGGCCGTGCTGGGCTTAGGTGAGTTCTGGGGCCAGTCTTGGTTGGAACACGGTTTCATAGGCCAGGTATCACCCATATCGTTCAATTCAAGCCCAATTGATGGTTCGTATAAGTCGGGCCAACCCGAGTTGGCGATGATAAAGAAGCCCAGATTGCAAAGAGGCAGAATCTTCGAAGATAGGTAGCAAGTAGTAAACTCTAATTCGCTGAGCTTTTACCTTGTAACACACAAGCCTCGAGCTTAGTTAATTACATCCTAAGACATTATTATGGCCTTCTGGGCCGGTTCCATTTCAGATGGGCCATGCCGATCGGCTTGGTGGCCTCGCTCGGGCTACTTAATTAGAGCTGGCATTAGTGTATGACGACCTAAGCACCCTGCTGAATTGGACATGTGTCACACACGTGCTCCATGCACACGACCAAATAAAAGCGAAGCACATGGGAGGTGGCCGACCCGTCCAAGATGTAATCTGCCACGTCTCATTCCTAACATTCAACACGCGTTAAGTATACTGACACGCAGCGTTCGCTTTGAAGCTACAGATGCTCTGTTTTTGTGAGCCTGGAACGAGGGCTGGGAGGAGATAACCCCGGGAAAGGAAACCCAACAGCGCATGGAAGAGGGAAGAGGCGAATCTTCATGGATCTCCAAGATAAAGAAGGGAGGGATTTCATTCGTGATCTCTCTTCAGGAAGGTTGGCGATATATAAAAGCCACACTCATAGGCCAGGTATTTTTCATGCTGTAGGGGCCCCTCTATCTCTTTCTCATTGAGCTAATTTTCCCTGATCACCAGCAAGGTTTATCGTTGAATATAGGCGAAGAAGGTGACGGCCAAAAACGAGAAGCAGAGCTGCAGGCAGCTAAGATGCAGGTGGAATCAACAGCTGAAGCTGAGGACAGGAAAAAGCAACTGGATATGTAGCATAGAGTGCTTTTCCTTGACGGATGGACTTATATGTTTAGTCCTTTGTTTTTCCTCTATGTGCACTGTTATGTATGCCATACCTCAAGCTTTGGATCTAATTTAGATGATGGTAAGTGGACGCAATGACTTCATAATATCGACTGGAATGTATTATTGCTAATTGTGAAGGGGGAAAAGTTGATAGGATGGACAATTTAATGGCACATAAGAAAGTCCTGCTCTAATGTTTCATAAAAGCAGGATGAGAAAAAACGAGAAAATGCATAGCCGGTCAGGTATTTACCCATGCAAGTGGTTTCCGGATACTTAAAGAATCTCTGAGTGGAATTTGAGGGGGAAAAAAGAATAAGGGGAAAAAGATTTGGAGCTGTCCAATTTGCATAGGTTAACGCTTCAATAAAGCTGATATTTGGATATTTGATTGATTAGAGAGAGGCCCAGGTGTTAGAATTTTCCATCATGTAGATCAACAAAGTCATTTTTGTAAGCCAAATTGATTGACAGAGTATTTTGTGTAAGCTATTTAGGCTATCTGATGAACTTTAGAGCGGTGTGGACTTAAGTAGGAATTTTTTTTTTGAATAAATGGTTCATAATGAGGTATGTACTATATGGAGAGGTTTCTATTATTCTCATCTTATAAAATACTAGGATAGAAGGAAGAGAAGGATAAGAGGAAGGGAGAAGCCTTTCTTCTATCATACGCATAAAATCATCCTAACCAAATTCTGTAACAAAATATAGGTCCTACGATATGATTCATCCTTTGTTATCTTTTGTTATATGTGTGCTGACGATATAGAGATGAAATAGAGATTATTAATTATATTTTAGATTTATGAAATCTTAATTTTCTATCACCAACTCCTCTCAGACTGAACATTTGAACACGGTGGGAGCTATTCTCCCGGAGATCACAACACATAAACTAGCTACATTGGGGCATCTTGCCTGGATTAGGGAGAGATCCCTACAAACGATTAGAGATACGATCCATGAAACAAAGACATGGCAAGACCTCCTACGGGCTGAAGATGGATCCTGATTATAAGATCAATGAGATTTCCAAGCATTCGGTTCCTTAAAAATGGGTCGTGAAACAGAAGGCATACTGCAAAGAGAGAGAGAGAGAGAGAGAGAACGCAGCTATCCTGGCCAGACCATCCAATCATGGTGGTTTGGCGCTTTGGCTTGTTTGCTGGAGTGATCGAGGAAGATGAGTTCTAATAGTATGCCACTTGGAGGCAACATAGGTCCATGAAGATGGTTGACTGCTAGAATGGCGAGCCATGGGAGGGATGAGAAGAAGAGGGCATCAAGAGAGCAGACGAATCTCATGTTTTACGATGGTAGGGGCTAGCTGCTATTCTGGCAGCCAAAGGCTTGCATGTGATTCCAGTCAACTTGCATGGGCTCGTGTAGAGCGATTATAGATGCTGAGGCCCTGTGAGCTTTGGACGATAGATTTCTAGTGGAGAAGGGCCCCTCCTCTAGATCTAAGCGATGCTCTCGGAGTCCGCTGCTGCTTTTGGCTGAAGGAGATGGCAAAGGCGACAACGAACTCCGATATGGTGAGAGCTGATCGTGAGAGACTTAAGAGGCCACGGCAGGTGAACTGCCGAAACTGGCTACGGCCTGTGTCTCCAGATCGGGAATCTTTTGAGATTATTATTGAGTCGTGGCTTCTAGTCGCCTGTGTTGATAGCATCTACGGCGTAGGGTGCCTAATTCCTGGTACCAAATGGCATCACGGATACCAATGAGCAAATACTGGCTTACAAACTGGCATAGTATGCGTCCCAAATCATGGACCTGAGCAAGGAACATGCCCGCAGATGGATTTGGTAGGGCTGTGTCAAGTAGGAGTCCAAACTGATCCATGTGGCTAAGAGATTGACAACAGGGGAATGTTTCACACATCGTGCTAGACAACAGGTGACCAACATTTAGGAACCAACATTTAGTGGTTCCTAAAAAGTTGGGAGATGCTACGAGAAATCAGCAACAATCATATTCTTCAATCAAAACTTAGTGCAAGTATCTAAGCAAGATAATATTTTTATCACTTCATTTGTTCAAAGTATGATTAACCAGACTGAAAAAACTTTTTATATTGGTATGGTACTGGCCGACATATCCATCGATGTTGCCGGCGAAAACACGGGCGTCGGAGATGGCGAGGCGGCTGCAGCAGCTCCAGCCGGAGGAGGCGAAGCGGCGGGGGATACAAGGATTCTTGGGGCCACCAGGTGAGGAAGTGCCGATCATCGTGATCGCGACTTCCAAATAAGTAAGTTCATAAATCCTGTAAATAACGGCGCGCGTTACTTCCCAAAAGATGAATAGATTAACCTCGGGATCTTTTCTAGGTGCTGTGCGTTACGTTTTCCACATCAATTTGTAACCAAAACTCTCTTCAACACACATTTTTTCAGCCACCGCTCCTTCCACCTCCATAGCTACTCCCATTTTTAATAAATATATATCATTTATTAATTTATATTTTGATTTGAGAGAAACAAAAGAAGCTTCCCTCCCAAAAGCTGTACTGTATTCATATAAATTACATAAATAAAACATCAGGGAAATCGCAGCCATCTTTTTTTTTTTTTTTTTTCCCCTCTCATCTGCATCCCAAGAGATAAATAATAGTAGAACGCCCATAATTTTATGGTACAAAATCTGCAATTTAAAATGAAGCCACATCGCCGCTTAGTGCATTATATAAATAGATTATAGCAACAATGAGCTTTGCAGGGCCTTTTACTCCTGCCCATAGCTTTATCCATCAGATTATTAAATGCTGTGTCTCGTTAATCTTACTGCTCTCCTGGGAGCATAGTGTCCTCCGGAAGATCACAAAATGCATTACCCTGAGAAACAGCACACAACAGTAACTGTGTTAGATGCCTACTGCGATCATTATCATCAGAGATGAAGCACAAATAATATTGCATACCTCTCCTGTAAGATGGGCTACACATCTTTTCTCGGCAAGCAACTCAGCTTCAGTCTGTTAAAATTGCAAGATTAGATGATACACGAGGTATATAACTCCGATAGATTAATCGTCTAGCAGGTATTTAAACTATACCTTTTTTATACGTTCCCAAAGGAAATCATCAATAATTACATCCTTGACTAGTTCATAATCACCATTTCCCTGATAAATAATGGCAGGCTTGTCAGAGACAATTCACAGTGAAAAGTCAAGCAGTATAAGAACTAAATTTTGGAAACCATTAACCTCTGATCTACACGGCATGCTGAATACAATGTCCTCTGCGATGCCGTAAGGATTCCCATTGGTATAAACCTATGAATGCCATGTAAAATGTGAGTCCTAAAACATTTTCAGTGAAAAGGGGAAAAAAAAAAGCACAAACCAACCCAAGATACAGTGATGATCTAGTGAAATTTAAATCTGGACATCCTGGTATACGTCAGGACTGTCACTGGGTACTTTTTCATAATAGAAAAACCAAGAGTAAAGGTCGTTCGGAGTTTCATAATTATTTCGGGCTTTGAGAGATGTACATAGCCAAGACTGCCAGATTAATCATCCAACATTTAGACATCACTGCTCTGATCTCATACTTTACATCCAACAGTAATATGCGAAACAATCTTTAAGATGTATTTCTTTAAAAAGGTGAAGTTGGGAACAACAAGAACATCTTGACAATTCTTGAGTGCTAAAAGTTGACTAGAGTGAAAACAGAACAGATGGCAAGTGTAAAAACTGCTTTCCTTAATGCAAACTGTAGTAGAGATTAATTTCAATGGAGATAACTAGGTTGCAATATTACCCCTGAAGAGAACCAATCCCCTGGGGGAGTGGGCATGATAAGAGACCTTATGGCATCTACAATTGAAACAGCAGTTGATGCAGCAGAAGATCTTCCCCATTTTTGGATAAGCACACCTCCACGCTGCAAATTAAGCAACATGCTGTGACTAGTCAACTAAACAAATAACTCTAGAAGTAAACCGAGCAAATAACTCAAGAGGTATTATACTCCTCATTACATGTCAGTAAATATTGAAATAATGATAGTATGCCATGCTATGATTTTGCAGTCAGTGTGTACCTTCTGAATTCTTTCGGTGAACTCTTCTTCTAACCACTTGGTATCAGTGATAACTTCCTTTACAGGAATGCCATTAATTTTAGCATTTAAAAAATCAGGAACCTGCTAAAATAAAAATATGTATCTGTTAATTTCATAAAGCTGTTCTTTTTTCTGTAATAACCTTTTAAATTCATCCTAATAATTAATTAAGATTATTCGTTGACCTGAGTGGTTGAGTGATTTCCCCATATGGTCATGTTTGACACTTTATCATAAAATACACCTGCTTTGAGAGCTAGCTGCAGAAATTGAGGTAAATTTTTCATATCATCATCTGATGAATGTGCAGAAGAATGTAGGAAGTTACAGCTTATAGCTAAACAAACCCAATAGAAAATATGCACGACTGTTAACCTGGCATTTGGCTCTATTTTCATCCAATCTTGTCAATGCATGGAAATTTTTTGGAGGTATGTTTGGTGCATTCTTTAAACAAATAAGTGCACTGCAGAGAAGATATTTATTAGATCAGCAGTAACAATGAGTGTTGCACTTGATAAGGCACTTATCTGTGGAGATAGAATTCATAGTGAATAAATAATGCATTGTACTTTGTATTGCATGGGTTTCCGACTACTATCACTTTGACATTGGGGGATGCCACTGCATTGAGTGCTTTTCCCTGAAATTCATTGATTCCAAGAATCAAAATATGCAAGAAAAGTATAGCAGTGATCAGCCTTTCTTCATATGATTTTTGCATAGGTAGAATACTTATCAGAAGCAGCACCTGTTCAGCAAAAATTTGCCCATTAATATCCAATAAGCCAGCTCGTTCCATTCCAGGACCACGGGGCTTTGCACCAATTAGAAGCGCCCATTCTGCATCTTGAAACACATCATAAGGATCTATGCCTATGCTTACCTCCCTCAACAGAGGATATAGAGAGTCCTCCAACTCCATGGCCACTCCTACATTTTTTAAGGCAAAGTTAAAGGAGGAAAAGAATGAATAAGAGAAGAACTGTCATAGGATAATTAGTGGGTCCTCAACAGAAATTCTACGTGAAAACTGGGTTTTCTGTTAGACAAAATACTGCAATCAAATAAATCTTACCTTCAAGAGCTTGAAATGATCTTTCAGATCCCAACAATTTCAGAGCAATGGGTTGATCCGGCCCAAAAACTTCACCAGACGCAAGCTGAAATCTCAAATAAAAAATTCATTAGGATACACTTCAATTTTTGCGTGAGCTATGCATAATAAAACGTTTGCATAACATAAATACAAATACACAGGACAATCATATGAAACTTCATTGCATGGTACTAATTGTTTTTTTCATTGATTCTAAATTTATTAGCTATAGACTGACTATGCTAGAAAGCTAAGTTGATATGTAGATATAACACTTGTACATAACAGTAACATTAAGATTATTTGGACCATTATTTGGACCATGACCATAACCAACCTGCTTTCTCAAATTTATTTCCTATCAGCTTTGCTGATCTAATTCATAAGTTAAACTGAGCCCTCTAAGCGCATACCTTATTTTGCTCTATGGAGACTTTTATGATATTTTTCTCTTTTCCTGTTAAACACTTAAAGCTTAGGCCCTATGTTAATAAGCCCTGAATTTCATCCACATGATAACACCATTATATTAGTTTGCTTTCATTTAACCCTCTTAGATGCAACTATTAAGCATGGCTTGGCCTAGGGCATGAAGACCTGGCACATAGGACCTAATATTGATAGGGTATTGATAAAATATATCTTGTAGTTGGAATAATGAGGATGCCAACTATTAAATATAGTTACATGGAAGATTTTAGTTCTTAAGACAGTTGTATCTATGGATGCATAAGGAATTGATGTATGTTCTTCATATTTTAGTCCAGGTAAGTTTTATGCTAAAATAAGAATATGGAGAATATAATATATTGTGAGCCATTTAGGTAACATATAAATTTCATGAATTATTATAGAATCCCACAAGAGTTTTACATGTGATACTAATAGAACTATCATAAACAGAGCCAACTCTTTAAATGCAGAGTACATATAATACATGTTTCAAAAATGATTAACAGTTTAAAAATGACACTATCATGGAAACAAGAAATTTTTTTTCTCCGCATCCACTTTGGCTGTTTTAAGAAACCAAGAACACAGTAACATATTGACCTTGTATATTATTAGCTAGTATGTTTCTAATTTAAGAAGAAAGACCAATGAAAACAGAGGCCCTAGTGAAGGATAGATTATGATAATATAGATGACCTTGTTAAAAAAAAGACTTGCTTATACCATACAATGAGAAATAAGAAACCTCATGCATTGCATTATAACTTGAAAAGGGTAGGAACTCCTTACTTTAAAAAGTAGATGATTTGATATCATTCCAGCTGCACCTGAAATTGCAATATTAACTAAACTTTTCCATGACTTCGTCTTCTCATCCTATAAAACATCAGAAAACAAGTATCAAAATAAAAAACAACATGATTTAAAAGTTCTGTTGCAACTCATAGTTGCACTGTCAATCTTGCAAAAACGTTTGATCCTAGGGAGTGGGGTATCCGTCATCCACTGATTCACACCTAAATCAAGATCAATCATATTTATAAAAATGGTTACTTTATCTTGTGAAGGTATAGTGTGTTTTGTTTGAAATAGCTTATTTATCCCTCAAGCTATTAAGGTCAAGTTGAGAAGCAGAAGGAAATAATAAAAGTTGACAGTCAACCTCTATTTATAAGAGTAAGACCGACCACAAGAATAAAGAAGGATCAATCAAACTGACGATTTTTCTTGGCAGACTCCAAAGGTTTCTTCTTGATGATGTTCTACTTTATATTGAAAGAGGAGCACTTTTGCCCCATTTAATGGGGCAAAGAAGAATCCAATAAGACTCTTGCTTCAAGATAGGAGGGCAAGCCAACTGTAATTAAGGACTCTTCTCGGCACCTCTTTTGACATGAAAATAAGAGAGACATTGCTCTCTTAAACTGAATCATCTTTCACTTCAGCATCATTGGCAGTGAACATGCTGAAGGGAAAGAAAATGAACAAAAGGAAGAGGAAGAGGAGAAAATAATGCAGTTACAGCATTCAGCCTTCATCAAATAGCTTTCTTAGCTACCCTTTAAGCATGTCGCCTCTCTTCTGGCCAAGTTATGACAGGCATATAGTATGATGGTCAATCAGTACATTTTACAGGCACATATAATATGCATAAGGTAAGGAAGTCGATGGTGTGCAGAAGCTAAATATAAGTAGATGCTAGTTTAGGTGCACTAGTCATGCTAAGACACAAGCACATGAGACAAGTCTCAGTTTTGCCAAGAAATGCTGGATCATCAAAGGTTTGGAATTCTCAACACAAACGGAAAGACTCAATTGCCTGCTGCATGCATAGCTGTAATGCACTTTGACTGCAGGGCGCAAGCCACAGAATAGAGTGCATTGGAATATGAAATTGGAACTTACGGCTAAAGTTGAGAGAGTTTTGATGTTTGCTGCATAGAGAGACAAGTATTTGCTGAAGTTTGCTGTCCATATGTGACGAAAGAGTGCAATCCAACGTAAAGAGTTTTTAAAACAGCCAAAACATACGTCACTTCATGAGCAGATAACCCATGGGTAACCAATCCTAGGGTCATGTACATGGTTTTGCCCACCGTTTGTTTGTTTTTCTCCTCTCAAATAATAGGCTGGATATCTATAATACCTAAAAGTGGCATGCTAAACCCTTTTTTCTTTCTCCTCGTTTTTCCTTACCCCTCTTCTTCGTCCAGTAATTTCAGCAAATAAGATTTCTGCCCAACCTGCTCCAGAACCTTGATAAAAAGCATTATACCTTCATGATTCTACTGATTTGAACTAATTATACGATGCAGCGGTATTATATCAAAAACCTAAACGAACGCTTAAGTGGTATGTACAACATCAATTCAGCAGCACATTTTCCATAATTTAATAACTGGTACTTCAGAAGTAATAAACCTTCCCACATATTCTTTTCAGACAAACCAAAAGGTACAAACTTTACTCATATAGGTGATAGAAAAACCACCAAATCCCTCTCATTTGGGCATTTATTGACAAACAGCAAGATTGGACTCTCCAAACAACAAGATAAGCAGGAAGAAAAAGAAAATTGCCTCTCAGATCAAAAAAGAAAAAGAAAATTACCTCTTTGAGGTCGTATGTGGTACAGAACACACCGAAGCAATCCTTCCTGTTCCCAGTGTTAGCCGGGGCGGCGGGGGCGACCGGGGCCTGGACTTGGCTGCCAAACAACGACCAAAAATTCTAAACCAGATGCGAGAAAAACATAGAAAGCGACAAATTTCGAGAGAAAGGAAAGAGAAAAAAAGGGTTCACTTTGGTGCTACGGAGCAGAGGACTCCGGGCGTCCGGCGAGGTGGAGGCAAAACAAAGCACCGCCGATTCTTGTAAGCGTGAAGAGGGTTGGCGAACTTGGAAGAGAGATTGGAGGGGAGGGTTTGGGCTCTTGGATGGGAAGGAGAGATCTCGGCTAAGGCCATGGAGGGGGCGGAGATGAGGAGCAGATGAGGTGAAAGGTGAGAACTTGGAGGAGAGGTGGGAAGAGAGGGAGGGAAGGATCAGGGGCGATGGATTTTGTTTTGAAAATGTAATGGATATAAGGCTACCGCGAACACACGTGTCACGACAGCATGATCCAAACCCAAACGGAGCCATCGAGTGGAAGATCGTCCGGGCCACGGTAGGATCTCAGCTGAGTAAAAACTTCGGATTCCAAGACCTCCACCTTTGATTTCACCAGGAGGGTAGCCGCGACTGGCGGCAGAAAAAAATAATAAATAAATAAATTCGAAATGATTAAGATTTAAATCCTAATTTTACTCCACCAACTTTTTTTCTTTTTTTTTTCTTTTTCTTCTCTTTATCATCCAAATGAATCAAATATTTTTTTAATGAGCTTGATAATTAATAAAAACTAATAAATTAAACCAGTTTCTTTTTACTCTTTAAAATCACTTTTAAAATAATATAATATAAATGCCAACATTACATTTTAGAAACTTTTTTTATCTTTTAAATATAAATTAAATCTTATTTCTTTCTTTAAGAATTTAAAGGATCTCAAACATTACTATTTTTAAAAAATAAAATTAATTTTAAATATATGTGTAAATATCTTATTGTAATTTATTTTATTTTATTTTAACAATTTAAATTTTAAAAAATATAAATTTATTAAATTTTATTTAGGCTACGTATTTGGTAGAGAACCATCCCAATAATTTTACTTTAAATCATAATTTTATCTTTCAACTTTTTTTACTTTTTTTTACTTAGAATAAAATGATATGCACATAAAAATATCGTATCTTTATGAAAACTTAATTTCATATATATTTGATCATAAATAAAAATACAATGATTTTCTTTCCCCAACTGCATTGGCTTCATCATGTTCTTATTCATGATTTTTATAAATATATTTATAATGACAATGTATAATATATTTGATTTATAAAAAAACTATCAGGAGTCATTTGTATTGGTTGTTTGAGAGAGAAAAAAAATAAGGAATAAGATTTTATTTAAGTTACATTATATAAATATTAAAAATATAATATTTCGAGAAATAATCTAAATTTTTTGGATGATATTTTGAGGAAAAAAAATGGTAGTGATTAGAACAATTAGTATCTCATTAATCATGGTTAGTTATAAATAACAACAATTAATAGTGACGTGTAATTTAAGTATGTAGCTGGCATGAGGTTAGGCATCCTTGTCTCTTCAACGTTATTTTGTTACGATTAAATACAGGAGGCAATTTTTATAGAAGATCTGGCGGTGGGCGTGATCCTTTATGCCATACTGCCACGTAGTTAAATATTACCTCTGCTGTTTTAATACATGTCATTCTTAAAATAAGGCACTTGTACTGTAGAGGAACGTTTGAGTGTCATGATCTTGTGTTGTTTTTTTTTTCTTTTTCTTTTTGTTTTTTTTTTTTTTTTCCTTCATAAATTCGTTATAAGACTTTTGAAAAGCCGTGCTGATGAGAAAAAGGGTTCCGCGTATCCTCCAGCTTTACGCAATGTCTGTCATCTGAAGGGCATGCCAATTTTAGCCCCCCTCAAATTTTTTTATTTATTTATTGCAATCGGGGCACGTGTTTGAAAGAAAATCCTTTTGGATTCCACTGTCATTCAATGGGCATCCTAATTTTACCCTTAATTTTTTATTTTTTATTTTTTACAATCGAGACACATGTTTAAAAGAAAATTGTTATCAATTCTGCTTTAGTATATAGCTGTAATATTATTATTTAAGAATATTCAAAGATCAAAACAAAAATAGATAAGCATACTTGCTTAAAATTTCTAATAGTGAACCTACATGAATTCATATATATATATATACCGGCATTTACGCGTGAGATTTGTAACTCTTTTGATGCAAGCAAGTCTTTTTTTTTTTGTTTTTCTCAAATTCACTTTTGAGTCTATGATGTCTCATTAATTATTTTTTATATAATCATAATTTCATACCATGATAAGCAAAAAAAAATCTTAACTTCTTATTTATTAAAAAATATTTTATATCAAAAATTATAAATTTATTTATAGAGTAAGATCTTTTAAAACTAATAAGCTTTTCTAATTCTTATAGAATATATTTTTTTAAAAAAAAATAAAAAGATAAATATCAAGTAATTTTTTAAAAATAGATTTCTAATTTCTAGCCACCTTTTAACTTAAGAAATAGAATAAATAAATATACAAATTTAATATTTTTTAAAAAATCATTGTCTCCGTTACATGCCTTAAAATGATATTTTCATAATTTTTTTAGAAGTTTGCTAGTATTGATATATCTTTTATAATTAGCTCGTAAATTTCTCACTTGATCTCTATTTTGAGCAATTCAAAATATGTTAGAAAGCCAATTCAATTTTAAACATCATAAAAATAAAATTGCTTAAAAATTTTAATTATATTAATATTAATAAATCTTTTTTTTTAAGTGAAGCCTATTGAGTTGTCTTTTCTAAAATGTGGTGAGAGATATATTTTAAAATTTTAACTATCTGTAAATTAAAACTTAACTTTTGTTCTTTTTTGAAGAATGTTTTGTATTTTCTAGAGTATATTTATTCTACTATTTTAGCTTAGTATTAATCTTAAAGTATCATCAACTTTTAATGTAGCTATACTTTTTTTTTTTTTTTTTTGATCTTTGATGATTCTTCATTGTATGAGTTTTTTTAATAAATCATCTCTCTAGGAATAGATTTCTTTGATTTAGATAATTAGCAAATATGGAGTCCTTTTAGTTGCATCATTCTTTTTATATGAAATAAGATGATAATAATGCACCAATAGTTTATATGCTATATATATATAGAGAGAGCATGCTTAACTTTAGCTACACACTTGAGAGGATTACTACTTAAATTTAGATCTATATTTGAATGGTGGATGTTTCGCATTGGATGCAATTCTATTATATCTACAATACTTAAGCATTAAAAATTATGTAATTAAAAATTTCTAGTTTATACATTAAGTGGTTAAAAAAATTAAACAATGGAAATAATAGGAAATAATAGCTATTTTTGATCTCATGATGTATGTGTTAGAAGCTTGTGGATCACATCTAATAATTTAAATTATTAAAATACATTTTAATTTTAATTTTTCTCCGAGAAACGCATTCAGAAGAGATTTGTGGGATGACAAGGAGCAAAGACTGCAATGCAAACTGAACGTGGCTGGGGCTTAATTTATTCAAGCTTCAAGCTTTGAACCTGAAGTTCTTGCCCTCAAAGGTCTGGTCGAACTGCCAATCTTTTGGGGTGATGTGCCAAGAGGTGGACTTGCGGCGGTCGCTTGTGATAACTCGGAATGACAGGGATTGGCCGGTGAGGTCCTCGCCGGTCTGCCAGTACTGACCCCAGTTGCGCTTCATCGGCGTCCACCCCAGCTTGTTTCCTTTCACCAGCACGCTCTGGACATCTCCGGCACCGGCGACGTTCCACACAAGAATCAAGTTGAAGTAACGGTTGCCGGTGATGGTGAACCTGATCCCACCTTGCCTCCGGCATGGAACCCTTAAGACATCATTTGCCGACTACTCAATCAACCATTCACTTAGTTCTACGATGTTTAAATATTAAGTTATCATGCTGATACTCTTGTTCTTCTGGAAAGAAAATTGTGGTAAAAGATTAGAATTCTGACCTGCGATATTGGACGGGCACAATCCCGGCCTTGTACTCGGCAATCTGGAGGTAGGCCGGCATTGCGAGATCGAAGTGAAGGCGTGGGGGATTGCACCAACCACCATTGTCACTAGGGAGGTACCAGTTGGGAGGGCATTGGTTGGTGGCAGTGACGAAGATGGAAGGCTGACCCGGTTTGCATGACTCTGGGGCATTGACGCACTTGATCTCAAAGCATGACCCACATCCTGCGCCGTCGTTGAACAGAACGTTGCTCAGCGCCGCCGTCATGAGGCCATACCCTTGGCTCACTGTATCTGAGTAGCCGCAAGCACCCCCTACACAATGAAAACTCGAATCAGCTAATTTCTCCCTTTGAATCCAAATATATCTCTGTGATGTTTGAGATGATCGAGTTTGAGATGGTAGCTAGGTTGGATGCAGAGGATCTGGCTCTCTCTTGATGTATAGATCGATAGGAATGTTAATTTTTAGAAGTAATAAGCAAATGATTTTGTAGCCAAACTCTCGTCTAGTTATCTTGTTTAAAAATTTCACACTCATTAACAAGGGGTTCATGAATGTTAATCCTACCACCAAAAAAAAAAGAAAAAAGAAGAGCATAATGCGTTTTCTCTATTTCGTTGAAGTTTTAAGGTTAGAAAATTGAGGGGTTTTACCGAAGTGTCTGAATAACTAATTCTATTATTTCTTTAACCAACCATCATTCTCAAAATAAAAACAAAAACAATGATTCATGCATGGTTGACGCTTGAAGACCATCCATAAGGATGGGTTAAGAATTCCTAGTTGAGTGAATTGAATTCATATCAAGGTCATGAGGGGCAGTAGCTGACCGTACGAAAGCAAGCAGTAGATGATTTTTCCTCCTTTTTTTTTTTTTTTTTTCTTCACGTCAGCTAAGGTCAAATAGATGCACAGAATTCAACTAGGCTATAAAACATGGCTTACGAGTTGGCTTTGCTGCATGGATTTTAAGAGCAATGCACAACGAAAGGGCTGATCATCCACAACAAATATAGAATTCTAAGTCTTCCATGAACTGCACCACCCTTCGGATTTTTATGCACCATACACGGATGGGTGGTTCATGAAGGATTTCAACAATGTGTGATCACCTAGGCGAAACAGCTTAAGTTCTATGAATTTAATGAACGGTGAAATGAATGTTACCCTTTGCCTCAGACCCATCGGCGCCTCCGTAGAATGTGGCGTGGGCATTGTTCCACGGGCCGGCCTCGAACTTGCCATGGTTTAAGGGACCATGGTCGCTGGTGGCCACACCTGCTTCCATGTGAGCCTCAATGAGCACCAACGCCACTAGCACGGGCTTAAGGAGAGCGTGGAATGACGACGCCATGGCGCGGCTGCAGCGATAGGGGGCGGGGAGTCGTGGCTGGCACTAGAATCTCTGTTTCTGCCGTGCTTTGGCTCATGGAATTGGAGCTTTATATATGGGAGTGTCGACAAGGGGCTTTGTTGAGGCTTGGTGACGTTCAGGTTAGCCTCTCTGCTTCTTGCTAAAAGGGGAACGTAAAGCAAGAGGCTGGGAGTAATTTGTGAAATCTAGGCTAAAACGGTGGTTCATTCTCTACCGCTCTCCAGAACTGGAAACACCTGATTCTTTTGGTTTAGACATGGGTCAGGTAACAACGTGGGGGAGCAAAGGTCGTCGCATTGAGATAACTGAGATTGTTATGTTGGGCGAATGGACGGTTGTTTTCTTGTTGGCGTGGGAACGTTCCGTGGCTCGTCACTCTTCCTGATTGCTTCATGGTATAAGCATGGGAACATTCCGTGGCTCGTCACCCTTCCTGACTGTGCTTCATAGTATAATGTCGGATAAACAGTGCATTGCATGCTGCGATGCATGGCTATAACTTGCAAATATGCGTTAGATGTATCATAATTTAAACATGACATAGGGACAAGAATGACAAAGCGACACATCTCATGAATCTCGATGCACCGTGTTGATGATGCTTCATTTGGTTGTTATAATGAATTGGTATCCGAGCAACTCACATCGAAGAAAGGTTCTCTAACGCCGAATCCTGAAAACTTAAGTGAAAATTAATTGATAGGCACTTCAAGATATTATAATCTCTTCCATTGTAATGGAACATTCTTATTGTGGCATGAACTTTATTATCATCCTAAAGGTAGCTATTTCTTCATGCCCACTAATTTTCACATTCAAATTAACTCTAATACCACTTATAACACCCTAAGTCCTACTGATTCAATTACTAATTAATCTATTTAGCGGATCAAAATCATATGATCCTTGAAGATTAAGTGAAAATTAATTAGTAATAGATGAATTTAAATTATAAATATTTTTTATTTTTTTTTATTTAATATAAAATTATTTTTAAAATATTACATATTCTGACAAATAGCAGTGTGACAAAATTTGAACCAGAGACGAGAGGTAATGGGTCATAGTTTATACCGAACTTAATGCAGTTTGATGTCTTGTTTGGTTTGGTGTAACGAGGCCAAGTAGGAGATCACTTGGCCGAGGTGACTTTGACTCCTGGACCACTTCAGGTCATTTCTCCCTAAATTGTGCCCCATAGAAACTTCAACTCCACCTAATATCCAAAATGAACCTTCTTGGACTAAGCAAAGTTTGGATTCCTAGTAAGGGGCAACCAAACAAATACGTAGCCTGGCTCATTTGTTACGGTTTGACATGGTTTAGCTCCTATTGTAGTAGCAAAATGTTCATTAAGAAGGACCTGAACTCATACCCCCTCCTGATAATAAGTTCATATAGCTCTATTCATGTATAATAACCAGAATATAACTCTCAAGTTGGAACGCGTTTTGGTTAACTATAACTCCTACTACTGGCTTACAGCATTTAAAAATAGCATGCATGTCCAGGCCCCAGGGGGAGTTGAAGGCATCGATCGCCGCTCCTCATTCTCGTAGTTGACGACAAACAGAAGTATATTCCCGAAGATTTCCGGACGGATCTTCATAACATACGTACAAAATCATCATGTGTTTTAACTACTAAACATAAGAATGCCGATCACGCGAGAGCTCGGACGGCTTAGACGGACGATTCTAAGTTCACAATCACAACGCTGGCACGGCTCACTGCACCGTACCCACGCTCCTAAAACTCTGGCCATAACGACAAAGAAACCCGGCGAACCCCACGAGGCCTCCCCCCGGGTCTCCCGCCCATTTAAAACCCCACCTCCGCTGGCGCTTCCTAAACTCAAAATTGTCTCGCTCCTAATCCTCCTTTAATTCTCTAATCTCTTCTCCAATTACTCCAGTAGTACCAGCCAACGATGCAATCCGTCCAAGAGGACGCCAAACAACACCAGCCGGCTAGTGCCGAGCCCAATCCCGAATCTCAAAGCAGCTGCTACTGCACCGGCACCGGCACCGGAATCTACCGATCGCCGCACCGCCTCCGCCCCTGCCACCAACTGCCAGCCGACCCCGCCCTCGACGCCGCCTCCTTCGTCCTCTCCCACTTCCCACCGCCCCACCTCGCCGAGATTAAGACCGCGCTCGTCGACTCCGCCACTGGCCGCCGCATCACATTCTCCGACCTCCGCCGCTCCGCCCTCGCCCTCGCCGCCACCCTCCGCCACGCCCTCGGCATCCAGAAGGGCGACGTCGTCCTCTTGCTTCTTCCGAACTCCATACTCTACCCCGCCATCGTCCTCGGCGTCCTCTCCGCCGGCGCCATCGTCACCCCCGCCAACCCCCTCAGCACCGCTGCCGAAGTCGCCAAGCAGGCCCGCGACTCCGGCGCCAAGCTCGCCATCGCCTCCCCTGAGGAGGTCCACAAGACCACCGCCGCCGGCATTCCCACCATCCTCACCACCCGCCCGGCACCGGACGAGTCCGGCGTGGGAGGGCCTCTGTCGGCGGAGGAGCTGATGGAGGGCGGCGAGCCGGAGGCGGCACCACCGGGTGCGGGAGTGACCCAGTCGGACGTGGCGGCGGTGCTGTACTCGTCGGGGACGACGGGAACGAGCAAGGGGGTGGTGCTGACCCATGCGAACCTGATAGCCATGGTGGCGCTGGTGAGGTGGACGGCGGAGGCGAGCGGCGCGGCGGAGGACGTGTACCTGGGGCTCATCCCGATGTTCCACGTGTATGGCCTGGGGTTCTTCGCACTGGGGCTGCCGGCGGCGGGGAACACCGTGGTGGTGATGACCCGCTTCGACTTCTGCGCGATGATGGAGGCGGTGGAGAAGCATGGGGTCAGCAATATTCCGGCGGTGCCGCCGGTGGTGCTGGCGATGGCCAAGTCCGGGAACGGCGGCGGATGGGATTTGTCCGCGCTCAGGAGGGTGGGGACGGGGGCGGCGCCGCTGGGGGCGGAGGTGGGGAGGGAATTCCGGCGGAGGTACCCGTGGGTGGAGCTGAGGGAGGGGTACGGTCTGACGGAGAGCGCGGGGGCAGCGACGTTCGCCCCCGCGGCGGAGGAGGCGAAGCGGAGGCCGGGGTCGGGGGGGCAGCTGCTGCCGGGGTTCGAGGGGAGGGTGGTGGAAGCGGGGACAGGGAAGGGAGTGGGGCCCGGCGGGGTCGGGGAGCTCTGGCTGAGGGGACCCACCGTGATGAGGGAGTATCTCCGGAACGAGGAGGCCACGGCGGACGCGCTGGTCGGGGACAGGTGGCTGAGGACCGGGGATCTGGTGTACTTCGACCAGGACGGATTCTTGTACGTCGTGGATCGAATCAAGGAGCTCATCAAGGTTAAAGGCTTCCAGGTACCTTGTTGCTTATTTAATTTTTATTTAATCAAAGTTTCATCTTTTTATAATTAAGGACCGTTCGGAGTTAATATTATCGGTTAACAATGCCATCTCTAAAAAATTAAATTTTTTTTTTTAAAAAAAAAGCATCATTTCTGGTTTTTAAAAAAATATCATTTGATAACGAAAACAATCGAAGTTTAAATAATGACCATATTAATTGTTACGTGGTGGTACATACCAGTTATAATGCAGCGGCGTTGCCTTTTGTTGTAGCCTTTGTACTACTGGCTTTAGTAGAGACTATGCTGTCATATGACAGCCAGAAAGAGATTGCACACCTTCCAAATGTGCTATCGGATGTGGTTTATCTCGTTAGCGTATATGTGCACAGATAAGTAGCTGGAGTACGTATGTGCACAGATTACCTTCATTTCTGTCGGAGGTCCACCTACATATCAGGGCAGACTTTAAGAGTCACAATAGGGATATACGATAGTAATTTTTGCAATCACAAAGTCTATTAGAACTGGCACGAGAGACTCGTGTATTCACTGCATGGTAAATCTAAACCACAAGCATCGAGATCCAAAATCCTGTCAAGATGCTTTCAGTGTCAGCTTTCATCCTAGAGTCTAGCAGCATAATTCATTAAGATTGTTGGATCCACTATACGCGTGCATCTCCGGCCACTGGAAATTTCGTTGCAAGGACCAGCCATCAATGTATCACGGAACAGCTGGTGATTGGACGGAGTGAAATGCTAACTAGCTGCTGCTCCTGGATAAAAGGATGGTTGGTGATTTGCGCTGGACCTCTCAATGTTCTAACACAACCTGGAGCAGAATAGCGAATACAAACTCGTCTGCTTCTTCTTTTGTCGGTATCATTGGGATAAACTGCATTATCTTTGACAGCCAAGTTCTAAGATGTCGTCAATGACTGAATATATGGAAATATAGGTAGCACCAGCTGAGTTGGAAGCCTTGCTTCTCACCCATCCTCACATACTGGATGCTGCAGTTATACCGTGAGTATATCAACATCACCAAAATTGTCATCGTTATCGTACCGCTATGATATCCGTTTACGTTGTTGAATGGATTTCAGGCTTCAGGATGAAGAGGCAGGGCAAGTGCCTATGGCTTACGTGGTGAGATCGGTTAACACTAAGCTAACAAGTAAAGAGGTCATCCAGTTCGTTGCTTCTCAGGTACGACTCTGTTCGTATCCAGATTAGAATTTTCTTCCCCTAGCGTAGTACATGTGGCAGGAGATTGCTTTGCCAAATATTCATAAGGCAGTGAATATTCATATGATGTTCAGATTCAATCCCTCATCCTCCGCATTCTTTTTTCCCCTTTTCCAGTAAACGAAAATTCAGTTTTCTTCCCTTTTAATGATTCCCACTCATCGTATAAAAAGGCTTGAACATGCCTGCTTCATTCTTGGCTTGAAATACAAAAATGTTGTTAGTCAGAAACATAACGTGCACTCCACTTTATTTTATTTTATTTTGATACAGAAACCCATCAAATTTTATACAGTAGAGTTTCTCTGTCTTGCCACAAATTTCCCAGTCATACTGACCTTGCTACACATTACCTTAGGACAGAACCAATGAGACATGATGAATGAAAAGATCTTGGATTTCACATTGCTTTCTTTTCATCATAGTCCTAATCAACAATTAAATAATCATATTTGATCTGGGTTTTATCGTGGAATGCATCCTCTAGCTAAACTAAAGTAATGGCTCACCTGTATGCGCATATGATTTATTGTCATGTTTCTAGTATAAAGAACCAAACTCTCACGTGTCATCTCGTGGAACATTATCAGGTCGCTCCTTACAAGAAAGTTAAACGAGTTGCTTTCATAGATGCCATCCCAAGGTCGACTGCAGGCAAAATCTTGCGGAAGCAGTTGGTGGCTCAAAACCATCAGGCTCTCCTCCAAGTTGTAGCAGCTTTCTTCTTCTCTTATGAATCTCTTCATAACTGAGTACAACCATGTGCTTGATGAGGAATTCTTGTCTAATGGGAAGCCTGAAAATTATCCAATTGCTGATACATGATGAGAAGGTGCTCCACCAGTCAATCAAAACTAATATAGGATATTGGGATATTTTGAATTGCATGCTGTGTACATTAACATGCATACAGATAATCAGCGTAAAACATCCAGAATTGACTGGTATAGAGTAGAAGGAATAAGCATATAATAAGTTTATCATTACGAAAAACTCAAAAAAGAAAAATATTTGAAAAAATACTGGCATGACATAGAAACAACAGCAGCCAGTGCCACAATTAGCACCTGAAATCGTATTGAAATTTTAGGTCATCCTCCCATAGAGATAAAGCGGAACGAACTGTTACACAGATATATTGATCAAAATTCAACAGGTAACAGCATAATGGAGATAACAACATATGGTTTCGGTTTCCTTGGGTGAAGGTTCTTTCCGATTAAGAAAATACAATGAAATGTCTCTCAAACTAAATTGAATGTATGTGAGAAATACTGATGTATCTCGCACTATTGCAGGAAACAGAAATGACTCCTTCCATTTGTCTTCCGATGAAACAAGTCTATTCTGAAACCTTCATGGAAAATGTATGAGATTATAACAGAATTTTCCAGGTGGTTATGATGACCAGCGTATGTCTGCACTCTGCCTACTGTAGGTGCTGTTGACAAATGTTTGTACCAGCTGAAAGAGAACAGCTTGTTTGCTCAAATAGCCTTATTCAATAAGGTTTATAAAATTGTGATTCATGCATCAAATGATGCCGTCACCTCAGTGGAGCTGTATAAGTTCATCAGTTGGCCTCTAATGTTTGATTGGGTCTTTATGCAATGCTAATCTCAGCTATTAAAATTCAGGAGAACTTCACGTCGCAAGTTCATAAATAAAGAATCCTTCTTCTACTTATCCAAAAAAGAATCATTCTAAAATATAATTATCCTAGTTTATGTAAATAATGTGGTTAATTTATAAAATATGGCTTATCCAAGCTATAAAAAGAATAATGCTATGTTTGGTTCACTGAAGTGCACGCTGGAATAGAAGGGAAATTCCAACTTTGGCTGCAACCTAATGTTTAGTATGGTAATAAATGACAAAATCACGTTTCCTTTGGAATCATGATTCCTTTATTTGAAGGAATAGCGATTCTACACTTATATGAGAGGAATGGTCATTCCCATGAAAATGGGAATAAAGGATATTTTAGGCAATATATTAATTTGCAATATTTATGATATATAGCAACAAACAATATATTTGATGAGTTAATTATCAAGGATACTGTCGTAAAATAAAATAAATAATTTAATTAATCTTTAATTACAAACATCATTATATAAGAAAATAGTGCAAATATCAAATAGCATGCATTGTAATATTATATGAATTGTTCCTAGAGGTTTATTATGTCTAACATACTAGCAAATGAGCAGTGCACAAGAAATAGATAAATAGTAAAAAATAAAAAAATACTTTTAAGAAAATATAGAATAAAAATATAATAAATATTAATTAAGAATTTAAAATATAAATAAATATATTTAAAAGTAAAAAATATTCAATTTGCATTCTCGAATGAATAAATATTGAATATAAATTATATAAAAAATCAAATTATAAAACATAAAAGTAGGAAATAAAAAGTATATAGTATAATAATCAAAGAAGATATCAAAAAAATAAAAGTATGAGTCAAAAAATAATGTATAAATAAAAACAAGTAATGAATAATAAAAAACACAATATGAAAATGTAATATAATGGCCGTTATATAATTATAATGGTTTTCCTTAAAAGTTCATCATATGTCATCTATATAGTATAATAGAAGGGGCCCCAAAAGAAATATAAGGATCATTATATAAAATTAGTTTCATTCCTCAATTAAAGATAATATATAGAAAATTAATATATCATATTGGAATTAAATCGTTCTTCCTTTGTTATGCATACCTTCATTTGGTATCCAAATGATGGAATGGGAATTGTGATTCCAGTTCCCTTCTTTCATACCCATTCCATTCTGATTCCCAGCCATGCAAATCCTTTTTGTTTCCATTGTCTAGTGCTAACTTGGAGGACCGAACTAGCTTACAAGTAGCTCATCAGTACAATGTTGGTCATAAATCACATTACTGATTTAGCAAATGACAACTTCATTTATTGTCCACTTTGTCCCTTTTATCAAATATTCTCTCTTAGACTACTTATCCATGAAGGATGAAGATCCTTAAACCAGTTGTCCACTGCTGGCTTCTGTGTTTTACTCCGAGGTTCACTTGATTGTAAGCCAAAAAAAGGATTTCAATCTAGTTTGGAGTTTAAATATCTTACTCATTCTGACAACATCATACATGTTTAATTTTGTTATTTACAAATTCTAATACCATCTTTTGAACTCTTAATTCTATTGTGAAAACCACCGTGTCATTCAAATAGACACTAAATTCATGTTTCACTATGTATACAGCATGTATATATTATTTACCTTTTCACAGTGGTGCGATGCATACTAATCATCTGTGGTTTTTAGTTTTCCAGTAAACTGCATGCATTGAATGCCCTAGGCATGAGAATTAGGGCTATTAGGCCTATTGAAGCACAAGAATACATGGAAGAGGATTAAGCTTATCTAGTGGGCAGTGATAAAATCAGGATGATGACTAGCTTACCAACTCAAGCCACCGTTATAACATTGTGAAAAGGGACAAGGAAAATGCAGCCCCTCCTCCCTTCATTTAGGCTACCTCATGGCAGTTAACACTCTATGCAGTTCTCAAAGGAGAAAATGTAAAGGCCTTCAGTGTTCCAGATGCAAAGAATACCCAAGGGAGGCAAGCTAGGGAAATATCTTGAGTAAACACAAAGTAAAGAGTTGCTTGCTGGTCCACCTGGAACACTGGAGACACAAGAGCACCCCATCTCTCACAAAATTGACAGTGGCATTGCTCAATTTGTTATTCAGGAAAACCAAGGAGCATAACATAGTTCAGAAATCAGAAGATTGAGATCTCAGTAAATCACGTAATAAGCATGGTATTATGTTTCTGCTGTAGAACTATGCCTACAGGTAGGGAAGAGGAAATAATGACACACATGCGCACACACATGCACGCACTCACAGAGAGAGAGAGTGAGAGTGAGAGAGAGTAGCATCACAAAATGGATGTGGTTGTAGAACATATCTTGCAGCAGCTTGAGCTTAGAGATAGAGTTAGCCTGATGCAGCAAGGTGAACTTACCTTTTACTCTTCAGAGTTCTGCGCAGAGCCAGTTATCCACTGCCAAACACCCCCAGATCTTTGTTTCTGAGCAAGGGCCATATCTTGTTCCGTTTGAGATTTCTGATGCCGTAGGACTTCGAGCTCGTGCTCTACAGAACGAAGTGCTTCCAACCTATTCTGCATCACTGCAATTTGTGCCTACAATAGGGGAAAAGACAAAACGAAAAAAAAATGAAGCATAAGGATTTGGTACTCAACAAATCAAGGAATCAGCAATACTAAACAAAAGACCATCCCGAAAGCATGGAATAGAAGGTAGAAAATATTGAAAACCTCTAATTTCATGCATCTTGCACTCTCAGCTGCCAGTTGATCTTGGACTGATTTTAGTTCCTTAACCAAGGATAATAATGGAATTAGAAGCTTTATAAAGAGACAATTGAAAGTACTCACTCATTCTTCCATAATGAAAATTTACCTTCAACAATTCAGTACGGGAATTGTTCATCTCATCAAGATTGACTTGTAGCCTTGAGTTTTCATCTCTTACTTCCACTAGCCTGGACTCCAACATCTTCTTTTCTGCACTAATTGCATTACTGTCAAGAGCAACAACCATAGGAGAGCTCTTGGCTTGGACTCCCTTGATGTTTGATTTGATATTAGTGGCATATGTGTTCTTGTCATCGGTTGCAGCTATCACAGCATAAGCAGCAGTAACGGAGGCTGCAGCAGCAGCTGCAGCTGGTGATTGAAGAAGCCGTGGTCTTATTGAATCTCTTGGCTTGTGTTTCAAAACAAACACCTGAAGAAATGCAGAATTCTTAATTGTTGTTCAAAAGAGTCCACATAATGACATGCATTCAAAATAGAGCTACAGAAAAAGGGAGGAAAAGTGTCCATTGCACAGCCCCTTAACACTCCCATAGACTCATCCATAGATGAGTACGTACAGAAAAAGGGAGGAAAAGTGTCCATTGCACAGCCCCTTAACACTCCCATAGACTCATCCATAGATGAGTACGTGATAAACCTGGAGAAAAAAATGGCATGCACAGACGTTCAAAGAAAGACAACTGTGAAACCAGAATTTTCTTTTATTAATAGACCAAGCTATTGAAAATCACTAGACATGTATGGCATTAACAGGAACAGTATAATTAATATAGTTCATTTTCAAATAATAATCTTGAGTTTCATTTTGCAAATAACCACAACCTACTCCTCCCATCATATTGAGGCTCGCTTTATATACTTTGTTCATGAGATTTCTTCTGTGGCATACCTCATTGTTGTACTTTCCATTGTAACCACCAAGGGCAATTAAAAGCTTCTCACCATCAATTGTTGTTGAGCAAAGAGTAAGGCCCTGTCAAGCACCAGTTGACATGAAAAAAATAATCTAGAGATATAAGCATTTTTTTTAATTGTAATGTTGAATCATATAATTAAAATATTAAATGAATTGATTATTCTTTCACATGGACTTAAGTCGCAATATACATCAAATGCTTTATAAGATATACACATGCATGCATGCATAACTTTAACTGCAGGTTTATTTGGATAAATTAGGGGCTGGTAGCAGCTGCCACCTTGCACGTCATTAGAGACTAACCTCAACCAATGCACACAATAGAAAAAATGATGCCACTCAGACACCTCAAGTAGGAACAGAATATGCTGCCAATTACTCATGCTATATCCAGCCAGCTTATGATACCTTTTGACCTCTCAATCAGGACATCGAAGTCAACTTTGCAAGATAATATGATTTAGACTAAAAAAGCACACACTGAAAGCCAGACAACATTCATATATGCAGGCAACCAACAAGATTATCAAATTATGGATACTTGAATTATAAAACATTAAGAGGAATATCACATTGTGCCCTTGTACAATGTGGAAGGAAATAATACATAGAAATTGGAAGATAGATAAACAAACAAAAGAACGTTTCTATTTGCACAGTTTCAATCCTTCAAAATCTTAAAGCAATGAAATTTCACTCCAATATTAGCTTTTGAAGGGCTGCCAAAAGGAGGATCACTAAAATTGTAACAAAGTTGTCACACAAAGCAGGTCAAAAGGAACTGTTGCTCACCTCACTGGCAAGTGGATCTCGTTGCTTTACACTCGTGACCACTGACCACACAAACTTGGATGTGTTCAAGACAATGGTGTCAATAGCACCTGAAAACATATTTAATTTTCAGGATCAAGCTGATAATTTGTAGAATGCAAGATCAGAATAGAGGAAATAATATATCTGATACCTAGCAAAAATAAAAACTAGTCACTAGAGATTTAAATACCACTTTGATTATCTCCGCCGCCAACCATATACCAATTTTCATATACAGTGGTGCCAGCATGACCACCCCTATGAGTCACATATGCACCCTGAGTCTCTGGCTGAGACCATTCCATCTGCAATGTGAGACTATTAATGGAAAGCACCAAAAATAAGAAAAAGGCTTCCTTTATGTGCGTGGAAGATAGGTTTCATCTCATCTTCACAGCCAAGAAAAATAAATAGATAATTAACATCAGCCTAAATGGTTTCATTTAGTTCAATACAAATGTGTTTAAGGCTTTTGAAGGTTATTAATTTAAATTTGAGAAAGTGCTGAGCATGCTCATAAAAAACTAATAGTTTATACTGCACAATATTCCACGACAGTATATTGCTATACTATATATCAGGAGTTATTCAGCTGTAAAAGCTCTGCAGAAAAAAATGACACCATAATGATAGCACGTGCATTCAACCTCAGTGCCATTTTACACCAAATAGTGATTGTGCATATGTATTTTGTTTAGCAACTGATCCATATATTTACTAAACTACTCTCTGATGCGAGAATATGTATGATGAAATTATGCACTTTGAGAGTAAAGAAGTGGGTTTAGAAAAGTTTATTCTTCACTTATTAAGGATGAGGTTTTAAAGCAGTTTATGATCACATTATGTTAATTAAACTAATCCAGCAAGTGTATCACCAAAAAGAATATCCATCTCAATTATTGTAGTAGTAGAATATGTTAGTTATACTGATGGAAGGAGAACGTTGATAAAAGAGCTCAAGTATGATCGACAGACTAGCAGCACACCAAAATGTCTTCAATGTCTATTTTTCTTCCTCTCCTCTTTCTTTCTGAGCAAGGTGGAAGAGTGCTACCATAATATCATGAACCGTCAACTAAAGCCTCGTTCCAAATGTATTTTTGACTTTAATCAGATTAATTTTCAGACTCTCCTACCCTTTTAGGTCCCTACACTGCCTTAGTTTAGATTAATGCACTGTACTTTCATCAACTAATTCATAGAAAAGGGTATCCTACAATTTCTGCCATACGAATCAATTTATTGTGACCCAAAACACTCACATTATGATTCACACCTCCAACTAACAAAAAAATTATGACATTTTCTTTTGTCTAGTAACTGTTTACTTTTATAAGAAATTTTCAAGTAGAAAATTAAGTCAATACTTTGCATTATAATAAGTACTACATTGCAATAATTGGTGTTTAAAATAATGAATTAAAAAAAAAGTACTTCCATGGTACTAACATGCAAACACTATCCAAGGTTTAAACTAAAGCTCCATCAGATCCAACAAGGAGGATTATTCAAAAAAAGAATTTTACAGATGTAGGAGTTGACATTTTTTAGAAGCTACTTAGACACCACCACTCTGATTTGGTGAACGATATGCCACTTTGATTTATAATCTGTCCCACAAAGATGAATACGATCCTCTATATATCAACCTTGATTTTTGTCCTTCTTGACAAGTCTGAAATAATAGGTTTAGTGGCCTGGCCCTATCCTGCATAATAACGCCTTGGCCATGAGTTTGCACCAACATATATTGGTTTAACATCAGTTTAAGTTGCTTAGTAAAGGTTCCAAAACTTCAATAAATCATACTTTGACCAAAAAACCTGGAACATTTCTTCATTATACAAGGCACAGAGGTTTATATTAAGTTAGCCAACACTCAATACAGATACATTCTATATACAGCAACACAAGCTAGACATTAAGAACTATATGACCAGACTGATCCAAAAATAAAAACCAGTAACTTACACTGTGCAAGTCAAGTAAATGTAGATCATTGAAACAGGTTGAATGAGAAGCACCACCAAAGATCAGAAGATATCGGTCCGCATGCACTGCAGCTATGTGATCAAACCTTGGTGCTGGAGATATTTTCCTATGTAAGAGATGGAAATGTATAAAGAGATCTTCCCAATGTATGGTTGTTAATACAGATAATGAATTAAATGCTTACTTTGCCTCCACTACTTCCCATGTCATAGTCCTCAAATCAAGAATATGGAGATCATTCAGTAGCCTCCTCCTATTGTCTTCTCCACCAAACATAATCAATTTGGAGCCAACCAAAGTTACAGATTGACCGCCTCGAGCTGTCTGGTACAAAAAAATAGATATATATCTAAAAATTTCCAGAAGTTATTGAGTTTCCTACTTTCATACAAAGACAAGCCTGCATCTTCCTAATATGCTTTGAATAAATATAAGACTAAGAAGTTCCAATGGGATTGTGAAATATTCAAACATCAGGATTTAGGGTTTGTATCTTACTGGAATTTTCCCATTGGTTGTTACAACAGAGTAGTACTGTGTTTCTAGATCAATCGACCAAACTGCAATCCAGATATTTGCATGACATGTAAAGAAGTAGTTTGAAAAAAATATGTAAGCAAACCAAACTTAAAAAATAGATTGTATCAAAGAATAAATTAAGCATTTGTCACTCATCATGGTAATATGCATTGCATCCTTCCATATTACATATGAACAAAGTGAAAGGATGCAACTCATGTAGATATACTGGTCTGTCAGCATAATGAAACTAAGGCTAGCATAAGGCCAAATTTTGTTTAAATCTGAAAAAGGCACCAGATTTTGACCCATATTTAACCTGAATTCTAACTGCTATTCTAGCTTACAGGTAAATGTGAAATATAGGCACGCAATTCCATATGCATGTGTGCAGAGCAAAGTGGTCCAGCAGCAAATGTAAATCCTCATGTCATATCCATGAGCCATAGCTAGCGACCAGCAATCTGGAGCTGCTCTTATAAGATTGTTTTACAGAAATGTCTTATCCTAGAAATATATTGATCGGATAATAAAGTTATCCTCTCAATGTAATATCTCAAACCAAATGTTTTACAAGAAATGATATATTATTAGTGCTTCACTTTGTCACTTGACACTGTTCAACTACAATGGCAGGGGTTATGGAATGCAAACATAATGCCATGTTGAATCACAAATATGGCTACACAAACTAAGGGCAGGGAAATGAGACCAATAGACTGGAAATGACTTCAAGAACTCCAAATAACAATTCCATAGATACAAATATAGAGATTGAAGTACATAATCAAAAAAGAGACACTACAGTAGAACTTCATTAAAGAATAAACCTGTCACAGTATCCAATGATTCCTTGGAATATCCAGCAACAATCAGAAGTTTGTTTTCCCACTTAACCTGAGTAAAAGAACAGCATGAACTAAATTTCAGCTTTGTTACAGTAAAAAAAAAATCATCAGCATGCACAAAATGGAATGACTGCAGCAGAATGCAGGGTTCTGCTTCATGATATCAAAAATCTCACCAAACTATGGCCTGCAGATGCTGGGAAGCTTTCCTCTGATGTAAAGTTATCTGATTTTGGGTCTAATTTTAGGCTTAGGGTGGACCATTTGAGAGTCCTCAAATCAAAAACCTGTGAAATTTGTCATACATTATGGTCTGGGAAAAAGTTCTTTATTATAAGAATTAAAACTGTCAAATATAACCTGAACATCTGATAGATATCGGCCATTGCGACTCCCTCCAACAACATAGAGCTTTTCTTGGACCACTTCTGCTGCATGCTACAAAAATTGAAACAGAATAAGTTGAGCAGTAAACACAAATTAGGACTTCACTACCTGGGAGAAAAGAACAGAAATAATCTACTAAAATAGAAATATTCAGCAGCAGATAGGCTAAAAGCAAAGCAGATGGTGACACTAATGTAAGATAACTGAAGTAAACCATCCAAGATAGAGAAACTTATACCTTATAACGACCTGGTGGGCACCAACCAGAAGGGTGGACCAAAATCCACTGATCATAAGGTGCAGAAGATAAAAGAGCACTGATGTCTGATTCCCCATTAACTTCTTTGTCTCCCATACCAGCTGCTAATGTAACACACGAAATCATTAGCTTTACAAGTTAAGATGATCTTCACAACAGAACGAAATGCCAAAACAAAGGAATACAGCCCATTATCAGTACATATCAATATGCATGAGAAGGACTTGTTTCTTTTGGTAAATAAAGCTTGGAAAATGCATCACGCTAGCAGATAAGATGGCTTGCACAATGCATACAGCTCAGATTACTTAATACTTGGTGCTAAATAAAAGCAAAACTAAGCATTTGAAATGGTTGTTCTCCAAGACAATATCAAAATGTTAATTCTGATGGACAGGAAAACATATGTTGCAAGCCAGAGTGGATTGTTGCAGAAAATGAACAAGTAAAAAAATTAAGAGCTAATACATTAGCAACCCAACAAACAATTCCATCAAATCATGCCCATTCATGAAAGTTCTCCCAATAAGACCAACTTTGAAAAAGTAAAGCTTACTTTCCAGAGCCCTATTTAACCACAGACAAGAAGTACAGTTTTTAACTTCATCAACAGTCTGACATAATCTTCTAGACAAACTTCAGGCTGGTTGTTTAGGTGATCTTCTATCTTTCATAAAATGAACCAGGTAGGTCCACACCTTTTCACTAGGGGAATAAAAAGTATGGGCTCAAACAAATCCTTGTAGATCAAGTGATCCTCTCAGAAAGAGAGCATCTCTAAATTGATCTTGAGACTAAGATAGTATGTATAATTAAATACCATAATTTTTTTAACGGTATTAAATACCATAATTTTAAAATCCATAATTAAACGAGCGAGTCATCGACTTTTCTTTCGTTCATTTAAAAGAATACGGCTTTGCATCTAAATTTTTATTCAGAGGCAAGATCCTTGTGATCTACACGGACCTAAAGATCAAGTATCGTATATATTCTAGCAAAAGAAAGAACCGCTTTAGAAAAATAACAATTATAGCAGGAAAATAAAGCGAAATCCTGATCGATTCGTTTATCTTGCTGCATCGACAAAGGCAGTAACAAAAGAAAAGAAACGGAAAAGAACTAAAGACCCCGAGCACACTTCTTCTACGTTGATTTCTTAATCAGATGCTTCCCGTTAGGTTTGTGGATCCCGACTCATTGGCATGAAATCTCACTTCCAGTTCTTGAATTCACACATCTTTTCTTGATTGCACGAAGATTAGACTCATTCCGGAGCCAGGTTTGAAATTGGATCAAATCACAACAAGATCAAGGCCTTGCGAAAGAATTGAAAGAATCGAGTACAATGCAACATTGCGACTGGGATAGAGCTCGAAATTTTTACCTTAGCAGCAGATCTGGATCGCCCTAATGATCGAGAGGTGAGGACGGAGCGAGGATCGTTCGAGAGATCGGGGGCCACCGACCTCCCGACGTGAGGAAGTCCGACGGTGGATCGAAGGAGGGAGATCCCACCGCCGTATTCTCTCGCGCTCCGGATCTCGCCCGGCGGTGGAAAATTTGCGGAACGGACCAGGAGAACGGGGGTGAAGCGACAGAAGACCGGGGGTCCCGCTTCGGGTCTCTCTTAACAGCGGAACATTGTTTGACTTGCACGCCGACTTCGGCGAGCGATACGAGAACTTGCAAAGAAGGACCAGGGATATCTCAACTTTATGACAAAGCTTCACGCTTGCTACATGCCATTATACTATTTGAAAAAATGTCACACTAACGCCACATCACCTGATTAGCTCGGCTATATTACAATATCCTTTAACAAAAAGTGTTACCTTATACATAATAAAATAAAACTTAAACATTCCAAAAGCATTGAAATTAAAAACTGGAGACATCCACCAACATCCCCCCCTCATGTTTGGGGAGAAGATTAATGTAGGACTCCATCTTATGATTTTTGCTTGTGTTTTTCTTTTTTAGCTTTCGCTCTTTCAAATTCCCAAAGACATATGAGACCTTTAATATCTCCTTGAACCTCTTTATCTTCATTTCTCCCATCTCCTTATCAATCAATCATGAATGCTCCTGCCAACTCTTTCTTCTGATCTTCAGTAATGGCAAGATAACCCCTTCTAGCTTAGATAACTAATTTGTTAGGATTATTGCAAATGGATCATTATTCTCACAGCTTTTTAATCTCTTTGACCTGCATTGTCTAGAGACAGCTGGATTACTTATATTGATTAGTTGATTGCTTGTAGATTGGTTGACAAATTGAGTTGCCACATCTTCTCCTTGGATTGAGTCCATGTTCTGATGCTCCAATTTTTTTTTTTTTTTTTCATTTATTATTTGGTTTTGAGTATCAGTTGTTCGCTCTCTACATCCTTAATTGCATCGCCAAAAGGTTTATCTCCTTCACTAATGGTGCTATCCTTTTCAATCACAATTAAGAATGAAAAGCACTTATTTGTGAGCCCTTTTACATTAAGATGGCTATGAATAAGAAATATTCAGTAGTTAAAGCATACTTTTCTGAATAATACAACCAATTAAAAATGGATAGAAACATATGTAAGAATTATAATTCATTTTACCTACACCTAGTCATTCAACACACTCATGACATGTGATACGCTTATCCTTGCCATTCTATCCAAATCCAGGGCAATTTGGGCCCAACATCTCCTTCATGACATGGTTTCATCTTTTTAAATGCTTCGCACGTAATTTAATGCGAGGATTGACCTTCAAGGCATAATTTAATGTGAGGATCGACCTTCAAGCCACAACTAGAGATTATTATTATTATTATTATTATTATTATTATTATTATTATTATTATTATTATTATTATTATTATTATTAAAAAAGTTCTCTAAACAAACAATATAATCTCCTCTTCTAAGGGTTCCACTGCCATCTCTCCAGTGTCATCACTGTCACATGTAAACCCTTTGGAAGCTTTGCATCTTGAATGGCACTCCACGTCTTATTTTATCTCAGACCTTTTCCTTTTGCTTTGAATTTGTAGTGGTGGAGGTATTCTTGTCTAGAACAAGCACACATTCATACGCATGGTATTATGAAAAATATAATCGATATATATATTAAAAAAATAACAAACATTATTCATTCATAACAAGATATATTAAATAGAAATAGAAAGTCAAATACACAAAACACATTGACACGTTGCTCTTACAGTCACATAACTTTTATAAAGTCGAACATATAAATCATGAATGGAGTAAAAATATCTAGATTACTATTAGTTATTAAAAATAAAATTCATGTTATCATATTAATTTTTCAACTTGATAGTTGAGAGTGCTTTATACTAAAGAATTCTACAGGGATGGTAAGTTGGTGTCTGGATCTTTGATCATTAAAGTGATACCTTTGATCCTTATAAGGAGCTAAAAACTTTTTATAATTTGTGAACCTAACATCATACAAATTGTAGTAACTTATAAAAAAATTAATACATCCATTATGTGCAATACCTATATTTGTCCTTTTCAATAACTTAAACAGTAACATGTAGAGAGAGGTAGTTTTGGCTACATTCGAATGTAGCCAAGTTTAGGATTTAACCATCTTTCTCATCCTTAGATCTATACAGATTCTGGAGCCACCCCACCATTTTTATTTTTTTCATCTTTGGAATCTATGAATCTGTGTAGATCCAAGGGTGGAAAAAGTAACCGGATCTAGGCTTACTACATAGTTCACATGTCTCAAAAATGAAAAAAAATAAAAAAGGTGGGGTAGCTTCTGGATACAGTGATCGGATTTTAAACTTAGCTACGTTTGAATATAGCAAAATCTACTTTTCTATATATATTCTCTAATGGATCTAAATAATATTACAATTTACAAATAAAATATTAATGTATATATACATATTCATTATATGCAGCCAATTAAAATTAGAAAACACACAACACTAATGTTAAACCATTTTTATTTCTTGCTTGTGTCTATAGCGTTCTTTAAGATAAGCTTCGAATTTTTTTTTTTTTTTTTTTTTAAGTATCTTATGAAGATATAATATATTCAACAACATAGTATTAAAGTACCTACTAATTATGGACCTAAAATGTTGGAAAGATAATTAGAGAGACATATTCTTCGTATGATGTATATTATACTCAAACATTGCCACTATCTCCTTAATTTTTATATTTTTATCGGGTGATAACTTTTCTATGGTAGTTAACATATGATAATTTTTTTAAAACTTTTCTTGTCCATTCTTAGATGATTGATACATAATTGATGGCTCCTTAAACATATATGCTTAACTTAGAATAATATGTTTGGTCGAAGGTTTCTCTCATTATTATTTCATTCATCATTGAAAATTATAAATATCATCCTCCTTCTCATATAAGCTAAATAAGTAGCAACTATAACATATATGATAATTACTTTAATCATCATATCATAATAAATTATGACAATGGTTGCAATACCTCTTTTCTTTCTGTATCTATTATATGAGCTTGCTATTTCTGCATATAAAAGTCATCTTATCACAATCTTAAAAAATAAAAATAAAAAATCTACAATTCAATAACATACAAAGGGTGTAAAGCTTACAATGCGGAGAAAAAAAAATGATAGTATTTAAAGATGGAAAGAAATGACTGAATGAAAAAAGTATATAAAGTTGATAACTATAAAAGTTTAAATGTTTCATTATTATTTTCTTTACTTGATTATATAGTTAGATTTTTAGAATGAGTTTCTTTGAATGAAAAAAAAAAAGAAACATGAGCTGGCTATTTTTGCATATAAAAGTCATCTTATCATAATTTTAAAAAATAAAAAAAATCTACAATTCAATAACATACAAAGGGTGTGAAGCTTACAATGCTGAGAAAAAAAAGGATAGTATTTAAAGATGGAAAGAAATGACTGAATGAAAAAAGTATATAAAGTTGATAACAATGAAAGTTTAAATGTTTCATTATTATTTTCTTTACTTGATTACGTAGCTAGATTTTTAGAATGAGTTTCTTTGAATGAAAAAAAAAAAGAAACATGAGCTGGCTATTTTTGCATATAAAAGTCATCTTATCACAATTTTAAAAAATAAAAAAAAATCTACAATTCAATAACATACAAAGGGTGTGAAGCTTACAATGCTGAGAAAAAAAAGGATAGTATTTAAAGATGGAAAGAAATGACTGAATGAAAAAAGTATATAAAGTTGATAACTATGAAAGTTTAAATGTTTCATTATTATTTTCTTTACTTGATTATATAGCTAGATTTTTAGAATGAGTTTCTTTGAATGAAAAAAAAAAAAAAAGAAACATGAGCTGGCTATTTTTGCATATAAAAGTCATCTTATCATAATTTTAAAAAATAAAAAAAAAATCTACAATTCAATAACATACAAAGGGTGTGAAGCTTACAATGCTGAGAAAAAAAAGGATAGTATTTAAAGATGGAAAGAAATGACTGAATGAAAAAAATATATAAAGTTGATAACAATGAAAGTTTAAATGTTTCATTATTATTTTCTTTACTTGATTACGTAGCTAGATTTTTAGAATGAGTTTCTTTGAATGAAAAAAAAAAAAACATGAACCGACTATTTTTGCATATAAAAGTCATCTTATCACAATCTTAAAAAATAATAAAAAAAAACTACAATTCAATAATATACAAAGGGTGCGAAGCTTATAATGTTAAGAAAAAAAAGGATAGTATTTAAAGATAGAAAGAAATGACCGAATGAAAAAAAGTATATAAAGTTGATAACTATGAAAGTTTAAATGTTTCAGTATTATTTTCTTTATTTGATTACATAGTTAGATTTTTAAAATGAGTTTCTTTGAATGA
Organism: Metroxylon sagu; assembly: GCA_017589505.3. NCBI lineage: Eukaryota > Viridiplantae > Streptophyta > Magnoliopsida > Arecales > Arecaceae > Metroxylon > Metroxylon sagu. Next base: position 1,532,896 of record JACVBY030000615.1, read on the forward strand.
AAAAAAAAAGAAATATGGTAAAAATAAAATGTTAATTAAGAGGAAGAAAGAAATGATCAATTGGAAAAAGCATTGGGAGTTGACAGCCAAAAAAAAAAAGAGAAAAACATAGGTGTTCCATTTTTATTTTCTTTTGTTTATTTACATAACTAGATTTTTAGGGTGACTTTTTTTAAAAAAAAATTCTAAAAAAAGCAGGTGATAGCCAAAAAAATCATTGATATTGCAAGTTAATTTTTTTCTATTTGTTTACATAGCTTAACATATGATTTTCAAAAATTTGATGTGGATGGAACTTTTCAAGTTGAATCAATTATTGTTATAACTTTTAAACATATCGCTTTCTTATCGTATTATATGGCAAGAAGTTGATCGATACCGCATAAATTAAAATATTTGATTTTATATTAGCAAATTGCATAAAATTCTATCAAAGATTGTATATTTACCATCCATTATTCTTCCAACATCAATCACATTTGTCACATTGCATTATGATCTTTGGTTATGAAAAAAGAGGGGAAAAAAAAAAAAAAGACTAGTGTTGTTTATAGGGTGCTCCAATTTTGTTCATTGGATAACTACTTCAAAGAAAGTCTGTGATCATGCCCATTTTGATTGCATGCCTTTTGTATATATGATATGATAAATCAGTGCAATAATTTTTTTTTTTTGTATGTATTGAAAGGATGATAATACTATATATATATATATATATATATATATATATATATATATATAAAGAGAGAAAGAGAGAAAGAGAGAGAGAGAGAGAAAGGAATTTTCTCTAGTTTCAAATGCTGCTTCGGAAAAAGAATGAGTGTAATGTAATGCATGCATAATTTTCCATTGAATTATCTTATCTGATCCACTTTTGTGCAATGGCTCATTTAAGTTACATTAACATTGTTCTCCATTAAATTATCCTGTGCACCTCTAAACAAATTATCCTGTAAGAGAGAGCTATCTTTATACATGACCACTTGTATGAATTGACAATAAAACTTGCATAAAGTAATATCAACTATAAAATAATTTTTGCATAAAAATAAATTATACTGACATGTGTCTGAATAAGAGCACTAGGGGAATTTATTGTGGGACGGCATTACCTAAGGATGCTCTCATACTAATTTGAAAGTGCCACATGCTGCCGAAGCTAATTCAATGCTCTAGTATAACGCTAAACAAAGAAAGAAGGGCAAATTATTTATTTGACATCTAATAAGAAAATTTTTACAAATGTTTGAAGGTTAGGGCTCAAATCGTATAAAAAATTCCATGCATATTCGTCCAACTTAGTTGTTGGTCAACTACAGTGCCAAAGTCGTATAAAAAATTATGGTGTGTAATGGCGCTTGGCGAAATGAACGCATCGATCGTGTCGCAGAACAAGAAATTTCTCGCATTTTGGCGACGCGCCCAGTTATGGCCATACTTGGTCAAGCAGCGCCGGTCAAAACGGCGAAAGCGGCATCAAGGTTCCAAACGACCGGCGCACTCACCCCCGCTGCGCTGCGAAAGCGAACTCGCTTCACTACCTGGCGACCTACGCCTCGCTTTAGAAGCCCGGGTCCAGATCTCCGCCGCATGGAAATATGAAAGAAATCTATTCCAATTCCATCCCCTTCGATTTCTTGTTTTATTGATTTCTTGACGACGATCAAGAAAGAAAGAAAGAAAGGGCAATGCAAGGGCGGCCGCTGCTCACCCGGTCTGCGAGCCTTCGGGCGGAGAGCCTGGGCCAGAGCGCGCTCCAGCTCGTGGCCAACCTCTTCTTTGCCCTCTTCGTCCTCGGCGTCCTGGCCTTCACCGTCATCGCCGCCACCTACCACCCCGACGACCCCCTCCTCCGTCCCTCCTCCAAGCTCACCTCCTTCCTCACTTCCACCTCCTCCGCCACCTTCCGCTCGGACGACTCCGTCCTCCGCACCGGCGAGGACTTCCTCAATGCGTCCTCCGCCTCCGATGACGATCCCTCTCCCGCCATCCGCCTCTCCGACGTCGCCTCCGCTGCCGCCGGCGACTGCGACGACAAGGGCGGCCCGATCGACTGCAAGGACCCGGAGGTCTACCACGTTATGATGCAAGCCGCCATCGAGACATTCCGCAACAACCACTTCTACCGCTTCGGCAAGCCCTCCCCCGGCGCCGGCGACGGCCGCACCTGCGACATGGCCTGGCGCTTCCGCCCCAAGGACGCCAAGCGCGCTGCCTTCTACAAGGACTACCGCCGCTTCGAGATTGCCCGCGGCCCCAACTGCTCCTACTCCGTTGTTGCGATCGGCGACTACCACAGCGGCGTCAACGCCCGCAAGAAGAAGAACAAGCTTAAGGGCAGCCCCTCCGCCGACTCCGGCGGAAAGGGCGAGAAGCCTCTGGTCGTACCGGTCGTCGGCGAGGCCGTGAACGATACCCTGCCGGTGGTGGAGTCCGAGGGCAAGTTCAGGGCCGGCAAGTACCTCATCTACACCGGCGGCGGCGACCGCTGCAAGCCTATGAACCACTACCTCTGGAGCTTCCTCTGTGCCCTGGGAGAAGCGCAGTACCTGAACCGAACTCTCGTCATGGATCTCAGCATCTGCCTCAATTCGATGTACACCTCCACGAATCAAGACGAGGAGGGCAAGGATTTCCGGTTCTACTTCGATTTCGAGCACCTGAGGGACTCGGCGTCGGTCCTCGACGAACGCCAGTTCTGGAAAGACTGGGCCTTGTGGCAGAAGAAGGACTGGCTCGGGCTCCACCTGGTGGAGAACTTCAGAGTTACGCCCATGAAGCTGGCCAAGGTGAAGGACGCCCTCATCATGAGGAAGTTCGGTGCCGTCGAGCCGGACAACTACTGGTACAGGGTCTGCGAGGGAGAAACGGAGTCGGTAATCCAGAGGCCATGGCACCTCATTTGGAAATCTCGCCGCTTGATGGATATAGTCTCCGGCATCGCCTCGAGGATGAACTGGGACTTTGATTCGATTCATATCGTCAGAGGAGCGAAGGCCAGGAACAATGAGCTCTGGCCTAATCTGGCAAGGGATACCTCCCCTGAGGCTCTCCTGTCGACACTGGGGGGCAAGATTGATGATGGAAGACACCTCTATATCGCTACAAATGAATCTGATACCTCCTTCTTTGATCCGTTGAAGGTTAAGTATACAGTTCATTTCCTCGATGACTTCAAGGACTTGTGGGGTGAGAACAGTGAGTGGTATACTGAGACCCAGGGTCTCAACAATGGGATTCCAGTGGAGTTTGATGGCTACATGAGGGTGGAGGTTGACACTGAAGTGTTCCTAAGAGGCAAGAAGCAGATCGAGACATTCAATGATCTTACAAGTGATTGCAAAGATGGGATTAATACCTGCCGCATGGATTCCTGAATGATTGATGGATTCATTCGGCATGCAGAAATTTTGAAGAGTTTTCCACATTAACTGCTTTACTTTCTATATTGTACGTAAGATTTGTCAAAGATTTCTATTGCCTTTTAAGAAATTTTAATTCTTGTGAGATAGGGCTGCTATGCCATGCCTACAGATTGGTTGTGCTTGCATGAATTTGTTGTCCGGTGAGCTCTGTTTTCTTTGGAAACCTGGAATGCTATGTTTGGTGAGGTTTTTTTGGATACTATGGCCTTTTTGTTATCCTCAACGTAGGAGCTGCTTTTATGTTTCTGTGATGCTGGTTGCTATTGATGACAATTTGTTTTTGGTCATGGTTCTCTTAGAATGTCCCTTTATATCTGCTGTTTTAGTTAATCTTTAATTTCTTTCCGGAACAGGTCCCAATATAGTTTTTGTTTTTTGTTTTTATTTTTATTATTGTTGTTGTTGTTGTTGTTATAAGGGGGGGGGATGTCAGCCATTAGAAACCAGTGTCATCATCGCCTAATATTTTAATATCTTTATCACAAATGTTGTAATTTACTTTCGCTTTTGATAATAAACAACCTGAGTTGGAGGTGAGTACGCTAATTAGTGAGCATCTAATGTTGCCTCTTTATTTAAAGTGTCTAAGTAAATGAATAGAAAATTGCAATGAATTAGATAAGTTGGGATTATTTGCACCTGGTTTGGCATCTGAAAATTCCTTGGGCACTGCCTATTTCTTTTCTAAATATTTCCATTACTTTTGCATTAGTGGTCCACTTCTTTAGCGCGAGCATCTAATGTTGCCTCTTTATTTAGAGTATCTAAGTAAATGAATAGAAAATTGCAATTAATTAGATAAGTTGGGATTATTTCCATCTGGTCTGGCATCTGAAAATTCTTTAGGTAATGCCTATTTCCTTCTAAATGTCATGATGTTTTTCTATTTAATTTAGCCTAGCATCTGGGTCTAGATTTTTAGCGCAACATGAAGAGAGGACTTTTGTGTATAGTTGGTAGCAGTGTTTTATATATGCAATTTTGTTTCTTTGGACCGTTCTAGCTGTGTTATAGCTGCCGTATACTTGGATTCCATTCATGGGTGAGTATCTAAGTAGTTTTCACCTTTTGCCAATGACATAGTAATTTTGGTCTTGTATTCCTAATGCACCTAAATATAGGTGTTATCCACCACAAATTTTAGTTCTCACAGGGATGAATATCCTAGGATTGACAACAAGAGTATCTTGGAATTATGCTTGCCACTGCACCATCAACTATTCTTGGGCATTTAATTTTGACTTTGACACCGTGTGCTTTCTTGAGAAATCATCTGGGATTATTTGCTACGTTGAAGATTATTTTGCTCTCCACTGATATATTTTATTTTCAAAGATTGGAATTTCACATGAAATTTAAATGGTGAATAGGTGTATTAAAAAAGTTTAGGTTAGTTGTTGTTATTTTTGGCAACAATTTAAGGTCTTAACATCTGTGAATAATCTTAATCAGTTGCTTGTCAAACTAGATGAACAATATGACCTGAGACTTTTCATTTCCCCCTGAGAGAAGTATCAGGCTCAAGGAAGTCTAAGAAAAACATTGCAATGATGATTTTTGAAATAATTTATCAACAGCTGAGGGATCTGAGGAAGAAAAGAAATTGAATTGAATATTGGCTAGTGTACATGTTTATTTATGTTGGTAGTGGACACCTTGCTAAGAGTTAGGGATGGGAGAACAATTGGTTGTATAATATGAACAATTTTAAAATTGCATTAATGGTTGGTGCCTACTTAATCAGTGTTTTCTTATTGATAATCCCCAATCTCTCTCTCTCTCTCTCTCTCTCTCTCTCTCTCTCTCTCTCGTGTGCGTGTGCGTGTGCGTGCGTGCGTGCGTGTGTGTGTGTGTGAGAGAGAGAGAGAGAGAGAGAGAGAGAGAGAAAATCAATTACCTGGAATGTTTTTCTGAGTGTTGCATGCTTAGCAAAATATTATTATGCGCTGGCTTTGCATTCTTATGAAGCAATTTTATCATTTTAATGATGGGAAGAAGCTCTTGTTTCTTGCCCTCCTTTTGGCTATTCTTCACCCTTTTGTTGTAGAGAATTCCACCATTTTCCAAAGAGGAGGCATTACCTATTAAGCATATATTACAAAATGCTTTTGCCTTTTTTTGCAAGGCAGGTCTCCAAGCAACCAAATGATCCAAATCCATGGAGGGTGGCCTCCCACAAATCTTCATCCAGTGTTCAACAATGCTACTCCTTGCTTCAGTGGCTGGAGCTGCTGATATCTTCCTTGAGTAGAATGTCTCCTTTGATTGGAACATACGGCCAGTCCTCTCTTGTCAGCTGGTATGAATATTCTATGTTGAGAAGAGGCAGTTCATTCATGGCGAACATTTGTTTACAATTGAATTGTTCGCCTCAGGTCATCACAATTAATGGAATATTCCTAGGGCCCCTCATTAATTCAACTACAAATGATGTGATCCATGCAAACATCTTCAATAACCCCAATGAACTGTTGCTCATGACATGGTATGCAGTCTCCAAGAACACATACCTGTGTTCATAATTATGTTGTTTAGATGACCAAATTATAGTATTGAAAATGTAGTCACAGAAGTATTATAACAAGCCTATTTTTAGCTTCCTTTTTTTCTCATAAAATTTTTGATATCCATAAACAGAAATATTCAAGAGAACTAACAAGTTAGAAGTTCATTTCTGGAAAGTTTAGGTACAGGTCATCACAAGGATGAGAGCCATGAATTTAAGACTATTCTTCTGTGTTCTGAGACATCTTGACATTTTTAAATGTAGATATTATAGTGCAAAATGCTTCCTATGTAGTGAATGGTAGATGAATTGAAGCTCTGTGGCATACAGCAGAGGCTAAACTCATGGGAGGATGGTGTCTCTGGAACCAACTGCCCCATCAAGCCTTGTAGGAACTAGACATAGGAATTCCGAGTGAAAGATTAGATTGGGAGTTTGGTCCTATCAGAGTGAACAACCATAGCATGATCCTGGTGCTTTTCCCCAAGTCAGAAGCAGAATTTGATCTTCTGACAGGGGATTGGCATTCCATCCTTTACAAGTTATCTATTTTCTCATAATATACGTCATGCTGCATCATTATTGGTGGAAGTATTGTTGTCTGATGAATGGACAATGAGAAACCTGTTCAAGGATCCAAGAATATGGATTGATAAATGAGCTCAAAAATGATAAATTACATTTTATTCAAAAAGGGTTTTGAAGTTAATTTTAGAAGCAGTAATTATCTTTCCATCAAAATTTCTTAATACTTTGTTAAAACCTACTCTATTTTTTGGGAGGTAAGTCAGATGATTTAAACAATTTGAGTATAAGTACATCCATTAGCATTAGAGTATACAAGATGTCAAAGTTGCATAGGTGCAGAAGTGATGGAGTCTTAGACGACAGTACCTAAGTGATTCACAACATAAGCAGCTACCAAATTTGCTGCACTGTTAGATTCTCTATAAATATAAGCAACTTCAAATGAGAAACATTAGTGTTAATCCTCCAAAACTACTGAGTAGTGAATCCAAATTGGCTTTTCAGTTTTCAGTTTACCACTCTTTGTGCTATCAAAACCGACTCTTTCAGTTTGCACTTTTTGTGCTGATAGCTGGGATGGTCATTTGGTGGGCTTCTCTACTCTGTTCTCGTTAGAAAAAAAAATGAAAAATCCATGGTGATGAGAATATAGTTTAGCGAAGGATTATACAGACAGCAGATTGGCTAACTTAACATTAAAATTGGCCACCTTAACATTAAAATTGGCCATTGTGTTGCTCAAAGTGTCAATGATAAAACTAATTGCTGTGTTATTGTTCACAGCATGTAGCTAGAAAATGGTTTTATAGAACATAATTCTGATAGCCTTTGTACTCGTGATGATTTGTTGACAGGTCATTTGAGAAATTTCAGCTGACAAGCATATGCGTCTCAGTCCAGCTTGTTATGTTCTTATCAATGGAAAGGGTCCTTACAACAATATTTGGGGAGGAGAGTATGAGTCCCTCAAGGTCAACAAGGTAATCATATAATTGAGAACTCCAACTGCTCAACAGCTTCTTCAAGAAGTAATATTCTGAAAAAGTGATATTTTTAAATGATCATTACTTAAATCAACAGCTTTTGAGCTGCTTGTGTAAGCTTGTAGTTGCCTAGAATGCTCCTAATTTGTGATTTGATCCTTTCTAGAGCAACAATATTCATTCAACTCTATTTCCCCCTACTCCTTTGGCAGGGAAGACCTACAGATTAAGGATATCAAATGTGGGGAATGCCTTGAGTTTTAATTTCAGAATACAGAACCATCAGATGATTTTGGTTGGACTGAGGATTCTTATACAGATCAGATATTCTTGGATTTCCTAGATGTGCATATTCGCTGGTCATACTCTGTCCTATTCACTGCAAACCCACAGGAATCAAACTATTATATTGTAGCTAGTCCAACACAAATTGATACTAGAAAGTATCCTAACACAATGGTGTTGCAGTGCTTCATTATGCAAAAACACTTGATTAAGGGGACACTTACGTCCTGAGACTGATCAATTGGACTGAATTTTCTCCATCAATCAGGCAAAATCCATAAGGTATGGTCGCCGAATCCTAGTCGAGCGTGCATTAGTATAAACTGGATAACATCATTCTTCACAATAGCCTGGCAAAAAATGCAGCTACATCTCATTTGAAATTATAGAATCCACATCATGTTTGGCAGGATTTTTTTTTTTTTTTTTTTCTGAAAAAAGATCTTGCACTTTCTATAAACCTTGCTGTTTTGAAGCCTTAGGAAAAGAAGGCATCAATACAAGAAGTATTTTTATACCAATCAGATTTCTTCTTCTTCCTGTTCCTTCTGTATAAGATTGGAGTTTATGGACTGACCAAATGGAGCTAACCATGTCTGCATATGGTTTTGAAGGTGGAACTTGACAACGAGGGCTGCAAGGGCTAACCCTCAGGGTACAGTCAATGTAACTAATGCCACAATCTCGCAAATATTTATCCTCCATGGTTCTGAAGCAGAATTATGTGATCATCATCGCTACACTATCAACAATGCGTCCTACTTGACCTCAACCAACTGAAACTTGCTGATCACTGTCAATGGCTCCTGTGTGTGCCAGCTTGATGCCTTTCCCACTAATTCAGTCAATCAGGTAGCTGCTGTTGGCTCTTCAGTGGTTACTGGAAACCACAAGGGTTGGATCGAAATTGTGTTTAAGAATGACCCTGATGTTATGGATTCATGGCATCTTGATAGTTTTGGGTTCTATATAATTGAGTAAGCATCATCCTTGTTACCACTATTTATAAAGCTAACACTTTGCTAAATGAATCATTTTCTTAGACTGCATGTGCATTTTATGTATTAAAAATTACTTCAAAATATTGATCAAATTCATTCAACTTTTAGCCTTCAAATTTCTTATGGACCTCTGAGATTAGTTCATTTCTGTATACTACTTGGATTATATGCAATTGTATAGACCTTTGATGTTCCGAAATTTTATCATTTGAATCAAACTGAAAATGGTTGACCTTAGATGGTATAGAACCGTGTCATTCTGCTTTCACTCCACTTGTATGGACCTTTTGATGTTCTGAAATTTTATCATTTGAGCCGAACCAAAAATGGTTGGCCTCACATGCTGTAAAACTGTGTCATTTTGCTTTCAATCACACAAAACTGATGACCTGCCATCCAGAAATAGTCAACTTTGAGAATAGGAGTGGAGATAATTTGCATTTCATCCAACTGGATTGCAAAAATATTGTTTTTTTATATCTTGTATTTTTTTAGGAAGCTTTAAATTTACAAATATAAATTGTGGTTATGTGATAAATTTAATTTAAGGCAATCCAGATAAAAATGATAAGTATCAGACGTTATAACAACAACTTTAATGCTTGTTTTTGCATAAGGAATTAAACCATGTCTCGTAGACATTGATGTGATTTGTTCTTTCTGTGCGGTAGTTCAAAATCTCCACTGATGTTCTCTAAGAATGATAACAGGATATGTTTTCTTTGTGAATGCAGGTGTGTCATGGGGAATGGACTGCAGTTTATGCCTATTTTGATCATCCTGTCATGTGGAACCTTAGGTCCCAATGCCTTGAAAACTGTATTTAGGCCAAGACATTTATTTGAGGGTCCAATGACAGCGATCCTAACCCTGCCAAAGAGTGTCTTCCACCCAAAAACCATCTCCTTTGTGGTTAGCAACTATGTCTCCAAAGATCCAACTTTCGTGGCCTTGAACTTTGAATTAACTGATCGCTTCAGCTTAGCTCATCAAGAATTTGTTGTTGTGATTTGTCGTTCAGGTATCTTTGTTCTAAAAGGCTCACTAGGAGACTGGTGAAGGAGGGGTCTCATCAGGGTGGACCATGAAAAGCTCCAGATGAGAATTATTCCATTTTGCGAAATGAACATTTTGTGTTCAGATATAACCCGTTCTTGGTCATGAAATGAAACATGTGATGCTTTTTGTCTGCAAGATGTGTTGTTTTGGATACTTTGCTTGTGACAGTTGCCAGCTTACTGCTTCCACCAACAGCGTGCTATTGATGCAGTCCTCTATCTATTTGTTTGTGCATTGAAGTTCTTTTGTTTTGCAAAAGAATTATAGCATGCATAAAGAAAATATATCATTTATAGAGGAGCTAGAAGTCCTCACTGGATCTGGGATTGGGATTGTGTGTTGGCCAGATATAAAATTAAGAAATTTAAATAATATCTTCTAAATAGATTTTTGAAGTAAGGGCTTAGTTATTAGATGGTATCAAATCAAATCTGGTCACGGTTTATGCAGGCTAGGGAATTGCAATTTCTGATTAGTCCAGCCCAGCGGTTTTATTATTATTTTTTTTTCTTCCCTTTTAACGCTCCGTCCTTGAACTGCTATTAGATTTGCTAATTAGTCGAGCAACTTCGTAGATAAGAGTCCACTGCAACTAGGGTCCCTCAACATGGTAGTTAAAAATTTGACAAAAATACGAGCAGGCATTCTGTATAGCTTGAGCAAGGGCTGTATCATTCGCGCATTTTGTCTGTATAGCGTATAGTTTATATATTGCTAACATTATAATGCTCTGTTAGTGGGCCTGATGGGAAGGCCATCCAAGTTACAAGCAAGCACTTGCTCTAACTAAAATTTTCAGGCCAGACCCAGCCCGGCCCTTCTCAGCCTATATATTTTGGAAAGAGACTGAGCGTGATTTCCGTCAATTTGCTAGGCCTATGGCACTTTGAAGTAGCCCGGCCCGGCCATACGCCAGCCCAGCCCGGTAGGCCTGGCTTATTAGTGCCCTAATTGCCTGCTAATTATAATTTAGTGTCGCATTATAAGATATCTAGTTGACGGTCGGACGCACCCTTCCGCAATAAAATAAGGCCTCTTCCGTGCGTCTCTCTCCGGTCCACCAGTAGTTTCTTCTTGAGGAAAACCCTGCAGTTGTTTCTTCTACATGGCTCTAAATTGTAAGGAAAACATAATGGATAGATTGGTTGAACATACATCCACTGATTAATTGGTAAGATCAGTGGATGGCTCTAAATTATAAGGAAATCCACCATCATAAACCTTTTGCCCTTTACGTTGGTTGCCCAGGAGTAAAAGAATTTGCCTGCTTGATCATTCGTGCTTCTTTGCAAGCTCTTTGCTTGCAATGTGGTCGTGCACTCCCCCAAGGATCATGCAGAATAGCTTTATGTTTTCGTTACTTAACAACTGGATTTTTTTTAATCGCATTCTGAATAGGGATGATAGGGGAGCGGATTCGGCACGGAGGATATATTCTTTACCTCTTCCCAGCTCCTAACATCCACCTCGATCTTGAACAGAAATTGATTTTTTCTCGGATCATAACCCTCGTGGTTCTTCGTTACTCATGAAAAATGTTTGTTTCTAGTTTATTTTTTTAAAAAAATTAGACGGTAAATTTGAGTCTAATTTTATTATATATATATATAAAAAAAACTAGTTGAAGCCTAAAAGTTTTTATAAATTAAAGAATATTTAAAATAATTAAAAAGGTTCAAATTTTAGAGTCTAAACCTAACATTTAAAAACATAAATTCAATATTTACATTTGAGAAAATGATTAGGTTTTAGCGGTGAATTTGGCATAGAAACCCCAATCTTCGTTCCTATTTTCGAACTCGATGACATTCAAAAACTTCTCTCCAACTCTGTCTCCATTCATATTTAATCTCTTCAAACCACTCAAGCCCAGATGATTCTCTTTGCAGATCGAATTTTGTCATCCTTAGCTTTGAATGTGTTTCTTTCATTTTTCATTCACAACTGCACATGCTGAACCCAAACCATAGGCCTCCAAAGGCTCCTATGCTTGCAGATTTAGTTGCACAACATCTGCAACAATGTATCCCTTCACTTTGAAGAGAGAGTATTCTAAAATACGTTTTGCAAGTTCAAATGTCTTGGTGAATCAGAGCTAGAGGTTATCTTTTATTGGCTTAATTGACAAAATTCTAAAAATAATAAAATAGGTGATCTGTTTTGAGCCCAGTTATTCCGTTCAGCCTTATCGGTCAGTTCCCGAGCTTAGTTTCCTACTGTCTTTTTTTAAAAAAAAAAAAAAAAAAAAGTTGGGAACAATATGGGGAACATTTTCCGTCTCGTTAGTCCACATCTGATGTTAATATTAATCTACCAAGTAGGATAGGCTGCACTAATTACCTGGCCAACAATTTTTCATGTCATTTTCTTTGGTTTTTAGTTATTGCACTATCTTTGGTTATTATACTACTGCCTGTTTCCATCGGTCATTTGAACGCCAAACAGCAAAATATCTATTGATTCTCTCTCTGTCGAGGGGTGTTTAGTTTTAGATTTGGATGCCCTCACACCACCTCATTGCCTACCCTTTTGTCCACCTCTCCACAGCCCAATACTTCTAAGTAAATGACTATTTAAAAGATTTTGCTAAATTTTGTGCGTAGAAGAAGCCAGAACATGGCACAGAGTTACTTTTGTCTGATATAAAATCTCATACGCTTCGAAAGGCTCACATGATCTGGTATACGTCCTTCCAAGAAATATCCAACATTTTTTTTTTGTTTGAAAGAAACAATAATGTGAGACGACCACCATTAAGCTTCGTCCCAGAAATATCAATATGATTAGCTGAATGATCTTTCAAAATAATTCAACCATATTCTTGTTGAACGAACTTTGCCCATAAGCAATTTTGAGCTACAATAATGGTGGTCCTCCATCAGTATCACCTAGCCTCTTAAAAATGGATACCATCTCCTGTGCAACCATTATCAGCAAGTTAACTGGCACTTTTCTTCACCCCAAGCGGTGATCTTTTAGGAGTTTTTATAATCATCACTAACTTAAGGTTCAAGTTTGATAAGATCCTTGCACAATACTTTCCTGAAAAATCTGTGGCAATCGTCAAGGTTCCATTTGAATTGCTTCATCAAATGTGGCCACAAAGTTCTAGAGAAATGAGGTGGAAATTTGTCAACCTTGCCGGCCTCTATATCTATATACTATAGACATAAACTGGTCCATTAGAGAGGAAAAAGTCAATAGTTTATTAGACAATCAGAACTGTGAAATTTTTGCCAATTAGGTAGTAGATAGATGTCAATATATATCAGCCCTACTCCACTGACTCCTCCAATGAAATGCTGAAATTAAATTAAATAGAAAACTGACACCTAATTAATTTGCAGAAGAAGAAAACATCATGTGCCATAATGTCATTGCTATAGCATACCAACTTGTCCCAAGATATTCTTCACTTGCTTATGCCATTTGGATGTAGCCCACACATCAAACTCTCCTCCATTTGTGCTGAACCACCAACTTGATGAATTGGAGATATGATCTCAAGACTCCTGGACAACTGCCAAGAGACTCCCCTACTTGGCCAAACTAACAGCTTCAACAAAAGGCCAAGTATTCACCATCCTTTCTTGAGAAAGAAAAATTAGGTAAGGATAGCTTTCCGGGATGTCACATGGCACCTCAATAGTCCAAACTTTAGAGCTTACCTTCATGAATGACCTGTTGCCACTCCACTGCCATGATTTCCACGAACACTCTGAGACATACCGGGCTGTTACCTTTAAACAGCAGAAAGCTGCTTTCCAAAAAATGAGGTAAAACCTCACGAGGGCAGCGTGAGATGGGGAGTGGAAACTGAGAGCAGAGTAGACCTAAAGTTGGGTGGAGGAGTTGGTATGAGGTCACTGTCGTTAAAGGTTTTGGGGGGGGGGGTCACAACAAATACGTATCAGTTTTCATCCTCCAAGAGCCAAGTGGTGCCTAACAACGCTACTTCTAGTATTGCTAGTTGCCACTAGTTGGCACCATCTCCAGTGGCTCAACAGCACGAACCACACCGGAATTCTAATGCCAACCTTGCCAGTGGTTACACAATGGTCATCTGAGAGACTTTGTCTGGCTTGTGGCTCTCACACATTTTTCTCTTTTTCACACAATGGTGGCATGATCTCTCAAGTTTTAGTAATATACCAGGACTACAATGTCAAGGTTGAGGGTTGGGATAAACTGTTAGGGAAAAAAAAAAGGTTCTAAAGAAGAAAATGGCATAAGAAAATTATTTTTGTCCAATATGCATGAAGCCAAAAGCATGGTAAATTCAGGGACCACAATAGGTATGATCAAGGAATGATTGAAAAAAAAAAATATATACATGAATAAATGATCAAGTTTGTATATCATGAAGCAGCTTGCAAAATGAAAGGAGAATAATTGAGAGAATCATTTAGTTAGTCCATGGAAATTCTTGGGCTTCTGAAAATTTTCAATTATTTCAGAATTATAGATAATTCTGTTGGCTTTAGCGCTTAATTTGGTGGTAAAATAATTTTTTTGGGATGCATATCCTGGAGGAAAAAAAAAAAAAGGGGGTGCACTCGAGGGGTGCGAAGTTGTCTGCTGCCTTTTTCTAGACTTGAAGGCACTTGAAGGTGTGTACATGACTCCATGTCTGAGTTACTTAAACAGTGAAGGATTTCAGAAGGTTTATTCAAAATTCAACCTTCAAAGTTGACAAATTTAATCTGACAGGTATTTCGACTTGAGATTGGTTGCTTAGAGAGATCAAACTAGCAAGGTAGCTATTGTTTGGTGGTTTCACATTACCAGCGAAACTTAGCTCTTGTGGGCCTCATTGGTGCGTCATGGTAGAAAGCCATCTGGTTTATGTGCCGGTGAGAACTATACTGGTAGCACATGGCATTACTCTAAGGAATAAGGTATGATCCTCCAATCAAGGGGCGTAGTGGTTGCCCATCTACAAAGCCAACCTCTTAAAAAAAAAAAAAACAAAACAAAACAAAAAAACAAGCTGAAGAAGAGAGGAGGCCATTGACTCCCCCTGCTCCACGCCACTAACTTTGAGGCGATAATAAAGCAAACAGAGGAAGCTCTAAATGATTGGGAGTCCGGTTGGAACTGGATTTCTTGATCCCAAGGAATCAACTAACTTGGCAGCTATGGTTTGGGTGGAACTTTCTTTATTATTATTATTATTATTATTATTTTGCTTCTTTTGCGGTCTTATCGCCGAATCTCTCTTTGCTAACGGTGGAAGTGTGTGCATAGGTGTTGCTTGGGTGGAGGCACTTCGTTGCATCAAACTCGCTGGCGTGAGTGGCTCTCAAGCCACTGAAATCTCTCTCTCTCTCTCTCTCTCTTTAACGTGAGAAGTTGTGCCAATGCCAAATATTCTACAGGAGATTGCCGTTCTCTCCGGCATACTCTTTTGGAGTGTCCCACCTTCCACTCATGCTGCTTTTGAAGTGAAGGTTATCTTGCCCTGTGGACGGGTCTAAATTATACAACTCCAATAGCTGACCGATTCTTTGAATTATTCTCAGGCAATCAAATTGACCGATGGTTATTCAATATCCGTAAGCTTTGTTGCAAGCAAAACAGAAAAACCGCCATTGATCATTTCTTAAATACGACGGAAGAATTGTCTTTGTCAAGCTGGAGCAATACCTCCAAATTCAAACACAACCTCCTCAGGATGGAAATGGAACGCAACCATTAGACTTCAATTCTATACTATAACTTGTTTATTAATTATTCAGAGACCTGAAAACTCAAGGACTTTAAATTGATGTTGTTTTCTGTTGTTTGTGGCGGTGGTGTTGCTTTCATTGTGACCTGGTTTTACCTGAGTAAACAAAACAAATCAATATTAAGACTTTATAACTTTCATATTCTAATATTTTTCAATTCACTCAAAATTATTCTTTAGCTATTTCTGAATTCCAAAAACTATGTCTCCACCTAGACGGTTCCCTGTACAGCTAAGTTGGCACGGTTCCGTTGGCAGTCAGTAGGGTACATTAAATTAGCCTTCTCTATTAAGGAGCATGAAACACCTCCCAACCATTCTACTGTTAGCTAGTAGGTTCAGTAAGCACCAGGGGATGTACCTGTGGTTCAATTAATTAAAGCACAATAAAAGAAGAGTATATTATATTGGTGGAGAGGAGTGGGCAAAGGGACAGGGTAAGCCATCTCCCACCAACTGATGCCTTGCTTGCACCACCACCTAATAACAGCATTAGAGAGAAAGAGCAGGCTGGCTCTGCCCTTTCGTGCCTCACACAACCAACCCAGACAGCAATTCGTTACGCCAAGAATCTGCCCTCCTTAATCTACTCATCTCCCACCCTCTCGTTGACTTGTCCCCACACAAATTACAATACTTCCCTCTGGCTACAAATCTACTACACCCTCCCCACCATATTTAATTAGACCATTCCAATTGCTTCAAGCCGTTTGATCCAATGTCCAACCTTAATATATTTCCCAGCTAACGAATCCAAATCCAATGCAATCCAAGCGACAAACCTCACCCAACTACGTTCGCATTACTTTTCATGACCTGCCAGAAAAAAAATTACTGTGTAATAAATTGAACGCCAGCAAACTAAATTGTATATTCTCCAGCGGTAAAAAGGGAGACCAGGGACGGGGACGAGAGAGAGGAAGATATGTGGCCGCTGATTACACCATCACCACCCACTGCCAGTCCCCTCTATCTCCAGTACCATAGCTTTGAGAGGTTTAGCGGAAACTCGCTCTCTAGTGGTTGGGAACAAGCCTGTCCTCCATTGAAAATAGCATGTAAAAGGCTCTACCTAAAATAACTAAAAACTAAAAAAGAGGGAGAAATTTAAAGGGGCCGGAGGAGCGCATTTTCCGTGGTTCCAGGCTTGCGGTCCAATCCCGTCAGCAAGAATCGTCGCCCAAAAGGAATGGGTTTGCTTCAAAGCCAACCGAATCTCTCTCTCATCACATTACTACTCGCTCATTTCTCTCTCTCTCTTTATATTCTTTTTTTGAGGGGCTTGCGAAGGAGCCAGCATGCTTTTACCGTGGTCCACTTTGTTGTAATACTTATGAGCCTTCTATTTTTTACCTTCTGTGGTTGGCCAACCCATCCTTGTTAACATGACCTTAGCTAAGTGTCAAGTGTACACTACTCAAAAATAGGGGGCCGTCTCCCTATCTATAGTCCCCCCACTGCCCTCTCTTCACTCCAAACCTCTTCAATTTCCTCCTAATTCCACATGCCCTTATTCCTTACCCCTCGCCTCTTGCGTTTCTCTTGCTGCCTATATTTAAACATCCACCTGTGAGTAAGTGTAGAGCTTGGAAACGGAAGGTTGGCGGACTCGTTCACGGTTAGACAACGGGGCGGCTTCCTTCCTTAGTTTTGACTCCCAAAACTCCAATCCAATTCATTCACTATAAATATAAACGCCTCTCCACTCCACATTCACCTGCCTCCCCTCCCCTCTTTCTCTCTTGTTTCCAAATTCTCCATCTCCATTTCCTTCTCGTCGTCCCATCTCTTTGTCTATAGCCTCAAAAGGAAGGGAGAGCAATGGAAACTCCGGAGGAAGCCATGGTCCCCAACGACAACAGCACCAACAACAACAGTGAGTGCACCCATGCCGTCGTGAAAAGAAAGCGAACCAAGCGGCAGAAGCTCCACCTCCCGCCGGCCCCAGCAGTCGCCCCCGCCGCCGCCCCCACCTCGTCGACCTCCTCAGCTGAATTCTCCGGGACCACCACCGAGGAGGAGGAAGACATGGCCAATTGCCTCATCCTCCTTGCCCAAAGCGTCCCGAAGCCTGAATCACCAAGAGAAGAAGGCCCCGCCGGCCCGGCCAACAGCAACGGTATGATCGAGAAGTTCACCAGCCGCAGGTTCGCCGAGGCCACCACGACGACCAACGGCAAGGCTGGATTCTATGTCTACGAGTGCAAGACGTGCAACAAATGCTTCCCCTCATTCCAAGCGCTCGGCGGGCATCGAGCAAGCCACAAGAAGCCCAAGCTAGCAATCCCGATGGCCGGAAACGAAGAAAAGAAGGCGGAGATCGATGAAGATGGCCTCCAGATGAGCGCGAATCCATTTTCCAAGTCAATTACGGCTGCCACCAACACCAATAGCAATAGCAAGCAGAGGGTCCATGAGTGCTCCATATGTGGGTCGGAATTCTCCTCAGGGCAAGCATTAGGAGGCCACATGAGGCGGCACCGGCCGTTGACCATCCCGGAAACCTCGGAGGCGAAGAAGGAGCGGAACGTTCTCTCGTTGGATCTTAACCTCCCCGCACCGCCTGAAGACGACCGCGGAGAATTCCCCAAGTCGCCGTCAGCCGTAGCCTTCCCATTCGAAAGCAAACAGCCGCTTGTCTTCTCGGCGACGGCCCTGGTGGATTGCCATTATTAACCAGGCAATGGAATCAAAGCTGTCCTTATTTTTTTAGTTGTTATTTTTTTTTTCAAAAAACTCAAAACAAGATTGGGAATTATGGAAGGGTCATGTGAATTATATCTTTTACCATTTACTATTGATTCTTTGGATTCTTTCCACCTTAGTTGTTCTCTTATGGAGATCATAGGTGGTGGTGATGGTGTTATGTAAAGAGAATGAAGCAAAGGGTAACATTGTGTACGTACGTGAAAAGGAACTGAATTCGAAGACTTTTCCTTCATCTTCTTCTTCTTCTTCTTCTTCTGGTTATCATTTGTCATTTGTTCTTTTCCTTGTTTTATTTATGCCATAGTGCAAGTAAATAATAATGAGGTGGAGACTGGGGGAGAGGAGGTTAGAGTGGGCTCGGTTTGGTTCTCTCCACCAGGGGAAAGCGTCTTGGCTCAGGACCATCAGGTTCCCCTCACGTGTTTGTTCTGTTTGCAAGCCAACTCTCTTCAAGCCAACTCTGTTCGCATTAAACGCCAAAAGGAACAAAAGAGATATTGGAAAGGAGGCAAGTTGGTAACTGCCCATCAACACGCACACACTTGTACTACTCTTCTTTTTATCTCTCAGCCATCTCTAGACATCAAACCAAACGCTCAACCCCTTGAAATTGGAGGTCCGATTTAGCTTTCCTAACACGGCAGTCCACGCTAAGATCAAACAAATGCCATCCAGCATTACAGGTTAGTGTCAAGAAACTGCCAATCCTTGGCCCTAGATCTTGCAGGTCACCATCAGTTAGCAGCCAGCACTGCAATCTTAGCCATCTGATGAAAATATCTGCGAGCTAGCCTGCCGTTAGCTGCACGGAAAGGAAGCTATTCCGTGCCCCTTCCATCTTATTCTCTTGCTCGCGACCAGTGCACCACGGGATACTTGGTATAATCCAAGGCACAAGTTTGTGAGATGAAGATTCCTTAAATGAAGAGAGAGAGAGAGAGAGAGAGAGAGCAAGTTAGTGAAGTCACTCCATCTCATCTACTTTAAAGCATGAGGAGGGGAAGTTTAGATTTTTAATGACTTGATCAAAGGCTTGGATGTCAGTTAAGTGCACGTTTTGGCAGTGAAGCACAAGCTGACGCAGGTGTGGACTTTGCGTGAGACGACCATAAACATGGAGGATGAGTGCTGCAGCGTTTGACATGGTCACATGGGGGCGGTTACCTTCGCTTAATAATTCCACCACCACCACCACCACCACCCTGTTACTGATAAATTTAATGCCATCACCTACTTGTTCTTCCTTTTAAAATTCACAGAGGCTTCTTCCCTTTCCGCTTCCACCGTTACGTAGCGTGATGGAGTTGCTGCTCCCATGTGGTGTGTTAAAACACTCTACCATACGAAGCGAATATTTATCCCTTCGTTGTATTTATCCTCATCATATTTATCCCTTCTTTGTATTTATCCTGATCTTGCGATGGACGGGGCCTTTACTATCATCACATTTTTCAGAGGAAATATTGTTTGACAAATCTATCATCATGTTTAATTGTATTGCCTTTTCATTTCCGGAAAAAATTATTCCGATGAATTATTAAGAATAATTAGTTTGATTCTTGTGTTCGGATAAATACGAGTAATATCTAAAATATGAAGCAAACTTGATAGCATATAAAATAACAATAGGATAATGTTAATGTTAATATCATATCATTATTTAGAAATATTATTATTTTTTAATTATTTTATTAATGCAATATTTATATAATATGAATATTTTTATAATATTTTAATATTCAACACTGATATTAGTAATTATATAATTAGATCTAGTTTAAAAATTATTATAATATATAAATAATATAATATAATTTATTACGAGTAATATTATGATACATAGCATGTAATAATTAGAGACTATTAATATTATACATCAATACTATGATATTTGCGTAATAATATAGTATAGTATAATACTTAAAATAATTTCAATTATATTACAATAATATAATTAGTATAACAATAACATCACAACAATATAATTGAATAATGCAACAATTGTCTAATATTCAATATAATATATTATAATAAAATGGTATGATTGACAATATTATATTATTACAAAATATATTGAATATATGATTAATGTTAATAAATCTAATAAAATAAAAAATATTGTTGCTTGAATACATAGACAGGACACCGGAAAACGATACCCAAACTTTACTTGGAAATGGTTTTATCCTTTTTGTGAGAATGGGATATTCTTGAGAATTAATATTCTTGAGAATTAGCATTTTATGTCTAGAGGAGTCATATGGGAACTGGCTGAGTGAGAAAATTACGCCCGTTCTCATCTTCCAATTCCTGCGAACAAACGTGGCCTAGGATTTACGTTGGTTCTAAAGTGTGGTGCTCTTCTACCAGCCTCAAGAAGCAATTTCTTGCATTGTTTTAGTTGCTAAGCTCGTCCTCATCAAGCATTGCAAAATAACAATAAGTTAATCCTACAATTACGTGTAATTCTTGTCCATGTAACATTGATTTTTATAAAGAGCACCATACCAATATACCTGGCATCCACTCATTGCAGGCTCTTTCTTTGTGGTGAAGCACTGTTACGTTCGTAGACTGAAGTCCTAAGTCTAAGTGGCCAACCTTTTAAGGGTGGTTGTTGACTGATCTAGTTAGTGTTGAAGTGGTAATGCCAATTGAAAGGTCAATGATGGCATCATGATTACAAGGCATTTGCTGGTTCTATCACACGTGGAACTGGATGCGTTGGAGATAAGCTCTCAGATTCGGTCTGGAAAGACCACTTGACGAGTTCTATTGGCCCTTTTTTTTTTTTCTCTTATTTCTTCCCCAAAGCATTCATGAAAAGCACGCGGGTTTAGTGCATCTACTATTCTTCATGTCAAAAACATTTTGGTCAAGAGTCTAATCCTCTGCAGTGAGATCTAGAAGAAATCCAAAGAAATCACCCTCCAATTTGAATGAGATATGAACAAGGAGAGTGATAGGAGAATTCAAGTGTGAACTTGTTTATTTGGATTCCCTCGAAATATTAGAAATGATTTGAAATATTAGTAACTCAGATAAATTAACTTGTAAGTTGTATAAGATCAAAAATTAAGATTAAAACATAAATTTATTCAAAAAAAATCTAAACTACCAAAAAGAAAGAAAAAAAGAAAGTAGAATTTAGTGCTAACCATACAAAGTTTCCTTCTGAATATATATATATATATATATATAATTATTTTCTGGAGAGAAAACGACTGATTCTGATTGTACTGTTAGTTCGTGCAAAAACTGGAAGATGTCCATCTAAAGGTTGGCAACCGAATTTAGAGCAGTACCTTCTGAATTCAGAAGTTAAGCATAACTTGTCTGACTCTGGGATGGGACATCTGTCCACAGATGAAGCACATGGAAAGAGAGAGTCTCTAGGTTCTAGACGATATCTGGAGCTCGTTCCATTCTTCTTCTTTGGCTAGTTAGCATGAAATTTTGTGCGAGTCACCAAGAGAGAGTCACATCTAAGGCTTTTGAGTTTCAGCTTGATTGAATGGGAAACAAGTAAGTGCAAGAACACATAAAATTTTAAACTTAAAGCTGTTTTTCTATTGATTACATACTTTTATATTTTATAAAAATTAATTAAATATAATTCAGATTAAATGACTGATATAAGTTTAAATAAAATATATGATTCATAAAGTATTGGATTACATTCATTTAAGTTTAATTATGTATATAGGGTATGTGGTATGAAGGTGTAGGGCATATTCATTTACGCTTCTTAATAAAAGAAGTTACTAACTATTTTATTTTATAATTCGATCGCTACTTTCATCTTAATTCGACTTTAATTTTGATTATTCTCTTTTATAAAGAGAATTAAAGGGTTGTCAAATCTCATTAAATTGCGACATAAGGTGAGATAAGAGAGAAAAAAAATAAAATGCTACTCTAATATTTTCAATCCTAAATTCCTACACAACCAAGCAGCATATTCCTTCTTCTTGTTTTTCTTTTTTTTTTTCTCTTTTTTTTGCTTCATTATTTTTTAGAAAACTGATACTTGCGAAGTTAAGCCCATGTTTCATGAGTTCACAGGGAGTGCCTTCTTTTTTCTTTTTTCTTTTTTTGTAAGATAACCATAGTATCTACTATCCAGTGATTTTGTTAACATATTAACATTTACCCTTTTTTTTTTGAAATGATTCTCCAACTTGCCGAATAAATTTCTTTGGAAGGTTCTCTGTTCCTTCGTCATACATTTATCCTGATGCAGACACTTGAATTCCCCTCCAAATGGTTTGAAGCAAGAGGTTAAATAGTTCTTTAATGCAATGGGGAAATTAAGGAGTTAAAAGGAACAACAATGATACAATGACATAACAGAGTGTTTTCTATTCCTAACTCCTTTAGGTGCTAGCAATGAAATGTCTGCACAATGACATATATAGCGTTATCTTTGTTGTATGCTTTCAAGAATTCAATCCAAGAATCTCCTCATATTAAGTTCTTTTGCTTGGGTTAGATAAATGCAAGGTCATGCAATTAATGTGTTGTTCTCAGCCAATGCTTTCCGACGAAACAACCATACATCAATGTTGATATTCAATGAACAATTTAAAATTAAAAGAATTTACTATTAGAAAGTTTCAATTGGATTAGGACACTAAATCATATTGATTAGGCGAAGTAGGTTTTTCTCTATACTATCAATATTCCATCCAAGAGGCAGGGCTCGAGTTAGCTTGTGGCCCATCAAGCCAATCCAACTTTGGGTTAGATCATGGTCAGGTTTGAACTAATTCAGTTTAGATATAAACTTAAAATTAGAGCTTAAAAAAAAAAAAAAAAAATTTAAACCAAACTTAGGTCATTACCTAGCTTGACCCAGGCTTGGCCAAAACTTGAGCTTAAAGAAGACCCAAGATATATTGGGCCATAGTCAGGCCCAAATTTGGCCCAAATTCAATTCCAAAATCTGAAAATGTGAAGGACCTTTCCAATATTATACCATATTTTTTTATCAACTATATAAGAATAACTCTTCATGTGATAGAAAATTTGCTTGAGTTATTGTATACAATTATTTTAAATTTTGCTTATTTTTATGCAAACACTTAAAAATAGAAAATTAAATTTATTGGCTTAGTTTTTGGTCTAATGAGTTGTTGTGAGTTGGTCAGATTAGGTTTTCGCCATAAGCCCAATCTAAAGCCCGAAAAATTTTTTAGGCTGACCTTGAGCTACGGCATGGCTTGATTCGATCGGACTCACTTTTGGCCCTACCAAGAGGTTAAATATCTTATTTTACTCATATTTTTTTAAAAAATTACTACTATGTAAAATTCTCTATTTTTGATTAAAAAAATTTCATAAGTTGGCTATATATTACTTGCTATTATGAAGTTAAAGGAGATGGATTCTTTGTAAACAGGACAATATAATACAAAACCTTTTTTTTTTTTGGATGTGGGCAATCATAACTGAATATATGTTTAAATTATTTAGTCATTATAGAACATTATTGCATTGATGACAATAGTTTTCATGTTGAATTAAATTAGGCTTCCATTATTAATCATCATTAACAACAAAATGTACCAGAAAAAAAGAGTGTAATCATTTTAATTCTATGTTTTCTACTGAACCTTACTTCGAAAGATGTCTGTCTGCTCAATGCTGTAGCATGAAAGATTTACGCAAGAAATATACATATTTTAAAGAGAAAAATCTAGAGTTAATCTTTCTAAGAAGCATTAATCAATCAAATAAAAACATTTTCATGTCAACTTATATAGTTCAACATCACTTCTCACCTTACCATCAAAGTTAAACATTGTATTAAAAAATTGCTTTATTGATTAATGAGACAATCTGTTTCAATCTTTATTTTTCTTAAAAATTCATGCAAGAAGCTACTAAGTAATCTATTGTTAACATCTCTTGGTGGTATACCACCTTTGTATAGCTGCAACAATCCAATGCAACACTAAACCTCATGTAGATCATGTTGAATACATTCAGTATATTCTCAAGTGTACCCAACCTCAAACGAAGCACCATCAATGGGCCACACATTTGGGCTTTTCCTTGACCACTACCCCAATTTCAGCTGGTCAAACACTCCACACGTAATGATGCAGGATTCACAAGAAAAAATGGCCCACTGTTTTTCTTTCTTTTTCCTCTCTCTCTCTCTCCTAAGGAAATGAGCTGGGCCAGGCTTTTTTCCTCTCTCTCCTAAGGAAATGAGAGTCTAATTAACATGGGCTGGGCCAGGCTTTATATCGGGAATACATGTAATTCTATTGTCAATGTCAGATCTAATCAACTTGTCATCTTGAAATGATGAAACCATCATTTCCGTAATGGATTCAAATTGGACCAGCTTATCCGACCAGTAACCAAATCTCTGAATGATCTAATTTTTTAATTGAATTAGCTCTATAATTGTCAAGTGAACTGATTGAATTAGCTGAGCACTAATTGAATTGGATCATTAGTTTTTGACTAATTTATTTTTTTAAGACCTAAATCCCTCCTTTTCTCTCTCTCTCTCTTTTTTTTTTTTTTTTTTTAAAAAAAACCAATCTAAATGCCACTCTTTTGTCTCTCCCTAATGGATGCAAAGAATTTTAAGTATTATTATTTTTTAAGAAATTTAAAATTAATTTAAAGTATTATTGTAGATATTATATTTTTATTAAAGTTTAAATAGCTTGATTTTAAGAATTTGAATTTTAAAACCATCAAATTAGTTGAATTTTATGAATTTTTTTAATTTATTATAAGAGAATATATTTTTTTTAAATTTTAATTATTCATGCGTTGATTCACTTGGGTCGTTGGTTGTTTCGGTCTCTCGACCGGCTCTGAGCGCCACGCCTCAGTCCTAACCTAAGCTTAGGACACTTTAATTAATAATGTTCCTCGAGACAGATGAACACCTCCATTATCTCGATTTAGGAGCCCAGGGGTCTGGCGCTATTCGGGCCGTACGATAATATTCACGACAACGGCTGTTTACTCCAAACAGCATTCAAAGTTAATCATTGGCCTGTCGACGTACAACTGGTGGTTTTCTAACGTGGCATGGGATGCATCTTGTAGCGTGAACGAGGTGCAACACGTGGCAATATATAACAGAGGACAGCTGGCCGCTGATCGGGGGTTTGTTTTTTTTTTTTTCCATCTAAAACTATAAATTAGGATCCGTTCCACTGTTATGGCTGGGGTCCGAGCGGAGAGCGGAGAACGGGCGGAGGCGAGGGAGGTGCTGGTGCCGGGCGGCAGAGGAGGCGGAGGATAAGAGATGGCAGCACCGCCAGCGAGGGCGCGCGCGGACTACGACTACCTCATTAAACTCCTCCTGATCGGCGATAGCGGCAAGTTTTTTTGTCGATCTTTTTCTCTCTCTAATTTTCTCTTGGATCGAATGTGAATTAGGTTTTCTTTGTTTCGATTTCTTTGATATCCGATCGTTGGTTTCTTGCTTCTTGATTCTATTTCCATCTTTGATCGTTTGTTATCGTAATGGAATTTCTCGAGATTTGGTCGAGGAATTGGCCGGCGACGAATTGAATCCCTTTCTTGGATTTTTGTTATTCTTTCTAATATATGGTTTTTGAGTTGTAATCTCGGGAGCCTCTTTAATTTCTTTGATTTGATTTGTTTTCCTCAAAACTGGGAATCTCAGGATACGAAGTTTATGGAATTGTGGAAAGAAGGAACGATTGATGGCTCTGGATTCAACTCGACGAGGAAAAGGGTTGAATTGGGGGTTTCTTTACGCAATTCATTAAAGATTATTAAAAACTTTTTTGACAGATTAGGGGATGAAGATGAGTTTTATCGAACGGGTGATGAGGGACAGTCCTTGAGTTTGAGTGATATGGTGGGGGTTAAAGCAGAGACTTGCTTCGGTAAAGCAGGTGTTAAAGGGGATGTTTGTCTCAACATAGAGCTGAGGGATATCGGTGACTGGTGGGGAGAGATCTTTGACCGAAGTTAAGCATGACTTCATGGGCTGGATATAAAATTGGACCTTGTGAATTATGTGATTATTAAATGTGCGTTTGGATGTGCTGCTTCGTTATGCAAAATATGGTCGGAGAATCTTACGGCTGAGAATCACACATAGTGCTGCTATAAAGCATGTGTCTTTGAAGGACTGGAGAAAAGTCAGGTAAAGATCTTTTCTAGGAGGTTTAATTCTTGGATCTAATACTGCAAGAGTAGAGCTGACTCTTGTTTGATTTGGAGTTATAGAAGATTGAGGGAATAAAATAATTTTGCTTTACCCTTGCTTCTCAACGTTGAGTAATAAAGTTTCCAAAATGGCTCTTTGTTTTGCAATCTGGTAAGGAGAACTGGGAAATAGAAAGGTTGTGGATGTTGAAATAGTAAATTTATTTATCTTTTGTTTCAAACTTTTGTTGGATTATATGCCTCCCTATTAATTTTATGAAAATAGATATGGTAGCACTAGTGATGGAGAATTAAATGGTAGAACAGTTGCTTTTAATGAACGATGTGTCTCCTTACTATTTTTAGTACAAGGGCCATTACAACACCAGGTTTGGAGGATTATGTGGTAGAAGATGGATAAGCTGTCTCTTGTTTGGGTAGAGAAGCATCCAAGAAATATGACTTCCCTGGGTTTGGTAGTGAAATAGAACATGAATGGGATGTGACTGTTGAGAGGTTTGGAAAATGACTTGTTAGGTGGAAAGCAATGCTTCTTTCCAATAAGAAGTAAGGTTTGAGACAAAAAATTGATACAGTGGTTTATATACAATTAAATGCAAAATGGAAGAGGACAAAAGACTATATTTCAAGAGCAGAGGAAAAGTTGGAGGATTGACTAGATTGATTTTCAGCAGTAGAATAAAGCAAAAAATATGAATGAAAAGCTTCATATTTCAGTACTTCAATATTCTTATAAACACTATTATGTTCATAACAAATTTACATCTTGGGTACTATGATTTGTAATCAACAATTTGTAACAAATAATTTGCAGATTAGCTAGGGAGTATCATCGAGTGTAACTGCGGCCCTTGCTAGTTGGCTTTTCTAACTTTTTCTAATAGCTCGCCTTCATCTTAAATGGTGTGACCATGTATGGTATCACTTTGCAAAGTCGATACTTCAAAGGGATAGTAACCACATTTTCCATAATTGATGGAATTAGCTTCTATGTTTTGAGATTGAAAAAAAAAAAATAGAGGTGCAATTGAAATCAAGTTTTTAAATTTCATGGAATGGGATGGGATTGTCTCAGCCTTTCTATGGAATGGGATGTGCCATAGTCCCATCGCATCCCTACATTTGGAATGGAAGATGTCTAAGGACACATCAATTGGGATGCTAGGACGACGGTGGGTTGGTCTCGTCTTGGCACTTAGGACGATGTCCCATAGAATATCTCATTTGGATTTGCAATCATGATTAAAATATCATAGTAAGCATGTTTTTCTTAGGACTAAGTTTATATTATCTCTCATGGTGAAATAAACTTTTATTACTTGAACATTAATTAATGGTGTATTTGCATGGTTAATAGGAATCTTGTGTTGCAAATATGTGAATTTTGCGTACCTCCTTTAGCAATACACATAATGCAAAACATAATATATATAACATTATTTCACATGTCTGCTTAGGGATGGCAATGGGGCGGAGCAGGTATGGAGGAAGGTACCTCCATATCCGTATCCATCAAAAAAATTTATACTCATACCTGTTCCGTACCTCCTATGGGTATAAAATTTTATATAATACCCATACCCATCCCATTACCTATACCTATACCCGTACCCACCACCTATACTTTTAAAATTTTTTTCTTGAATTAAATAAGTTTAATTAATTCGTAACTATTAGTTCGAATAAATTTTTTATCCTTCAAATTTTAACTCCATTCCAAAATAGGCTAGGCTCAGGACAATTGAAAGCTGCTTTTTTTTTTTTTTTTCTTTTTCAATTTTAGACCAACCAAATGGACTAGATCCTAAAAATTTATGATGTGTGGCCCACTGATCCTTATTAAATAAGGATAATTTTTTTATGCTGAAAATTATAAATAAGGATATTGAAGTAATTTTACTAACGGATGTAATGGGTATAAGGTGGAGCGGGGTGGGATAGGGTGGGTAAGTCATTACGTTCATACCCATCCCATACCTAAGATGGGTATTGCCATGTATCCCTATATTCATACCCATTTTTTGACCTCCATATCTGTCCCAAATGAAACAGAGGCAGGCAGATTCTCGCGAGTTTAGGAAAAATTGCCATCCCTATGTCTACTATGGACCAGTTTCTATATGCTACAAAATGCAACTTGACTTCACCTTTTGTTTCTTTGCTGCACTAGTTTTTAGAATTCCTCTCTTTTTACGTGCAAACACTATTTTCTAGAATTCCTCTTTGCATTCTGAATTTTGGGAAATTGTCCACAATCTGGAAGCAATATACCTCATTTTTTTTCCAAATGTATCTTTGAAGGTCTAGATGATAATGTTCTTTATCTTAGTTAATAATTCTTAAATTAGTTGATTGTGGTTGATGAACATATCAATTATTGTATTTGGCATACTATGGCTTCAAAAATGAGGGTTTTGATGGACACCATGGAGTTCAGTTAGGTTGCTATCAGATTTGGTACATGTCAATCAGCTGGGTTGAGTTGGGCTCATGAAGGTGCTTGATGAACGAAATTGAGATCCAAATCTAGATTTAAACTATCTAAATAGTGTAGGATCCAAACCCAAATCAAAATTGAATTACTTCTAAGTTTTGTATATGAGTTTGGATCTGTTTGTCATTATTAGTCTGATGGGCCTGCCACAAAAAATGTTTAATGTGCTTAGCAAGTTTTAGGTTTTGAACTGTTTATAATTTGTTATATTTTTGTTTTATTTTATCTAGTGCTGACTAATTTAACAGTTGATGAGAATCTTGATTATTTTTTAAGCCAAAAAAAGTCCACTGCAACTCGGCAAGTATCAGATCCTTCATAGGATCCGAATCCAATAAGTTTGCATGGTCCTACTTTTGGTGATCCAGACCTGATTATGTTTTGTTATTCAAGTTGGGTTGTGAGGAGATGGCATGTTGTTTATAGCCCCTAACAAGGTTTTAAATATGAGCACCAAATCTGGCACTGTTTTTCCATTGAAACAGTATGGTATCGGTGCAATTCTATTACTAATGATACACAATGTATCTGATGATATAAAAAAAAATTGGAGAACCATCGATACCAACCGGCGTGCACTATTATGGACTGGAACATGCTGGTATGGATGTTTTCAGCATCCTGTAGTGGTATGATACCGGCAGTACGATCTTGTTTTGGCAGTTTTTGAGTCCATGATCCTAAGATAGTTCTGGAATTGCGTTACATGATCATGCAGCAATTTAATGGTATTTCCATGTATTTTTTGTGATAGAAAGCAGAACTTTTTCTTGGTAGGAATATATTCTCTCTCTCTCTCTCTTTTTTTTTTTTTTTTTGGTGCTTTGGGGGGGGGGGGGGGTGGTGTTTACTGTGTAGCTATTAATTTATTTAATTTTTTTAAGAAATACTTCTTATATTAAAAGAAAACGGAAAAGATATTATAGACTTGTTACCTTCTAAGATTCCTATGACTTGATTGTCTGAATGGAGCAATCTATCGACACCTTGTTTGCTTGTTTACATTTTCATATAACCTTGAGCCTGCATGCTTGTATTCTTAACTTTTTCTAACTTTTATCTCTAAAACTTAGTTGATTTCTCTGGCTCATCCACTGCATTGTTTGGCTAACTTACTCTTGTAGCAGTTTTAAATTCTAACAATTTTTTTGGTCATGTATGATATCTCATATGTGGTTTTATTTTTTTGTTCTAGTCCCTTGTGTTGTTTACCTTTATATTTGCTTTTAAACTAACAACACGGGGTTACATGCAATATGTGAAACTTATACACACATTTGTGTCCTATTCCTGTGATTTATATGAATTGCTGAAACCTATTCTTTGCAGGGGTTGGAAAGAGTTGTTTGCTTTTGCGCTTTACTGATGATTCTTTCACCACGAGTTTTATTACCACAATAGGGTGTGTAATCATATCTTATTTTTCATTTCGGTTATCCCTGGTTTTAATTGATGTTATAATTCTTATGTTGTGCTTATATGGTTCTTAGGATTGACTTTAAGATCAGGACCATTGAGCTTGATGGGAAACGTATTAAGTTGCAGATATGGGACACAGCGGGTCAAGAACGTTTCCGTACAATTACAACAGGTATGCTATATAAAATATGTAGTGATCCACCAAAAGAGAAGACAAGAATAGGGTTGTTTGTCTGGTTACCTTTATCCCTTATATTGCAGTAGCGTTTGCTTGTTGTTTTCATTTCCTTTTGTTCCCAATAAGACAATTATCTAAATGTAGGGAAGTAGTGGCACCATGCGAGGATGTATGTCTGTTTGTATTTAGTCCTTACATAAAGTTGACTACATTGCCCATGTATGCCCATGTATCCCTTATACTGGCAGTATGCTTAGGCAGCCAAGCAAATGCTCAAATCCTTAAAAAAATTTAAAATTGCATGTTTTGATGCATAAACATATATAGAATCATACATCAAAGAGCATGATATTGATAAACCGTAAGGTGGTTAAATATGTAAATTACTCAGTAATAAAATAAGTGATCTAATCACTTTAATCTTAATAATTTTTCTAATAAGTGATGTAAAGTACCTAAAGCCTCTTAGAAAAATGTCATGTTAAAGCATTAATTGATATTTAGCACTCAATAAATGAACAAAGTGTCTTTCCAAGACAGACTGCTGCTACGCCTAGGATTCAACCTAGGGACTTGAGTGGCCACGTCGCTTAAAGACCTGCTACGTGTCAAATGCCTAGGCTATTGGATCATCTAAATACCTATGTAGCTGCCTGCACATGACAACTTCGCTTGAAATTATATTTCTTTCTGTACTATTGTTGTTGCATAGTAATAATAACAAAATCTTGATCCTAAACTAGTTGAGGTCGACTACATGAATCCTTTTTCTCTTTATTCTGCTCAGTTTAAAAATATATTTTTTATAGGATGCAAAGATATTAAATTTTTCTTTATTACTTCCATGTAATTTTCAGCTTATCTTTACCTTTTTTTTCTTTTACGTATATTAAATCATTCCTTCATACCGGTACACCCTTAAGTCTACATTGCAAATATTAAATCACTCCTCTCAATTGTCACCCATTCCTTTACAAAGCTTGATACATTAATGATCAACGGGCTTGCAAAAGATGGCCGCTATGGTATGTATAACCATTCTAGTAACTCTCCCAGTTCCAACCTTCTTCATGTTAATAGAAATGTGGCACCAAGGTCGCTAATGAATAATTCAAGTATCAAATGAAAACATCAGAAATAAAATGCATTAGAAAAATGTTTCCAATCTTTTTTGAACAACTTCTACCACCCTTCTCATAGATTTGCTTGGAGTTGTCGTGCCCATTGTTGCTTGACTTAGCACCCTTCCATTCTTTTCCTCTTTCCTCCATGGACCTCGTCCAAAGCCCCCCTCAGCCAGTGTTTTAAAATTGGTGAATGTGCTCAAGTGTGCACCTGCTTATGCAAATGTAATCCCTTGACTGCACTGATGGCATGCAGTCATATTTTATGTGGGCCTTTAAAAGGGTCCCTTAAGCTTTGTGCAGCCATATGCGCAGATCACTTAGCATAGTGTGGCTTACATATGGATCTGCTTGGCATTTTGGAGCCACGTGCAACATTTGCTGTGTGGGTCAACATGGATGAAATAGGTTCAAGTTGATGTTTAGATTTGATATAGGTTTCAAATGGGCTTGATATGAGTGTTAATAATTTTAAAAGTTAATTATAATTTATGTGATGGACTATGCTCCTATTGAAAAGAGAGGGTAGTTGCTTCTCTTAAGTTTAAAATCAATAATGAGACATTTAAATCAAATATCCACACTATTGATTATGATTTATACCACTAAAAATGTATAGAATCCAAATATCACATATTTTAGTGGTTTTTAATCTATGCATCATGTGGACATAAAAATGAATGCATTTCATTATGCTAGCGAACTAAAACATATAATAAAGTATTTAAATTAAGAATCTATTTTATCAATTGTGATGTACATTATTATTAAAAATCAATAAATTTTAATCCTTATATCATAGGAAAATGGGATCTCACGTTATTTTAACTATTTACTTTTTGCAACCACCTGATATATAAGTTAGAGACTTCCAAAACACATGATTTTTAGTTTCTAAGTATTCATAGTGGTATAAATCATAATTAATAGTGTGGATCATTAATTTAGATGTCTTATAATTGATTTTGAACTTAAAAGGAATAGATACCCTCTCCTCTCAAGTGTAGCGAGGTTTCTCTCATAATTTATTGATACTAGATATTTAGGCCCTATTTGGCAGAGCTATTAGCAGTAGAACTTTTGGAAATAGAGCTTTTTATGAAAAGTTATTTGTTGTTTAATAACTACAGTTTTAAAGTTATGCGAAACTTTAGCATTTGTTTGGTAAATAAACTAAGAAAGTGCTCTTCAAATAAAAAAAAAAAAATTGCTGAAAGTCATTGCATAGTACTTTCAATTATCAAACCATTATGTATTATTAAAAATTATTATTTTAAAATTATTCTTAATTTATAAATTATTATAGTAATATAATAATAATAATAATATCGTATTATAACAATATTAAAATATATCATATTATAGTATTATAATATAGTACGAAAATACAATAATATTCTAATATAATAATGATTATAATATAATATTTTAGAATTATTTAATAATTATATTATGATATATTTTAAAAGTATAATAATTATTTCATAATATAATATTACAATATTATGGCATATTATTATACTAATATTACAAAATTATAGCATAATATAATAATATTATATTATTGTATTATTATGTTATAATATTAAATGTTACTATTCTTGTGGTTTGAATCTATGACAATGAAAGAAGCTTTCTCGAGCAGATCTTTTCAAAAAAAGCTTTAATTTTGAGTTTTTTTAAGAAAAGTGCTCAAAAACTTTTGCGATACCTTAAAAACGCTTTTAAAAATTTTGCCCAATATCCTATAAGTATTCAAAAGCACTTTTATCTCTACAAAAATACCTTTTGCACTATGTAGCAAGTACCACTTGTTAATTATTATTATTAGTATTGTTATTATTTATTCAAAAAATTACTATTTTATTATATTTAATTAATATAATATTTATTTTTAAGTAGTTAAAAACTTACAATTGGATATGCTCCTGTATATGTGACCATCGTACTGCGCTCTCTTGATTGTTGGTAGACCACAACTGCTTTTTAAAATACTGCCTCCAACCAACCCCCTGGCCCATGCTGATTACTTTCTCTGTGCTTGCATCATTCTGGTTTTTCTCCCACCACTTTCATCCATTGAATTTCATCATTGTGGCTGCTTTTCTCCAACCACTGTTGTCCATTGTGGACTTTCTTCTGCAACTATCACTAGTTGCGGTTCTGTTTAGTGCCTCACTGCCGTTATGGGAGGTTTGAAGGAAAGAGTTAACTGGAAAAGAAATATATGTTTTTGATGGTGAATAGAAAGGGGAGGGGAATAGTGAGAGGAGAGAAGAGTGTGAAAAAGTTTATGCAAAAAAAAAAAAAAGAAAAAAAAAAAGGAGAGAGAACAAAAGATTTTGGTGGTTTAAAAATTGCATTGAACGAGTGTCCAACTCATCATATGAGATTATTTTGATAGAGCATATTTGTTTTGATATTTCACCTGGATCTTCTGTTGCAATTACATCTGCTTAAACTCCTGATCTTCTCCTTCCTATGTTATATTTTGTTTCTTCTGCAGCTTATTACAGGGGAGCAATGGGTATTTTGCTGGTTTATGATGTCACTGATGAGTCTTCTTTCAACAGTATCCAGATCAAGTTTTATGCAGTGTTCATGGCCGCATCTCTTTAAACTGCATTTGCTGGTTTATAATTAAAATATGGCAATCCCTTTTTTTTGGTTGTTTCTCCTGATTCAGACCCTAGACATTCGGAACTGGATTCGTCAAATTGAGCAGCATGCATCTGATAATGTCAACAAAATATTGGTTGGCAACAAGGCTGACATGGATGAGAGCAAGCGGGTATGATTAGTTTAGGACAAATATTCATCCACTTCCATCACCATGTATGCATTCATGATTGTGATTCAGTTATCCCCCCTAGGCTGTATCTACATCACAGGGCCAGATGCTAGCTGATGAGTATGGCATCAGATTTTTTGAGACTGTAAGTTGGTTTATATAGACAAATTCCTCTATGGATGTCAAACTGCATCGTAAATTCCTTTTTGTTTCAACAATGTCAATACCTCCAGAGTGCAAAAACAAACTTCAACGTGGAGCAGGTCTTCTTCTCAATTGCCAGGGATATTAAGCAAAGACTAGCAGAGAGTGACTCTAAAGCAGAGGTATGCATGCCCTCTACCATATAGATTTGAGATTTTGAGCCATTGTCCATCTTTTTATCTTTAATCTTCCATTTTAAATGGTTGCATTTGGCAGCCCCAAACCATTAAAATCAGCAAAGCAGATGCAGCCACTGCCCCCGGTGCTGCCGAGCAGAAATCAGGTTGCTGTGGTTCCTGAATGATTGTCAAGCAACGGAAGTTTGCTTGCTTGGGGTTTCTTGTGCACATGTGCTTTCTCATGCGGTTGGGGCAATCTGTCCAGTATAACAACCAAGGCCTCACAGCTAGCACCTTTTGCTACTGTCATTTAACCAGTCAGAGAGTTGTATGTTCGCATCAGTTATTTGAATTTGAATCCTTAAATGACATTTGCTGGATGAAGTAAAATACCGTTGGTTCCATTGTAATGGTTGGATCCACTGCTCTCTCTCTCTCTCTCTCTCCTTTCTGGTCAGGTTCCATTATCTTAGGTGCAATGATGGAATTTTTTTTTTTCAGATAAAATGTTTGTGGATCATTTTGCTGCCGTCTTTATTAAAAACAGGCAACCACTGCAAAGAGTTCCAAGTAAATTTGTAGCATATTTCTTTAGAAGACTTCCAGAACATAGTTTTCGTTAAGGTAAATTGCCGTGTTCTGTTAAAATATGCATACAGATATTGGATGCTAAAATTTGCATCAGTAGCTGCTCTGAATTGTTAGACACGAAATAATATAACATCATTGCAAGAGCTGATGTAAATCATACGTTAAATAATCAATCAATTAATAATTCCACTCCATGTTTCCATTTATTATCTTTCTAGATTACACAATGAAATTACAGCATCTTCTCACCAACTCAAGGTCGGCTAAGGACAGAATCACCAAACTAAAGGTGCCATATGAAAAGAAATTCTAAAGAATTTTGATGCTCATCACTCCAGAACTTATAAGAGCTATGTGAACTTAAATAGGCTTGAAAACAGATATAGAAATCAATAAAAATCAGATTTGTAAACATATGTACTTGCTTTTTTTTATTTTCAATACAAATACAGAAATGGATATCAGTGGGATGTTAAAAATCTGTGCATCCAGATAAAAAACAAATTTAGATGGATATTATCTGATATTTTATCATTAATCTAAAAAAAAAAAAAAAAGATTCTCAGATCATGCTGAAAGTGCTTCTGTCCTCAAACCAATGAGATCAATGCTCCAGAGAAGCTATGCAGATTTTCTGCTCATGATTAAAATTAACCCATTCTTTAAAAATCAACAAACCACAAGGCTCTTTTCAAACAAGCATATAACCCAACTCATTAAGCCCAAAGGAGCCAGAAATACTTTATTGGCTGCGGATGAGGCGTGCCCCAAGGTAAACCGAACACTACAAATTCAACGTTCGGTTGGTTTGTCACATATATAGATCAAGTTTGTTGTTTGAACCCCTCGCATATAAAATACTACATAAACAAAGGATTAAAATCCTGATGTTTTCTCAGCCAAGAGTTCTGCATTTAACTCTTAACAGTGTCTGCAGGTGATTGATCATGGATCTGAAATTCAAGAATCCATCACTCAAGAGGGGTCAACCCAACAACACCTGCACATGCAGTCAATTGATTGAAGCAAAGGTTTGCATGATGTACTCCATAAAAGTCTGAATGATTATAATGTCAAGACAAACAATAAATCTTGAATATTGATAATTAAACTAGAATAAAGGTTGAGCTTAAGCACATTACATACATTTTGTCAATTATCTGCACTAAAATGATATATAGTGTGCTAGGCACATTATTTTATAGAAATAAAATTAGAAATTAAAACCAAATAAATAGACATTGCAGGATGCATCTGTAATTTTTTACTGTTTTTACATGCATATCATCAGCTGTGTGTGCAAGTTTTAATTCAATCTTATCAAGATAATTTAAATCATGTCTTCTCATAAGCGTACAAAGTACTTCCATGTTCATTGGACTAAATTATTTTCCTGCTCAGTCATGTGCCACACTTCCTGATAGTTCCTGAACCATGACTAACCACGAAAACTTCATTCAGTTTCCCCAATTCATCCTTTTCATATTAATCTGGTAGCTCTACAGGTCAACAAAAGCGGGTTAACATTTAAGAAAATAGTTCATCCAAGGAATGGAAAATCTATGCTCAAAAGCAACAACCATAACCCTTAGTTGGTATTACTTTATAATAAAATTCAGATGCTTAATCTTGCACGAATAAATCAAGTAGCTTAGTTGAAAGACCTTCCATGTTACAGTGACAAGTTGTGGAACTTTGGATAAAGATGTCAGCATGTTTGGTATGGCATGGAATGTATTATGTCACTGCCTCATTGGCATGCAACACTAGCATGGTATGAAGGTTTTGAGACCCAGATCTCAGGCATCTTTGTGCACGTTTGATTCTAAGATGGATCAAGATCTTAGCTGAGAAGGAAACTTTGGCTAAAAAAAAAAGAAGAGAATGTTGAGATATGTCAGAATGTTGTTCGACATTTTAGCAATAACAATATCAAAATCTCAATAGATATAGTAAACTAAAATGCACTTTGCTCCTCTTGAGAGAAGATAAGCTACTCCTCTCGATACCAAAATCAATGATCACCCAATCAAAGATCCACACACCTGATCATATTTTATATCCACTAAAAATGCTCAGAAATAAAACAAAAATCATGTATTTTGATGGTATCCAACCTGCACATCATGTTAAAAAAAGGGGTTTCTATCATACTAGCATACCAAAATACATAAATATGTAAATTGAGAATTCATCTTATTGATCATAATCTACATATGTTAAAGCATATATTGATTAAAAATTAATATATTTTAATGCTTAGATTATTGCCAAGCATGATCTCATATTATTTTCACTGTTCTTTTTTTGTCCACATAACATGTTAGATACTACCAAAACACAATTTTTGGTTTCTAACCAATTTTAATGGTATGGATCACGATCAATTGGCACATTTTCGATTTAAGTGCCCTATTATTAATTTTGAAGTCGAAAGGGGTATAAACCCTCTCCTCTCAAGAGGAAAAAAACCAATCTTAAGTAAATCAGAGATCCATTACTATCTTAAGAAAATGATTAGAAAATTTAATACCAAAAAACTTCTATATGGTTAAAAATTGATCATGAAGTCAATTTTTTGATATCATATTGGTCCATTTATCATGATACCTATTTATCTCAGCCACCACAGTAAGGCCCAAGATATCGAAAATAACATCTTAGTGGGCGGCCAAGATCAATGCAAACCGATATTTTAGCAAGGATCTCACTAGAGATCAAAATTTTACATATTATCAGCTACGTGTCAATGCTTGCACACCCTTGTCTATCCATGTCAAAATTTACTATGCCAATGTTGGCAAGCTCACCAAAACTCATATTTTGAATTTGATTTGTCATGTACTGTTAGGAAAATCAAACCTGATGATAATATTTTACTATCATATGGCAGCCAAGATAACTAGGTTGGGCTTGAAAATGCTCTTCTCAAAACAATCTCAAGTTCTCTCCTTTAACATCAAAAGTGAACCATAAGTGAAGAATTGGCATTGCCCTATTGACAAGTTCCCCAATGATAAAGCTTTGATATTAAGGGCCTAGCCTAAGAAATTTTGATGCCTTAAAATTCCAAGAACTCACTGGGAGCCCAACTGATCCTTAATAAACTTTGATGAGCGCATGAGGACTATGTAAAGATTTATATTCATCTCTTGCCATGAAACATATCGACTCTCACATTGCTCTTTGAAAGATCAAGTAATAACACCTAATAATCAAAAGGCCATCCAGAGAAATATGGCTATTAGAGTGCTCCATCTATAGAAATGCTAATGTTTTGAAAATTTTGAAAAAAAGAATATATAATGTTGATTGGAGATACACTTCCCTACAATATTCACCTATGGATTGAATATTGAGACTTGCTTTCATTGCTTGGAAGGCTTTTATCTCTAATTTACTCAGACTAATTTTCCAATTTTTCTACCAAAACCATCTTTCCCTTTTAAGCCTCGTTTGGTTGGCGAGAACTATCCATAAGAAAGAAGCTTTGCTGAGAAAGTGGAAACTAGCCTTTATTTGGTCAGAGAACTCAAACTAGTTAATGAGAAAGTGGCCTTCTCATGAAAATGAAAATTCTACGCCAATATGGGAAGTAGAAACCTTTCCAAGAGATAAGAAAGTCACTCTGCCATGAAGAACAAAGCCACTTTTTTTTTAACAAATATCAAAAATGACCCTAACCTAAAAAATCAAAAACCTTTACTGAATTTGTGAAAAAACTCTTTATATTTGCCTTTTTTTTGGGGTCAATGTTAATTTTGTAATATGTTCTGATAACTACTGTCAAAAGATAGAAAAGATTCATAAATTCATGAACTTCAATCTCATGTTTTTGGGGCAAAAAAATGATATTTTTTATTCACTTCATAGAAAGTGGGTGGCCAACCAAATATGAGATACTTGAGAACTTATCTTTTTTCCATAGCCAACCAAACAGAATTCTAAGAACCGGCTTCTTAGGAATGTACTACCTAGGTATATACTTTCTGGGAATCCATGATCTTCCTATCTCTCAAACAAGGCCTTAGTAAAACTTCATTTTAAAAAGAATCATTATATAAGGTAGCTGAAGATTATGACGTTAGGACTAATGACCAAAGAATGTTTATGAAAACACTAATTCATAGATCCAATTTTCAAATTTCAAACATCAATAAAAGCATCGTGTTCTTAGTTGATATTTCGTTTCCTTCTCTCTCTACTGATTTGTTTCTCTTCGTAGAGTTTCGCAAGGAATCTTATCATCCACAACTTGATTAATTCATATAAGATTGCATAATATTTGTCAAAGTCCTTTGAGTGATGATTGAAGATCTCCACTGCAGATCTATAAGAGGGAATCAAGAGAACCATGCTTGTCAAGTTCAAGAATAAGAATTAACTTTTCTGATTTCTGTTTTTCCTTTTATTCTTTTTTTTGTATTTATATTTTGGCATATAAGGGTGGATATTGATGCAATGGTAAGTTTGCTCCATTGTGATTTGGTGTTATGGATTCAAAACATGGAGACAACTTCCTAATACATGGATAAGGCTGCATATATTCAACCCTCCTTAAACTCTAGAGTGCACTAGGCCACCTTTTTTTTTCCCTTATATCTTGGCTTATAGTATTCAAAAATGCAGTTAAGCTCAAGCTAAGGGTATCATGAATAATAAGTACCAGTTTTTGTTTTTCTTTCCCTTTTTTACTGCTTCCCTATAGGGGAAAAATATTAAATTTACTGACAAGTGGATTGCTCGTGTCTTTTAGCTAGTATTGCCAACTTACTTCAACTTATTTTCCAATTATATAGAAGGACCCGCCTCTCTCAATTGCAAAACCAAATGAGTGCTAGTCAGCCATCAATGCACTTGTTCTCAATATCCACAAACTTTCTTAAAGTAGGTGCAGGAAAAGAATGTTTTAACTTACATAATTCACTATTTTTTTATTTATATAAATTGTTTATTAGGTACAGAGTACACAGTTTTTTCAGCTTTCAGTTTATTCAACAGATCATTGAACCACTAAACGGTACCTTCACATTCGGTGGCTTCATATCTCAATATTCAACTTCTAGTATAAACAATAACCAATCAACTTTTAGCATAAACATTCAACTCGCCAACTTATGTTGCATGTTCAACAACACCCCCCCACCCAACCAAAAAAAAAAAAAAAAAAAGGACCAACTAGTTTAGATAACCTCTAGATACTACTATAGTCCCATTTCAATGTTCTCATCATCCTTATATCATGTCATATCTTTAACTATGCTTTCAGACAACACCTTTGTCTCATTGAATCCTTTTAAGCAACAACTGATTAAATAGTTTTGAACTTGAGCTCAAACTGCACATCAGTTCTCATACCCCAACTGCTACTTTGAAAGATGAATAACATAAATCTATCATTCCATAAATGAAGTCTCAGCCCAGCCCTGCTCCTGCTCCTGTACTGTGTCGCTAACATTAATCCCATTGAAATTGAATAATAAACCACCAAGGTAATGATTCAGAATTATTGGACCAAGACATTGTTTTCTATTTAGCAATCATTTCTGCAGAAATTTGATATCCCCAAAGAAGACCAATGTAATATAAAAACCTCTTTAGGGGGGAAGGATTTATGATGGGACCAATATCTTAGAAAATATTTTTACTCATATCATCATGCTTACTTTATTATTTGATACAACAGGTGTGAAACTGAAGCACTAACTTGTAAATTCTCATCCCAAAATAATTATAAGAAAGTTGTAGCATAACCTCAATGGACAACAGACAGTAAGTCAATAAAAGTACCTGATAACCATTTCATGAACATCCCAAGAGACTCTTTTCACGATGCTACGCAATATTTTTCAAATATGGTATCCAGATAGTTCTTTCAAATTTTCAGAACAACAATCAGAACTAGAAATTAAATGTCAAGGAGAGTAATCAAAGATTTTTATATGTCAAATATGATATCCACTTTCAAATTTTCAGAACAACAATCAGCTAGAAATTAAAAGTCAAAGAGAATAATCATAGATTTTTGCTTAAAGCAAGTGAAATGAACCACAAATTAAACTTATTGGTAGAAAGAGGCATTGTCAACAATATATGCTGATATGCATACCGCATGCCAATCTTCCTCCAGCATTTCCAGTGGTAAGGCTGAGTTCGTGGCCCCCTGTGAGGAAAGAACAGAAAAAAAAAGTTTACATAAAAAGAACTAACAAAGAATGAAAGGATATAAGCTATAAATAAAACAGACAAATGCTTTCAGAAAAAACAAAAGATCAATATCTCCAAGGATACTTCAATATGGCTTCGAAAGTCTCACCTTTACCAAGATCATCCTCCAGTTCATGTACCACAAATGCCCTTCCAACAACTGAATTTGATCCGCCCAATGGAATCTTCATATTGATCAAAAGAACATAAAGAGACAATTTGTAGAGGGAGGTTAGCAAGGATAAACTCCAAATCTCATGAAACTCAAGAGAGAGGTCAAAATTTTTTTTTTCTAAATAAAAAAAGGCATGATATAAAAGAGAAAAAATATCAAATCGAGTAAAAAAATATCAAATCGAGTACCTGGTTGTCTACAATTGTTGCCTCAGCTACTCCTGTATTAATAAAAGCAACAGAAATAAGCAAAGAACAAAATCAATCAGTTCTCCTGTTATCCAGGAAGCAATTTCACTAAGGATGTCATGCATTATACCTTCAGAGTTTGCAACAATGTTTCCCAGGTCACCCGCATGACGGACTTCATCTTCAGGAGCACCATGTGTCATATTGTTAGGGTTAAAATGTGCCCCTGAGAGAAAAGCAGCAAATGATTTGTAACAAAATTATGTTAAGAGATGATAGAAACAGGTGTTACATTTTTTTTTTTTTTTTTTATGCACAAAGCTCAGACATTGTGGTAGCAAAAAACCAACAAAACTATGGAAACTATCCTATTGACAACAAAAATCACATGGAGAAAACAAGAAAAGACAGTTATAGAGTAGCATGTATTTAAATAAATAATAACCAGTTCAAGTGCTTTTGCCAAACCTGTTGATATGCACCCATTGGTAGTGTCACCATACTCATGCTGCAGGACAAAACATCGAGCACTTAGAGAAGTCACTTATCTAGCCTGAGCAAGAAAAACATAGTATAATCATAATATTGGTACTCACTAGATGGAATCCATGAAGTCCAGGCATTAGTCCAGTAACACGAACTTTTACTGTTGTAGGACCTATTGCACAATGAAACCAAAGAACAAATTCATAATTCATGAAATAATGAATTTATCCAATCTTTCAAGAATCTGACACTGCACAAACAAGTAGTTATGCATAAAAAAGATGTCTACTTCATCCATTGCAGTGTTGATGCCTGAAAGGCAAGAAGATTAATTGTTAAACTGCAGGATTTCTCTTAGAGTATTGATATCTCATGAATCATGCTAAGAAGCAGCCTAAAATTGCTCAAAGTCTTTAAGGGACAAAATGCTTGCAACTAAGAACTCAAAGCTTATATATGGTCCCCTATAATGATCTTTGATAACTCCCAACTATGCTACTCTAGTTCAACAACAATAATAATAACAAAGCCTTAATCCCAAATTAGTTGGAATCGAATACATCAATCTTTTTTCTCCATTCGGCTTGGTATTGAGCCATATTTTTTGTATGCCGCTGTAGTTCAGCTTACCATAAATAAAGTGGTAGCTTAAAAGAACAGCACATGCAAGCTCTTTAACAAGCTGCCAGCTCCATCTTGCTATCTTCTTTGATTTTTTCCCCCTATTTTAAGGACTTAGACTAGCAGCTAGTCAAGTAAATGGTAAAATATATTAGCCCGTTGTTCTAGACAACAAGGCAATTACGTAAAAGAAAAACATCTGAAGAAGTTATAGAAGTGAATGCAGAGAATTCTTATTATGATTCAAACTACTCACAAAGTTTATCCCAAAAATAGAAACTAAATTTAAACAAGAAAGATTCTTCCAAGTTTTAACGTTCTTGCACCAACTAACTGAAACTGATCCGGATGAATCTACATTTGATCCAAAGAATTATTTCATAAATCATTGATATTGATGATCCGACTACATCAACTAATCTGCTGTTATATCTACAGGAATGATGTACTAGTATGTTATTGAGGATTATCTCTGTCCCCAAACCTCATCGACCTCGTTGAGTCCTAGAAATGCAATCCAGAAACCCCCTCGTCCTCTCTTGCGCCACACCCCCCCCCCCCCCCAACCAACCAGCGCCCACCCAAACCACAAAAAAAAAAAAAAAAAAAAAACCCACCCACTAAAACAAAGATTAGAGTCTTCTGTACTAATCTATTCCTTCTCTGATCTCATCTCACAATCCAAAGATTTCAATTCAAAGCACTGTCCAGATACTGGAAAAAAAAAATTCATCCAAACAAAGTAAAGAGTCAAATCCAGTTTTTGATCTGAATTTTCTCGTCTAAACATGATTTCTTGCTGACAAAAGAAGGGACAAAGATTTTAGGGTACTCAATTCAGAGAATGAAACTGGAAAAAGAAGAACAAAAAATCTAGCACATTTCCCCAAGAACATAACAACGATGCTGTGAATTAGTGTCGCAATAAGCTTACAAAGAGGGGAAGGTAAAGGGGACAGACCGTTGTCTTCTTGGACGAG
The DNA here is from genome assembly GCA_017589505.3 of Metroxylon sagu. Taxonomy (NCBI): domain Eukaryota; kingdom Viridiplantae; phylum Streptophyta; class Magnoliopsida; order Arecales; family Arecaceae; genus Metroxylon; species Metroxylon sagu. The sequence continues at coordinate 1,576,872 of JACVBY030000615.1, forward strand.
CGTGACGACGCCCTCGACCTGGGAGTTGCCCTTGAGGACGGCGACGGCCTTCTTGGTGGCGGCGACGACGGTGAGGGGCTTCGGGGCGGCGGCGGCGTAGAGATTGAAGGAGGCGGTGGAGGGGAGACGGATGGACTGACCGACGAAGGCGGAGTGGAAGGGGCGGGCAGAGGAAGGAGGCAAGAGAGGAGAAGCGTGAGCGGTGGAGAAGAGGAGGGCGTGGGCGGCCATAGCGGCAGCGAGCAGCGCCTGCATCAACCGACGCGGACTGGAGATAAGGGCAGGGGAAACGATTCCACGATGCCGCTTCCTGATCCATCCTCCTTTTATTCTTTTTTCCCCCTTAATTGCTGTATATTATTTTTACGATACAAGCTATAAAATAAATTAAGGTAATGCCTTCTTTATTATTAACTCATGAGATGTTATTACTTTTAACATCGGGCGTTCCAAGTTCTAGCCGAGATCTAAACACACAGATCGGGATGGCCCTCTCTTCTTATTCCATCATCTTCTCTATACATTCCTGCAACAAGTAGATCAATTTAATTTTGACACATGCAAGCCAATTGGTGGATTATTTTTGACTAGAGTTATGATAACGACCACAGAAAAATATATGGCACAAAAATTTCACCACATATACATCACCTTGAAGTACATTTATGGTTTATACGAATCCTGCATCCATGAATATGTTTGTTTAGAGAAAGATTTATTAACTGGAATCTCATGCTAACACCATATTAATACAATATTGATAAACTCAATAATCAGATAGATTCAATATGTTCAATATTGATACGATGCAATACATTTGGCATGAAATGATATGTACTGATACAGAATACCATGATTTAAAACATTAATTTTGTTTCGGTGCATTATACATATCATATTTTTAACAGATCTGCCCAGTCCCTTTAGCCACTATCAATCTACTCTACTCCTTATGCTTGACAGCTCTTGATGGATTTTCCACCGACTTGAGCTACTGAGCTTTAATTTGGCAAAAACAATGGCGAGAAAGAGCTTGGAGTGCCACCAACGAAACTCAAACCCTGAATAAACCCTGTAAAACATACCTCCACATTGTTTTCTTCAAATGCAGTATCTCAATCTTCTCTGTTCGAATATCACAGTCGTCAACTGCAACGAAATGTAGCTCAGGCTACGAAGAGAAGTGGTTTTAAGTGAATCCAGCAGGCCACATTTCTATTCTGAATCACGAGAGAGATCCCCAGAGCACTCAAATGCCAATATTGCACACATAATTTTAGTGTATGGGATCTTCAACCATCTCCAGTTCGAGGATGCTCTTCTTGCTCCTCTATGACCATCCATATGGAATCGCAAAATTAAATAAGGAATGAAAGCCATACATGATTCAACTGAAAACACCAGAATATTTCAAAAAAATAGTTAATAAAACAGTTTCCTGCCAGCATGTCAGTTGACAGTTGCATTGTATAGTGGCAAGTAACAAGTCCCAGCCTGGGAATTGAGCACCTGATGGTTGAAATCAGTACTTAATAGCCCAAATCCAATGTTGCAATTATATTACTCTGAATGGAGATATGACACATTTTTCCTGCCCAAATAATGACAGTAACACCCACACATTTCACTAGACCACAAGATATGGTGCTCAAAACCTCATCTCAGTAATGTTGACCATCTTTGCAGTAGATACGTATTTTCAATGCAACAGGAGTGCAGTTGTATAACAGTTGTACATGTAGGATCAAAATTTTAACAAGTGCTGAGAGAGAGAGATAAGCGAATTTCAGTCAACTGATATACAGGCATTGCAATTGAAGCACTTGAATTTGTACATAAGAAACATGGTCCTCTTTTGATTTCTAACCGTATCAGTTGACAAAATAATATAAATAGATGTTGCACAATCCAAGTTCGGAGAAAAAAATACGTTTATACTCATGAACATGACGACATAAGTTTGACCCTCTGGCTTCTGCAGTTTCTTAGCAACTGCACAGAGCTATCTGCGATGTTATGGTGTAAAGACAAGTTTAGTATAGCTATCAGGTTGCATTCTCAAATAAAAAAAAAAAAAAAAAAGGGAAAAGGAAGCATGAAAAAATAAAGAAAGAAACAACGACTGAAGGGTACTCTTTTCCCCTCTTTCACTGTAGATTATGCACGCTAGAACCACTTCTTTTCTTTTTCCCCTTTTTGGAAAGAAAAGGGGAGGGGAGGTCTCACCGCAAGTATATCAATAAAGTATAATAAAGACAGTTAAGAAAACATTAAAGAAGGAAACATGGGTGGTAGGTTGAAGTATCTCTCTCGCTTTTGGATACAAAGAAGGTTTACAACAGTGTCTCCAAGATTCAAATAAGCTTCTAATGTGTACATAGAGCTAGGAAGCTGCTTGAGATATACATAAATATAAGCTATTAAATTAAAAAATGTGTAGTTTCGAAGATACATTTTACAACTATGCCAGAGATAGCAAGCTAACATTGTCATTAATAACCACAATACTCAAATCTGTTACAAGATATAACACTGGCTTGCTCAAATGGTTCAGGCCCACGGGTTTTTATATCTAATCCCTCCTCAATCCGTTACAGCTCCATTATTACAAAATATTCTGTTGAGAAGATTGCATCTGGTTTTCTGAAAATGGAACCAAGTGATCAGTGGAGGGATGCGAGATTGAATAGAAAAATCCATCCCTTTTAGGAACAATAACAGAATTTGTTTCACCCATTAATGGCTTGGTTTGGGTTAACTAATTGGTTTAATTCTAGGTTTAACTTCATATGGGTTTTTGTTTTCTTAATCATCACAAATCCTACCCTCCCTTAAAAATAATTTTGTCCTTGAAATTGACATACCTTAAGACTCAAATAATTGCGAATATTTAGTCTTCATCTCCTCCTCGAGCTCCCATGAAGCGCCTCTCTCTGTATGATGGCTCTACCAAACTTTGACATAGGAAATGATTCGACGTCAGAGCACTTGCTCCTTCTGATCAACAATTCTAACTAGCTTCTTTCCATATGAAAGATCCTGACTCAACTGCAGAGGCTCCCAATCAATCACATGGCTGAGGTCCGAAATATATTTTTTCAACATAGAAACATGAAACACATCATAAACTTTTGAAAGAGTAGGGAGCAAAGCCAAATGATATGCCACCTCTTCAACTCTACTCAAGATCTTAAAAGGTCCCACAGACCTAAGGCTAAGCTTGCCCTAGATTCCAAATCTCATAACACCCTTGGCAGGAGATAGTCTAAGAAAAATATGGTCCTCAACTTCAAACTTCAGGCTCCGCCGATGTCGATATGCATAACTCTTCTATCTGCTCTACTATTTGTAGTCTACCTCTGATCAACCTAATCTTGTCTATTGTGAGCTGCACCAACTTAGGAACTAAAATCTGCCTCTCACCCACCTCTTTCCAACAAATAGGTGATCTGCACCTTCGCCCATATAATGCCTCATAAGGCGCCATCTGCATATTGGACTAATAGCTATTATTATAAGCAAACTCCACTAGTGGCATATGGTCATCCCAGGCACTACTCAAATCTAGAACACAAGATCTTAGCATATCCTCCAAGATTTGAATAGTCCTTTCAAACTGACCATCTGCCTGTGGGTGGAAGGTAGTATTGAAATGCAACCTCGTCCCTAGAGCCTTGTGCAAACTCTTTCATAACTGAGACACAAAACTTATGCAAACTCTTTCATAACAGAAACACAAAACGGGTTTCTCTATCAGAAACAATAGAAACATGAACTCCATGCAATCTAATAATCTTCTCAATATATAATCTGGCTAACCTCTCAAGGGATGCACCCACTCTAAAAGGTAAGAAGTGGGTTGACTTTGTTAACCTATCCACGATTACCCACACAACATTACTTCCCTTAGGGTGCAGGATAGACCAGTCACAAAGTCCATGGTGATATTTTCCCACTTCCACTGAGGAATAGTAAGAAGCTGCAGAAGTCTCGTTGGTCTCTAATGCTCAGCTTTTACTTGCTGACTGATTAAACACCAAGCCACAAATTGAGCTATGTCTTTCTTTATCCCTTGCCATCAAAAATTTTCTCTCAGATATCTATACATCTTAGTACTCCGAGGATGAACAGTATATAGAGTACTATGAGCTTCTTTCAACAATTCTACCTTTAATTCTGCACTATCTGGAGCACATATCTGGAGTCAAATCTCAGTGAACCATCAGTATGAATTAGAAAGTCACTATGACCCAAATTTGCTGATTCTCTAAACTTCTATAGGATGTATCCTCAAACCGGGCTGTTCTAATCTGATCAATCAAGGTGGGTCTGACTACCAAAGCGGCTATTTGAGCCTTGAGGTTATGCAGTCATACCTCAATACTCAACCTCTTAAGATCATAAAGGATAAACTGCTGAAGGATGATCAAAGTGGTCATCCCACCTGATAACTTGCGACTTAAAGCATCCGCAACCGCATTTGCCTTCACTGGATGATAGCTAATAGTGAGGTCATAGTCTTTCATCAATTCTAACCATCACCTCTGCCTCATATTTAGCTCCTTCTGAGTGAACATATACTTTAAGCTTTTATAATCAGTGAATATTTCACGTGACTCCCTATATAGATAGTGCATCCAGATTTTTAGAGCAAACACCATAACTGCAAGCTCTAAATCATGGATGAGGTAGTTCTGCTCATAGAGCTTCAACTATTTGGACGCATAGGCAATAACCTTTCCATTTTGCATCAACACACAGCCGAGACCCTTCTTAGAGGCATCACTGTATATGGTAAAACCTCCAAAACCTGAAGGTAGAGTCAAGATAGTAGCTGATACTAGCCTCTTCTTCAGTTCTTGGAAGCTCTACTCACGTTCATCAGACCATTCAAACTTTACACTCTGCTGAGTCAAATGGATTAAGGGCATAGCTATCTTGGAGAAACCCTCAACAAATTTCCTCTAATATCTTGTCAGACCCAGAAAACTGTGCACCTTAGATACAGTGGCTAGTCTGTTCCATCCCACAATGGCTTCTACTTTCTTAGGATCCATTAACAATCCCTCCTTAGATATAATATGTCCCAGAAATCCAACACTCTCCAGCCAAAACATGCATTTCGAAAACTTAGTATATAATTTCTATTCTCTGAGAGTATGCAAAATAATCCTTAGGTGCTCTGCATGTTCCTGTTGACTCTTAGAGTTGATGAGGATATCACCAATGAATACTACAACAAACAGATCCAAATAAGACTTGAAGACTCTATTCATCATGTCCATAAAGGCTGCAGAAGCATTAGTCAGACCAAAGAGCATCACTAAAAATTCATAATGTCCATATTTGGTCCGAAATGTGGTCTTTGGAACATCCTCTGCTTTCATCTTCAACTGATGGTATCTAGAACACATCTATTTTTGAAAACATCTGCGGCCCCTACAGTTGATCGAACAGATCATTGATCCTGGGCAGTGGATACATGCTCCACACTATGACCTTATTTAGCTCTCTATAATCTATACACAGTGGGAAACTCTCATCTTTCTTCTTCACAAACAGTATAGGAACTTCCCAAGGTGATACACTCAATCGAATGAATCCCTTATTTAGAAGTTCCTGCAACTACTTCTTCAACTCCTTTAATTCCGTAGGTGCCATTCTGTATGGAGCTTTAGAAACAAGCCCAGATCCAAAAAGCAGATCAATAGTAAACTCTAACTCTCGATCTGATGGCACCCTAGGAAGATCTTCTGAAAACACATTTAGAAACTCTTAATTACTGAAATACTGCCATGATCTCTGTCCTATTGTTGGTTGCCCAAAACCACTGCCAGATATCCTTCACATCCCTTCATCATCAATCTCTGAGCACCCATTGCAAAGATGAACTATGAGTGTTCTGAAATCTGAAATCTCACTTCTTTCTTAAACCAGTCCACCTAGGCATGATAAGATGCCAGCTAATCCATCCTCAGATTATATCAAAGTCTGCCATGCTCAGAATCAGCAGGTGAGCAATCATATCTCGGCCTTCCATATTGATCTGACAGGCTCGGCAGACCAAATCTACCACCAAAATTTTTTTACTAGGTACGACAATTCCCATTTGAAATTTCAGTGCTTCTGGACTCAGGGATTCACTTCTTAACAAAGATGAATGATATGAAAGAATGAGTGGCTCCCAAATAAAATAAGGCATAAGCAGAAATAGAAGCAACTATAATCTTAAGTATCATTAATGCAATAAAACTAATTATGAAAAGAATAATATTGAAATAATTTTTTTAAAAAAAATTATCAAAGATAGGTAGAATTAGCACCTATCACCATAGTGTTGGATGCGTGGGCATCTTACTGAGTTAGAGCATACACCCTCCCTTGTGCCTTTGGCCTCTAGGTAGGAGCACCTCAAGGTGGTGATGCTGGGCAACTTGGCTGCTGCTTATCTAGGCACTGGAATGAAAAATGGCTCGCCTTCTGACAAGTAAAGTAGCATGAAGCATTCTAAGGACACAAACTTCGAAAATAAGGACCACCACAAGTAAAGCAGTTTGGAGCTTTCCTTGGCTCGAATACTGTGGTGGATGGAGCTGGCCTCTTCGCCCCAAAATAGGACCCTTGAGAACTCTAACTAGGTGCCCTTCTAGATACAGGCCCCTTCTTCAGTACCCATCCCTGACGGATAGAGCCTCATTATGGCTTTTCTCAATGACCAAAGCTTTGTTGACCACTGTTCTATATGTGAACAGCTCAAAATTCGCGACTTTCATCTGGATTCTTTGTCGGAGACCTTTCTCAAAATTTTCAACTCTATCAAAATCGCTGCTAGCCAGAGCAGGAGCATATTAAAACAACTCCTCAAACTTGTACAAATACTCTGAAACTGTCATATCTCCCTGCTCCAGTCAATTAAATTTAGTAATTTTCTTTCACTAGATACTAGAAGGAAAGTACTTATCATAGAAAGCTGCACAGAAGTCATCCTAGGTGATGAGAGAGACATTGCCACCTTTCTTTGCTACCTTTGACCTCCATCAGTCTTTAGCCTCACCCTCAAGCATGAAAGAGGCAAAGAGGATCCGACCAGATTCAGCACACTTTAGGGCCTCAAAGATCTTTTCAACTCTTTTCATCCAAACCTCCGCACTATGTCTTTACGGCATGTGGATTCATGCTAATGATTCACGCTGCATCATCATCAACACCAGCTAGCGAGATGCCGCAAGAGGAGCATGTGGAACACCCTTCTGATATTCATCACAGCGAACAATCTGGATCTATGTGCACTTAGATGATAAAAGTATTCATGTACTCCATGCAAGAGATGATGATGATGCAGCATGAGTTCATGGAAAGGCAGCTCTTGCAGCAGTAGCAGTTCTTGATGCAGTAGCAGATGCATTCTCAGCAGCAACGATATCAGCAGCAACTATATCAACAGGTGAGTCCTTGGAAGAACAAATAGATCAGCCTGTCGAATTTCAAGAAATTTGCTCCTATTTCATTTCGAGGCATCGAAGACCCTCTAGATGCGGAGGTTTGGATGAAGGAAGTTGAAAAGATCTTTGAAGTCTTAAAATATGCTGAATCTGGTCAGTTCCTTTTTGTCTCTTTTATGTTTGAGGAGAGGCTAAAGACCGGTGAAAATTAGAGGTAGCAAAGAAAGGTGGCAATGTCTCTCTCTATCACTAGAATGACTTTCGTGCAACTTTATATGATAAGTACTTTCTCTCTGATATTCAGTGGCAGAAAATCACTTGGGAGATATGACAATTTCAAAGTATCTATAAAAGTTTGAGAAGCTATCTCAATATGCTCCTACTTTGGCTCAGGAGCGATTTTGATAGAGCTAAAAAATTTGAGAGTGATCTGTGACAAAGAATTCAAAGGGAAGTTGCGAATTTTGAATTGTCCAAGTAGTGGTCAATAAAGCTTTGGTCATTGAGAAAGGCCATTATGGTCAATGCAGTTCCTGATGTTTGTTAGCATAAGGTTTTCTTTCAGGAATCAGAGCTAAAATCTGAAAGTTTTTTACTGCAAGTCTTTCATGCAATCAAGAACCAATTGAACCCACTAAAGAAAACAAATCAAAACCTGACACAATTGCTAGTTTCAACATCATAATTCAAATTGTTCTCAAAATCAGAATCGCATTGATGTTTGTTAACGAGGGGTTTTTGTTTCAAGAATGGAAAGCAAAGTGCATGAAGTACAACCTGAAATCTGTAACTGTTTTGTACTGTGAACATTTCGTCTGATTGATAACCAAATCAAATTCATTTTTTCGTTTTTTTTTTTTTTTAAAAAAAAAACCCTAAACCAAAACAAACACAAGGAAACTTAGAATTCAGCAGCAGAAAGAGAAGAAGATCGGAAGGAAACGACTCACGGAGAACATAAAGAGCATCCCACGGAGCGAGTCAGCTCGCATTGTTCCAGAGCCAACGTGGACCCATCTCCCCAGCCATCTGTTCGAGACGAGGCGAGCAGCGATAGCAGCGACAAAGACCCATCCCTTTCTCGGCCTCAAGGTAGCAACTGATCCTCCACTGCCGGAACCAGTCCTCTTCTCGGCCAGCCACATCAGAGCGGGAGGAGAAAAGATCCTTATCGAGGCCGCCGGAGCCAAAGATCCGATTGATGAGATAGGAGACGTCGGTGGTGACCCTACTTTTAAGAAAGCCCACCACCACAATGCCATCAAGAGGAGGAGAAGCTGCAGCGGAAGCGGCGGAGGCGGTAGCGGTGGCGGAGGAGCAGAGGCGATTTTGGGGAAGAGGTATCGGGGGAGTTGGAGGTAGGAGGAGAAGCGGCGGAAGTGGACGTGGTGGGAGGGGGAGACCCGACGAAGACGAGGAGGGAGGAGGGTGAGGAGTTGGGTTGCTCCATTGCGGCGTGGCGTCGCCCTCGCTCCTCTGGTCCCAAGCCCTGCCGCTAGCCCTGGTTAGCCAGAAGAAAAAGAAATCCAAGGGTGGTCTTGAGCTTCCAACTTATGGGATCCAAACCTGACTCAATCGAGAGTGTTCTTATTTCAAAACTTATATCTGGTTCATGGATCTTAACTTCGTGTGCAGGTTGGATCTTGATTGAATTATGTAGTTCTTTTTTTTTTTCCACCTTAAAATATGTTTTATATAGTGACCATCCAGCCACTTTGTGGAAAGAAATTATTTTATTTCCCACAATTTAAGATCAAATAAAATTGAAAAACAATAAAATGAGGGATCCAATTATGATTTTTTCTTTTTCTTTTTTTGAACGACACTATGAAACTAATTTAGGTTTGCTGGATAGAACGTGATAGAAAAATTATTCAATATGGTTTTCTAAATATATTACAATTTTTTTTTAAAAAAAGAAATATCCATCAAATCTGAAAAACCATGTTGCTAGTTATTTAATAAAACTTGACATGCAAGATATGCACTTATGGGGTTAGTAACATGGTTAAAGGTAATGACATGAGTGTAGTTAGATGCTAGCTTAATAAGCTATTATATTAGTTTTGTAACTTTTTATCACTCAAAGATCCTATGCCGAATTATTGGAGCAAGCCTTAGTTCATAAGATAAGCTTCTGCTGTCAATAATGTGCCAACCTGGTGGTCCAAGATTTTCATTAATAAGCCTTCGGCTTATTAGCTCATAAAGTTGTATTATGCATGAGAGGAGGTGGCTAAAATGCTCATGCACTTGTTGCAAGTATATTCAATATATGTGTAATGCCCGAATCACACCGTTCAATAAATGAATACCAATTGGTCCCATGAGTGTATCATTCATATTGGTTTGCATGAACTTAAAATGGAAGATGAAGATAGATCCAAGAAATGAATAATAATTGGTCCTACAACAGTATTATTTATCTTGGATTTAACAGACTTAAGTCAAAAGACCAATGCTGCAAGCGACCAAAAAAAAACAAATCTCAATAAAGGATTGGATTTCGTTGTTCAATGTGAAATAACTCAGCCTGGGGGACGATCTCATTACTCAATTGTATTTTAAGACCTTCTTTTACCTTCAATTAATCCCAATTCATGCATTTTTGTACCTTCAATGTGCACGGAAACCAAACCCAAATATTTCATCCATGGCTGGGACTAATAACAACATTACAAAAACTATGCGTGTATTTCATAATTTAGGAAAGAAAAGTGACAATGGAATATAATTTTAGTTGTTTTATTGAATGAATTATGTGAGTGATCATGGCATCCAAAACTTTTGCAAGAATTTTTTTTTTTCGTTGTCACTAACCAGTCCATGCTCAGTTTCATGTTGCTGTAGACATTGATGGGTGTCACATGCGGCGTGGACCAGTCAAGGTGCAACGGTGCAGAAAAGATAAAAATTATGGCAGGAGGAGGCGGTGCACTTTGAACACTTACAACGTTTCTTTTCGAGAAAAAAGGCCAAAAATTTACCTTGGAAAGGCTAGAAGACCAAGGAGGGGGCCACCCCAGTTTCACCCTCACCTCTTCCAGAATACATCTGGCGGCAACGCTGTCGCGAAGGACCCAGGCCTTGTACTTGGGCCCCCCACACGTCCAAAGAATCAGACAGTGTACATCTAACAACTATGAATTATTATGAGAGGGATTGGGACGTCCCGCTGTGGAACAGCTCATCCCTTCCAGAGCGAGGCAGAGCAAAATCCAAACGCAAACCAAATGGGCAGCGGCAGCCCCCGTCCTTCAATGAAAAGGAGGTCTCCACTTTTTGCATTGAGGTCGAATAATTAACAGCCCAGTGGGAGCTCCGCCTTGGGCCACCGTGGTAGGAGGGAGATCCACTCATGCTGCTGCAAGCGAGGCCGCAAGCGATAAGAACCGGTTTGGATTTTGGAAACGCTAAACATAACGTGACAAGAAGCACGTCAAATGAAGGCTCGGATGATACTGTAATCGCAAAAAGTTCCAGAATTTATTTCTGAAAAATTTTGGGGCTCGATTTGAGGGACTGTAATGTCATGATCCCATCATTATCAATGGGATCAAATCAGACCAGACCGAATCATATGGGGACTTCATTGCGTTGCATTGGAAGAACTCAGGTTACTCTGCGGGTTAACATGGAGATGAGAAAAAAAAGAAAAAAAAAGTGGGATTAAAAGGATAAGGGAAGAGGATTGAAAACTCTTGATGGTGCTCCGCAAGTATGATGCATTAATATGTTATTATGCATTAATATGTTATTATGGTTGCTGCCATAATTATGGCTCTGCCATTGTTGCATCACGGACATGTGAAACGCTGCCATTAGACAACATCTTTATAAATGATTTATGATAATAACAACGACGGCTATTAATGGTGGTTGTGTGTGGCATAAGCATAGCTTAACTTTTGCACATATTTTAAATGCATTGAGATTTGAGATTTCATCATTAATATATAGTCATCATACAACAGGCATGATGGTTGATAATTACTACAATAAGGGCCAAACTTATTATTGTAGTTTTTAAAAAAGGGGGATGTGCCATGGCCTTATCTGCCAACCAAGAGGTCCATCATATTTTATAGTGTTAATAAATGAGCTGGATTATATGATCCGGATCCAAAATTCATTGCACGAGTAATTAGTTATGGATGATATTCATAACCATCACGCTTTCGAAATAACTCCTTTATTCACAGCGAAACTGGTTGCATTCTCTTCTGAAAACATATCTCGTTTTTTTTTTTTTTTTTAATCTAAACTTTTTCCCTCTCTCAGCACTCTCTTAGTGTGCAGAAGAAGTAATACTATACCATCTGTTCAAGTTTTGCATCAAAAAATTTGTAGTAATAAGCAAAGATCCGAATAGCTAAGTTGAAAACCCATGCCTCCTATGTCATAACACCGTAATTAACATATAGAGATTCACGTTGCTATTTGGAAATGAAGTTAATCGACCGGTAGCTTCTTTAGCTGCGCATCTCGAACTATTTGAACTCCGACATGGCTATCAGGTTAGATCAAACCAAGCATCTTGCCACAAAACCCTACACTCCGCCATGGGAGCAAGACTCTGTACCTATGTACCTATGATATCTTACCACCATTGTCTGATACCACCTACCGAATAACTGAGGGGCCTCGGCGCCTCACGCTGCTGGTTAATCAATAAATTCTCGGTTATTGCCAGGATGAAATAGATTTTTGCCGCTTGCCTCAACTAAAGATGCTAGGCTTTTGATTTGGGAATAGGCTTGTGCACGTCTTCCTCGCAATAAAACCATTGAGTATTATTATATCACTAGAATCCAAAGAACTGACTACCTTAAACATTAGCTCAACTAATTGATTGATTAGTTACAAGTGTGAATAATGTCAAATTGGATTGGACCCACAGCTCCGACACCTTATGGCCCAAGTAAAACCTAATTTAATGTTATGAATGATTTTGCCTGGGTAAGCAACCATCATATTTGGTGGACTATACCTTTCAGGAACATGAACCCATTTAACAATACCCTTCAATGATTAGAAAAAACTGGGCTTCCCATTTGAGCCGGGTTTTAGGCTAGATTGAGGACCACAAGCCAGGACAAGATCGATTTAATTTTCCATCCAACTTGAAAAAAGATGGGGTTTCTCATCTGATCCAGGTCTCGGCCTGGATTGAGGACCACAAGCCAGGTCAAGATCGGTTCAATTTTTTTTTATCCAACTTGTTATAAAATGAACATGCAATGCATCATCATATTCTACGTGCTGTTCCAACCAAATCAAAGTAATGACTGTCGTTGAAGCAACGGCGAGTATTGAGAGTTATGAACCCCATTCCCATAATTCCACTCTTAAAGTAATTTCATTAAAAGCAGGGAAAGCCTGAGAAAGCCCAAGAGAGGAATAGTCTAAAGAAGATGGCAGCGGCATTGCATGAGCCATGTCCCTTGTACTATTTATTTCTCATCACAACCGCAGCTAAAGTCATTCCACCATCTGAATCAATGAGCGCATCTGCATCAGTCCGTGAAAGAAAGAGAGGCACGGAGGCAAAGCAGCGGAATAACAGAGCCAGAATCTCTTCTCCTACAAATGCCACGTTCGCTAACCCGCTGAGGTCGCTTTCTCTCACCTTTTTGTTTCATAATAATAGGAAACTCTCTCTCTCTCTCTCTCTCTCTCTCTCTCTCTCTCTTTCTCTGTGGTGGCTCTCCTCAACTTGCCCATCTTCCCCTCTCTTTCCCCACTTCTCCCAACTCACATTGTCTGCTCTAATGTTCCTTTCTTTATGGTTGTTTAAGACGGGCACACATACCATAATGCTCGCTCTGCCATCTGATCATAATATGGAATCAGTTAATATTTCCTAACAACTGGATGAGAGCAACAGTAGCTTATAGTATGGTACTTTTATTAGTTGTCACGTTAAGGTGGTTGGCAACTTCAACCAGCCTTCCTCTTCTCCTCCTCTCTTACCAGCCGCATAGAATTCCCTCGCACCTACATCATATGAATGTAAGAAGAATACCTCCTCTCCTTTAAACTCACAATCCTCTCCTTGCGGGAAGCTGGTAGAAAGAAATGGAAGGACGACTTAGAAGATATGGAAACCAAACTAGCCCAGAGAGAACCAAGGTTTGGGTAGAGCCACCGCCGAAGCACCACCACCAGCACCACCACCAGCACCACCACCACCACCACCAACAACAACACCAAAACCAGCAGCAGCAACAGCAGCTGGTTAGAAAGATCCCGGTGGTGTATTATCTTTGCCGGAACCGCCACCTCGAGCACCCCCACTTCATTGAAGTCCCTGTCTCCTCTCCTGAAGGTCTCTACCTCAGAGGTCAGTATCCATAACAAAAAAGAGTCCAAATTTGAATCCACGTCTATCATGATGTCGAGTTTGTCTTTGTACTGTTCTTTTCTTGGTAGATGTGATCAATAGGCTGAATGTGCTGAGAGGAAAACGAATGGCCGCCATGTATTCATGGTCTTGCAAGAGGTAGCGCAGTGAACTCTGATGATTATAAAGCTGAATTTTGAGTTCTTTGTGTTATAAATTGATGGATGGAGTAATATAATAGGAGTTACAAGAATGGATTTGTGTGGCACGACCTCTCGGAAGACGATCTGGTACTCCCGGCCCAGGGCAATGAGTATGTCCTCAAGGGCTCCGAGCTCATGGATCGATCCCCTCCAGGTACCAAAACAATTCCCCATTTCTTCCAATAGCCTCAGCCGGTTAAAATAAGTGAGTAATTCCATGTCTTTTTTGTTTGTATGCTTAGATCGGCACCACCGCGGCATTGGCGATCCCAAGGTACAGAACCAGAAGCACCCGCAGCAAGAATCCCCCACCTCTTATAGAACCCACGAAGCCTCCTCCTCTTCCTCCTCGCCCCCCACCGTGGTCAAGGAGGCAAAGCTTTCCGAGTCCCCGCCGCCGCAGCCGCTCCAAGAAGGGGAGTTATCCCCCGCCAGACCGGGCTCCTCCGGGAACCTCTCCCCGGATCCGGGCGGCAGAATTACCCCCTCGTCGGAGATAGGCTCCCCGAGCCTCGCGGAGTACCGGATCTACAAGCCAGTTGGAGCTCAGGATGCTTCCACCCAGACGGATGAAAATGGAGGAAGGAAGACCCATGGACCGAGTACCCGCATCGCCGGCGTCTCCACTGATGATGGCTCGTTTGGTGCGGAATTCGATGGCGGTCACCATCATCGCCGGAGTCCGCGGTCTAAGGAGGGGTTGGAGATTGCCAGAGAGGAGATTTCTCCGCCGCTAACCTCGTCGAGTGCCTCCTCTTTAGGTGGGAAGATGGATACATTGGAGAATTTGATAAGGGCCGAGGCAGCTAGGAGGATGAACAGTTTTAGGATAATCGAAGAGGAGGAAGTGCTTGCCCCCATGCGGGCGAAGCTCAAGGCGACGAATTTGCTGATGCAGCTGATCTCGTGCGGTTCGATCTCTGTCAAGGGCCACCACCACAGCTTCGGGTTCGTGCCGACCTATCGGCCGAGGTTCACTCACGCAAACTTCACCGCGCCGATGTTTTCCAATCCGATGGTGCTTGGGGAGATTGACTGCCGGTCGGACAATTCGAGGGCGATGGGGCTGCGGCCGGAAGAGAAGGAGTGCTTTGGTGGTGGCTTGATTGAAGCTAAGAAGCGCAAGGAGGAAATAGGAGCTTCTTCCTCCGATGACGACAGGTAATTTTTAATGCTAACTGGCCACCTTTCTATCTGAATGATGTGCTAATGGATGCTTTGTTTCCTGAGATTTTAAATAGGCAATCAATTATAACTCAGGAGCTCATCCTGTGGAGAAACACTCTCTCCATAAGCTGCACTCCTAATTACCTAAGAATTGCTCAAATAAATAGGTTTCTTCTGGATTTTTCTTGGATGCCCACATTATTCATAGTTTGGTAAGTTTGTCAATGTCAAAACAGAGGAAAAATAGGCCTTTGTTGCGGGTATTAAACAAATGGCATTTGAATATTTTGGATATTTTGGAGGTTTCCAACATTGTTTTTTTCCTCTAAAATACAAGAAGATTCGGACTTTCTTTCTTAGCCATTCTTTATTCAGGCAAGTAACTGTAACTCTGTCCCATGAACCCGTTCATTTTCTTTCCTGCATCATTTCTTCAACAGATTTATTTATCTATGACAATCATGTTAAAATCTTTTGCTAGTTCTGCATCTTACTTGTCACAAAATGCTGATCAAACAAATGGGATTCATGAGTGACATTGTTCACTTATAAATATTTCTAGATGAATGTACTTACCTCTCACGGTAGATTTCTTTTTTTTTTTTTTTTAAAAAAAAATCAATGTAAGCAGGGTAGGAGCTTGTTATTACCTCTTTGTTTTGCAATTAGTTCAGATCTATGCAGAGGTCAATGAAAACCATTCCTGAAGAAGGATAACAAGCAAAGTTTCAAATACCACTGGAATGGAACAGCACTAATGCGTGGTGTATTGATATGGGAGATAGTCTCATACCATGAGTCCGTAAGCGTACTCTACTGGCCTGAGTACAAGGTCCAGTATTGGTATTTGAAACCTTGATAATAAGAGGCTGATAGAAATATAAAATGGCCTTTTGTGGGTTGTCTATAGTGCACATGGGGTGGTGTGAATAAAAATTGATAATGTAGCAGTGGCTTGAAAAGGAAAGATTCAATGGTTTTTTATTTGATACCTTTTTCAATTTTCCAATACATGTTCCTCTAGAAGTGAGAATACATATTGATCCCACCACTTCTATGTGGATATCAAAGGATGGACATGAATTATTTACATCCTAACCAAAAGGCCTAGTTGAACACCAATTAAATGTGGACAGTATACATGGTTTTCCTTAGATCCTCATCTACAATGATGTAAAATATATATTATTTTCCATGATATTTCATTCAAGTATGACACATTTAAGTCACGCATTTTGTTGACTTCTTTATCCTGGATCGTGGTTCTGAAATTCAACAAATAATCTCCGCCATGAACTTTGAAATGGTTCTTTAAGCTATATCTAGCCAGGGCTCCAGCTGGCTAATGGAATGATCTTTTGTTAACATGTCTGCAGGTATATCATGTCAGTCTTCTTTAACTAAACTCTAGATTCACTTATATATTGTAGTCTCTGTATGTTATGTAACAAAAACTAACATGTTTGCTTTTTGCAAGATAGACTAACTTATTGTTAACTAAACACTACTATGGTTTAATCAAGGATTGCAGTATCGGTGCATATAGCTACCACACATATGATACTATATTCGGACCGAATCAATATTCATGGTTTGAGGAGCATATCAAATATTGATGTGCTAAACTGATTCCTATATCAGACATATCGATGCTGTACTAACATGACATTGATGCAAGTTTTGGTATTGAGATTGCAAACCTTGGCTATAATAGAGTATAAATGTTGCCATGTTTTCTAATAACTAATAAAAGCTTAATAACAGAAAATTCTTCAAAAATCCTATTGCAGCTGCTACTCTCTCTCTCTCTCTCTCTCTCTCTCTCTCTCTATCTATCTATCTATATATATATATATATTAGAACTGTAGTTGATTGGAACCCTGCCTTCTAGTTTATGGACCCTTGAACAAGGATGAGATCTATACCTGTGGTTGACTGTGGTCATCCATGTTCTATACCGTTAAAAACATCTACAATCCAACTAGAGAAATTTTAATCAGACTACCCTGTCAAATGCCAAAGCATTGTTTAATATGCTTCCTGAATATCTATAGATCCACTTCACTTTCTTCTGATGGTGCTCTTCTATAACTACCTTATATTTACTCAAGACAAAGCCATGCTTGTTTGCTAGATAATGTCCTGCAGGCAAGAAACTTAATTGTGCTCAAATGGGACACCTTGGACATAAAATCCCATCTATCATACTTCGCAACTTTTTGTATCTCTCTTGAATCTCACTTGAACTGTTGATATAGTTCTCACAGGAAAAACATGATCTGCCTTTTTATCTTCTCTTGGGATTTTGATATCTTGATTTTCTTGGCTTCATTCCAGATCTTTTATTTCAAATTCTATGCTTTGATTCGGTTGTGGCCAGGTAGGGATCTGTAGGTTTCTCCCAAATAAAATATTTCCCAAAGGAGGAAAATAGCCCATGCACCATTCACATAATTTGGAAGTAGAAATGGATGAATGCCGATGAGCTTCTAAAAAGCCCTTCTATATATCTTAGTGGAACACCCTACTCTGTATGTGGATGGTTGTCAATGAAATGTCAGAAAAACTCACCCTGCTGAAGACATTGTTTCTTTAATGATAAATTCTCCTTGATTAGGAGAAATAAGACAAATCTGATCGACAATTTCTATATCTTTTTTTTATCTTTTTTTTTTTTTTGTGAAGGAATCAACACTTTCTATATCATCATAGAGATTATGCATGGTGCCATGGAAGTAAATTCAGGGAGGTGTACTGCCTGGCTGCTCTCTGGTGCTGAGAGCCACTGGATATTAGGGGTGAAATTGGTTGGTGTTGAGGATATAAGTGTAGTACTATGCATGAAATCAGAATGACTTGGCATGAAGACCATATATTCATAGTCAACAAGCTTTAATTTGTTAAATCATATTGTCATCCATGCCTTTAAGGGAGGGAATTGGGGTTTTCAGTGAATAACAGTGTACCATTTTGTTCTTGATGAATCTTTCTACTTAGTTTAAATCCTGAGAGATGCCTGAGTGTTTTTATGTGTCTGTGTGTCTGTGTGTTTGCATGCACCATTATTCATATGCTCTACTTCTGACGTTTTTCTGTGGTTTGGCTTGTCACTTAAAATCTGAATATTTAAATTTAGCTATATTTTTCTTCTGTTTATGGTTGGTTTTATCATGCTTGCATTTTATGTTTGTATTCTAGGACCACCCAAGCTGCTTCTTTTATTTTCTCTTTTTTCCCCCCCCTTTTGTGGATATTTTAGCTCCCTTACACCTAATTTAAGCATTAGTCTTCACTGAAATCTTGTTGTTTTTTTTTTTCATTTTGGAAAATTTTTGATTGTTTGTGTAAACTAAAGAATTCTGAAAGATACAGGAGCTGCAAGACACCTGATTCAGAGAGGGAAAAAGAAAATGTGGTGGATTCAAAACGTTCAAAATGCCTCCCACGGACAATCAAAATAACATCCTACAAGCAGTCCAGGAATGAAACAATGGCATCACCTGTTTCAGATGCAAAGAATCTTTCAGCTGGGCCAGATTTCAGCAAATCCTCTCCTCTCAACTCATCGAAAGGTGGAAGTAGAAGGATCACTGATGCTTCCCCAGGTAAAGGATCATCGATGAGGTTAGAATCTTTCAAAGCAGAAGCAGAAAAGGTGATCAAGATCGAAGAAAGTTAAGCTATTTCGCCCTCCTTTGCCCATCACTAGATATATATAACAATGGTTGCTGTCTCTTCCTTTTATATTCTAGTTTTTGATTGAGAATGCTTTGTTTTAATTCCTGCAGGCTTAATTCTGGAGCTCGGGTTATAATTCAATCTAGATCTCTGCGCGAGGATAGTGAGGATAGCTCTGGTTCACTATAAGGAGCCAGTAGTTTTATATATCATATCTCTCATTTCATTGTCTACTGCTCTTTCACAACTGACCATGGAATGGGGTTGGTTTGTAATTTCTGAAATAGCTGTAAGTGTCATTTCATCCAATTTATGATTTATTTTGGTAGTTTTGGGTCATTTTCTTCCTACAACCTTGACCTACCTCATCAGTTACCTGACCACAAGGCAATGCCATTGTTCATCAGTCATTTATTGGTTTTAAGACTTCTTCCAAGTTTAAAGGTCCTTAATTTGGCAATAAATATATTTCTGTTCAAGTTAGTGGCCTACACAGGCTGTATGTTGAAAGTGTAACTACAGGTAAAAAAAACTTGACAAAGATTCGTTTTGTGCTTTGTTAGGCCACTGGTACCATTTTATGGCCTTGATTGGAAATGCCGCCTCATGAGATAGCAAAATTTTCATTTCTTAGGAACACCTTATAAAACATGTAATACCTTTTTTGAGGAAATAGTGAGGGAAACGATCTCTCCCACTAAAACTTTATTAAAATCGAAGACATTTACAAAGAAAAAGAAGCAAAAGAAGAGAGAGAATTACGATAAGTTTTATGATTTTCGGACCACCTCACGGTGCAGAGATTACCCTATGTAAAGAGACTTGCAATAATTTTATGTAGAACCATGGATGAGGAAGAAACTCTATCGAGAAAACTTCTTGATTTCTTCTCATTCTACGCATGCCACATAAAAGACAGCTAACTAGTCTCAAGTTTTCCTCTTATTAGCCGGCACCTTCCTCTTTCGCCATTCAAACTAAAGTTTGATGATACTAAAAAGTAATCTACTCAATCTTAAGCATCCAGATATTGAGTTCTATATTTTACATGAGAAAAGACATCTAGCGAACAAGTAATTGGCAGACTCCTGATTAGCCCTACAAAGTGGGCATCCTGAACTGATCGCCCATCCTTTCCTTTCCAGAACATCCTCTGTATGGAGTTTGTTAGATAGAGCCAACAAAAAAAAAATCCTCACTTTTTCAGAAACAAAAGCCTTCCATACTAAAGAAAAGAAGGGATATTCAATTCTTCTATTATTTACAAAATTGTAGAAGGAATCTACGTTATACCTACTGCTTCCACATGGTTTTTAAACTGACCTATCCACCTCTAAAGAAGGGCGATAGAAAGATAAAAGGCTTTCAAGCTGTTGAAGTTGCAGAAATTCTGCGGAAGAGAGGGATAAAATATGTGATATTGATAAATTGGTCTTGCAACATTTGATGATAATCTCATGCTACCAAGAGTAGTACTAAAGGTAAACGTAAATTTTTATACACCATGATGAATATTGGTTCTGATGTTGTATGGATAATGATGAATTGTCAACAATTTCTTTTGTCATTTTGACAACCATCATTTTCCCCCTATTATCCAATTTCATTATGTTTAGCTTGCAATTTTAAGAAAATTTTGGGTTATGCCATTGCCGGGTTCTATTTAAATTATAAAATATTACATTTCATCCTTTGAGAAAATTTTAGTTTCTTTGGGTACAATTTTTTTCTGGGAACTGACAGAAATATATTAAACATTGGGATGGTAGTATTTTTTTTTCCCTAGTATTTTTGCTGCAACTGGAGCTTTATGTAAGAATCTTGTGGATATAGGGATTTATGTTTTTGTAAGTTGTTATTTCAAGTTATTGGGAAATATGTATTTCATTGTTTACTAAAATTTGGGATTTAAAATGAAATATGTAAAGATCGAACTCATGAACAAGTGTTTGACTGAGAGGCCCAGTTTTAACATTTAGTTATTTCATCACACTGGTTCGAGAACTACTAATTTTAGTTGGGACTCCTTGAAAAAAGAAAAGCTTAGTTACCATCGAACCTCAATACGGATCTCATATATCAAGTATTTTAAAAGCATATGGGCTGCAGAATTATAAGGACATAAACTACCCCGACAATATAGTGGCAAATTTATCCCTATAGCATTTGCTTTCATCCTGTTTCGCTTGGTGACAACCTGAACAAACACGAGTTTCTAGAACCATGTACTTTGATTTCATCATGTAGTATGAAGTTTGTAAGAACTTTTATCTGGCTCTGATTTCAGATTTTACGCACCCCAAATGCAAATCAAACCTTATTTTTAGACTACAAATTCTCTGGTTTCAGCATGTGCTACTTTGAGTTGTTATTTCTATAGATCAGTTAGTGTGTTGGGCTTGGATAGGATAAACTGTTCCTTAGGTTCCAGTTTTAAATGAGCTTATAATAAGCAAAACAACGTAGATGATCCCATAGATTCAGGCAAACATTTATTCTGACAAGTTACCCAAATTATCCAACCATCAACAGGTTCCAGTCTTAAATGACATTATAATAAGCAGAACAACCTAGATGATCCCATGGATTCAGGCAAATATTTATTCTGACAAGTTACCCAAATTATCCAACCATCAACAAGCCCTAGCATGAAGGTCTGACAATCTGGGAAACTCTTTTGGTAGTTATACCAGAGACACAAAAAAGGGACTCTCTCCACATCAGGGTTTAGTGTTTTAAGACCCTTCGCTTAGTTTAGGTTAAATACGAGTTAAACAACTAACTAACTCTTAATTGCTGGTTCTAATTGAGAGTTTAAATATAGCTATTTTATTTTGGAATATTGTTTTTTGCATCAACATATTCAGATGATTGCATAAATTCAGAAATCTGTTAAATTTTAGCAACTGTAGGCGTCCAAATATTGATTCTACGACTGACATGATATTTGAGATGGTCTGACTGCATCATTAACTGGTTGATAGTTTCTTGCTCTTTCTGCGCTGTTTCTTATAAGTACTTTCAATGCTTTTCTCTGGTTGAAGGTATATTTTTTTTTGTTGGAGAAATTCTGGTTCAAGGTATATGACTGTAATACATAGGCACTCATCACTCCTCATCGAGTTCATATCTTCAAATAGTTCCATCATTATGCTCCTGGCACAATTGTCTTTTCAGATATTAGACCAGATCCTTTTTACGTCGTTAAGTCACCTGCGTCTGTTCTTTGCAGAACAATTAGTTCCATTGCCACTTCCGTAGCTGTCCTGTAAATGAGGGGTCTGCCCTCAAAACATGGGCAGCACTACCTTCAACTTCTACGGTTGGTGTGGAATAAATAAACCAGTCTTCCTTAAAATATTTGTCTGTTTCTAACACGTGGTCCTCAAATGGTTGTCTCGTATGCAAACCTGCTAAGGGGATAGACTGTCCAAACCAAATATTTACCTATTCGGGGCGCAGATGATGGTTGCCCTGCACTCTACCAAGACAATGTATATTTGGTGCAGAATGTGACCAAGCTAATTGATTCAAGCAAATTGAATTTAAGCTAAAAAACTGGATAACTGTCCCAGTTTGATAGATGGCATGACCTCTCTGCTGCTGGAACCTATGTGAGTAATCTCTTTTGTATCATTTCATGGATTAATAAAATGGTTGGTGGTCTACCACCATGTTGCTCAAAATTTGAAAAATAGATATATGATATGACCTCTTAAGGGTATGTAAATCCACTTCTTGAAAGATAAATTTTTATCTGTATCTCTTTGTTACTTTTTTCTTATATAATGAGGTACGTTGTATTTTTTATGGTTTTCGTCTTAAGCAACTTTATAGTACTGCTCTAGATAGGTCATCAAATTGTTGTCCTCTGCTTTTTTCCATATATATATATATATATATAGAGAGAGAGAGAGAGAGAGAGAGAGGAGGGGATAAACTTAGCTACATTCGAATATAGTCAAGTATAGATTCGATTTTTTTTTCACCATTGGATCCATACTGTTTACGAATCTCAAAGATAGAAAAAATAAAAAAGATGAAGATGGCTCCAAAATTCGTATAGATCTAAGGATGGAAAAAATGACTGGATCCTATACTTTGCTACATTCAAATATAAATATATAAAATCATTATTTTTTTCTATAAAACTATGTGTTAGATGTTACCTTGTTTTTCCTCAAGGACCTTCCCATCTCTCCTTTGCCTCATATGGCTGTAGGATCAGTGACAGATCTCTTCTCTTTCTTCGGTTCCTTCTGATATAAGTCTAGCCACTGCCTTGATTATTGACAGAGGCTTAGCCTTACATAATCGTAATTATGCTATCCAATTCTTACATAGTTATACTATCCAAATCCTGTCTTGATCAGTGCCCTGTAGAATCCAAATGGTATTGAGAACAAGCTAGGCTGTGTAGAGGTAGGTAGAGGTGGGGAATGAAGCCGAGCTGATATTAAATTTAGAAAGGAGTGATGTGAACAATGATAGAAGGTCGCCAAGCACCATTCAGGAAGGTCCATTTCTTTCCGGTTTTATTTTAGGTGGACCTTTGGAAGTCAGACGTTACCTAATCGACTTGATGAGAAGATTCCATTGTTGAGTCCTGATGATCTCTGAGCTAATTAGAATCAGAGTCTCGAATTGTGCTCTACTCCATAGGTTAATAAAGTATAAAAGGGCCTCCTTAAAACCGTTATCATTGTTACCAGCCTTGACAGTGTTGTGATGATTTTTAGCATAATACCGCAACTGGCATTAAAGGTATTTATCTAAACAACCCTGAAAGTAATCTTTGCTCTCGGAGTTTATGGTGACTTTCAGTTGATTAGGAAGCAAAGATAACAAAATTAGGTTTTAGACTTGCCGGTATTTATTGGTTTTACAAATTAGCAGCCAAGAGAGGATGCCTAACTCTTGCTCCCTGATAACCCTGATGCATATCCAAGATATCATGGAAGACATCAATATCTTGTCTTAAGCATTGGATGCCTGGCATAAGGTTCATTCCGGAAGTCCATAAACAGCTCGCAGACTTGCAAGCTTCCGAAGGCTGTTCTCAAAGGCATTTTACCGCTTCTGCTGTCTTGAGAAATCAGTCCTCTCTTGAGACGCATGTTCCATGGGAAAGGAGGAGCTCAACTCTCTTTCTGCTTCTTTTTTTCTTTTTTTCTTTTTTTTTTTTTTCACCCTTTCCTTTTTTTTAAAAAAAAAAAAAAGAGAGAGGAAAGGTGAGAGACCCATCTATAATATAATTGTCCAGATCTGTACTTTTTCAGAGAGGCACCACCCAATAAATCCAAGTCTAAATCTACTAAATCTAGGGGTGTGACCGCAAGCAGAGTCTAGCCTTGCAAAGGCCAAGTTCATTCATCCTGCTTTCGTTATCAATCATGTTACAGTTTTAGCGTGAAACGAAATTGACATCACGTTTGCAATGTTGGGCTCCAGAACTATCAGTACACCACTTGCATTTGGAAATCGAGAGGTATCTCTGCTAGTATTTGACATGGGTAATATTTTCTCTCCCGTCAGTTATTTTCAGAAAAAAAAAAAAAAAAGAAAGAAAGAAGAGTATAAAGCTTACACCATATGCATGGATCTCTAACATGATAGGTGAGGGGCAAGGTGAGCTCTCTGCTTGGCAACTCTAACCATAAGGGTCATGACAGCTGTTGCAGAATCCTTCTACTACTTATGTAAAATAAAAATGTCTTCTTTTTTTTTAACTTTATATCCAAAATATTGATCAAAGAAAAAATAACTATTGTAGATAAATAATTATAACCAACAACTATTTTTTGCTATGGATAACATGCATATCTCTGAAGTATTTCTTTTTTACCAGAAAAACAATATGCGAAGAATGTCTGGGGCAGTTCGGCAGAGTTATATGTATCAATATGCCATGTAACCACAGCACTCCAATTGCAAACAATCTGACAATTTCCATATATAATGTGGAATTTTTACATAGAAAAAAGAATCTTGTCACGAGATATGCGATTTTTGAGGCCTCGACGGTCACCGAGGAACAAGCTTCCTTTGCTACTGACTTAGCTAGTATTTTTTTATTTTTTTTTTTTTTTTTTGATAAGAGTGGCAGGGTTGCGATCAGACAACTGGAAAAACACCTATTGAAGTTTGACTCGGGAACCTCCTCCAAATGGATGGGCACAAATGCTGGGCTGTAGCCATGTTTGAAATTTGCATGCACACATCTTGAAAATTGGAATGAAGTTAGGTCATGGATGAGTGGTGCCTTTCAAGTTGTGGGTCAGGAGTGCATTTGCCCATGGGCTGTGGACCCAAGTGGGAAATTGCCCTTGTAGCTTGGATGTTTAGACCTGTTGCCCTGTATCATTCACCAGCTTGCTTGTCTGTCCTTTATGTTTGGTTTCGGAAACTTTCTTCTCAGTCCTCTTCCTCTCCCTATCTCTTCGTATGGTCCACCAAGGAAGATATAACACTGGAACAACTACTCTCTTCCCCACTGCTTATTTTCTTGCCCGATAGAACATCAACATAGGAGAAGTTTCAGGGCCTGGTTTTGAAGCCTGAGAACGAGCTGCAATCTAATCAGAACATGTGACAGGTTGTAAAAAGTGACTGAAACTTGCTAGGTCCATAGCATCTTAGAGGAACCCACACCAATTGCGTTGGTCAAGATCTCAAATGGAATGGTCCAATGAATTGAAGGGCCGGGCTACAAGATTGCGACAACTCCATAGATTCAAAGGACATAAATATACTCACGCACTCATTAGCAATAAAGGCACCACTTCATCCTCTAATGATTCATCAGCCCTTCTTCTGGAAAGTGCTGAAGTTGAATTCGAAAAAAAGATTGCGCACGCTGCTTTTGAGCACGAGGGAAGAAGACCGCTTAATTTGCGAGATAATGGAAGGTAAAGAATTTAAGTATGGCGAGCTTGGAGAAAGAGGACGCCGATGTTACTTGAATTTCAAGTCAGTGGGTCATGCTTGATATGATAGAGACTGCAGGGGACTTTTGAGGCCTTCAGGGACCTCCACTCTGATGCCATAATTAAAGGTCATGCTTTATTGTGGCCGTCATTTTTTCTTCTTTGTAATTTAAATTAATGGAACCTGAAAGCTCTTCCTTGAGGCATCACCATCCTTTTCTTTTCTTTTCTTTTCTTTTCTTTTCTTTTGCGAGCATGGGAGGAAAGCAGTTTGTTGGATTGACGTGAATAAATAACCTCCCCCATTCGTTGAAAGCATCTCATCTACTGCCACCAAAGTCTACCAGGCTAGAAGACAAAATAGATGATAGGATTCTCTTCCGCAAGTTTACAACTTACAAGCAATTGAAGGAAAGAACAATAGCAAACAAACCAAACGTCGTAGGTCTTCGTTTTTTTTTTTTTTTCTTTTCTTCAACGGAAGTAGTAACTCAAGCAGCTTTACTCACTGATCACTCCCCATGAACCTAAGCAACATATAGACTAGTCAATTTAAGCGAACACAGCTAATCCTATGCTCTCAAGCACACACTGTTCTTTCCTTCTTCACAGCATAACATAAAAATTAGTCCACAGTTGTTCCAGGGGCTTTCTTTCACACATTTTCTTGCGATGAGGACAGCAGTGGCTGGGCGAGGGAAGAAGCCTTGAAGGGAGCTGTGGTTCTATGTCCATCATTGTCACCAGTGGCAGAAACCACGACGATGGCCTCCCTTGCGGCAAATGCTCTCTCTTCACTCTTCCCCCATAAGACCAGATATAGTCCAGCTATGATCAGTATTGCACCAATGATCCTGCACGATGGGTTCAATTAGAGAACTTGTAGGTATTATAACTGCATGTTTAACTGGTACTATGCCTTCATTAGAGAATGTTCGTACCCTCCAAGGTAGAACTGTTCTCCCAAAGCAATCGAAGCCATGATGGCAACAACAAGCGTCTGGACTGGTTGGTAGACAGCCACGAAGACAGGACCGCCCCGGTCGATGCACCATATTTGGAC
This sequence comes from Metroxylon sagu, assembly GCA_017589505.3. NCBI lineage: Eukaryota > Viridiplantae > Streptophyta > Magnoliopsida > Arecales > Arecaceae > Metroxylon > Metroxylon sagu. Next base: position 1,603,695 of record JACVBY030000615.1, read on the forward strand.
GGCAAAGGCAACCCCTGAAGCGATGAATCCCTGCATTTGAACTCGTACTATGTTAGCATTGCTCTCTGTGACAATATATGTAATGAATTCCATCCGTAACCAGGGATCCCATTGTCATGATCATAGTTATGCTTTATGCTGCAGTATCATTAGATTTTGGTAATCATGAGGTGCCTCAAAATGACTCCACCAGTAGCAACTTCGGCTCCACAGCTTGAAAGATTTGTTATGTTACAAGGAATCATAAGAATTTGTTGGGACCATGTGGTACTAACATGCCTTGGAAGTACACCATGATGTTAGAGAGATGGGTGTGCTGGATTATGCTCCCTTTGAAAGAGAGAGCAGGGATTATATCCAACTGTTACGCTCTCATATCTCTCTTCCTTTCCGTTAGGAGGGAATACAGTCTCCTTTTGCCATTGAAACAATATAGGCATGAGTGAAGGAAAGGAACATCTATCTCCTGATGAAGTGCTTGTAGCTCCCTCTCCAACCAAGTTCAATGGATGCTAATCGATTGTAAATGGACATAAACAATATTAAGGGATCAGGATAAATGAAAAGGAAAGCTTAAGTTCAATCATGTCTACCACTAGATCGACCTTTGTGCACCCTATCTTATATTTAACATCTAAAAAAGGAGTACATCCATAGTTTGCTTTAACCGACTCTGCTAAAGCTTCTAAAGAAGAAGAATAGAATATAGGAACCTCTTCTGAGGCTTTCCACTTTCACTGTACCACTTTTACATGGAAGGGTACTTGGTGGCCTCAACTGCTGCATTATGGAATGTTAGAATGGGCCCATCTCCACCATTTAGTCAACATAAAAGGAGATAACCAAATTGAGGCACTTTCACTTTACCACTTACCCCAATAATCAATAAATAAAACGAGAAAAAGCAAAGCTAGTTTTTAGTCCAAAGTTAACTCTTTTACAGTAATATAGTCCTGCGGCATTTCTTAAACTTGTGTTCCTTTTCACAAATCCTTGGAGCTGTAACACCTCCCTTTTTTTTTTTATATATATCAGTTTCTAAATCCTTTTCTAATTTTCTCGGTACTTCCTCTCAGAGATTTGACAATATCAAGGGATGCATTCTTGACAACAGTGAGGCCAATAACATGCATGAATCTCAACGCAGCATGCCTTAAGTTCCACGTACATGCATCCATGCACCCTTCTTCTCCCTTCTTATTTCCCACCAATCCAACATGAAATATGACCCTCAGACCATGGAAAGAGAGAGGAAAGAAATTTTACCGCGTAGAGGATGGTGAAGAGCTCGGAGCCAGAGTGGAACATCCAGGCGTCGGTATCCCTCTCGATGAAGGCCGCGATGATCAAGAACTGGATCACGCCGAAGAAGCAAGTGTATGAGGTCACCGACAGCCTCGCCGGGTACTTCTTCAGCACCGGCGCCTGGAGCACCAGCCACCCCGACCACGAGAGACAGTGTCCGATGAGATATAAGCAACCGAGCGTCCAGCTCTTCCCCTCGGCATCGCCCACCCACAGCATTGCCGGCGTGGAGCTACGGCGTAGCTCGGGTCGGTTCAGGGTATGAGATGGCGAGAAGATGGTCGGGCCCTTGTAGAGCGTTATGACCGACGCGCCTGCGACGCAGAGTAACGTGCCCGTCAGCTTTGCAATCCCGTCTCTTCGGTCAATGCGGACCTTTTCTATCCTGTTAGAAGAGTGGCTCAAAAGTGTTACAGATGTCAAGGAGATCACAAGATGATCAAGGGATCAGAGGTGCTATGAGCTTGCCTGAGGAGGGCGGCCATGAGGAAGGTGATGGCCGGGACGGAGTTCTGGATCGCGGAGGCGAAGGTAGGAGAGGTGTTGTCAAGGCCTAGTAGGTAGAAGCCCTGGTTTGCAGTTATACTTGCATGGACGAATAGACAAAGAGAGATCTCTAAATCAGTACTGAGATAGGTATTGACATAAATAAAGAGCAGTTTGTGATGGTATCAATTATACGATCTTACCCACACAACGCTAGGAGGAAGAATTGAACGAGGAAGTTGAGTGTAATGGCTGGCCTGTCCTTCCTGTCACCGACAAACACCGAGCTAAGAATCTTAACCCCAAGAAGTAAAGTCTTAATCATCTATATTGTCATCTTTATGAATCGATAAGGTACTTTGTCCGTTTATGAATGATTCACACACTGACGTCAACCCTTTAAAAATTGATGTTGAATTCTTAGTTGAAGAAAGTAAAATGAATCCGATTGGTTACATAGTTTAAGCTCATGCAACTCAAGAGGCGAATTAATTCTTCAAAATGGGAATTAAATAACACGTCAGAATAAAAGAGCATGCTTGCAATCCATCTTACTTCTCGAGGAAGTAGGCAAAGGGCACGAGGAGGACCAAGGCGATGATGTTCCGGTAGACCGGGAACACCACCTTGCTGATCCCCATGTTGAGGGCCGCCCGGGAGACGACATGAAACCCGGCATACCCAAACTGCAGGGCCAACATGGCCACATGCAGCTGCACCCTCTCCGGCACGCCACATATTCTCTTCCCCACATCATCCGCCATCTCTCCACCACCACCACCACCACCAACAGCACCACCACCGCAGGAGACTAGAGACACAGAGGGAGAGAATGGGGTGAAGAAGGAAGAACGTAGAGAAGTGAGAAGTGGTGAGGGTGTCTAAATATGGGCGAGAGAGGAGGGGAAGGAGCGGTGAAGGAAAGGTGGGGGGCCGTAGGGGAACTTAGTGTGGAGTAGCCCCCACGGTCACCCTCTAAAAAGACGTTATGTCAACTGTTTGTTTTCTGGCTGTCTCCCACATTCTTTTCTCTTTCACGCATTATAACAAACACTCAAGTATTCAGCCTCCGTGGGTGAGAGAGAGGGGGAGAAGAAGAGATTCTAGTGCAAACCATACACAGATATAAGTATGGACCATGGCGTGGTGGTAGATATTTTGTAGCGTATGAAGCAGAGGCGTGTGCGTATTTCTTCTCTTTGCAAAGCTGACAAGGACAGCAACGAGCGCACTCAGAGGGGATGTTGATCGGATCCATTTGGCGCCATGCCACTAATGATGATGATAATTGAGGAGGGAGAGCGGATAGCACGCACGAGGGGGCTAAGTGAGCCCCATAGAGACTTTCGAATAATATTATACAATGTAACATCCCAATAGTTTTAAGGCATCCATCCCCTTGCAATGCAAGATATGGTTGTTATATGGTGGCTTTAAAATGTTGTTTTTATATGTGATGCTAAACATACACGATCATGAACTTATAAATGGAAGATGTTGGCGCATTCTAGGAGGCACAAAGGATCAATATCATTGCCTCTTTTTTTATTTTTTTTTTAAACAAAAAAATATGATGGGATTGCTACCAATAGCTTTTGAACCTTAAACTTATGTAAAAAAATGTAGAAAAAAAAAATTTCAACTAATGAAGATTATTATATCCATGAATCAAATAACATCAATTTCTTGAGCATCACTTCGTAATATATAAAATGATATTTAAAAGTAGTTCTTTAACTTTACCAAGCAGTACATATTTATGTAAAATTACTCATTTAATTATTTATATTTTTTTTAAAATTACGATGCAACTTTTATAATAACTTGTAAATGTAATTTAACTTCCTATTTTATATCTTATTTAATAGTTTAATACAGTGATTTGATTTTATCTTCTTGTAAATCTAGCAACCATATAGTAGCCCATTATAATTTCAAACATCCTAAATACAATGTGCATTATTTTTTCTTTTTTTAATCAATTTAATATGTTGAAATTAATTGATCAGTTTACATAATATTATAACTTAAATTTACTAAAAATAAACAAATAAATAACAATATTAGAGAAGCAATTATCTCACTGTTGCCTCTAATCTCAAGGCAATGTATTGTCATCCAAAACTGACTAGCGAATATCAACCGACGTAGAGATAAGAACTCGCATGATAGAGCACTTCCAATTAGCGTAGGAGCAGGCTCCTGCAAGAGAAGAAGAGAAAAAGCAAGAGAGATCCGAAGATTTTCTTTTAGGGATCCTTCCTAACTCAAGTCAACTTAAGTAAAAATAAGAAGACCTAGCTCTTTTATGCGTGGAGTTCTAGGCTTTCATAAGCGTTTTAAAGAGTTCTCCTAATTTAATTTATTCACTGGAGGACTAATGGATAAGTTTAAATCCAAGAAAAAATAGCACTATTGAGAAAAGGCTCCATCAATACGAGACTTTCTTCTTTAGAAAGATATGTATTACCTTTAGGTAAGTTGCATGTATCCATTATGTATAGCCATTTAGTCGGCCTGCTAGCTTATACCACATTATAATGCTATAATGACTATTATTATATATATACAATTTATCATGAACCATCTTTGCAGATGCTAAACCATAAATTCCGATTGAATCAAGTTCAAGAATCTTTATTCCACTAGAATTCAAAAGAACACTAACTCTTTTTTTTTTTTTTTCTAAATAAAAAAATTCTCCCTCTTTTATACGTTCCATATTTAGTAACTAGCTTCAAAAACGTTTCATGTAGCACATAAGGCAGATGCTTATCTTGTGCCATCCGTGAGCGAAAAGTGTGAAGCGACACCATATCCATCACTTTTCCCTTCTGCTAATGGTCTAATATCTACAATAAGCGAAAGATGGTGGGCTGACTAGTGTTAAGGCGTGTCAACTAAAGGTGATGCTATCTCACTTGACGCTGATTTATGATGGATAATACCGTGATGATGCTAAGCCGCTCTTAACTTCTCCTAAGTTCTTGGGCATGGAATAAGACAAATTAGATTAGGTCATCGGTACATCATATTTAGTGATTGCATGTTAAAACCAATGTTTTCTTGCTAATTAAAACCATATCATCAGTTTTGATATTATAAGGCCATGACGCTTAAAAATTTACGATGACAAAATAGATAAGCTTATCCTCATGAAGTTCTTAATAAATTTTCAAGTCCATATATAAACTTCCTATAACAATCATCTTGTACGTAAGCTTAAATACGACATATTGACTGTAAATAGGAGCAGAAACACCTCTAAATTTATTAAGAAGTAGAATTATAAGCAAAGAAGGATGTATAAAGGAATAGAGTCAAGCAAGATTTTGGAGAGATTTCAGAGGATCAGTGGCTGCCATGCTGACCTGCGACCAATATTTGCAATAGAAAAATATCATCATCTACATGCCTGTGCATGGAAATACCACAGAAATCCTAGCATACATTCATTCCATCATATAGTCTTTTTTTTTTATTTTATTTTTTACACGACATCGTATGGATTGAGTTTAAATACGCGAGGAGCCAAAAAGAGAGCAGCTTTGGAGCCGCATCATAATGGCCGTCACAGCCCATAATTAAAATCCACTGCCACATCCGATCATCAACCCCTTTCCCACGCCACCTCTTCTCAGAGAATCCCATGCTTTAACTGACGTTGTTGGAGAATCACACGCTTCTACTTCATCGATGTGAGAAGACTCTCGCTTTTTTTTTTTTTTTTTTAATCTTTTTTCTATCGCCAAAGGTTGGAATAACGCCCGGATGGATCCCTGCTCAACAATGGGCCCCTTCCCAACAAGAAGTTACGTCAAAAATAATGAGCCTTGTTTATGTTTTCACTTCACTTTAGTTTGCACTGATTATATTTTAAGCAAGATATTTACGCTAAATAAAAAAAACTTCAGCAATGATAACAATCATTATTAACTATTACTTTTTAATGAAGAAGGAGGAGAAGAGTTGGGCAAATCTCTAGCTTGGAGCAAAAGGAAATAATGTTGAATGATAGATTAACCAATAATATAATTTTCTCAAGTCATTCCTCACTACATAAATAACTTTTTTTCCTCTTCTCAGTGAGGAGAGATTAGTTTTCTTCTAAAAAGAAAATAGGTAACATATCCATCTAAAAAGAATTATGATGTCCTTCCTTGTCTCTTTTCTTTTATTTTATTTTTTCCTTCACAGAGATCAAGAATTAGAGAAGCAGCACTTTGATAGGCCAGTGAGGAGCCATGGTTCAGTGGCACCACCAAGCTTCCCACTCCCAAAGCTGTTCCCCGGGCGTGGGTGGGCTTTTTTCCTGGCGTCCGCTTGCTGGCGTGTTCAGGTGCCGAGCCGATCTCCAGCTTTAAGGGACAGCCTGCCCGCCCCGATCGAGACAAGCCATCATTTATACATCTCCAAAGCCCTCCCACTGCTCCTTGTTTTTTATTTCCTTGGTAAAGAGTCTTAATCTCCTGCCACTCCCTTTATAAAGCAAAGCCTCCGCCCCGAGTTCTGACATGCATCCCATCTGCCGCTACTTGGTGCAGGCTGTGAGAAAGCTTTCCTTAGCCTTGGGCTGTGGCTTTGCGCGTTGTTGGTGGAAGTGTTTCGTGGGTTCATGAGGATCCACATGAAAGAGATTGTTTAGTGCTGTGCAAAGACAGCACATGGCCCTGTGTGGCAGCATTGGCCTTTTCTTTCTTCCCTCGCTGCTTTCGGCGTTGCTCTTTGTTTAAGCAAAGCCTGCAGGCTTAGTGGTAGCTAGCAAGTTTATTCAGGCTTTTTTTTTTGCGTCCACGGATGGAAACTTGTTGGCTCCACTGACCGGTGAGAATTCAAGCGTCCCTAATTGATTGATTGCAAGTGCCACTCGAATCATCTTGAGATGTGATAAAGGTTCCACCAAAAAATAAAATAAAATAAAAGAAAAAGAAATGTCATAGGGCAAAATTTTCTAATCTAGCAAGGTGACCCATGACGATCTGCTTCATGCTGACATCATCACAATGTAGATCAGCACAATGTTTCAAAAGCACACAACCTACAACTCGGCAGACGAGACTACCATATCAGAAAGGATGCTCATATCTCACGGTAGATAGATGAAATCGATAATCATTTATAGAGAATATAATTCACGGCAACCAACATGGTTACAAACAGAAAATATAAGCTTATCGTAATGAAGCATATGGTTCTAGATTTAAATAAGTTGTGCAGTCCCGTCATTAGATACGAAAATCAGCTATAGAAGGAAAGCTTGCTCAAAGACAAGGCATGGCTTCTTCTTCACATCTTATATCTCATCTTTAGTTTCTCTGTGCTCCCTCTCTTCTTCATTTTCTTCTTCTCTTTCTTTCTTCACAAACTGAAAAGGCTACAAAGTTCGTCGTCCTTGACCACCCTCATCATTTTTTTCTACTAACTTAAGCATCAAAGGATTTTATTAGAAAGCCTATGCACCTCTCATGTTATTCTTTTATTGCTACAAGCATCCCTCTAAAACGTTGGAATGCTCTTCGTTACTCTCATCCCGCTATACTCATTTTTAAATCATCATCCTATTGGTGTATGAGGTCCTACCGTCGCATCTTCGTAACATTAAGATATCTGCAAGTAATCTCAAGATATACATTACATTTTTTATGGCCAATATATCCTTGTAAATACTTCTTATCTAAACAAAATTTTACAAGGGAGACTATTTTCCCTCACTATTTCTTTAAAAAAAAGGTCCAAGATATTTTAAGATATTTTTCATCAATTTTGACATAGTTTTGATGAAATACAACAATAATATTACCACTAGTTTTAAATCCTAGGCTACCCCTAAATAAAGAGGGATGTCAACCAACTAAATTGCGATTGGTTGATGAATTTTGATAGAGTTTCAATCAAGCTATGCCATATTAATATATATTATTCTGCATCAGAAATATCACACTACATCAATATTGGATGTAATTTTGATATAAATGCTTGTTAAATCTCGATACATTAAATCAACCCACATATCTGATGCTGTATCAATGTAATACTAGTACATGATTCGACAGCGAAATCATGGACCTTAATTTCAATAGTATTTATAAGAAACATGAACTCCTTAAAATTGATTAACTAGGATGTAAGCCCATGTCACTCATGATAAAATCTCGCAACTTTCTTTCTCATTGATGGGTATTGCGTGGTGCGCCATCATTTTCTTTGATCGTGATGCTGGTTTCTTTGTTTTGTTTTAACCATGCAGTCAAAGTCACCTTTTATCTTGATGAGTTGCTGGCCTTCGCACCAAAGAAACGTTCGAGTACAGTGGATATAGTTTCTCGAACTCTTTGTCGGCAGTGAATTATTGAGGAAGGATCGAGAGAACAAAGCAGATTGGCTGGTGCAAAACAAGGATATCAATTCAGAATTAAGGAAGAAAACGACTCGACGATGTTAGGTTGTGATCTTCTCCGAATATTCTTTAAATCAGAAGAAGAGCCGCTTTCCAATCAATCCTAATGGTTGCAATCCCATAGCATGATGTTGCATGCGGATTGCGTGCCAAGTTGATCAACTGGAGTTCCAAATCAATGGGATTTACCTCTCATGCATGACTGAGTTGAAAGATGCTGTGCTGTGACATGGTGAAGACTAGGGAAGGTCACATCTTAGTAGGTGAAAACTTAAAATCAAGATAACAGGGAAACGACGTTTAATAGCAAACTAAATCCCCTTTAAAACAACACTATCTCTTAACAAGGCATGGACCAAGTCCCTACAGGCCTCCTCCATTCATCATCCTCATTATTACCATTGCTGGTGCGTGAGATCTCATGGATGGATCCCATCATCATCATCATCAGTTGGGAAACCAATCTTCATGTAAAATTCGCCAACTGCAGGGAGATACTTTGTTTCCACTTTGTTTGAGAAACCACTTGGAATATCCATCCGTCATTCAGGAGGATGGATGGAATTAGGTAAAATCTTCTGGTGGGGAAGGCGCACTAAGATCCTCTGACGACTTTTGTTTGGCCACTTGGCGAGGCAATGTTATTCTCAGTGGCACTGTGGAAGAGAATGACAAGGAGACTGAGAAAACGGCAAGCATGCTCTGCCTTGTCCAACCTCAATGCATTTTTCCAAACACTTGTGGCCATGAGTATGACCCCAACTTTGTTCCTCTAAACCATGTCTTGGAATCTTAAAGACGTTAACGTTTTCTTCATGCTCCAATTCCTCGCAAAGCTCCAAGCATTTGGACAGTAAGAGTGACCAAACTCTGTGACCAGGATGCAGGCTAGGACTGGGTGAACTCTGATCCGGACCTAGCAGGCATGCCCAAACCCATCCACAAGGATTAGAAATGAGAAGGTGATTCGCATAACTGGTTTGCTTTTGGGTAATCTCTAGTCTAATGGATCATAAATGGATTCATTCAGATCTGCAACCCGGATCCAATGGATCTCAGAGAGGAGTATATTAAGCTCCAGATTTCATTCTATGTACATGAAAAGATTCATTTGCCATATAATATAAGAAAGGCAGATATATATACTTTTAATCCTCAAACTTCCACTCAAAATTCATTTTTTTTTTTTATTAATTTCAATCATTACAGTTTAAGAATATTGTATTCTTTAGGTCTTGTTACATGAAGCCAGCTCAAGTTGACGAAATGATTGATATGCCACTCCACCAAGCAGTCCATATGTAAGCATTAGGGTGGCATGTTAGTTATTTTTCAATTTTAATTGACTCTATATAATAAAATATTAGAAATGCGGCATTTTTAAACATAAAGATTATAATATAACAATTGTAAATTTGAAGATCATAAATAAATTTTTAGTGAAAGTTCGAGGACCAAAAATATATTGTAGCCTACAAGAAATTTATACAATTCAAAGTAATTAGTATGGTGCATATGGTATGATTGAATGCCAAATCGAGCAAGATAGCAAAAGATAGGCTTAATAAACTTTTAGTGTGTGCGGTGCAGTGCGGTGTGCGCAAATAAAAGCCAAAACCATAGTAGAATTTAAATTCTTAAATTAAAATTTAAAAATTAGGTTGAGGGTGCTAATTTGTAGGATGAGACAATAGCATCTCCCTATCTCCTCAATCTAACAGATAATTAGTTTTAAGAAACTTTCTTTTGATGGGATTTGGTGCTCTAGTTGTGGCACATGGCACAGCTCTAGTAGGATGAGATGGCAGCATCATCACAAAATAGTCAAGGAAACAAATGATCAAACATAAGACATCCTAGTCCTTGGAGGAACAGGACCACCACTTTAGGTTGGTGCATCATCCCCATTAGACACATGAAATGAAAGGTTTTGAGGCATGCATTACCCAAGCCCTATCCATCCCTAAATTGACAAATTCCTAATCAGCAGTCAGTCCCAGGGTCAAAAGGTACAGCAACCGAGGCACCCCCCCCCCCCCCCCTTTTCTGACTCCCTCCCCATTACAAAGGCCACTTTGGGGCAGCCAAAGAGGGCTCTGAACCAGAGACGTACCATCCCTTCCATGCCTCCTACCCCATGCGATATGATAGCACAATCCACTCCACTCCACTCCACTGGGGGCATTCAGAGGATATCATCGAATCTCGGGGATCGATCGGATGGAGCGAAGATGCCGGGTCATCGTCCCATCTCGAGGCCAGATTCCTCGTTGGTCGTTATCCAGGATCCGAGATAGTGTTCGAGAGCCATGATATCGACCCCTTGGTGGGTGACACCCGCATTAGAATTTGGAGCGGGTCGGGGCAAATTGGTATCCACGGGCCAATCCTTGGGCGCTACCGGGGGGGAAAAGCTCTGGATATCTGGGATTGAGGGGGATATGTCGCGTAGGGTCGCGGCCGAGTTGGAATGGCACCCACTGATGGGTGTCGGGCGTGGGGCGCGGACGACGTACGCGAACGTGTGATGGATGGAATTCGAGTCGGTTCGGTTTGAGCTTTAGCTGTGTGCTATACTGTTGGCGCTGTCCTTGCCGAGAACGCAAAGGTCACTGGCACCGAGTCGGCCAATATTCCCAGATGATGGATGGAACCAAGCTTGCTTTCCATCTCTAATAAGCTGACATAATAATTGATCGTCTCGAGGACTCATGGAGCTCTTCTTGGGTCCATCTCCCTAGAATTTCCTATCTAGTGCTAAGTCCATGCTCATCCATTGGGACCAGGCGACCTGCTGCACCATGAATGGCTGCTTCTTGGGCCTGGAAACTCAATTGTTTTTATTGTTTAAAGGATTATAAAAACTATTCGCTTTTTATCGTGCTTGAAAATATTGCTATCGAGCAACGGCTGTGTTTCTTGAATCATCTCGCAGATAGGTCTGCACAAGCTGTAAAGTATAAGATATGTCACGTCCGGCATATAATCAAATGCTAAAAATTTGGAAAGCCATAATTTTTAATTCAATAAAAAATTTGATGATGTGATTGAAATTTTTTTTTAAATTTTTTTTTTATTTTATAATTTGTATCATTTTTAAATTAGAAGATTTTACAAAACTTTTACCATATTCTAATTTAAAAAGAAATTTAATTCAAATAGAAAGTGAAGCTCTATATTATATTAGAGAATTTATAATTTCTTTTTTTTAATTAAAAGAAAAATTTTATTCAAATAAGAAAGCGATTGCAAGTATAAATAGCGGGCACATGTTATGGTTTGAAGAAAAAATCAGAAAAAAAAAAAAAAAAGGAGAATGAAAGTAAAGTAAAGAATATTGATTCCACACTCTTCATCAAACTTCATTAAAAAAGAAAAATAATAAGAAAGAGAAAAAATCATAAATAAAATAACTAAATATAAGGTTTTAAATCTCATGGAGCAGAGGTGTTCTGATTTCTACGAAATGAAACAATTTGTATTTCATTCCACTCGATTTTTGATTTGATCAAGCGTTTCAATAATTGCTTGATATACTTTTTTTTAATTATTTATAAAATTTTAATATTTTATTTATTTTTTAAATATATTTAAACTTTAAAGATTATATTTTTTATAATAAAATAAATTAATTTAAAATTAATATTATAATATATTATGAGTAAGACGAAATAATTAAAATTAGTTTCAGCATTTTTCTATGGCAAAACATCTCGATTGTTTCAACCCTTGCTCCGTCGTAGCTTAAACCATTAGCTCACTCTACTTGTTTTTTAAGGGGGGAGGGGGTAGCTCATAATATCAACATTTAAAATCCATGATGATTGGTTGGGCAAAGGCACTGAGTTATACTCAGTGTTACTAAAATTTTCTTACCTTATATTGTACTGAGAATGGTGTAACTCATGAATATTGATGCGGTGCATGTGAGCTTGAGGAATCTTTTCCATTGATTTAATGGACACCTCAAAGTATTTTCCACCACTCTACCATTGTTATTCTGGCAAAATATTATTTACCAGTTGGTGCCTGTATATAATTTCCACCAACTATTCAATAGGCCTCGTTCTGCCATTGTAGTTGTTGAAGAACGCTTCATTGTTTAACAGAAAAGGAGAAGAGAAAAATTGATGTGAGTTGAGATCTGCCATCATTTACAAAAAAAAAAGAAAAGAAAATCACTTGAGGAATTGATTCTGAAACTTTGTGTCAAGTTCTATTATTTTCGCAAACATATGATTATGATATGCCTATTTGGCAAGTTGTGAAGCTACCCAATTGAGTCCGAGGATGATTCTATGCTTGTAATCCTCTCTTTCTCCCTTGTTCTGTTTTGGTGTCTTTTCTCCTTTTTTTTTTTCTCTCTTTTGATACCAATTGTAAGCCTTTTTATATTGCCCACTGATCTACGTGAGGTCTGGTTCAAAATGTGAGCCACCCCCTAAACTATTTTGACAATTATTTCTGTGATTCATTCTAAAATCTCAACCTAAATTGGTGCCATGTTTGCCACAGTAAAATAAAATCTAGTTCGCCACCTTGAGGCATCATAATTAGTATGAAACTTGGAATATACCAATATATCCTCCTACCAACTAGGAGGTTGGAAGCTTGACTCCCAGGGGCAAGGCAGGCTATAGATCTTCTGATGGCTTTTGCTTGGCCTCTTTCGTGTGACAGAGGGATTCCCTGGCCACTTTCCAACTAAATGACAAGAAAACCGACTCATGGGACGTCGAGGCATGCATGCTTTGGTGGCCCTTCTTTTTACCTCCAACGTCTGCCCATGTGCATGGATGTCCTTCACTTCCCTGTTATGAGTCATTATCTGTGCACTATTATCATCATTAAGGTTATGTTGGGATATTTCTCAGGCACAGTTGCATGCATGTTTAGAAAATTCATCTGCATTTTTTAAGATTAATTTTATTGTTAATCAATATCAAAATAAACAAAAGCTGATCAATTGGACTACTTGAATCGACTTAGAGCCCACTAGTATTGTGTTTTAGACTGGTCCAACCTTAAATCCTCAACCACAAAATGATTCCCTTTTTTTTTTTTTTCGTTTGAGAGACTGACGGTAATAGAGACTGAATTTGGCCACCCATTCTTTCGGTCCAACCCTAAAGAATTCCAATGGATCGATAGCGGCTAGTGCTGGATAATTACATGCATCATAAATTCTAAGACCCATCATATTATATAATTAAATATACGAACGTCGCGCTTTTAGGCCACACAAATATTAAATGAGCTTAGTTTAAGCAAACCATATTAAGCTTACAAGTTGCACAAAATCGTCATTACGTAATCAAATAAGTATGGCACGTACAAGGCGCCAGAGAGACTTGTTAATAGGGAAAAAAAGAATGACAAGACTAAAAAAACAAAAAAAAAAGAAAAAAAAAAAAAAAGGGAGAGAGAATAGAAAGAAAGGGACGGATCTAAAAGACCTTAGCAACATCCTTCATGAGGCCAGTATTAGCACGGCAGAAGGCGGAGAACTCGTTGAAGTCGATGTAGCCGTCGCCATCGGTATCGATCTCGGCCATCATGCGCTGGATCTCGTCAGTGGAGGTGGAGCCAAGGGTGCGGAGGGCCTCCCCGAGCTCGGCTGATGAGATCTTCCCGTCGCCATTGGTGTCGAAGCGCTTGAACATCCTCTCCATCTCTGGTGTCACTTCCCCCATCTTTGTCAGTAACCTTTTTTTTTTTTTTTTTTTTTTTGTGTGTTCTTTCTTTCTTTCTTTTTTTATCTCTTGGTGTTTGCTCGATAGAGCGAAAGGTGGATGGAGAGGAAGCGGTGAGGAGCGCATATAACTGAGGCGGGGAATGTAGGAGAAATAGTAGGATCCCCCTTAAGACGCGGGGTTTTCATTTTGAACACTAGAATTCTTCTCTGTTTTTCTCCCCCAACTTTTTTTTTTTTTTTAATATATTTTGTTATTGCCCATGTAATGATAATAATATGGCTACACATTTTATTTTGGAGATTTATTTCAGATATACCATAGCTTTCGAATGGATTTGTGATGTGATAGGTGGGCTAGCAAATAGGTTGTTCACAGGGGGTAACTTGGGATGGAAAATAACTTTGATCCATCAGATCATTCAAGAATCTAACGTAATCGATTTGGATATGGATCAAGTTAAAAATCTAAGTTCAGGTTGTTAGAAGAAAAATATTCGAATATCTCGAAGAAAATTAGATGATTAGATGGACAACAAGTCGAGAGAATAAAAAAAAAAAAGGGTTTTCGGGATGGAATGCTTTCACTAATATTATTCAATCTTCATTGTGCTAAGCTCTTAAATTAAGTAGCCTCAATTTGAATATGCAGATCAAAGTGGATGATGAAAAGATAGGAATTCCAAAGTCACAAGATTTGATTTTGGACCGAGCCAGATCAGACAATCAGATTAGGTCCACCGATTAATCCATTTTAGCCCCAGTTAATCCCCAAGTCAGCTAAAACTTATAATCCAAACCCTACCCCAACTTTTCCTCATGGATCATATTTTAGACCTGATCGCATATCCAAGAAATCAGATCAAATGGATCGTTCTTCAGACCCTACCACAGATCCAAGAAATCAGATCCGATTATAGTCTAACAAGTTGAGTCATGAAATAATTCAATCTATTTTGCAGCACTGCTGAAGGGTGATCTGATCAACAGATGAAACATACCAAGAGTTCGATACGTCATTGGAGGAGTGACATTTTCATTCCATTCAAGAGCTTTTTTTTCTACAACACTAATAATAGGTTCTCATAAAACCCCTATTGAATTCATTCATCTCATAACTCTTTTTACTGCACTGAACAAGGCCCCTGTACCATAATTCAATTAGAACAAAGTAGCTGAATATATCTAATGGCACAGTCTCACTGTCAGGTGGATGTCTAATATTGAATATTTATTTTTGTTTTACCGCCGCCTTCTGATAATGCAAAGAGAGCTGCCCGCTGGTATTGATACGCCTATAAAAGAATCACAACGGCAACCATCAAACTGCCAGGTAGAGTAGAGATTCCTCATCTAATCATAAAGCCCTTCATCATTCCAGATATCAACCAAGAAGTCCACCATTTCCTGCATGGTTGCTCAAAGCGATCATTTATTATGCATACAATCAAAAAAGATCAAAATCCAACACCTGAGGCGCCTCAAAATTCAACATGAAAAAGCTACATAAATATAAAATACCAAGTGCCAGCACTTACAGATAATGGGATTGGCTGAGGAAAAGGTTGACCTACTGACAGTAAATCATCATAGGTGGCGGACCAGCTAGAAGGGAAATCAAAAGTCACACTGAATTAGCCAATAAAGAAATTGATAAATGGTGACAGATAGATCTTGCTTAGGATCACCGTGAAGAACTTACGCATGAATCATATAACACAATAACAACCACCAACAAGCTTTCTTCCAAATTATTTCAACGCACACATTGACATCTAAGAAAATAGGAACAGAGAACACTTTTTTTGTTGGAAAATGAGGACTCACTGCTTGTTTTCTATTAATCTCAGATTGCGGGAAAACCCAATGGCCTTTTTTTCCTTTTTTTTTTAATTTTTTGGGGGGATGAGGTCACATTTTATTATTTTAAAATTGCTGTTACCATCTATCCAGGATAAAGAGAATACTTAATACAGAACCGAACCATGTGGCAACACTGCAGACAGAGAACATTGCTTGCTGCTGGATAGCAGGAATAACCAGCAAGAACGGTCTCCCCCAACCCTCCTAGGTTGAGGCACTCTGTGGGCCTAATCCTTGGAACCAATGACACCCACCATGCATCATGCTACGATACCCATCATATCAGCTACAGCAAAGTTGTTAGGACTCACTTAAAGATTTTCCATTTCATCTGAAGGAACTCGATAAAGTTACGAAAGAAGGCTATTCTCGAGTAAATTAACCACAAGTTATGGATGTAACTTGCAACTTGCCCAGTAGCCGGAGGAATTGTATATTATCTAAGCTGAAAGAGTCATTAATGGTTTATAAATTCTTTGTTATGTCGGACAATCTCAAATACGCTACAATATTCTAAACATTGATAATGATAGATACAAATATTTATGCCAAAAATTAGTGCCTTCTATAAAACAAGAGTTCTCTGTTTTACAGCATATTTCAAACTTGTGTGCTTTCAGGTTAAAGTGCAAGAATGTCAGATAGTGAGTGCATAACATATGTTGACCCCAATAAAAAGTGAAGTATGTTGTTCTTAGGGGAAAAAACAACTAGAAACCTACAGCAAATTATTCATAATTTCCTTAGCAATATCAGCACTGGAACTGTCAAAAGATGCAGCTCTTATTAGGATGCACAGAGAGAATAAGCACAATACTGAAACCTTGGAATAAGGCATGCATGTTATGATTAATAATTAGGGAAACCTTGCACGATATTAAGTTTAATAAATATTCATGACTGCATAAAGCATTTTACCAGCCTCTTAAGACATTAAATATCAGTTCAGTAATAAATTTTGATGTGGTCCATACACCATAAGCCCTAAGGCCTACAGGATATTCGAGGAACAAGAACAGAATTATTAGTTGATGCTAATACAGCATAAGATGATATGAACACCCAAATAATGTCATAAAATTAAGCCAGGTTAGGGTGTTCTCTCAACCAGCAGAAAGGAGGTGGGTGGGAAGAAAATATACAGTGCTTCAATTATTACCAAAGAATGGAAGCAAAAAAGCATTTATAATTGGCTAAACTAAATGAATTGAATTACTATTGAAGCAAAAATTGCCTTTGTAGTTATTGAAACAATAGAGAACAAATGTAAAAGACAATAAAATAAGGTATCTCACCTTAGCATAGGTTCTCTTGATCTACTATGGGATCTTTTTGACCGATCACCAACCCATTCTCTTCTCATCTCATTCCAAGCTATAGCAGCTACACAACATAATAAGCCCATTCTATCAGCATTTGTCACAAAAAGAATTTTGTAATTTATAACCAAAGTACAGGAATAAAATAGTAATAGATTAAAATGGCTAATAAAGTTAGACTTTCTCCCAAAGCAAAGATTCTGAAGCTAGTGTAGGATCAAAGGAAGAAGAAGATTTTGTCTGCTAAAATCATTGCTGCTACCGATTTACATTAAATTTCCCCTCCTCTTACCACTTTTTGTGTACTCTTTATTTCACAAAAGTAATAGAATTTATAATTGGAATTGCATATGAAAATTTCAGGAAAATCAAAGTCTTGCCGATTCTTCATATTCTGTACATATGCAATGCAAGGTCTAGTATCATGCTTCCTGCCTAGGCTTCAATACTTAAATATTACATATGGATGCAAGCTTATTTTTTGTTTCCAATTTAAACTTGTATGCACAAGTTCATTTACCCTTCTCATCCCCATGGGCTTAACTAAAAAACTCAGTTAAGCAGCTATAGGCTCTTCATTTCTATATTCTTTATCAGAGAGATTCTCTAAACAAGGATGACCAAATAAATGCTCACGTTGAGAAACAACATTAGAGGAGGTAGCTAACATGTTAGAATTAAAATGCAATACTACATAAAATCTGGAAAAATAACAAAGTAGGACTATAAATCAGTAGACTGATCCAACTAGATGAAATGGTCTTCATTTATGCTAGGACAATGACAATAACAACAACTAAACTTTAATCTTAAACTAGTTGGAGCCAGCAACATGAATCTTTTTCCTCAAATGAATCACACTTTTTATGAGATATAGAGACATCAAGTCTTTTCTTACTACTTCCTCTCATATAATTTTTGGTCATCCTTATTACTTCTATTCTCTATATGTACCAAATTACTTTTTCATATTGGTGCATACCTAAGTTTACAAAATACATATCCAAATCATTTAAGTCGTTGTTCTCTTAATTTATTCTCAATTAGTGCTACCTTCACCTTTTTATAATTGATTTTATTTCTTATTCTATCTTTTTTTTGGTATTATTATGCATCCATTTCAATATTCTCATTTCAGCCACACCCATTTTATATACATATCATTTTCTAATTGCCTAATATGTTGCACCATAAAGTATAGCTAATCTTATAACCATCCTATAAAATTTTTCTTTCAACTTAGCATGCATCCTACAATCAAATAACATCCCAATTATACTTCTCCATTTCACCCAACTTGCTTTAATGCTATGAATAACATCCTCTTCAATCTCCTCTTTCACATGAATAATTGATTCTAAATTTCAAAAATAATTGCTCTTAGAAACTTTATTATCTCCAATTTTCACTCTCCCTTCATCTTTATTCTACTTTTACTAAAATTATATTTCATACATTCTATCTTGATCCTGCTTAATCTAAAATCCTTGGATTCTAATGCAATTCTCTATAATTTCAACTTATGACTAACCTCGGTCTTTGTTTCATCCACCAATACTATATCGTCTGTAACGAACATGTATCAAGGAATATCATCTTAGATATATCTATTAAGCCCATCCATAATTAGCAAAAAAAGATAAGGACTTAGAGTAAATTTTTAGTGTAAATAGTTCTCACATTAGTAATCGCTCCATTGTACATGTCTTTAATTATATTAAAATAGCTAATGAAAACTTCTTTTTTTCTAACACTCATTGTAAGAATCTTTTAGGAACTCTATCGAATACTTTTTCTAAATCAGTAAAACTACATGAAAATCTTATATCTTTTTCTATACTTTTCCATTAACCTAAAAGACAAAAATGGCTTCCATTATCGACTTTTCTAACATAAAAGCAAATTGGATACCCATTATTTTAGTGTCACATCTCCATCCATATCCAATTACCTTTTTCCAAAGCTTTATAATATAACTCATGAGTTTAATATCACGATAATTAAAATAATTTTAAATATCACTTTTAGTCATATAAATCAGTATTATAGTACTGTTTCTCCATCCATTAAACACATTCTTAATCTTTAAAATCTTATTTAATAAATTAATCAATCAAGTTGCACCTACATTACATCCATATTACTTAAACACTTCTGAACCTTACATACAAATTCCATTAAATCCAATTGTTTTTTCTATTTTCATTTCTTTCATAGCATCTTTTACCTCATATACTTTATATATGTATATTTAATATTTTCATCCTCAATAGAACTAATAAGGAATCCTAAATCATCTACATCACTTTTATTTAATAATTTATTAAAATAACATGTCCATTTTTCTTTTGATTTTTATCTTTGATATATTTAACCTGAGTCAAATGTTTAATTTTCTTTTTTCTTAGTTTAGTAATATTACATATGCCTTTCTTTCCATTTTTAGTTTCTAACTTGCAATATAACTCTTCATACATTGTAAACTAAGCTCTCCTATCTTCTTTATCTCTTTTTTAGTCATCTTAAACCTTTCATGCATTTCTTTATTCCTATATTTAGATGATTTTCTATAGCAGTCCCTTTTACTCTCAACTATCAACTAAATTTTCTCATTCCACCACCAAGTTTCTTACCGAATGGCTCTTTTCCTCTTTAATTCTCTTAATACCTATGTAGCTATTTTCCTAATCCTGTTAGTCATATCTTCCCACATAGTATTGATTTTCTCATCTAAGTCCAATTTTTCTTCCTTTAACATTCTATTCTTAAAAACTATTTATTTCTCTCCTTTCAAATTCTACACCTACTCCTTGAGTTGTTATATTCTTTAACCTTTTCTTCCATGGGTGGTTAAATTCTCATCTAGTGTAACTTTACCATCTTTTATGTAAAACTTGATCAAACTTTCGATATAACCATACGTTCCTTTATGATAAGATGTATTGGAATTTATATTATCTGGTGTGTAGCACAAAGTAACAATGCATTAGAGTTATATATAATGAATTATAATTTATCATGCTCAAAGTCTAGTATCACATTGCAATAAACACTGACCTTTGTTGATAAATGAAGAGCTATTTCCATTTTCCTGTGAAAATTTATTCTCTTCATCAACAGAACTGGAACATGAAGATAGATGTACTTCAGGGGAGCGAAACATGTTGTTATTGTTTTCCATTTTGTTTGGACTCGATGACAAAAGCCTTTTTCCACAGATTGATAACCACTCTTCGTGGCCTCTCAATGATCTGTCTGTTGATTCACTTTTGACTAGAACTCCCAGACAACAACTCTTCTGCACAAAGATGGATAAAATTGAGCTAGTGCACTTTTGCAGAATGAGTACATACCACTACTTTTTCATTTCAATTTTAATTAATATAAAACAAGATGGTGTACAAAAAAATAAAATAAAAGATAAATGCACTAAAAATAATCATAATAAAAATAATAAAATAATTTGAAAAAAACTTTGGGACAAGAAACACCTACCCCATATAAGCTAAGAGAGAGTGTCCACTGTTGGACCATCCATCTAACATCATTGATTATAGTCTGAATAACAAGTCAAGTAGCAGTACATAGAACGAACTTCCGATCAGTATGAAAGTCCCTATGTAACTTTCCTGTTCTTCAATGTCAGCATCAAAGTCCCAAACTTTGTGCAATTTTCAGACATGCATATTATGGGACATGAATCTTTCATAAGAACACCAAGCAACAACTAATAATTTAGACAGCTAAATTAATAACTCCAATGCAGGTGACTGTTAAATCTCTAACTAATGACACTTTATTCAAGTGCTACATCTTAAAATGCTTTTGAACTTGTATTGTATTTGCGGGAAATAAATAAAATGACATGACTTGCAGAGGCATCATAGAAAAGAAGGAACAGAAATAGCAAAAGAAAACAACCCGCAACTTGTAATCAATTTGGCAAGTAATCTGGAAAAATAAAAACAACTTAAAAAGAACAAAAAAGAAACTAGCACCCATACAAAGCAGTCTTACTCCAAACTACAGGTCAAGGAAATTATTTTTAGCATATAATAGGACGATAAGCACCAATAAACTCCCCCTGTGGTTTCATAATTTACTAAGCAAAAGGAATAATAATACATCCATGAAGGATTAGAAAGGATGACTTTAGTCAATCAAAGGTGGATGCCAAAATATGCAATCTATAAGTGGTAAGACAGCATAAAAACTTAAAAGGAGAAGGTTATAAAATAGTCAACAAAATTGACCCATGAGCATAGCATGAGTATCGCATGCATATGGATGCTAAGGTGAAGTCCTGATGGACTTAGAAGAGCAGAATCAAAATTAATAGCCTATAAGAAGGTTAGGAGTTGCACCAATAGCAGCATAGAAAGAACCATTGTGGGAACTCTGGCCACGTGCAGCAAAACCCCGAGATCACCCCAGCAAAGAGAGGGATTACATATTTACATTAATTCAAAAGATCAAAAAATACTGAAAGATCAAAAACACAAGTGCCACAATCAACTTAGATGGAGGTAGCAGAGAAATCAGTTTACAACATTTTGCACTTTGGGAGTCTTGGACTTGGAATGGAGTTATTTCAGAAGTAGGATATACAAAACCAACATCAAGAAGATGTCCAAAGGCTCTAGTTTACATTTATGAATCAAAATTTTCATCAGGATGTTTAGTTTGCACTTTACATTTATGTATCAAGGACAGCATTATGTCAGATATCCTATTACTTTCATCGGGTATCAAGGATGCATTAGGTTATTTAGCCTCAGATGGGCTCCCTTGCAGTTGCTAGTCTGAAACTTTGTTTATTAGTCTCTGCCTGATGATATTATTTTTCTTCCATTGTGTTGTATTCAGCTGCATCATGCATTTTGTGCCCACATCCTTACTTCCTGCTATAGTTCACAATAAAACCATTTAGGGCCTGTTTGCACAGGCTATTCAAGGAATATTCCTTGTATAGCGGGTGCTGGGAAGATGTTCGCAATGGGAAGAGAGAAATTTTTCTAAATAGAGAGATTTTAGAGTCATAGAATTCCTGGAGGATTGAGTTATGGTAAATCACCTTGCAGATGGAATTAGTATCCCAATTTTTGTGGGATTTTGGATCCCAATAATTATTTCTCCCCAGTGTCTGTCTCCTTCTCGCATGAAATTCTGATCCAAAGCGTTGGTTATTCAGGCATCCAAACAACACCCTTAAGGTTATTGTAGTATTATCTACTTTTACAAAACAACATGCCAGAGTGGGACCTCTAAACTCTTCAAAAGCAATTCAACTTACTTGCTGCCATGTACTTAGACTACAATCTATCTCTGACATGGAAGATTTCTTCCTCCCTAGCGTCAATCTCCTTCACACATGAAATTTTGATCCAAAGCATTGGTTATTCAGGAATCCAAACAACATTCTTAAGGTTATTGTATGATCCACCTTTGCAAAATAAAATGCCTGAGTGGGACCTATGAGAGCCCATGTTGGCATGTACTTAGGCTACAATCTATCTCTGATATGGAAGCTTTCCAAGACTGTCTCTATGAGAGTCCATATTGGCATATATTTGATCCCATTGGTCATGCACTAAGCAGATCTTAGATACTTATATATAAGATCAAGATTAAGGAACCTATATAATATCTTCTTAACTAGCCTTTTTGGATGAGGTCCTATATTGTTACAAATGATATTAGAGCGGACCCGATCTATGAGCTATATGGATTAAGAGTCACTGCAAACAGACTCTTTTAGACCTAACTACAAGCCAATCATAATATTTGCAATAATTAGATTTGTTTGGATTGCAATTAAATAGGAAAGTATGTGAGAGTCCGCATTCGCATGTATTTAATCAAACATTGACCATGCACTAGGTAGATTTTAGATACTTATGCTAAATCAAGGAGCCCAAATAATAGATCCTTGGGTCAACTTTGTTGGATAAAGTCCAAGGTTGTTACAGGCTCTTTCTTGGAGAAAATTGTATCAACTTGATTAAACGTGCACTGAAAGCAAAAGCAATTACCTATACCCTCTTAATCAATAGTGAATTACTTATATCTCAATCCATGTCCTTCTTGCATTACAACTTGGCACTTGAAATTAATTTGACAGGATTCATCCTTCCAAGTAAGGTGATAATGAATAGGATTTTTCAAGCATAACAGAAGTAGCCATTATGTGATAGTTACTTTTATAATTAAAGTTGATCGGACATCCACTTTCTAAACCGGCAATAATGCATTCCATTTTAACTCATCAAACCCAATGAGCATTGTCCATTAATATAGGCTGTCATGTTAGAAATCAAGATCTACATTCCTTTGCAACAAAAACAGAGACGCTACAATAGATCACCTAAAAAGACCTAGACTTGCTACATAAAAATCACTGATGAAATAAAAATCAATAGCTGTATTGTTGTAATAAGTGCGAAGCCAGTCTTTTATAAATATTGTAACTGTGCATGATGTGACCATTCAGTACATGCATAAAAGACCTCTTTTTTTAATTACCTGAAATTTCCATAAAAACAGCTAGATGTAGCCTAATGTTAGTTACTCTACCAACAACTAGCATTACTCGAAGGAGCTTTGTTTCCTTTCACATGGAAACAAAGGCTTTTTGACCATCAATAAGGTTCTTGAGTCGAGTTCATGCATCAGTGGGAGAGGGGAAACAGAAAACTGTTAAAAAGCATGCCCTGCTTTTCAAATTTGATTAGCACAAAAAATAAAATCTACGTTGCCTTCATTTATAGCTATTTTATTTCCATCCATAATAAAATAGCAGAAGCTTCTAACATTATATTCTTAATATGGTTCAAAAAAAGGAGTCAAAAAAGAATAGACTGCATGATAATAATCTAATATATGCTATTTTTCAGCTTCAATGAAACAACTGGAAGCAAATAATAATAATAAATTAAAAAAATCAATTCAAAAGCCTTAAGTTTATAATCACAATACAACACCCTTGACCTAAAACCACCACTATTGATCATAATGTAACTTCTTGGGTCACTCTAAATGAACGGGAACGCAGCAATTTAATCCAACAAGAAAATCCTAAACTAAACAAATTCAGGATTTTTCACGTTGTCCAACTTGGCATCACAGTCCAGACCATTTCGAGCATAAATCACCTCACACGGTCATAACATTTTCACGCAACAAAAATATATTTCACCCTAAGTATGAGCAGGTGTCATCAATCACTGGAACAACATCCATCTTTGAACGGAATTCAGCAAAAAGAAACAAGAAAGCCGCAGTTATTCCACAATAAAGAATCACATACACCGAAATCCAACCATAAACGAGCATCAAAAAAATCAAGAAAAGATAACAAGAAGTCCAACGAAAATACACCGATCGAACCAAATTCATCATTTAACAGGATCAAGAACCAAAGCAAGTAGAACTCGGAGGCCATTCTGAGAGATTAGAGCGCTATCACGAGGATCAAAACGTTGGAGGGCTCTTCCATACCTTCAAGCCGGATGGAGGGTGATGAGGTGGGGAGCCGGCGTTTCTTGGCGTGGGCGGTGGAGCCGGCGGGGTTGGATACCGCGTGCGGAGGCCGAATACCAGAGCGCAAGGTTCGATTACAGCGGACGGGACCTCGCGTGCTGCTCGTGGGATTGGAGAATCTCGATTACGACGAGCCCATCGAATCAGATGGGTTTTATAAAAGAAGGCGAAGGCGGATGGCTTCCACGTTTTTGTTTCATTCGAACGGTGGGCGATCCAAATGCACACCCCCTTGCCCAAAATTTATTGTCTGCCAACCGTCTCTCTCGTATTTCCTTAATGAGATATGATGGTAGGTATGGTAATAAATAATGGCCGGATGTATGCCATGCAATGCATCATGGTTGGTAAAATAAATAAATAAAAAAAAATACAAACTCTTTTTCTAATTTTATATTATTAAAATTAAAATTTTTAAATTTATTTATTTTCTTTATTAAAATTAAGGATAAGATAAATAAAATATGTATATTATATAAAAATTATTTTTTAATTTTTAAAAAATTGATTGATTGGAAGTGCATATTAAAAATAGATAATTTTTTTTTTCTTAAGAAATAAAGATCAAATATAGTGGTTTTTTTTAAAAAAAGGATCAAATCTAAATAAAATAAAACTTTTTTTTTATGGTAATCATTATGAAAATAACTACTATATATATAAGGGAACTTTTTACTGGTTGTGTTTTGTCTAACGTTTTATTTTAATATTTAAATAATATTTAAAAGCTATTTAATTTTTTACACAGCATAAAAGAAAAGTAGTTTTTTTCTAAATTTTTGCAATATATATTTGGAATTAGATTACACGAGATATGCTATTAAAGAAATATTATTATATATTTCAAAAATTATTAATGAATTATCAAAATTTAATATTCAATTTGTTGCATGACAAAGAATTAAAAAACTAAAATTTATATATTTTTAATGAAATTTAACCTAATCGATAAATATCAGAATGTATGGTTTTAACAGCATGATACTCAACATTCTTATGGTCTAATCAATAATTCTTTTAAGCTATATTGATCATGGTTTATAAAATAGATTTTTTAATATTGTGTATTTTGTCATGCAGATATATATAGTTAATATTGTTTTTGTTTTAATTCATGCCTATTTTTATAGTATAAATCAAATTCCATCCTAAATTAGATGATCTAGTATTGACTTTTTAAGGAGGGTTACCAAATTTCCAGGACAACCAAGCATACAACAACTCTTTCTATAATACTCTCTCTCTCGATGTACTTTATTAAAATTTTAATTAATCATGAAATACCTCATTAGGATTATAAAACTTTTATGAGGATGAGAACAAATTTTATGGAGAAAAAAAAGTTATATTTCAGTTATTATTTTAATAATAATAATAAAGAAAATAAAGATATGCTTTTATTTCTTATTATATGTTGATTTGAATAAAATATTATTACATTATAGCAGCTAGATCAAGACCATTGTTAATAATTATAATGGTTGAATTAAAATGACTACTATTTATCCCAGTCATTATAACAAAATTATAACAAAATAATATTATTTATGATCGTAATAAAAGGTTATTATTACTAGTGTTCAAAACTGTGTCCCCAACGTTACTAATTATTATTGAAATAATAATTTTAACAGCCACATGTTACCAGGGATCAGTGTTGATTAAAATGCTTTAGGGTCCAACAGCACTGGCGCTAAGGCGGCAACTCGATGTGGAAATGAGGGATTATTGCTGACATGGTAAGTGGGACGCATTTTTCCAACAATGACTATGTTATCAAAATCCCATATAGGCATCGTCGTTGAGTGAAAAAAATTTGGTAAAAAAATTGACCAATTTTCACCTTGGCCAATTTACTCATATCCTTTTTTTTTAGTTTGATAAAAAAAAATCAAAAAGATAAGTTACATTTTAAATTAGGATTAACACTTAATCATTTAAAAAATATTTAAATTAATTTTCTATATATTAGGTAAAATATATATTATTTTTATTTTTTAAATATCTTTATATAATCATGTTTTTTTTTTCTTTTCTATTAATACTTCTTGATTTTTTCTTTTACCTGCATTTCGAAAAGAAAAAGTAAGAATACAATATTTGTGTAAGATTCCATAATTGAATAAAAATATCTTCTAATGATATGATTTATATTTTATAAAATGATATAATACGATTAAATAGTAACTATAAAAATTTATTTTTATTAAAAAATAAAATTTACGAGTAACTTATACATCAAAAGTATGACTAAAAATATATTTTAGTAACAAGAAAAAATTAAGCTTCAAATGTAAAGAAATAGTGCATAATTAGTATACAAAGTAAATTTAGTAGTATAAAGGATATTATAAAAAGATGAATATAACTTAGCAACTAATTTGAAAAAATTAAAGTGTAAAAGAACATAAGTAATATATATCATAGTCACTTTTTAATATATAAAAATATATTGATGAATTATTTTTTCATCCAAATATTACTTTGATAGTATTTATATTAATATATATATGGATTCTTGTAACTTTGATAGCTCCACAAGAATTAGGCCATAGAGTATCGGATTTATCTACTTAAATACATCAATCCTCCAGAACTCTTTCTTTAGCCAGGGTTTCTACTAGGCCTAGCCCAAAGTTCTCAGCTGGGAACCATGCCAGACTTTGAGAGAGACGTTATGGTCATGTTTACCGCAGTGAAGTTAATTGGGATTTCGCTAAGGCTCTGGATTCAGCATTGGATGAAGGAAGCTCGGGGAGTGAAGGGTCTTGTCCTTGTAACCCTTAAGCTTCTTTGTTTTGTAATGATGCAGCCCCATTCAACTACCAATTAAATCATCTTCAGATTATTGTGCAAGAATTTTTTTTTTTTTTTTTTAATTTGATTTGAGAAAGAGATTATTTTTATTTAAACTAACCTTTTTTTTTTTTCCTCTCTCTCTCTCTCTCTCAATAACTACATCATTTCTAATCGTCTTTAACATAATTATATCAAAATATTTATATTTATTATTTATTTTAATTGATTCTAATTCATAACAACTTTAAGTATAGCAATAAATATTTTAAATATTATAATTTATAAATTTAAAAATAATCATCTATTTAAGTAGAATTATAAATTTTTAAATATAAAAATTTAAATTTAAATTGATATATTTTTGTAATCTTATTTAAATTTTCTAATAGATTGATTAATTATTAAATTTTGGATATAAAATAATAGTTAAATTTTTAATTCAGACAATTGAAGTTTATTGAAAATATTTAATATTTTGAATTCATAATTAAATCTGAATAGATCTCAATCATTCAACAAATGGAATGGATTAGATTTTTCATCTAAAATCATGATATAAATATAAACAGGACTCTAACCAAGATTAATCATGGATATGATGATCCAATCTCTACAGGGTAGCGTCGGCAGGAAGCGTGCTTCCTTGGATGGCGATGCGAGTACGGAGGAGGATACGAGTAAGGAGGAGGAGGCATTTTAATTCTTGCGGCAACCATTCTGTTTAGCATGCAGTCGAAGAGTTTCTTAGTCCGATCTCTGTACTATATATATATATATATATCATTGGTCTTAACCCATCTCAAGTTCCTTTGATAGGCAAACCCAATTAAGATCCTCTTGTTGTTCAAATACGCCTCATTCCTTCAGGAGGAGGATGTGTTAGGGTAAGTGGGTGATAATGTGAGGCTGGGTTCTTCATGGATATTAGAGTATATGCGTAGACACAATTAATGCTTCCTAAATAAATCTAAGCAACGGCAGCCACAGATTGTGTGTGCATTGGAGACATATGACATGCAATCTCTAACGTCGGATCTTCTTCTTCTTCGGTTGATACCCAAGCTAGAAGGAAGGATGGTAATAGGAGGGAGTATCATGTCCTCCTCATGGTTAATCCCCATACGGACCGGGAAGATTCAAGAAAAAATTTATAGGCGCAAATTATACCTAGAGGGGAGCGCCAGTGATTGCATGTGGAAGAAGTTTTTAGGGAATTTATGGCTATGGATGATAAGATTGATGACCATACCGAAATATGATTGGAGGGCTGGCTCTGGATATATATATATATATATATATATAGTGGATGATGAGTTAAAAATAATAATGATGATTAATTGCTTCGCATATTTTTTTTTCAAAAATAAAAAAGAGAGTAAGAAGTGCTAATAGCTACACGATAAGAATAGGAGCGTGAGAAGTGCTAGGGGCTATCTGGCTAAAATTCTCTAATGTTTGAGGAAAAAAAAAAAGATCAAGGCTAAGAATGAACTTTGTAATCTTTTTACGGGAAGAAGAAAAATAGAGAGAACGAAGCATTTATGGTCTACTATTGGTGGAGTGAAGATGAGAGAGTGAGGAAAAAAAGAGAGCCGCCTACTTTCGGATGGGGTTTTCTTTTTCTAAGTAGACTTTGAATCGAATATTAGGGCTACCTATATTAAGGTACGGAACTTTTTTTTCTTGTTAGATCAATCATCGCTTCTATTTTTAACTCATCATCCTTATTAGTGTCCAAGGCTTTTAATTGGATTTTGGCATCATCAAATGACAATGTCTCATGCATCCAATATAATCTATCACATGTTATATCTTATCCAAACCTGGCTTAAGGCCAACAAATAATAATTTATAATAATAACAGAATACATAAATGGCATCCTTATTATTATTATTATTTATATTTATGATTTATATGGAATAATTAGAGTATATTTTTGGAATTGTAGGCTAGTTTTGTATGCTTGTGAGGCTAATTCCTACAAATATGCGGCGATTGTCATAATTCTAAATTTGATCGGATTCGAAGTGTGGTAGAGTCAATTTCTAATAGGTAGTATTACTATTTTTTAAAATCATATTATATATTGAAAAATAATTTCTACCCATATTTTCACGATATGGGGGATTAAAGAGTTTTTTCCGGAAATTGACTCTACCACGCTACGAACCCGATTAAATTTAGGATCATGACAACCGCCGCATATTTATAGGAATTAGCCTCACAAGCATACAAGACTAGCCTATAATTCCAAAATATACTCTAATTATTCCATATAAATCATAAATATAAATAATAATAATAAGGATGCCATTGATGTATTCTGTTATTATTATACTCATGCATATTTTCAAATCATCCTTTAGTTTATGCTTATAAACCAACTGATAAATATATCTAAGGGATCGCCATAGCTTCTAATTACTTATTCGAAGTCTTTCATCAAATCCTTTCTTAGCTCTTGGATTTGAGAAAAAAAAAAAGATAAATAACAATAATAAGCTTGACAGCCCAGTAAATAACACTCCACTTTAATATAAATGGATCAAACAGTATTCAACATTTAAATTTAGTAAATCCTAAAATGATACAAGTTCAAAATATACAAAATAAATGTTATAAACATATTTTCTCAAATTTTAAGTATAAAATAATATATTACATCTCTTTTTGACGTCATATGCAAAATATCCTATTATGCTTTTATCCAAGTAAAATATAATGCATAAATTTCATTTGCTCAGGAATAGGATGAAATATCAAATCTAAATCTTAATAAGACCATCAAGTATCAAATTATATATGTCAATTCTTAATTCTCGATTTTCTTACATCTCTTCAACCAAGAGCTACAACCACATATAACCCTTATGACATGGGTCTGTGACCGCATTTAGCTCTGCGGAGTAAGCTTGAGACTACATGTAGCCCCACAGAGTATATTCGAAATCACATTTAACCCTGTGAAGTAGGCTCATATTAAATACTAATACTGTAGTATAGCTTTACTTTGTACCGTACTTATAGTATCGACATCATATTATGCATTATTTGGCTGAAAGTCTATATCCACATACAAAATTTATCTTTCCATCATCAAAGTTTCATAAGTATCCAAACATTTATAAAATAAATATAATTTTAATTATCCATAATTAATGATGCCAAAAAGGTCTACACCAATTTCTCAATATTAGTTTCAATAAATTTTACTTCCTACTCGATGCAAGAGTTATAAATCAATTATAACATAAATTATCAGATAAAATCAAAAAGATAAAATATCAAACAAAATCTAACAGCTTATGAATTTCAAAATATAATTTAATACAAAGAATTTATAAATTCAAAATATTCATAAGTTCATCAAAATAATGAAACTTATGTGCTATAGCATTATTGTAAATATTTTCAAACACAGATTTGGAAATGAATTTGCAATGATATATATTTTTTAAAATAATTTTATTTCTATAAAAATTGGAAGTGATACCTATCTCTCAAGCACTAATTAAATATGTGAAATTTCTGCCTTACACATAATTTTTTGATAAAAGATTTTTTCTGACTCATTTCTTGCTCCTACTTCGACCAACTGCTGCTGCAAGATAAGAGGGAGGGAATTGCTGTTTTAATATATTTTATATTTAAAAAGAGACAATAAAAGGGTGAACGAAAAGAAGAAATAGAAGAGAAAGAGAAATGAAAGAATAAACAAGATGTCTTGGCTTCCGAAGTCGTCAGTGGTCAAGGATTTTTTCCTATCCTTATCTGGGTCATGATGGGACCCAGAAATCCCAGGCTCCATGCATGAGGTTGGTTCAAGGATGGATGGCATATTCTCAAGCCATAGATCCTATAGGTTAACAGGTTGGGCAAGCTAGATTCAAGCTGGCAGGAGTCAAGCGCCAGTCCACATAAAGCTTGTTGATAGCCATTGCAAACACAATTGAACTCATAGCAGAGAAAAGGATGGGTTGAATAGGTAAGTGATTTATCTCCTTGTATCCCTCCCTACTAGAGTTTAGAAATAATGAGCTTCAAGTCATGGCCTCAGCCAATCCCATCTCATGCCCTTGAGTTTGTTGGAATTAATATGTTGGGGATAAAATTTAGACCTTTAGTGATTGCCTTTAGACTCCTCACTTTCCAAGTCTCCTTCCTAGCTACTTTGCAAATTTGTCATAGATGGACCAAACCATGGTGCTCAATACAAGCTGATGTTAAATGAAGGGTTTCTTTTTGCCATTTTATCGCATAAGATATATTTTTTTTTCTTCGAAAGAGAAATACATAAGATTTTATGAGTATCATACATAAAATGTTTATTGGAAAGATTGAAAAATGGTTCATTGTTAATGCATGGGTTTACCAATATACACTTGCCACACATATTGGACTCGAAGTTGCAAGACAATTAATTAATTGCTTTACCATAAGACTAACAAATATTAATGCTCTTTCACCTTTACTGAATGCTTAATCTAATTAACTTGCAAATCTAATTGACTTTGTCCCACCTGATGTGCCAATAAGTTTTTGGGATAATTTTTTTTTTTGTTTTTTCTTCTCCCAGCCACGAAATCTCGATTGGGGGGGGGGGGGGGCGGGCTGCCAATGAGCGGCTGATCTGCAGCAAAGCTTAGGACGCCAATGACGACAGTAGGTGGTGTAGGGCGTCCTCTGAGCTCAGGGATGGTCGGCCACGGGATTCTCTTTTTCCTTTTCTCCAACGTCACGGGCTTATGGGGGTGGTGGGCAAGCGATCCTCCGGACGCTCAACTCTGATCGGAATTCCTTGTCGCGATGCGATGGTAACTTGACATGAGTTGGCACCAACCAGGACCGTTATCTAGGAGTGCTATATTAGGCCACGCTGTTTCTCTATCTTTGAATGCTCTTTTCAACGGCTAGTTTTCACATCCCCTCCCTCTACATGAACAATTCTGGAGAAGGATGCATCCGTTAATATTCCATCATGAGAAACTTGGGATGTTCTTTTGGGAAATGAGTGACCATGAGGATTGTTGCTTGTTTCCTTTTTTATTTTTTATTTTTTTTTCCCTTTTGATGCCTTCTCTGGGTATGGCTCGCTTGTTCTGTTCAATTGCGTTCTGCTTTTCGAATGGTTTAATTTTTGTTTCTTCAATAATGGATAAAAAGTTTGATGTATATTTTGAGCAACTTATGCCATGCTAACCATGCATCATGTTGTTTTAGAAAGTTTTATGCAGTATGCAGATGAGGATCATTTGGTGCACTCCAAAAGAATAATATTGTATGGCTATTGTATTAGATGATCGAGACATCAAAGATGTATTGGACTCACATTTTTTTTTTTTTTATTTTATAACTTTGCCTAAAAGTTGCATAAAAATTTATCGAATTTGGATAAGTTTAACATGGAAGATAATAGCTAATAAAATTTGCTTAATATATTATGTATGATTGGTAGAAAATCTAAATTCAAAATTAACTTATGTGGGTTCCACTGGTTTTTTATTTAAAAAAAATATTT
Organism: Metroxylon sagu; assembly: GCA_017589505.3. Lineage (NCBI taxonomy): Eukaryota > Viridiplantae > Streptophyta > Magnoliopsida > Arecales > Arecaceae > Metroxylon > Metroxylon sagu. The sequence continues at coordinate 1,636,614 of JACVBY030000615.1, forward strand.
TTGTGATACCCCAAATTTAATCCTACATTGAATAGAAAAGAAAGTGTTATATGCCTATAACTCAAGTTCACTTGCTACCCATTAACTTCCACTCTTCCACTCAAGTTTTTCGGACATGTGGTTTTGGCCCACTAACGGAGTTAATTAGGCTAGCAAGTGAGCTTGGAGTATTACAAATGGTATCAAAGCCAATTGAAGTGTGCGAAAGTTGGTGAACGTAAGGAAAGGACTACCCATGGGACGGTGGTAGAGTTCCGCCATTGGCATGAAGCCATCCTTGCAGCACTAACAACCCAGCTCAGGAGTAGATTCTAACTAGCTTGTAGCGTGCAATGAGGACGTCACGTTGTAAGGAAGGAAGATTGTGATATACCAAATTTAGTTATATATTGGATGGAAAAAAAAAGTGTTATATACTTATAACTCAAGTCCACTTGCTACCTATTAACTTCCACTTGAGTTTTTGAGTCATGTGGTTTCGGTCCGCTAATGAAGTTAATTGGATCAACAGGTTGGCTTGGAGCATTATAGTTTTTGAACTTGTATGGTAGAAAAACTTAACCAAAATTAGTCGAATTTATATGGTAGAAATACTCAACCAAAATTAGACTAAGATATGAGGCTCAAACTAAAAACTTATATGGTAGAAAAACTCAACAAAAATTGTAGAAAAACTCAATCAAAATTAGTCGAACTTGTATGGCAGAAAAACTCAACCAAAATTAGGCTAAGATATAAGGCTCAAATCGAAATCTTATGTATCAACATTTCAAGACTTTACATCTACTTTAGTTAGCATCATCAAATTATCTTATATAAGCTATATAAATGAGATGTTTTTTTTTTTTTTGGCCCAAGCAATGTCTACGAAGGATCTTTCAAGACAAGTAAACTAGTACTAGAATTTAGGCATATGGTTCCCACTTCTCTTCTATGAACGATCGTTGCATTGAATTAAAATTTGAATCTAAGTGATATCATTCTGATCACATTTTTTTTTTTAAATAATAAATAATTAACAAGCCATAATCATTTTCTGAGTAGCCCAAAATTTATTCATGGATCACCTATAAAAGTTGCAAGCCAAATGATACATGAATAATCTAGTCATTGGAATCTATGGTAAGCACAAAGAAAATGCACCAACATACCATCATAATCATTTCATTAACATGTCTGATTATGATGACCACTTCCCTAGGTTAATGCATGTAGGATATGCTCAACATAATTTGATTTTTTTTTTTTTTCAAGTTATTTGCGGTGATCTTCAACTTTGGCTTGAAAATTTTGCACTTCATGATTTTGGGCTCCAAACACGATGTCTTTGTCCTCCTTAGTTTAAGAGACTTTCGTTGTCTTAATTATTTCCAAACCATAGAGCCGAGAGACCACAATTTGTCCATAATTCACGTGCGGCACATGTGACCTAACTCACAGCTAAGTTTGCATGCATGGCTCCACACCAACCCCGAGCCAATCGAAACAAATTGCCCACGAAAAGTAAAAAACACAAGGACCCATATCCACCGTCCTTAGCCGTAACCTATGTGAGCCCAGGCCAAGGGGTCTTTCATGCCATGGTAGCATCTTCCTCAAATCATACAACTAGCTGTCATCGCATCTCGTCAAATGGAGCTATCTCACAACACTGTCATGTTGCTTAATTGCCCATTAATCCACATTAATAATAAAAAATAATGGCTTCGAACAGTTCTAATACGAGTCTGACACAATGAAACAAGATGTGGAGTTGTAAACCATGATATATCCTATCATTTGCAACACACACATATATATGCGCATCTGTGCATGTGTATATATGGAAACGCACATTGACCGCCTCTTTTGTGCCTATGTTAGACTTCTTATATGTATATAACGGCAAGCATATACAAATAGCTTTCCTCTTTAGAAGAAATGCGTTTGTATCCAAAATAATATATGTACATGTATGTATGTATGTATATATATATATATATATATATACAATGCATAAAAGTTAGGCAATGACTCAACTACTAAATTTAGAAATGTCAAACAAATTGAATGGCTCATGAGATGACTCAATTTGGTATGAAGTAGAGTGTGCTAAGCCCTTTGCTAGCATAATGATACGAATAGATTAAGCACGGCATAGCTAGGCATCCAAGTTAAATATAACATGGCATGAATGGACTCTATATAGTAGACACGGATGGGTTAGACCCATATTAAAAAAAAAAAAAAATCATGCTAGCGAATTAGCACGTAGATCAGCACAGCATGATAGATCCAGCACAATGGGTCAAGCATAGCATAGCCTCATACATTGAGTTATGAGTCCATGGACTGTGTTAGCACTACTTATAACAATAACCATACTAAACCGGCTTGGCATAGAGTGTTTGACATCTCTAGCCAACTTTTATGATTTGGAGGAGGTTTGATAGGTAATTATCCTATCACTTATTTGAAATGATCAGCAGCGTCCCATTGTAATTTTTTTTTTTAACAAAAAATTAACTCCCCAACTGCCCTGAATTTTGGCGCAGAAGTTGAATTTTTGATTTGGCTTATCCAAAATGCAAAGTGCTCGTCTTCCCCGAGCCATCCAAGATGGTAGGCACAACGTCTAGCAACGCTATGAGCATGAGATAATTTGAGTTCAATGGAGGCCACTGCCTATCCCCATCACGGCACAATGCTCAGGACTTTTCTTTCTCAGCTGTTGCCTACTGTTAGCATAATTTGGTGCCATCGGAAGACAGCAACCCCTGTCATTCCAATACTTGACGTGCTCTCCAATACCCAGGGCTAGTTTTTTCGAGGAAAAATACTGAAGGCTGGTTAAAAGTTAAAACTGGATTGGTGGAGGGAAAATATCATATAAATATATATATATATATATATATATATATATAGGTCAAGCAAGTCACACTTGAATGATTGGATTGATATCTGTGCTGCACAAAATCTGGAGGACTTTCACAGCAAGCTAACAATCCAATGAGGAGTCACACGCATTCACTCATGTTCCCATGGCCCTCCTCACTGCCATCCTTAGCTTTTTGCTGCAGGGCGCATCATAAATGACCAGATAGGTTAAGACTGGAAATGATGGGGAGCTGGGAGTCCAACAGTTCCGGTCCCTTGACTCATTGCTCACCAATGTAATCTGCAGTTCTCCTGTAGCCTGGGATCCCATGGCCTCCTCCTTTCCTACATTTCTACCCAAGCCCTCATATGTTCTACCTCCATTAATAGCCACTCTTATCGCTCCCCTTCTTATCAGTCTTCTAGTGGTAGGACCCTTGAATCTTCCTATTTATTCTCTGTACAGCCATGCCATTTCCTTCATTCTAGCACTCAGACACAGTTGCACTTGATTAAGCCACTCTCCCTTCCAATTTTCCTGGCCTTGATGGCTCTCCTCCTCCTCCCATCACTTCTCCTCCTCTTGCTCCATTGGAGCAACGCTCAGCCCTCCCCTGGATACTATCCAAGCCACAGGTTCAGGCCTCTCAGATTTTATCACGGGTTCAACAACCTTTGGGGTCCTCAGCATCAGTATGTCTCCAGAGATCAGTCCTCAGTGACCATCTGGCTTGATAGGAACTCAGGTCTATTTCTATCAACTCTTTTTGTGCACGGAGTCTACTTCCAGTGCTTCACTCTATCTATCGCCATTTCCTCAAGATCTTAGTTCTCTCATGGTTAATAAAATCAGGGAGCGGATTCAAGTCGAAACGCCCATTTCGAAACGGATATTTCAGTGCTTCAATCAAGCTTCAGCGTGGCTACACTGCAGGAGTGATCACTGCCTTCTACGTAAGGAACTTAGCATTGATCTATGAGGCTTTTCTTTGATCAATGATTCATAGAATTAAACGTTGGTGCGTTGTATTGAAATCTTATGAAATGGTCAATTTAATTTGACAGTCCTCTTGATGTGTTGTGGAATTCCAGCTTTCCAACAACGAAGCACACCCAGGGTTCCACGACGAGGTCGACATCGAGTTCCTGGGGACGATGCCGGGGAAGCCATATACCCTGCAGACTAATGTGTACATCAGGGGGAGCGGAGATGGGAGGATCATTGGCAGGGAGATGAAGTTTCATTTGTGGTTCGATCCAACTGCCGGATTCCACAACTATGCCATACTCTGGAGTTCGAGAGAGATCATGTAAGCATTAGGATCTATTGGAATTCCTCCTAACGATGCCATAAGATTACACAATGATCTCAACTCTGACTTGTTACCCTGTTCGATAATTGAAAATATGGGAAGGAAAGAAGCCGATTGGCCGTAGCAATCCAAGAAGAAGAGATCGGAAGTATTTCACCACATCTAGACAAAGATGGCGTGATTTTATTTCTACTAAGTTGACATTCTTGATTTATGCTCCGCACTGGCTTTGATCCAAACAAACGTCCAATTGTCGGCCAGTGGATTATCTTCTTTCTTTCAATTATTAGTATATATAAAAAATCATATCCATTTTCCAAGCATTGAACCTTTGGATCAAAGCCACTGTTGAGTGTAAATCATGAGACATCATTTGCTGTAAATTTTATGGTTACTGTGAGGCATCATGACAACTCTGTCCATGTCTGCACTAGAAGTGGACGAGGTTTTCCAAGCCGTGCATGGGTTACAAATAAGGCCTAGATTTTGAGGGGAGGTGTGTGTGTGTGTGTGTGTTAATATAGCTCTTTATCAAAATCAAACTCAAGATTTTGTGTAATAATATAGCTCTTTATCAAAATCAAACTCTAGATTATTTTGATCAAAATAAATACAAAAAGAGGTACAAGTTTCTGAAGGTAGATATCATTGGTGATGGCATGGAACTGATATGAGTACTACTAACAGATTCTTTGTAGATGATGTACCGATACGGCGGTACCCAAGAAAGAGCGTGTACACGTTCCCTCTCCGGCCAATGTGGCTGTACGGCTCCATCTGGGACGCGTCTTCGTGGGCCACGGATGACGGCAAATACAAGGCCGACTACCGCTATCAGCCATTCATCGCAAGGTTCACGAGGTTCGTCGTCCGTGGCTGCACTCCCTACGCCTCGCCCCGTTGCCGCCCGGTGCGCTCCTCGCCGTTTGGCGTCGGGCTCAGCTCCCGGCAGTCCATGGCCATGCGGTGGGCCCAGAAGCATTACATGGTCTACAACTACTGCTGGGATCCCAAGAGGGACCATTCCCTCACTCCCGAGTGTTGGAGCTGATTTGAAGACATACTTGCCTCCTGTTGCGATTCATCTCCTCTGCACTCTATCCTATCTCTAAACTATTTTTCCCAAGGGAGGAGGAGGAGGAGGAGGAAGATTCTTGTCCTTTGTATTCTATCCCATGGAAGAGCTGCCTTGCCGTCGAATACTAGTGGTTGAGGCATGTCTGCCCTTCTCTACTCTTATCAAGGGTTAAATGGCGTACCTGATATAATTCTTATTCCTTGTCTTTAATTCTATCAGAATAAGCAGATGCTAGAGAGATAGAGAAGGGGATGGGAACAGTGGACGACCTGTTGAGAGTGTGAAGTGATATAAAGATTGCGGCAGGTTGTCGGTGGATCGATCTTTAAAGTGTTAACCGGCTACGCAACGTTAAACGTTAAAGCCAATCCCACTTAAGGTTGGACGTCAATTAAACCTTGTATAGATTATTACCTTACATGTTGGAGTCCAAACAATCATTTCATCGAACACGTATTTGCGAAGTAGTTTGAGAAGCCCGGTGACTGTAATCCGTGGACAATGATTAGAGTACTTCTGAGTTCCGACCAGGAGATTTGATTTTCTTTCTGAAGGAAGACTATGAGATATGATTTTACGTAGGGTTAAATCGAGCTGACAGTATACATCGATACGTTTGATGTCCACTGAGCAATGATGGTGTTCAATAATTGACCCAAGCAAGAAATGATTAAAGAAGTGGGAGGAATGGGGGCCATCGTCAGTACATAGAGCACCAAATTCGCCTGGTATTCTTCCAGTCCTTCGTGGAAAGAGGAGATTGGTGACCCGAGAGGATCGATAAGATTCCCAGAAGTTGGCCTGCTTCCCCAGTGTCGGTGGCTTTTATAGGCAAATTTTATATTTTTAAGCTTCAGTCCACGAGGACGTTTAAACTCGCACAGATAAGGGAGCTGAACGAAGTACATGACCCACAGATCGTGCCTTGCTTATCTCCCTTCTGTGCGTCCCAAGAATTTTGGTTGCACGCTGGGGCAGCAAAATCAGTAACAAAAAGTTGATGTTATAATGAGCAACATTAAGAGATCTAATCAAAAGGATTGGCTTGGAGACTCACAAGTATCATCACAATACTTCTTGCTGCAACCAAAACAAAATTAAACTCGGTGCAAACCGATGTTTTTGACAGATGATTTATTAGAAGGCCGAGTATCTGCAGTCAATTCTTAGGGACGTTCACGTCATCGTAGATGGCATGCTATTACCCTTGGATAGAAGTGCCAACCAACTGAACAAATGCTGGCCTGTACTCGAAATGGATGGATGGAACCTGATATCGTTTTTAACTCCCTCTTGGATCAGGAATTCTGTGACAGATCACATATCCCAGCTACGACTGAGAAAGAGAGTCCATTCCAGGCCTGCAGCGAGGGATGAAGCAGGAACCCAACAGTGATGTCACATGGAGAACAGTACTCGAATGAATGCCTCCAATGTGGACTGGGCTCTGAACATCTTTCTCAGCTTAAAAGGTACCATCTGTTGGAAATCAAGGGACACTGCACCCCAAAAGCTGGGGGGGGGGGGACCTATGTATTCTTCTTTGTACTCATCATCAATCAGAATAAATTTTGAATAATTGTTGAAAAAGTCGAGAAATATGTGTACGAGTAGCTTTAATAAATGACACTCTAGCTCAGGACCACTCCTTTATGGGAAGAAAAATAATTTGGTTCCGTGTCTGTTTGTTTCTCTCAAGTCTGCTCATGGTATCAGAGTTGGATGCGATACGAAACAATGAAAGGGAATTTCCCAATTAGTTTTTACGGACAGTGTTGTAAAAGGTATAGAGAATCTGGAGATAATGGATTGCATGATGCTCACTTTGTTTGGAGAATAGCGTTAGTGTGTAAGAGCAAAGAATTGTATGTTTTGCTTGCTTTTTTCTTTTTTTCTTTTTTCCTTGTTCTTGTTGTCGTTCTTCTCAGTGATATCGACAAACATTTACATTTCAGTTTCGTTTTCCTTTTTATCCCTCTCTTTTGGTTAAAGAATTCTTTTGACTAGGACTTTATTTCTTTCCAAGCATACTTTTTAGGAAATGGTTCTCTGAGTCCCAAGGCATTTCACAGTTTGGCAATTGGATTCTCCTTTCTCTCTCTTCTTTTTTTTTTTCTTTTTTTTTTTTTGTTGTTTTAACAGTAAACAAAGGAGGCTTGCTCTCTAATTTATTAAGAGATATTATTTATAAAAAAGTATTTAAAATGTACAACAACGATGTCATAAGTTTGCATCTAACAAAGATTTAAGAAGCGTACATGCATCTTCGATCTTTCTAACCGAAAAACAATTTCATGAAGCAAAAGAAAAAAAAAAAAAAAAATTAGGATAATAGCTACCAAAAATAAGGATTTGGAAGTAAAAATTCTAATATTTCTTTTCTATCATAAGTATCATCATGCATAAAATCTCATGCTAATCTCCATGAGCAAGGAATAATATCTTTTCTTTAAGAGATGCAGGTTGCAAGGCCTCAAATGAATATAAAGATGGTTGCATAACAGAGGCTATAGTTTTTTAGTGAAAGGATAAATCAAGTTTGTGATTGGATAAAAAACAAAACAGGGGAAATATTAGGTCAAATGCATAGGTAGTAAAAGATAATTTATTTGGGGTTAAACCTAAGGCATGCATTTTGGTAACTTGAAAATAGTTGGATATGATGCATGTTGTGTGTCACTGTATTATATGGATCTATTTGGAAATTTAAAGTATAATTAACTTGCACTTCAATGTGAACTATCTTATGTTCGAATACCAAAATATTCGGATGTTTGTTTTGCTGGTAATATAAACTAGAAAGAAAATTTTCATTTTTTCTCAAGTAGACATATATCAACACAAAAAGCTACTGATAATTCATCAGAATACGCATTTAACTTTACTCAGAATAGAACATTTACATCCATATAAAATTTTTAAAAGAAGAGGATAATCCAGATTATATATTTTGATGGGGCTACTGTGTCTTTGACATGATGAAGGCTTAAAAAATCATTATCTTTTCAATTTTGTTAGCCCTACTGCCATATTACTGATGTACGGAGTTAATGTTTATATGACTACAATTGAGAATAAGTGCCATAAAACAAACTCATGGTAATGTCACATTAAATCATTTGTCATTTGCTCGTAAACTCCAGAAAATGTTAAGTCTATTGCAGGTTTATAAAGTTTGCTATCATAATTGTAAATTATATAGCTAGCTTTTTAAATCTAGTTCAAGCCTTCCACCATTTTGCATTGTTTGACACGCCTCTGCCCCATTGGTTCCCATGCAATTCAGAAATTTTACCTGTAGTTTCCATCTCTTTCCTAGTTCTAAGTCATCAGCTTTGCCCACGCCACAAACATTGTTTGAATGCCTAGAAATTTGTTCTCCAAAGAAATTCCTGTCCTAATCTCTCCCTGCATCAGTGCTCATCATGATGGCAGAAATTCAACATGCGATATCTAGGTGGGATTCAAAATGTCAAAAATATCATGGGAAAAAACCACTTGGAAATATAACTTTGATCTGATTCTGATCTATCTAAGAAATCTAAAATCCATTATCCTGAAGCACTCATGCCACTGTCATGCATAAGTAATAGCACAACATCATGCATAAGTAATAGCACAACATCCAGTACAACTTCCCTAATCTGACTCCCAAGTTCCGTGAAAGAATTTTAACACCCTTTTGCTGATCCACAGCAGCCATATGGGTGCACCATAGTGGCTAGCTCCCCAGAAGGCATACATATAACATGTCTTTAAGATAACAAGAGAGAAAAAAAGCTGCTTACAACCTTGCCTATACTAAGATATGCTGATAACCATTTAAAATGTATTTTGTGCAAACAAATAAAAGGCCTTTTATATTGGCAATATTTAAATATCAAATTCTGAAAGAATCAGAAACAAAATTTGATTTTATGAAGTTTTTTTGGTACAAGTTTACTAGATCAGGCAACACATCTTCTCAATTCTCATGTATTTTCACTTGGAACAGATTAATTTTTTATGTCATTGAGAAATTCAGAAGTCCTACTTTCATCAGTACTACACTGGTGTGGTGAATATCCAGCTTCAAAGGGTGGCTTCTTCCCTTTTTTTTCTTTTTTTTCTTTTTTTTTCTTTTTTTTTTTTCCTTTTGAGAGAACGAGGAAGTCAGAAACTTCCTTCCCCAAATTTTATTGAAAGAGAATAATGTACGCAAGGAAATTATTTACAAAAAGAAACCTAGCCAACAGAGTTAGAAAGAAGGTTCAACAGCTTGAGAGCTCTAGATTTTTCTTAATATCATAGCATTATCAAACAAATAGTTAGTATAAAAGACAGAACAAATGACTTTACGCCGAATTGACTTTTGTACTAGCTGTATTTATACTATACCTATATCATTAGATCTCGTAAACTAAATAACCTTAACCTTAGCTGCTCAGTATAAAATGTTGGAAAAGAGAAGAAGCTAACAAACTTACCAATATCCTTGGGAGACTATGAATTTAAGTTATTTTTTAAACTTTTCTTTTTATTCGATGTAGATATTGCACCATTCATTGTTGGTGTTCCACTTTTGATGCCGTGTACTTGCAGTAGTCCTTGTCGGGTGGGCTTCTTGTTCATTGGCGTTCTACTTTTGCTGGAGTTTGACATGTACAACAAGACCGATCACTGATGGGCCTGTTAACTAGTCCTGTGATCTAGCTATACTGAATCCAAAATTTATAACCATGATGACTTGGTAACGATCAACCAAGTTCTATTTTCCAATTTTACTCTGTTGATGGCCTCAATTCCTGCTGAAAACCCAAAAGGAATGGTAGGTGCTGTTTCAATTTGTAATATGGGCTTCATTGGTTCAATGCTGTTCTTAGGCCATGTACATCCCTTAAAAAAATAAATAAATAAATAAATAAATAAATAATAAAAATATAAAAAGAAAGGTGTTTTCATGATTCTTCTGCGTGCAATATTAATTCATCAACATCATGATCAAAACATCACATGCACTCACAAGTGGTCAAAACATCACATACTAATTAAGAACCTAGAAGAGAGTAAACATGAGGCAGAGCTACCCTCTCTCTCTCTCTCTCTCTCTTTCTAGAAGAGAGCAAGGAGTTCCAAAACAGATGGCATGGGCAAAGAAAAATCAAAAATAGCGTCCGTCAAATCGAACTTTGATTAATGGGTAGTATAATTGTATAATGTCATTGACTATTACCAAGAAAATAACAATCACTGTTCACCCAGTCAATTTTTTGTTTTTTTTTTTTGTAAGAATGGCCGTAACAACGCGAGACTTAAGACATTTAAATTTTGAGCAATATCGATGCATCTGCATCCAAGTCCTGTAAATGGTGAAAAGTATCAAATATTGATTCTATTATGATGATGATGATGATGATGGCGTAATATGGTGGCTGTCATTTAGATGCTGGCAAGCAGACGTCGGAGGCACCCATGGTGCCTCGCGCCATCATAGTAGTCGTTGTAGTGTTACAAAGGCCTATTCTCCATCACCATGTGCCAACTTTTGTTCAAATTCGATGCACAAAGTCACCTGGGAAAGAACGCATTTTCGACGGTGAGAGCCCTCTCAATGCGCTGTGCAAATTTGGATGCTATCGTATGGATGTTTCTTTGTATTCTCTTTTCAGTTATGGATGATGACCGATGGTGGATTCAAGGTGAGAGATTGATCATCCCTATTTAAGATGGGACATGTCGTAAAGGCCATTCAAAATATACACGGAACCTACCTCTGCCCATGGTGCACGCTAGGTCCACACACGTGGGACCACGAAAATCTACAGCGAATCTCGGTGGAAAACGATGCTCCATCCTTGACCACAGTAAATCTGAGTGACATTGGTTTGGGACCGGTTCGAATTTTCTCGGAGCCCCGTTGTGGGACCGGCATATATATCACAGCCGTCCATTTTAGCATCTAAATGGCCCGTGGGACCAGCAGTCGACCGATGAGATCGACTATTATCGACCAGTCCACGCCGTCCCATTCATTGCACTGGCCCATTAGAATGGCTTAACTTTAACGGAAAGTTAAACGAAAGTATTATTAAAGTTAAAAGCCAAAAGTCTAATAAAATTTCCTTGGGTGCGAAATTTCTATGGGGGTATCCTGGAGAGAGAACCGGTTGCTCTACTCCTTTCCTTTTCGCTGTCAAAAGTTCTTTTTCTCAGGTTTGCAAATTAATTTATTCGATAAGGCTGTGAACCTACCCATGCGTGCGCTTAAACACATGTAATAGGATTTTTAACCAAACCTTCACTTAATATGTGGGCCTTCCATTAATGGACATGGGTCATGCTTAAGATGATGGTGAATTTAAATTTATATCATGCGGTATGCCTAGGATTCTTTTTACTCTAATTTTTGTTACAAAGACTCCAGTCCTTGAAGGGAATATACTTTAAAAGTCTTAAGTTATTAGGCTTCCCCATAACAATAATTTAGCTGTAATGCCCGAAGCTCATCTGCTGATCCAATTATTATACATACTGGTTCAATCAACCTGTTAGTGGGCCGAAACTACGTAGCCCAAAAACTAAAGTGAAAATTGATGAGTAGCTAATGGACTTGAGTTATAAGCATAAAATATTTTTTTTTTCATTTAATATGTGACTATTTTTGGAAGAAAGAATATGATATTATTTTTAGGATGTTATAATCTCTCCTTACTAATTGTTGATGCTGCAAGGGTGGCTTTACGCCTAACGGGTCTGTACCACTGTCCCTCTACACCTAGCGAAACTCTATCGCCGTCCTATAAGTAATCCTTTTTTTTATGCCCATGAGTCTGCTTTGATACCATTTGTAGCGCCCCAAGTCCATCTATTGATTCAATTAACTTGTTAGTGGATCGAAATCATATAGCCTAAAAAATCGAATGGAAGTTAATGGATACCAAGTGCTAAGTTATAAGTATATAATATATATTTTTTTATTTTATATAAATTTTTTTTTTGAGGTATATTATACTAGCTAAAGACTTGTCTTTGCCCAAACCATGCAACACCTTTAGTAGCATCTCTCTACGTGCTATTAGGCGCTTGTTGGAGCACTTGCATGAGATTTAATACTCATAATTTAGCTAAACATTTATTTTGTTCAACTTCATTCGAAATTTCATGTACGTAATTTAGCATCGACAGGAGACAAGCGATGGTCCTAAGTCGAAGCCATCGTACGTACGTGTGGTCCACGCATCCCTGCCCTCAGGCCGAGCAACAACAACAGCGTGCGGTCCACAGCCTTGCACCATAATAAATGTTAGAGGTGCCTCGTTGATATATTAATCATACTTTGAACTAAGCCTTCCCAAGAAAGTAACATGCACCGCTGCTAATGCAAGGCCCGTCCCATTCTACGCCCCTTCTTCGTCGGTGGTTGCAACAACCGCCTCCCCTCGTTACGTCCCTTTGCAATTATTATAATCCTGTTACCTATTTAATTACACTAACCACTAACATAAACTTCCTGTTCCCTTCATGCAACATTAATTATGCCCGTCGATATTTCAGACTTGAGGGTGGTGAGGAGACTTGATAGGTTAACCCCTCACCCTCACTATTTATTTACACGTAATGTAATGAAGAGTTATATGCATCACTCAATGGTGGCAACCAATTTTATTGGCCATGACTGACTGCAGCAGGTAAGCAAGCAATGATATCATAAATAACATAAATCAAAATCAAAGCACCTTACTCACAAACCACGTCCAATCCCAAATCTCTATTAAATTATTGAGCTTAATTCGATTTTTGTGTGAACTAGTGGAAGTAATCCAGCCTTTATCAAAGTAGTGGTCTGGACTTGCTGAGTGGAAGACCTTGTCTGCTAGTGCTTTATTGCGTTATTCGCTAGCCTTTCCTTTATCGCAACTCAGCGATGCCATTTGCCACTCTCTCCTCCAAAATTAGTCCGCATTTTTAGAGCCTATTTTATTTTGTCGAGCAATAGCAGACCGACACATCAGCAGCACGGATGGCTATTTGCTGGATGAGCCTCGCACGGTTGAATCAAACAAATCAAGAATTTTATATTGCATCAACGATAATAAACAAATATAAAAGAAAATTAAAGCAATGTAAAGAAAATATAGAACCGATGGTGACGCCGGGACTTTCCCTTGGAATATTAGTTAAGAAATGGCCTGTGATGAGACGTCCAGCTTCCACCCGGGGACGTCCGACTAATTTACAGCAGCCGTCTGATTTAACGTACGTCGTCTTTGGAGCCATCCGCAGTGAAGGCTCATCAGCTTGAGCCGTGGAGTAGTAGGTGGAGCGGCGTCCCGATTTCTCGGAACATGGTCCATACTCCACCGGCTTAAAACTGGACGGTCCGGATCACTCGCCGCCAATCGTTTGTGCGAGGGGCTTGCCCAAAATGCGTGAGAACGTGGAGTTTCATGTTTGGACCTGCAGGATTTGTCAGCTGAATAAAACTGAAAGAAGAAAGGAGGCCGAATTGTTGCAATCTTTGCCTATTCCAAAGAAATCATGGACATCGATTTTCATAAATTTTATCATAAGATTTTTAAATGTGCAAAGCATGAGATCGATACTTATGATAGCGGATCGATTCTCAAAGTATGCAGCGTTCGTATCAACGTAAAGCTCCGTTCCTCAGGCGTCAAGAAATCCTTCTATTGTCACCCCATCTTTTGGGTCCATTATACCCGAAACGCCGACGCCGACGCCGACGGCCGTGGTGACAGCTTTGGAGGCACTCAGATGATGTCATCTTGCCATTTTGGCATTTTTCAATAAATATCTGTTGTATTAATCGAGTGACAGCTTCCCCCGAGTTCACCTCGCTCTCTCGGATGATATTTTCAAATAAAAAAAGAGCCAAATAATCTTATTTAATTAGCATAATATTTTTATGCCAATAAATTGGTGATAGAATAGAGCTGGGCGATCGGCAACTAATTTTCATTATTTTCTTATTTATCTAATATAGAAATATTTATTTATTTTTTTTGTATTTTTTTATGTCTTAATTGATGTCTGATATTTAAATATAATAAGACCTCTCAAGTTTTCTTGCTTTGCACTCAGACATTCTCATGTTGAACAAGTTAACATCTTGTTTCGATATGACCATTTTTTTCTGCAATGTAATTGACAACCATTAATAAATGACCGAAACACTGCAAGAGAAAAGATCTCGAACTTCAATTGACTTCTTTTGCCATGTAAAAAAAAAAAAATCTCTTTCTGAGGTGAATAACTTTTTCTCTGTGGAGGAGGTCACCATCAAGCAGCACTCCTGGGCAACTCCAGTGCCCCTCCTCTTGAGTCCCTCCATACCGTCCTTGTCCCGTGCCTCAGCTTCCACAACCGAGTGCAATTTCTCTCACTCAATCGTTCATTTGCTCTGGAAAACCTCGCTTCACCTTCCCCCGTGTCTTTCTCCTCGATCAACCTCGTTGCCTTCGCTTGCAACACCGCCACGTCTCCCATATTCCGCACCTACTACCTTCACGGCATCATACTCTTTTTTTCTTCTCTCTTCCTTTCTATTCCTTCTCTTCTTCTTCTTCTCTCTTCTGCAGTAATCGAATAAGCACCAAACAAAAGTTAATAATTCACAGTTCGTCAATAGGAAAGATATGAAAAGAAAACAAAAGTAATCCATCAAAATGTTCTTTAATGCATGGATTTTTTTTTTTTTTTTTTTAAGCTACTATCTTCAATCCTCACAATGCAACTCAAAACACATTCGAATCCGGCCATTCAAACAGCAATTTCAACCATTCCCAGCAATCCAAGCCCATGATAAATTAAACATTCATAGATTGGTGTAAGAAAGAAAATAAAAGAACAGAAAATCAAGTGAGAATTTCTCACAATTTCTGCAGCCAATCTCTCAGCAATGCCAGCCCAAATAAATAGTTACAAAAAAAAATATTTTTTTGTTTTTCATCTTCAGCTTTTTTTTTTCTTCATTTTTTTAGTTTTTTTCTAATAAAAAAATAGTTATTTTTTTAAAAAAGAAAAAGATTATGCAGCATCGTTAATGATGGGTGATAGAGGAGGATAGTAATGATGCTGATGGAGTGATGAAGATATGATGGTAATAAATATGGTAAAAAGTAGCAGATATCATAGTAAGGTGATGGTAGAAGAAGTATGGTGGTGGATAATGACAATGGTAATAATATTGTTGTGGTGCTTGATGGTAAAGGATGGATGGTAGAAATGGTAATGGGTAGGGAGAGTATCCTGGTGGGTAGCACTAAGTATCATTATAGTAATAGTAAATGATGATAATGGATAATGGAGATATGGTGGTAGAAAATTGAGTATGGTGGATGTGGTGAAAACATGATGGTAGTAATGATAGAGGGATGGTGGAGGCATGATGGTAATAGTAATGGAGGATTATGGGTAAGGGTAATTGTAACAATAGTAGTAACAGGTGATGGAGTCATAAGAGTAGAAAATATAGAAAAAATACCGCTTCAATTAGAAAGAAAAATAATTGAAAATAATTTAAAGATGTTTTTTAAACTTAATATATACTTAAAAAACTAAAAAATACAGTCTTCTATTTTTTTCAAAAAAAATTAAATTTGAACATAAAATTTTGTTTCTCATTTTTGATAAAAAAATTTTAAAAACTACTCCCAATTTTTATGACTGAACAAGCCCTAAACATCTCTTTAGTCCAAGACAAACATCCTCTCATTTGAAAAATACTAGGCACATCCAACTTCAACTATAATCCCTCATCGCTGCCAAATTTATGGTCTCTCCCATACCTCCTTCGAATAAATCTGCTACCGATCCATAAACCTCTAATCCGATGCTATAAAAACCATTAGTACTCATATGATATTTTCTTAAAAATTTTATTTAAATTTATTTTTCTAAGAAAAGTTTTACATGACAAAATAAATTTTACTGTACTTGATTGATAAAAAATTTATATGAAAAAATAGCTTTAGAAATATTATTTTATGCTTAATTAAGAATAATTGGGCATAGAAAAAAAAGTCAATTTAACTATAATTCCTCAAGAATAAAGATTACCTAAAAATTAATATAATATAATATAGTATATTACATTATTATGTTATAATATAATAAAATACATGAGATTACATTTATTATATCATATTCTAACTTATTAAATCATATTATATTATACTTTATATCATCTATTAAATATATATATTGTTATTTTACATTATATTGCTGGATAATATCATGTATTATATTATAATTTATCTATATATATATATATATATATATATATATATATATATATATTAGTAATATAATATAAATATGATTTTTTTTTTTTTTTTCTCTTTCGTGACAAAAACTTTTTGCGCTGGGAAAAAAACGTATGGTTCCAGCAACCATATATTTTTTTTGTAACCAAAGTTTTCGGCAGGCCAAAATCAATGTTGCTAGATGGTCTTTGACCCGCTGGTGGGTGTCGTTGGCACGAGGCCGTGGCGAACCTATCAGTGGCCAATGAAGTATCCGATGTTGGCGGAACCGAGGAGGTCGAGGGTCATTTGGGGTGGGGGAGGAGTAGAAGCCCTCCCTCTCTGCCACGCGTTAACGTCGATGTCAACGGCGCCGTCACCGCCACGCGTAGCGGGAAGGGGCGTGATGGCGAGCTCCGCCTTTGATGGCGGCGGGAGACAGGGCTATGGACAGCCCCGAACATGGAATCTAAATGCATCACCGGAGAGACAAATGAAAATCTTCTTCATAATCCACCAACGGTGTTCGACCAAGATATCGCGCATCTTCAAAAAAAAAAAAAAATTTTTGAAGGATAGTAACGATGCACGACTGACTTGACTTTCTTTCCGTTGAAACTTCGTTACCTTGACGGCCACTTGTGCCCTTTTCTACCTTGTTCCCCGTAAATATTTTACCATTCTTTAATAAATTCAGGAGAAGTGCTTCAAACGAAAAAAAAAAAAAAAATCATCAATAAGACATTGATGGCAAGCAGCCGCCTCTCTAGAAGGCAAATTCTATATTAAAAATTTCTTACCTTTTAAGAATACGTGACTCTTTTATTAGAGTTTTTTTTTTTTTTTAATAGCAGAGATAGATTGGAATAAAATATTAACTTGCTGAGCTCCTTGAGATTTTTTTTTTAATTCAAAAAGATTATATTTTTTATAGAATAAAAAATTGATTGCTGACTTCTCTCGATGGAACTTAAATTTAAAAATTATAATTATTAATCTTTTTTTTTTTTTCTTTTACATACTAAAAATAATGGAATACTTTTATGTTAAAAAAAATTCGTTACCCAAAGCCTGGAACTAGTCACAAGGTAAGTGAGGATATAAAATCTTAAGAATAATAAATATCCAACTGCTCCAAAACCAGAGGCAAGATCCAAAAGAAAGAACGCGAGCCGGGAGATCCGCCTCCCTTCGTCTTGACCTCCCAAGGTCTCGCTCCTCTTTCTTTAATGGATATTCCTGTCCGCTTGTGAATCCTGGACCGGAATCGAGACCACCCTCCTCCTTTTTTTTCAAGTCTCTCCCTCCAAGTCCCATCTAAAGCCACAGTAGAAAGGGGAAAACAAAGGAAGGCTTCGAGTCCCACCGAGAGAGAACAAGAAGCGTAGAAAAAGCGAGAGAGAAAGAGAGGGGCAGATGGGCCTACCGAGTGACGACCCAGTGGACATCCGGCGGTCGGAGAGGCCCGGAGAGCCGAGCGTTATCACCATCAGTTGCCCGGACAAGACCGGCCTCGGCTGCGACCTCTGCCGCATCATCCTGCTCTTCGGCTTGAGCATTGTGAGGGGAGGTAAGCCCAATCTGCGTATTTCCCCCCGATCTCTCCTCTTCTCCCATCGAGTCTGATGTGATTCTTGAGTAAAAATCCGATCTTGGTCTGTCTTTCGCCGTTCCCATGAAGAACAAGGCGATCCTTGATGTGATTCTGCTGTTAAAATATCGAGTAATATGTCCTTTACGCCGTTCCTAGTAACAAAGAAACGAATTTTAGTGTGGTTCTTGTGAAGAAACTGAAATGGATGCTGGTTTCTAGACATGAGCACGGATGGGAAGTGGTGCTTCATACTGTTCTGGGTGGTGGGGAGGGGAGGGACGACGACGAGGTGGGGGCTGCTAAAGAAGAGGCTACTGGGAGCTTGCCCAGTGGCATCGTCGCTGTTGGGGATCGACAACGACTACTCTGGGCAGCCGGAAGGAGAACAGCAGCCTCAAGTTTTTCTGCTCAAGTTCTCGTGCTACGATCGGTTGGGCCTCTTGCATGGTGATCATCTGTTTTCCTTCTCATTTTCTTTTGTTTTAGGAATTTTAATCTCTTGTCTCTTTTTCCCCCAGTTTTTTGAGGGTCTGTATGGAATCTAATCGTTTCTTTTAGGATTTTTTTTTTTTTTTTTTTTTTTTTGGGAATCTAAAAGATTCTTTTATTTATGGAATTTGCCAGCGTTCTTTCTGTGTGGAATCTTTTATCGCGTTCTACTTCTCTTAATCCTGATCTGTTTTGGAACCTTCGAGTGCTCCTATTTAGTTGAATTTTATTCCACTTCACAAACAAAAAATAACTTTTTTTTAGAGGAAAAAAAAAATTAAACAATTTCTCCCATCGAATCGCTACAGTTATATGTAACGTTGGTAATCTGATAGTTCTTGGGCTTTTACCGATTTCTTTGAAATTTTGTAGACTTTGTTCTAAAATTTTCATTTTAGATTCCCATACCGGAGTTTTACCGTGTTCATGCTTGAGTTACTTCAGATCCGCAGATCTAAGATTTTTTCCCCACTTTTCATTGATTTATCATATGGACTATTCCCTTCTTAGAGCTTCTAAGTTCTTTGAAGACTGTTTCAGAAACAGCTGCGAGTTGGGATGTGGTTGTTTTAGGTCAAAAATCGCATAGGTCATAATGTAAGCTATATTTTGTCTTGCGATTTGGCAGATGTCACACAGGTGCTGTGCGTGCTGGAGCTCACAATCAGGAGGGTGAATGTATCCACCACTCCAGATGGGAGGGTTTTAGACCTCTTCTTCATCACTGATACGAGGTATCACTTTACATCCTTGCCTCATTTCAGCATGAGGTTCTTGTTTTTCTCCATCTATAATATGCAATTTCTTTTGTCAATTTCTCTTATTATATTTCAAAATTGATCTTAAACAGGAAAACCATCTGATGGCTATGATGTTCTTATAAATGTTTCTAAGTCGTTTGCTTAAAATTTTGGAGGCTTCAGGTTTTGTGTCCTAAATGCTAGATTACAGAAACCCCTGACTTGTGTCCTTAAAGAGTTAGAGATATGATGAATCGCTGTTTTTCTGCAATCTTGTATCATCTACACACCAAAAAAAAAAAGCTATGTAGCTGTGCATATTGAAGCATCTCAACTAAATCAATGATCATCGGTGTATTGGATGATGATGCATGTCCATTTTAACTGAAGACAAGAAAGGCAGATTCTGGCAGCCTTCTTGTGCAGGGACATATATTCATTCATAGGGCCAGTGTTAAGTGCAAGCATCTAGTATAAAACCCAACAGCTTTTGTATCGTAACCTGTTAGCATGACTATATGCTTGAATGTTTGTTGCACATCTGGGTTTTAGTTTCATGTGTTGAATTTAATTATTTACACAATGTTGCTATGCCATGGTTTTGTTCAAATACTTCTTTTTGCAAAACATTAATGGTGCACCATGAGTAGGTTCTAAACATACTGATCACCATCACCCTTTTCCAACACTTCAAATGGTTTCAAGGGTCAAGGTTATCAACTTTAGGTTGTTGTTACCTGAATTTAATGATATGAAGTCGCACAGCGTCATATTATGCTTAACGATGAAATGACATTTTTACATACTTCTCTTTAAAAATGCTTTACCATATTTTTTTCATCAACTTATGAGTCTTTCATACTTCTTGGAAAATCTCAAAATTTACATGCCACAAAATGGAATCTCTAAAGGCTATTTGAAATAAGGAAGCTGCTATGTGCAGATTCAGTGGCATGAACAACGGAATGGGGATGTTTGACAGTGAGTTTGTAGAACTTAGGTACAGCTACGAGTGATTCCTTGAATGCAGATTAAATGGCTAACTCTACTGTGATTTCTTTTATTTTTCTCCTCATGTAAGTGAAATTAGATATGCTTCTGTTCCACAAATGGCTAGAGAAACATACCGCTTATGGAAATTGACCTTGAAGGTCTGTTGCTTTATATTTTTGTAATCTGATTGTAGAAGCCTGCAGCTATAACTGTATTATACTCAGAAAAGGGACCTATAAATATTATGGGCCGTTGTCTTCATGTTCAAGTAGTTTAAGGAAGTTTGTTAGATTTCTGAAAGTATGGAGTCAGAGACATAAAACCAATAGGAGCTGTTGTTCCATTTTGTATCTGATGTTATAAAAGGAGAGCTACCTTGTTAGCAAACTTTGAGTCACTTAACTCTTTGTCTGAAATCATGTTAGCATGTGCAATGATCCTCGTGTGCAAGCAGTAAGCTTCTCATAGATTGTTAAGCATGTTTGATCTAAGTATTCTTTTGTTTAATACATCTTTTGAATAAGTTATTATTCTAATGAATTTTTATTGGGCTCGTATCTGAGATATATATAATCGTATTTACTTTAATATATGCAACACTGGTCGTAAGACATGCTTTGGTGCATCAAATAGCGATCTTTTCTTGACATTTATACTTCTATGCTACCTTATGCCACAATGTTCCCAATGTCCTTATATGTTTCAGAGAACTTCTTCATACAAAAAGCAGAAAGGATGAGACGTGTGCCCAATTGAAAGCTGTTCTAGGAGAGTCCATGACTAGTTGCGACATCGAACCAGCTAGCGAAGAGTTTGCTGCATGTTTGCTGGCTTCATCTTCTCTACCCCACTCAATTACAGAGGAGACGTTCAGCCTAGAGCTTCCAGATGATCCATCTGGAAAAACTCTTCCGGCATTTAATGGTCATTCTGTCACAATAGATAACTCTCTCAGCCCTGTTCATACACTTATTCAACTTTGTTGTCATGACCACAAGGGCCTCCTCTATGACATCATGAGAACTCTGAAGGATTACAACATTCAGGTAATAACATCAAAATTCAGCTGGGAATCATCTTTCCAATCTCTTTGTCGTGGGAGCATGCATCCATTGTGATAAAGGATTGTTGTATGACTAGCGTGCACAATGAGTTAGTCGTAGGCCTATATTCCATTAATCTTAATTTGGTAGCTTTTTGAACAGTGAAATGCCTCTGCTGCCCTAACAGAATGAAATTATTCTTGATGTTGCCCAAGTCTTCTGATCATGAAGAAGAGATTTGCCAGTTATGTTGATACAGTGACCACCTAACAAACAAAGGAACCATTTTAAATGCTGCAGTTATGCTACCATTCATAGTTATTTTACATCAAACATCTTTTACCAATTGAGAAATCATTCTGTTTTTCTTTTGCTGCACCATCATCCAGTCATTTTCACGGCGGTATGTCTATGCAAATAAGTTTTCATGTTAACTGATCATTTATTGACTTTACATTCTCTGCCTGTCAGATTTCTTATGGGCGATTCTATGCTTCTCGTAATGGAAACTGCGAAATAGATTTGTTTGTGATGCAAATAGATGGGAAGAAAATTGTTGACCCAAGCAAGCAGAAGGCATTGTGTGATCGCTTGAGAATGGAATTGTTTCGTCCACTCCGCATAACAGTGGTGAGCCGTGGACCTGACAGAGAGCTTTTGGTAGCAAATCCAGTTGAATTATGTGGCAAAGGTCGTCCTCTTGTTTTCTATGATATCACCCTTGCTCTTAAAATGCTTGGCACGCGCATCTTTTTGGTGAGTCTTCACTCTTTTTGCAGTTCACGTTATACCCTATTTCTTGATTGCCATTTATTCACTATAAACTGCATTTTTTTTCCAGATACTTTAATGAGATAATATATTATTTGTAACTTATATTAATGGTTCCTCTTCGGTTTTATCAACTTTTTTATTCGAACGTTCTAGTCATATGTTTGGAAATTTCTTATCTACTTTGCTCTTGAGACCAATTCATCATTCCAACTGACATCTGAATCCGGATATCCAGGCTGAGATTGGAAGGCATGTCATTGGTGATAGGGAATGGGAGGTCTACAGAATATATCTTGGTGATGATTATGAGCTTGCAGCATCAAGGAACAAAATTGTGGAGGGAGTGACAAAGATGTTGATGGGTTGGGAATGATTTGCAATGACACTTAACGCTCTCTGCCTTGCTCCCACGTTCTTGATGTCCTCAACATCAAAGAGCTATTTTCAGCATACTGTATATTTTTCTACTGGTTGTATACTGAGATCAAAGAATGAGCTAACCTGTTTTACTTGTTCTCCCTTGTACACGAGGGTTTGCGAAAATTAATCAGTCTTAGCTGGCATATTGTGTAAAAGGAGAAGATAATGGGAAGGAAAAGTAATGTAACTCTTGAAACATTTGTATACATGGTGGAAAGAGCAGATACTTGTATATTAAAAAAAAGTGGGCAGATATTTGTTTGATGATTAGTGCTAACGTGCTTGAGTTCATTTTTGACATTTTTATTTGTTTGGATGTTTGTAAGCAAGGTGGTGTCTAAAACTTATTGATGAATTCAAAGAAGAGCCTCGAGGCCAGCCTTGCGGCGCTACCAAACTACTGCTTTATGTAACTTATGTAAGCACTAGAAGAATACAAATGTGGCTGTAGTTTAGTGGTAAGAATTCTACGTTGTGGCCGTAGAGACCTGGGCTCGAATCCCAGCAGCCACAGATTGCGAATGCTTTTTTAAAATTCAACATATTATCTACTTTATTTTTTTCTTTTCATTTCAGCATTAAATTTGTCTATTTTATTCTCAATATTAAATCATTGAACAAGATCTTTTTTCTTTGTAGAAACAGTGCAATTAAAGAAACGATTTTTTTTTTTTTAATGAATGGGCATATCTTTTCTAGTACAATTGAACATATTTGTTGAGCGTTCAAAACATAATATTCTAAATTCGATATATTATCTGTTTTATTTTTCTTTTCAGCATTAAATTTGTCTATTTTATTTTTATTTTCAACATTAAATCAGTGCAATTAAAGAAATATTTTTTTAATTGATAATCATTGGGGACCTCTCAAAATAATCATTTAAAACTTTGTGCACTTTGTTTACTTATTGACTTTTATGCCATTTATACTCTTGCAAATCAATTTTACATCCGATTGCTTTCATCTAAATTGAAAGATAAAATCAAATAAGCATTATGCATTATCAAAAATAACTGATTGATGCTAAGAAATAAAAGAAATCAATGCAATATCATTTTCTCAAAATTTATTCTCTAACTTATTGATCTTCCAAAGATAAGATTTTTTCTATAGTTGAATACATGGAGAAGGACAAATATATTGTTACTGGCTAAGGAAAGGAAGCACTCAAAAAATTAATAATTTTTTTTTATTTATCAATAATGAATAATAAGATATTTTTAAAAAATAATATAAAAATTATATTAAATGGTAGGGCATTATTCAATAAGTCTTGCACGAGATAGGCTGCATTTTATTTTATTTGATCAGACCTTTTAAAGATCCAACGCTTTAATTTTTTACCATGTTGCTTAAAAATTAGTTGAAAAACCTAATATTTAGCACCTTATGGATATTAGTTAGGTATAAAAATTTATATTTACATATATTAAACGAATAAAAATATAAATTACGCATTGAAAGCATGTTATAAAATAGATAACCAAATTTTATGACCTAAAAGTTAATTAAGTAAAACTATATAACATATTTATTTGCTTTTCTTAAAAATTTATGTGGGCTATGTGTGATTTTGCAAGATTGCAAATCGAATTATGGATTAAATAATTAATTGTTTACATTTATTTATTGTTTAATAATTATGAATATGTATATTAATCAACGCTCAAAAAAAAAAAAAAAAATTATATCCGAATAATTCGGACGAATGCTATCCGCCGATCCACCCTAAGCCGCATCGGACCGTGGCGGTCAGCAATCACTGGTGCTAGAGCTGTCAAATTGAAGTTGGAGCTCATAGCAGGCTTGCCAAATAACCCAGCTGGCATAAACACAAACCAAAATTTAATATTTGTAACAAAACTCTAGCGTCGTTACTGCCCAGTGGAAAATCCTGCCTTAAACAAAGGGATGATGATGGCATTACAGTGCCATTGAAGAATGTCTGTCGACTACGGTTACCATTCACTACTAGAATTTTAGGCTCAAAATTGGTAAACCAGGTCATCCACTGAAGCGAATTTGCACGCTTTGTTGCACTCCCATAGGATGCATCTTTCTTCATGGCAACATCAAGTGATCATAGACTTTGCACAAAATCAGCAGAGAAGTGTGTATTACAATGAGAATATATTACAATAGTAGCGGTTTATCATGTCTTTATCACATTAAAAGGGCACTGCACTACCGACTAATTAACGCCCGAAGTCTTGGCAGCAAGATGGACAAGTGCGCGTCTGTGGTAAATATTGCGTAGTTTCTTATACTTCTGAATAAATGTTTGAAGGTCGATCTCCTTGTCAAGGAGCTGCCTATGCAGTACTTCAGACTCCTCTTCCGCTTTACTCATTGCCTCTGCAGAGAGATCAGAAATCATAGCATATAAATCCCACCTTTTCTCGCATCATAAATCAGTTTTATGTCTGTATAAAGACATGCACATGTACACGCATTTGTCTTTATTACATACCGAACATGTCCTTAATAATTGGAAATGGGTCTAGAAATACAAGGAAGTGCCTCTTGTAATAAAAATTAATGAACACTCAGAGAGGGTGCAAGGATGAGTTTCTAAGGAGATTCAAAAGCAGGTGCACCACCCTAAATGGAAGATTACTGCTGCTAACCATGTACCATGCATCCCCACATCCAAATGAATGTCTAAAGCATATTTTTTCCATGCTATTGAAGATTGGCTGATCACTAGTCAAAGCCTTCATATGAGTGGAGAAAATAAATTTATATACTTCATCATTTTGTTACTGCCAGAAAATGTATGCAAATGCTCACCATACAACTTCCGAAGAAGTGAAGCTGCAGAATACAACTTCAGAGTTTCTTCCTTCTGCCTCTCCAATTCTGCTAACTTTTCTTGAGCAGCAGCTAACTCACTTGTCCGAATGATGGTACACTGCATGTTCCATTTGAAAGAAAAGTCAGCAATCAGGAATCAGCAAACACTAGCATAATGCTGATCATTTCCAAATAAGAATCACACATGTGGCATCTGAGAGCACAAGCACAAGATGTTACTTATAGCATGATGAAGTTAGTAATCTGTTATCAGTTGCAAAGTTTATTATCATAGCATGTCCAATGGTAAATGTGGAGAGAAATAGCATCAGAAGCCCACCTGGTTCCTAAGCTCTAAAATTCTAGGTTCCTTCTCCAAATTCTCCCCTGCAGACAAGTACCAGACATTAGACTCTAAGGTGAAATGGTGTAGTCACACAATATGCATATAGAGCATGCAAAGCAACTCACTGGCAAGCTGTAAGGTTTCCTTTCGAAGTTCATCATGAAGCTGAAATAGAAATGGTTGAAATGTTAGTTCAAGGTCAAGCAATAGTCTCAAACCAGAATCCCGGCAAACATGGAAAGCAACACAAAGATGAGAACAAAACAGAGCTGATTCACTCATGCAGATAATAAATTCCTTGCAATGAAAAACTTTGCTTTTACCTAAAAACAAAAAAAGCAAAAGAAAACCCTTCCTTGTAAGAAAAGCTGGATAAACCTTTAGAATAAATAAATAACATCAGTTACAAGTGTCCATCTTAATGGAATAATACAGCACAAACAGATTGAGAGGCCAGGTGTTCGTGAAGGTGAAGAACAAGAAACAACGACAAACACTGGAATATTTGGTGCCAAAGTACCAGCTGCTAACTAGGCTATCTACAAGTATAACCAACAATTCAGGACAAAAAACATCAAAGAAAACCTTGCAAATCTACAACAATGATACTGCTATATTGTGTCAATGGTGAAAGATGGCACAATGAACTGAATAGAGGCAAGGAAATTTTTGTAGCAACTAGTACTGAAAAAAGAGGGAAAAGCTGATGTAAGAGATTCTTGGATAAAGGAAAATTTTGCATAATACCATGTATGAAAACATATCTGAAAAGCAAGAAATGCAGTTTAGATTTCAAACTCACATTATTCTGAATTTTCACTTGGTCAAGCGAATTAAAGAAGGCATTGTATGCCTCCTTGTCAGTCAAAAGTTTTCTCAACTCTTCAATACTGCACACGATCAGAATAACCAGGATTAGAAGCGAAGTAGATGGGACTACATGAATAAAAGCTAGATTATATATAAACAAAGAAACATATGAAGCAATTAATACCATTGGTAACCAGATTTGAAAAAATATGAGCAACAAAAACAAAAACATGCTTAAACCTACGTGCTTGATGCATTTGAAGTGTCAATCATGCATCAAAGAAGAGTATCATATAACCTTTTCCTTGTTGATATTAGGCAAAAGTTACATTAATCTAGAAACGATACATCCCCCTCCATCTGCAAGTACATAGCTTTTGAACTCGCCAGGAAGATTGTCCTCAGACAGGGCGCAAAAATGATTAAGATCGACAACAAGGTTTGAAAAGGCATCAGCTACTGGATTGCCCTCTCAATATATGTGAGACATGTGAAACCAATCTTCCCGGAATCTCAAACTAGCACCCACATTCTAGGTGCTTCCTTACCAAATGTGTCTCTAAAACATCCTGTACTGCGCACCCACAACCTGCTCACAGTTCTGGCAAGGCAGATATCTGATGTTCCATGATCCATATAACCATGTTCATCAAATCATTCTCAACAAGATCCTTGATGTGTGAAGCTCCTCAACAGCATAAATGACAGCATGCCAAGAAGCAATGAGCTCCTATTGTGTTACCTTAAAATTCACTTTTCGTATGGACTATAATTGTAATCATAGTAGATTTCCATGCAAACCATCATCAAGTGGAAATTAGCAGTTCTCTAAGATAAAAACCAGGCTCTCTCTCTCTCTCTCTCTCTCTCTCTCTCTCACGCGCACGCAGACTCACTCACACATGAAATCCTTCATCTCAACATCTCACTACCATTTCCTCATCTCACAAATAAATCAAACCAAACATCTCTTGATCTTCTCAAAGCAATCGCCACTACAGCAGCTATGTTCGGCGACCTTCAATTTTGAAAATCCTATCAGAGAGTTACAGCTCCCAAAGCCACTCCAAAGCCATCGAAACCACCATCAAACATCTTTGCCTCAAGTGCTGCTAAAATCACCACTAGTCTGATGATGGAAGCCAGGCTTTCTCAAGGAATGGTTTCTTATTGATGCTAAGGCAGCACAGACTACGATAGAAGTTTCCTCGTTTGTAAAGTCAAAGACATTCACCTTTTTTACTTTGATATTAGCATATTATGGTAGACTAGAATCAAGATAAGGACAAAGTACCTTTTATCCTTCAAGCGAGGAATCATTCCTGCTGCCTCAGCAGGTGAAGGCTGCCCCTGTGATGGCGACTGAGGGTGATCTGAAGCTCTTTGATATGCACCAACACCAGAAGTACTGCTTAATGTGGAAGGGCGTGAAGATGAATTAACCACTGATGGAGGGTACCAAGATTGTGTAGGAATATCCTGAAAATTTGATTGACCCTGCTGCTGTTGCGCACCCCTACATGTAAGTATTGATTTACAGAACTTAATAAAACAAGAAAAACACCCAACTTAATTGGATTTTTTTTGAACAAAAAGAAAGATTGGACAGACTCCAATCAATTCATTAAAATAGTGGGAAGTTATGTCGACATGGATTTGTCCAATAAACACAAGTCATATGACACTACTGTCAGTTTAAATGGCAATAGTACTAGCCTTCACTTAATTTTATGTGCAAATAAATTCCATAGAAAGGAAAAAAAGAAAACACCTTTTGGATGTTTCCTGGTTGTTCATTTAGTTATCAAAATATTATAAAGCATGTTAAAGAAATAACGCATTAAAGTTGGTAAGAAAGCCAGCTTATGAGCAGTTCATCAATTCAAGACAAACTGAAGGCATATGACAGAACTGAAACAGACAAGTTAAATATCACAAAGATAAGACTTACCCAAAAATTGGAAACTTCCAGTTCATCGTAGAAGCTAATAAGCTGCAGGGAATACAATAAAGCCACTTTATATCTTCTGTCAACTCAAAATAGAAAAGATTTTCTTTTTTTTTTCAAAATAGAAGCACAAAAATAAAAATAATTCACAACCTACAAAATTTGGCTCTGCGACTTGGTAAAATAACTTTTTCTATCATGCATCATATGACCAAAGCGTCTTCATTTTATTACTACAAGTTACCATTGTTATTGTGACAGATAACAGGACCTAACAATCATAAGCCCTAACTATTGAGGAAAAAAAAAAAACTAATAATACAAAAGGGTTAAACTCTACAATCTATATTATATTTAAATTAAGTTAATGTGCATTTCCTCTAGTTCCTTGAAGTTCCTTTCTCTTGTCAAGCATTTCCCATTGGTAATCACCCTCCTTTCCACATTTGAAGCAGCTATTAATGCTACTGATACCCCACATATCTATAGATTTGAGATAAACTAAAATTGTTTATGGCAGAACTAAATCTACTCCATATAAAAGCAAAGTCTGAAAACAAATTGTCATAAGAAATTATCTTCAGAATTAAATGATATCTATCGAATTTGGATCTATATTGTTATGTACCCATGTATACTTGAACAATGCAAAGATTTGGTTTCTTATTTATCAAACAAATCCATGTCAACCTAACTTGCCTTTAGCCTTAACAGTTCTCTCCTTAAAATCAAATAACCAAGTGTGCATAGCCAACTGCACCATGAACTCCAAGTTTGCAGCAGGCATATATTGGTGAAAATGCCAACCATCTGAGAAAATTAATATAGGCTATTCCACTGCAGACAATCTGACAGTTAAGATTACCACTAAAATTTCAGAGTGCCGCTAAAATCCCGGACTGCTCTTCATTAAGAATGATAATACTGGACAGATTAAAAATTGTCGTGCGATTACTTCTGATGCATGTTTCATCCCTTATTAGAAGATTTCTATAAAGAATTAGTTAAATAAACTGCCAAAAACAAGCATTTAGTTATCCTAATTCCTAAACCTGGGTTGTATTAGGAGGTTATTAAGCTGGTGAAGTTGAATTATTTCAATACAAAGGTTATCCTCTTCCCTCACCCTAAGTGACTCAAACATTTATGATAAATGTCAGATATTACCTTCATATGATGCCATCAGCGAATATCAACAATATCAACATAGGATAGCTACCTAGTTACTAAGTTCCTACATCAAGACTTGTGGTAATAGAATGATGCATAAGGTCATATGTGCATGCTTATAAAAACTTAGAATTCTTTAAATGCTGCATGTTTGATACATCCATTGTATCTAGACATGTCCATGAAAGCCTGTTATGATTCTTGGTTGGTCTATGCGAGTACAGTTACATGCTGAACGAAACATTTTGCTTTATTCCACGTCTTTCTTTGGTGAGCATGTTCCAAGAGAATATTAGATTCTTATAGCTTTTCTCTAACAAGAATTGGTTTTTACTGGTTTTTACGTTTTCCAATTTACTGTGATGACACCAGAGAAGAAGCCCCTTTATGAAGAACTCTTTTTTGGTTTCTTTTCTTTAGTTTCACGACATCGTTCCACCCAATTTAACGTGAACCTTCTGATTTGTTGGCTTTTCCCCAACAATCCCAAACCATGAACTACCTTCGAGCCCTAGTTCTAATCTTCACGAAAGGATACGAAAACTTGAACAGAATCTTGTCTCGTTATAAGAAGATGCAAACGATGCCTATTCTTTCCCCATCAATTGATCGGGGGGGGGGGAAACCCTAGAAGACAAATCAAGGGGAAAAACCATTTTTTTTTTTAAAAAAAACCATACTAATTGTGAGAGATAACAGATGAATTCACCACTGGTAAAAACTCCCACCACAGACCAATCAAGAACTAGAAAAGATCAATCTTTGCTTTAAGAAAACACAGAATAAACAAAGAAACCAGAATCCAGGGGGAAAGAAAAAATGAAAAAAGAAAGCAAACAGAAGAACTCAAGGAGACGGCGATTGCGTGCCTCTCTCCGTCCGCTCAGATGGCTCCGCAATGGCGGCCGAATTGATCTCTAGCGTGATCTCCGAAGAGGGGCAAAGAGAGAGCGACGACGAGAGACGGCGAGGAGGAGAGAAGACGGAGCCGAGCGCGCTGCTCCTTGGTCGCGACGGAGACTTTGGTTGGAAAATTTGTTGGGCCGGATTCGGATTGAGCTCAGATTGACCCGTTACCGTACACGTCTGTAGTTAGTAAATCGAATCGTTAAATTTAGGTTTCCACTAGAGTTTTACCTCATCAATGTATTTTATTTATTTATTTTTGATGAAAATAGAGGATAAAGAGACTAATGCTCCTGTAGTCATCTTATTTACTGAAGGACGGTAAGATATGTAAGTATTATTTAAAAAATAAAATAAAAAATAAAAATAATCATTAAGATAAATTATTATGTGGCTTGGATGGACGATGTTCACTCATTAAGACTTAGGGTTTCTTTGAATTAATTATTGATCGAGCTATTAGGTAATAGGTATCTCACATAGCTACTAGCCAACAGCCATTTAAACATTCTTGAGAAGCTTCGAGCAGCTAATTTAAATATATTCTAAACTTTTACGATAAATTTGTATGGTCAAGCAAACTCACTTTTACTTGCCTAAGTTATTTGTTACACTTACGTTATTGCATGTTCAAATTCTCTTACAATGGCTTGTATTTGAGTTTTGCACAAAAATAACTATAATAGCGATAGACATCAACAATAGCAGCGAAAAAAAAAAAGAAAAAAAAAAAGCATAACTACTAAAATATTGTAATTTGATTCGTGACTTGTATAGCTAAAAGTGGGCTCGGATTAGTCTATACCCTATTGTATTAGTTCGAATTTATAATGACCCTGAGATAGGTCTATTAATTTGGATCGGATTTAGGCTTAAACCTCCACAAATTTTAAGATTGGCTTAGATCATTGCTTGGTCCAAACTCAGTCTGAAGCTCGAGCTCGAAGAAAATTTGAAGTATTAACTTTTAGTCAAGCCAAAATCTAGCTCAATTTTAATTTTAAAACCTTAAAAAGATGATCGGCCTCTTAAATTTTATATCATATTTCTTATTAATTATATGAGAATAATTTTCTATATCATAAAGTAATTAAGTGTAACTATTTTAAATATTATTTATTTTATACAAGTATTTAAAAATTAAAAATTATTCTTCCTGTCTAGTTTTTAATCTATATGGATGACTATAAGTTAGTCCTGTTTTTGAGCTAAGCCAAAATTTGGATTTGGATCAAGCTCGGATTTAATTTCTTAAAAAACTTAGGTCTAGATCTAGCCAAAAGCCTAAATTTTTTTTTTTTCGGATTGAGCTTGAACTAAGGCATGACTTGATCCCATCTAGCTTGCTATCAACGCTAGTGGCTCAAAGTTGAGTTTAAAACCTTCTTAGTGGTTTTTTTTTATCAACTCTTAGCTTATATATGAAATCTCATTTTTATTTATTTCCCAATCAAAATCTACCATGCCACAAAAATTATTAATTATGATCCTAATTAACTTTCCAAAACCATAATAAAACTTTTACCATTTTTTCCCCCCTCCCTCTCTCTACATTCAAGATAGAATTAAGATCTACGTTCCAACAACCATGCTGGAAGAGAAGCTTAAATTTGCCTGCAATGGTGCTGAGAAGCATAAGAAACGATGAGTGGAATGGTAAAAGTATAAAATGTAATTTATCAAAACTAATACGGTATGAGCTCAAGAAAATATTAAGAAAATTTTGAAATAATAGAATTTTTGA
Source organism: Metroxylon sagu (assembly GCA_017589505.3). Classification (NCBI taxonomy): domain Eukaryota; kingdom Viridiplantae; phylum Streptophyta; class Magnoliopsida; order Arecales; family Arecaceae; genus Metroxylon; species Metroxylon sagu. The sequence goes on from JACVBY030000615.1 coordinate 1,668,874, forward strand.
TCTAAATCATGTGAAAAGCCTTTTTCTTTTTTTTTATTTAAATCTTCTGCGTATATTTTATATATACTGTCAGCTCCAACAAGCGAACCAAGGTCCAGTCTCCACAGTTAAAGACTCTTCTCTAAAATGCTCTACATCCAGGCGTCGATCATCAATGCATGAGGTTGAGATAAATCCTAATGCATGACGTTCAGATAAGTCCTCATCTCGCTCAACCCAACCACCAAAACGGCGTATCCCTTAGTAACCGATAAAGGGAGGGATTACACGATTTTTTGTTACATAAAAAAGAGAGAAGGATTAGCTATTTGTTCTTCTTGGCTCTCCTTCACTTGATAAATTTTTGGAGCTATTTGTTCTTCTTGGCTCTCCTTCACTTGATAAATTTTTGGAGCTATTTGTTCTTCTTGGCTCTCCTTCACTTGATAAATTTTTGGTGGCACTTGTCACCGTTTTACTCCAAAACGAGGAGCTCCTGCAGCAATGGCGTCACCTTGGCAAGAACTTAGGTGGAGAAAAAATCATGGTAGAAGGGTACTGTTCCACCACACCGAAACCAGAACACAGGTGACCAGAAAAGTTAGTAGGATAGAGGATTCCTTCCAATGTCTCTTTAATACCAAAAGAAAATGGGTGGTGAATTAATATGAACTCTTTTATTATATTTGCACAAAATTTATGATTACTGACTATTGGGGTTCTTGTCCATTAAATTCCTCTCTCTCTCTCTCTCTCTCTCTCTCTCTCTCTCTCTCTCTCTATATATATATATATATATATATATATATATATATATACATACATACATATATATACATATATGTATATGTACATGTATGTATGTATAACAGATATTTCAATCTTTTTTGTTAACAAGGAGAGAGAGAGAGAGAGAGGAAGCTACAAGGAGAAACCTACAATGGAATAAAGGAATACTGCTGTGACCAACCAACCAATCAGCATCAAAATGGAAGGCTCCAACCGCATTTATTGCATTCCATGCTCTTATTGATATTTGTCCAGCAATGTACAGCCAAATGCTCACCCACCTTGTCCTTTTTCTATCCTTTCAATCTCACAACTAATTTCAAAGAAAACAATTGCTATGAAAAAGAAACAATGATAAGTGTCCCAATTTTCCTCTAGTCACTAATGATTGACAATGAATTTCTCAAAAGAAGTAGTTCTGCTTGGTGGTAAAAAAAAAAAAAAAAAAAAAAAAAAAATCAATCTTTTATTGACAAGTGATTTCTTGTTCTTCTTCTTCTTCTTCTGTTTCTTCTTTATCTACGAAGCAGCTGGAGATTGAGTAATCTCACCCAACATCTTTAATGCAATGCAAGGTTGGTCCACTGGTACCTGCCCAAATTGAAAGACATCTCAAAATCAGAATGCTATAAAAGCGCTGTTCACGGCTTGTACTCTTCACATCAAGAGGCTATTGCAGTCACTTTTTTTCTCGAAAGCAGGCCTGTACTTTGACGAATTTCTGAGTTAGAATGGAGCAGCTACGTAGAGATTTCAGAGTTGCCTCTTGCAAGGAAAAGGAGTGAATTTACTGCACCCACAAAGGTCTGGCAAAATCCTCCAGTCCCACCAAAGGATCGGCTTACAACTTGGTACCCAGTCCGCCACTGTTGGATGATTCTAGCTACCAGAGAGCCACATGCGCGTTCCCAAAAGAACGTCCTCCATGTGAGGTCATGGTCCACTGCTATTTGGACCTCTCAAAATGACCCAGCGACCGACACAAAAGAGGACACAAAAGTTATGAGGTGTGTGCATATACCTACCAAAGCTATCTTATAGAAATAATGGAGCTGGAAGCTGGAATCTGGGTTCTTTGGTAAGACTCTCTCAATGACATTGGTTGTTAGGATGAGTTTTAACCATTCTCTCCAAGGCATGTCTACACGACTGACTGTTTCTTATGAGTTAATGAGCAACTCCAAAACCACTGACTCTCTGAAATGTGGGTTGGAAGTCATGGTCACCTGCTTCTAGTGAGTCAAAGTTGGTTTTGTGCCAGAAAAGAAAGGAGTTTTCCAATCATCCATATACTGCAACATGGAAGAAATGGTATTATGTACTTGGATGTTTCAAATTTCTAGGCTTATGGGACAAGAACACCCACAGCTGGAGTTATTCAACATCTTTTCTTGCAAGCATGTAGAACTTAATTATATCTTAATCCTTGATTAAGTTAACCTTTAAAACTCTGAAGATATCATTTTTTGCACTTGTGAGCCATTCCAGCATTCCCCCCCCCTTTTATGCAGTGATCTACTTGACAATGAAAGTGCAACTTAACAAAAATTTTAAACTCGGTAGGATTCCTAGCACTAATATGCATTTAGCCTTTAATAGTTCTCATTTTAATATTGATGACTACTTCATCTTAGCTACATATAAATGGGGGAAGATGGCATATGTCAGAAAACTTACAAAATGTCCTGCTCCCAAGATCCAATAGAAATGCAAGTTCTGATAAGACTTTACGAAGCCCCCAGTAACTCCATCGTTATTGCAGTACAAAGGCTTTCGCTTTGAGTTGGTGAAATTTTTCAGCCCCTCCCATCTGAAAAGCATTAAGCAAAGACACAGTAGTTCCTCAGCTAGTGAAGCTAGTGAAGGTAATCTTACGCACAGAAGAAGAAGGAAAAAAAAAAAAAGTTGAAGATATTTACTTGAGCTTCCGGACCCACGCTTCGGTGCCCTTGGTTGCACAAATCAAATCAACCTTGACACAAGGACAGATAAATCACTAATTAATATGTTAGCTATGCTAAGTGAATTTTTTAGACTTAACTTCCGACTTGAAAGAAGGGACATTGATGACTATTCAAGCAAGAGTAATGATTAGTGAGACAATCCAAAAGTGAATTACTCTTAGCATTTTTATTGTAGGTGACCGAAAAAGATAGAAAATAAACCGAGCGAAGTTACAAGCAAGGCTTTGAGCAAATTCTCCGACAGGCATCCAGCATGTTATGGCACAAGGCCTGTGGCCGTTGTCCCATATTCTGTGCCTTACCAGTTCATTAGCTTCGATTAATAAAGCTCAGATAGTTGGACACGTGAGTGGTTGTCAGTACTGCTGAGTCATGACATTTGCCCTCTTCCATCTGCGGATAATGTACCAATGTTGGCAGAAGAATGATCAGAATATCCATATCAAGACAGGATGGGCTTTCACCTCTTTCTGGGTTCTATGCTTTGTTCATGAGCCTCTTATCTAACTATGTTTTCATGCCCCTAGTTGAAGTAGAATTCTCTCAAAACACAATTCTATATTAGAAAACTATGCACTATGTTCCAGCTAACATGACATTTGGGCTGTGCAACCAATACTTTATCCTTACTAAAAGATACCATGAGCTTGTTCATGTCTTGTCCCACGACCTGCATCAACGTTAGTTTAAGCTCTTTCTTGGCTTCATACCCATGTCCATAATATATTCGGATTGCTAGTTTAGAAGTCTCAAATCTTTTAATAAAGTCTATCTCAAAAAAATGGTTGCATGCGTTTTTATTATTATTACTACTTGTTTTCCTTTTTTTGTTTTTTTTTGATAGCACCCTACTAATTACTTGTTCTATATCCACATTTGCTGAAGGATCTCATGTGGTGGTAGGGCTCTTAAAATATTCTTTTTCTAGACCTTATGCTTATAAAAAACATTAAAAGCATGAGCTGTTTTTTGTTGTTCTTTGAAGGGAAAAAGAGGGAAAAGATTTCCCCTTTGAAATATTATGAGCTTTGCTTTTTGTTATCTTTATTTTTCTTGTGGGTCAAGAGTGGGAACATGTCGGTCTACAATGCCAAAAAGTTTCCAGCCTGTTACACGTGAGGGTGTCTTTTTTTATTTTTTTATTTTTTTTGATGGTTTTCTATGGATGTAATACGAACACCTCATGCTAGTCATAGCAAGAAAGAAGAGGAATACGATTTGCCATCTTAAAGGGAGAAGACTACGAATCTGATGAATAATATTTTTTTGTAAAGCCCTTTAAAGTTGGAGAAAGCAAGTTGTGAACACATAAACTGTACGAGCAAAATTTTTATATTATTGGTGTTCGATTCACACAGATGGAAAACATTTTAAAAAAAAACACACAAGGCTTGCAACAAAACAAATAGTTTCAGCTTTTTTCTAATTTATTTGCATCACTGAATCAGTGGGAGGCATGGAATGAGAGTAACTTACAATTTAAAATCAATAGAGATGAGGTGTTTGGTGAAACAGAGCGCATCATCATGAATGAAATATTGACGTTTTTTTTGGAAAGAAATATTTAGTAAAATCACTTAGGAAAAAAAAATACAATGCAGAACCAAAGAACATATTGACTTTAGAACCACCATTGACTTTAGTGGTCGACAAAAGCATCTAAAACCTTTGGCAGGTCTACCAGGCGAGCTAGATTCTTAGCTACTGTCTTTTTTTTTTTTTTTCTCAATGGTAATTCTTATCTACAGTCATATTTAATAAAAGGAAGAACTGGATGGATGTGTTAGGTTCTCAATGGTCTCTTTCACCCAGCAGAAAAGATTGAATAAATGCAAGGACTCTGTATGGATCATATTGATGGTTAACTTTTTGTGGGCCACCAAGAGAAGGCTAAAACTTGAAGCCATGGATAAAATTCATACCTGTCCATTATATATGGTAACATCGACTCCCAGGGACAGGAGCTCATCAACCTGCCAATTCCATCCTCTGATTTTAGTAATTCCTTGGTAGGCCTATAGAAGGACTACTGTGTAACACTCAAGGAATGAACAGAAAAAGGGTGTTGACATCAATGCAAAAGCTGCTACTCCATCAGATATGACAATAATTCTTAATCAGAAATCTAAGTGAATTTTATTCCCATCCAAAGTAGTACTTATTGCATTCTTTTCTTAAGTGAAAAAAGTTATTGCTTTCAAAATATTGAAGGCAAGATGGGATTGAGTTCTTGGTACTAGATTAGGTGATTTTGTTACCTCACTGATCCTGGGTCTCATGAAATCATTCTGCAGAAAGTCGAAAACATAACCAGCCTGTTCGCCCCAGCTGCAAGAGATAAACAATCAATCCTCAAGAATACAAAGCTTAGTAAAAACGAGTGCATTTTTCGTAGTGTTAGTACTATGTAACGAAATCTTCTCTTCATAATAGTTATTCTGAATGCAACTCCACACCTTAGATTCTTGGGAATGATCTTTAGCTTCTCCTTAATTATGCCATTCATGAGATCATCCACACTACCAGAGGAGGAAGCCTTGGAACTGAGATACCTCGAGAATCTCTTATTCATGGTTAAATTTTTTAATGTTATTAATTTTCCTGGTGATGCCATTGCCATTGCCATTGCCATTGCCGAGACAGGATCGTTCCCGGAATCTAGCATGAAGTTATAAAAATCCTGCAAATTATTTAAAGAAAGCTTGTAAATTTTTCTGAATGCTACTTCGTATGACTAAAAGCAACAAATCCCAGGAACTTGAAATCAAAATCCTCTTCTTAATGAATATAACAAGATCACTTACAACATTATTGCTGTTCGAGCTAATCACGTCCTCCAGATGACTCCATGTTTCTGTGGCTTCCCCATACTGCCCTGATGCTAATTGTTGTCTGATCTTTTCAGCTAAGCTGGCAAATGAGATAGGCACATCATATCAAAAGAAATAAAATACAAAAAAATCAATGTTATGTTTTGCTCCAGTTCTTCCCTTGTGCTTTGTGCTGGTTAAAAGAGTGGAGATTCCAACCTGTTTGACTTCTCTGCGCCATTGTAATCGAGCCTCGAGACATCTAAAAGCAGAGGTCCCCATGAGAACTACATCACAAATCACCAAAAAAAAAAAAAAAAAAAAAAAAAAAACATAAAAGAATAAAATTCTGAAACTGTAGTTGGCTAATTTAACTCTGCTCAAGTAGTACAAAATTGTCAGAACCAACCACAAAATCTTCTGGCGAAATCCAGCTATCTCCCAGAGCAACTCCTATTAACATAGATTTCATAAGATACTACTAACATGCTTGTAACTTTATTTAAAAGAAATTGTTTCTTAATCGAAAAACGAGGATCAAGTAAATATGAGATATACGGATACCTCCGAATCTAAGCTTCAGTTCCCCAGCCTTAATTGCTTTGGCCAACGATATGCCAAGAGTCACGGCAAACTTCCCACCATAAGACTCTGCGACAATGTAGAGGGGGCTTCTTTGCAAACTCTCATTCCTATTGTAGAGCTTCTTGAGAAGGGTAATCAAGTCAGTTGCTGCCTCCCAATCAGTCTTCACCAGAAGTTGTATATCCTCGACAAAACTGTATCCAGTCCCAACTGGGTTGTCCTAGAGTTTACATCCAATATCAAAAGGAATAGTCATTAAACAACATAAAAAACACAAAGACGAAGAAGAAGAAGAAGTAGATACGGAGGGAAGAAGGGCAGGCAGTTCATACCACAAAAAGGAGATCGGCTTTCTTCAGCCATGTCGAATTCCGAGGCTTCAGTTCGGTATCTAATGGCCCGATCTCCTGGAAGTTTCCGATCCCGACACCCGAGGATCCCTTTTCCCATTCATGGCCACAGCCACAGATTGGAACTCAGATATAAAGTTGCGATAAGAGACTAACCTTGAGTAGTGTGCATGTGTCTGTCCACGGTCACTACTCGTTTGTGTTAAAATTATAATAATAGAAGAGGAGACTTACAGGTCCACCCTGGAGCCAGAGTACTGTCGGCCATGGAGTCGAAGCGCTGTCGACTCTATGAGGACTCCGGTAAAGCCACCAGAACATGTGGGCTTCTGCATTATAGGTTCAGAAACAAACAGAGAAGCATAAATACATGAGATCTAATCCCTTTGAATTGCCGCAGGAAGCCATCGACAGTTATGTAAAGATTAGCTGAAGAGATAAGAAATTACTCGGCCGAACTCGAGCATAGCCCCACTCCTCTGATCCATCGGCGGTCCCCAAGGCGTTGACAAACTTGACATGGAACAGAGAGAGGCAGAGGAGAAGAGAACAGAGGAAGAGAGGAAGAACAGAGGACTTCGCCGCCATCACGAAAGCTGGTAAGGATGGAAACCCGACTGGATGAGCAAGAACGGACGAGGCCACCACCCTGCTAAATAAAAAGGGATGGGGAGAAGAAAACGCTTCAGAAAGCGAGCAGAGGACAAAGCAGAGTCTTTCTCGATGACAAAACCAAAGGGTAAGGGGGGAGTCAGAGTTTGCATCTAACGTGTCTTTTAGATGCTCTTGATGAAAAAAAAGGACAAGGAAAAGAATATAAAACAAATGCTCATAAAGACTTTTGTAGGTTTCGTAGGGTGATGATTATTATGCAAAAGGAAACGCTCGCGGGAATAGAAAGCGGACAACTTGAATCAATAAAAGAAGGAAGGCAAACCTTCTATTTCTCTCTCTCTCTCTCTCTCTCTGTTTCTCTCTCAAGGGAGGAGTTGGCTCGCAGCTGTGTTTCCTCGCAACGAAGAGTAAATTCTTTTAACGAGTCAAGATGAAATTCCAGCTCCAATAAAACTATTAGAGAGAAAGCATTATAATTTAAAATATATATAAATCCTTAAAGTACAGAAACAGAATCTTATACTCCTAATAAATATATCTAATAGTTCAAATCCGATAGTATAACCGCCTCTCCCACCGAATCCTCTCCTTTCCTCTCGTTCAAAACCGAAAAGGGAAGAAGATGGAACACGATATCCATGACGGGCAAATAAAACTACTTAGTGTTGACTTGGAGATTAATTTCAGGTCTACAGCTGGTGGAGACCGGCGAATACGGGCGTTTAATTTTTAAAGATAGATTACTATTATTATTATTATTATTATTATTATTATTATTATTATTATTATTATTTGGACTTGGAAACCATGTGGCGTTTCAATTCTTTATTGGCATGGACTCCTTCAGTGAGATCAAATTCAAAGCACAGGATATTGGTAGAGTGGAGTGGAGTGGAGTGGAGATTGATTTGGAACGAACGAAAGTCTGGGCTGCTTTGGAGCCTAGGGAATGAGGAAAAATTAATAACCCTGTTAAAATATAGTTTCATTAATTTATAAATTTATTTTTGTACGAAACTTTTTTTTTAAAAAAAAAAAAAATTTGTGTCAGCAAGCAATAAAAGCTCCGCATGGGTCAACGTCTTTACAATTTGGACCAGCGATCAAATTCAAGGTGATTAGCATGGGCCAGCAGTGGTGCCAACCAACGCATCTCTGGGATTAAAGCTACTAATTCCAATAATTCAATGCGTAGATTAATATTCTCCATATCAAACGTCACTCTTTGACAGGTTGTCTCCTGTGGTGTCATGCTTTTCACACGTCGCTCTCTTGAATGGTCCGTGCAACAAGCGCGAGGCTAAAGCGTGGCTCTTTTTTTTTTAAGCTTTCATTGGCTTGGTGGGGGGCCTCGGGGCCTAACGCGGGGGCGTCACGAACCATGGTGCGAGGTGTTCGTTTCCAAGCCTCCAGCATTTTGATCTTGACCTTAGAGGAGAGGAGAGGAGAGGAGGGGATTTCGCTTGCTCTAGTAGGATGATATCCTTATCTTTTGCTAGCATTTTGATCTTGACCTTAGAGGAGAGGAGAGGAGGGGATTTCGCTTGATCTAAGAGGAGGATATCATCCTTATCTTTTTTGCTAGGCTCGACGAATTCTGAATCTCCGTGACTGAAAAAGCTCTGTTTCTGGCCTTTCTCCAACAGACTTCGCAATGCTCCTCCTTTGACCATCTTCCCATGCGCCTAAATTGTGGTGCCCAATTTTCCTTCAATAAACTGCTCATATTCGAAAATTGATGGCTTAAGAAGGGGAATCTTTTAACGATGTTGTCAGCTCTAGGTGGGTTAAATTCTCGAACCAGTTGAACACTGCAGGACAGGGGATTCACAACTTGAAATATAGCTCCGTGTTGCCCCTTAAGCAATGGTCTTGGGACAGAGATTTTATCAATAGAACCCTAAAGATCAAACTTCTCAGGAATATTAGTATCATTGGTGAAAAAACAAAAGCCTAGCCTTTCTCTGAGAAAAAGATTCTTTCTATGGAAATATTAAAAAAAGTATTTAAAAGACATATATCCTAAGAAGAAGATTTTATTGGAGGCAGAGTTCATGAGTCCATGGGCTTAAAGAAGATGTATTGGAAGCAGAGTTCATGAGTCCATGGGCTTAAAGAGGAAGATAGCAATACGGCATTTTTTTTTACAAGATCCCTATAATGAAGAGAAGGAATGGGATCTTTTCTATTCAGCACAATGACTCTGAAATTAAGAAGCAAGTTGCTATCTTGGGTCTTAATTGACAAAAATTCTTCTCTTCCTTGCCAGATCACTCATCCTTGTGTAAGCCTTTTTTTTTTTCATTGAGAAGATTAAATCGGTGGTCTTTATGCTTGGAAAATCTAAAGCATTCGAGCCTAATGGGTTCACTATGGACTTCTTTAAAAATATTGAGAGCTTCTTCAGGATGATCTTATTTTAACCTTCGAGAGTTTTTTTTGTAGGAAATCTTAATTTATCCAATCTTAACTATGCTTATATTTCTTTGATTCTTAAGAAAGATGGCCTTCTTTCAATTAAAGACTTCCACCCTATAAACCTTCTTAATAGCATCTACAAAATTATTTCTAAAGTCCTCGCTTGCAGATTATCTCCCTTCCTTCTAATTTTGATGGATGAGTCTCAATCTACTTTCATCAAAGGTTGAAACATTCTTGAGAATTTCTTGGCTGCCCATGAGACCCTCCATTATTGCTGAATCTCTAAAGTGTCAGGGTTGGTTTGGAAGGTTGACTTTGAAAAAGTTTTTGATAATGTTAGTTGGGGATTGCTTCTTGATCTATTGGCAATGCATTAGTTCCTGGTTCTGTGGATTTCATTGATCCAATCCTTGCTATCTTCTTCCTCAATCACTCCTCTTATTAATAGAATTCCCGGTACATGGATTAAGTGCCACAAAGACTTCCAACAAGGTGACCTCTCATCCCCTTTCTATTTATTCTTGTGACTCATGTTCTTGCCGGAATCCTTAAAAGAGCTTCTAGTGTAGGTCTTCTTGAGGGAATTGGTAGCTTTATATACTTCAGATGTATTTTGAGTCTTCACTTTACATATTGATGCGAAATGAGTGCGGGATGAGAGTGTGATCATTATGAAAGTGTGCTTTTAGATTGAATGATTTTAGTTTTGTTCAGATTAAACCTTTCTCGAAAACATAACAAAACATGCTAGGATTAAACATGTGATGATCAACAATTTATTCCCCTAAGTAGACCCTTAAAGAGATTAAGAAAATTAGGACCGTAGGGATTAGGAAACCCCTAGATTAGGACACATCCCTGATCCTTCAATAAAGCAAAACTAGAAGAAGGAGGGGTTTATAATACCTGGCAGCGATGATTTTTTTTTTTTCTTCTAAAACGATGGTCTCGCACAGTATCTCGAAGGATGCACCTTGGATGATGAGACTCAATTCCTTGGACCTTCGGCTCCTGGCTTGATGGTTCGGTAGCAAAGAGGACCTCCTCTTCAAATCATGAAGTTCGAGGGATCTTGGATAACTAGGCTTACGCCCGCTCCCTCACGGAGTTCGATGCTTCAAAAAGCAAAGGTAAAGGAAGAAGAAACTCTCAAATTTCATTAATTATTGCCTTAAAAACTACAAGAGGAGGGATCCTTTTATAATTGCTCAAAGGCCCCTAGTCATACAAGGAATAAAATCATCATAGAGTCAATTCTCATACATAGAAAATTAAGGAGAAAATAATTATGAAATAATGGAGGGAGCCATGATGTCTGCCTTGTTTGGATGGATTGACCAAAAGAGAAAGAGGTGTCCACTAGCTTCCATATTTGTTCGGCTGAAAAGGAAACATGGGGACCACTTGTTGGGTGCCAACCATGAAGATTAGGATTCCTTGAAGTAAGGGAGAGGCAGATTTCTTCCAAAGTTGTTCGGTATACATGGAAATAGGGGACCACAGGTGGGGTAGCATAAAGATTTCTTGAGGATTCCTTAGGGCGCTAATTAATGTTGCCAATTTTATCTGGGCGGTCATGAAGAAGAGAGGGGACCACTTGGTTGGCGCCAAGAAGCTTCCATCTCTGTCAGGGGGCGCCAACTAACTTCCAAGGTGGGCTGGGGCTGCTGCTGGAATGTGGATTTTGACTGGACTCCATGTGGATGATGAGTTGGCTCCTCTTGCACTCAAATTATAGGACTTAAGAATAAAAAAAAGATTGAGTCAACACGATTCAACTGAACTATAACTTAAAGGTCCAATAGGACTACAGACTCGATTGTAGACAACTAATAAGATGCAATGGACTCAGTTGACTTAGTCAACTTTATTGCAGGACTCAATTAATTTGACTAGACTGAGTCAAACAGGACTCTAATGACAATCATGATTCAAATACAATCAAAACATCATTCATAGATCCTGGAACCATGATCTGATCTTGGTGTCCCCACCAATTCTCCCGGGGTGGGAGAAACTCGACCCTGTCTAGTAATGGCTCAGGTACCTCTCTACTAGGCTCGGGTCAATGTGTCACAGATCCACTCGGATGATCCACGAGTCCTCAGATTCGATCGACCTTGCTAAGGAACCAAGTAGCATCGATAACCTAGGGGCTGTTGTAGTAGAAGCCTGGTCATCCATAATACACTTGATCCTTTCTCTTCTCTCAAGCTAATTTATGGGTAGACACTCTGGGGTGGGTTCACTCCCAAGAATAGGGTTAGGCTCAAATATCTCACTAGTTGTCACTGTCGGGTCCTTATACTTTGCTAGGTCTGGGATATTGAAGGTGGAATCGATGCCTAATCCGGTGGTAACTCGAGCACATAGGCATTAGATCCAACTTCCTTAATTACTCTAAGGGGTCTGACTCTAGGGAATGTAACTTAACTATCATATATTCTTTCTTAGCAAAATTTTTAACCTGTTTTCGGGAAGATTCATTAAGCTCGTGTGTAGATGTCTTGATACAAATCGTGCTATGCATGAGACTCGAACCAAAATGTAGACTCACTAATGCACTCTTATGGAAAGGAAATTTTATTGGACTCTTTGGGCCTAAACCTAACAGACTACTGACTCTCTAGGTTTGACCCTGGGTTGGTGGTTAGCATACACATGGACTCCTAACAGGTTCCATAAGGTCTTCCAAAAATAGGTCGCAAACTTGATATGCTCAAAGAATTTATGTAACTTAACGACCTCATCAAAGTGTAACTGGATGGTCTTGGGAGCCTTAGAAAAAGGTAGGAAATAGGGATGTGCCATTTTGGGAACCTACATTCTATCTCGTGATCTGATTCCAGTTCCTTAATGGCTTGGGGAGGTAAAAGATGTAGATTTGTATTTTTGCTAGGGCTTATAAATGTATGGTTATGGGTTTGATCATGGAATGCAACATGTTGATCAAGAAAAAATTTATTAAGGATAGTCCTACCAACCTCTATGGGTAATACATCATGCCAAACTCTATTTCGATAGATCTGGAATCTAATCAGGATTGGGCTTTGGTAAGTATGGCTGACCTTAAGGTTTAACCCTTGATTTATGTCAACAGGTACCTTATGGATGGGTGAATCAACCATTTCAAGAAAGGAATCTTTATAGAGAACTAAAGGTAAGAATTCTTCTTGAGGGTACTCAATTGATGGAACCAAGTTTTCACTAATTTTTGGTTATTCTTGAAGTTCAGGACTATGTTCTATGATTGGATCATTCTTTAATATTTCCTCAAGTAAGATCCCAGTATTATTCTCCTCATGGTTGTCTCCCTCTAACTGTTCTTCCAAAATGGATTCAGCCTGAGTAATCTCCTCATATTCATCATAATTTTTCCTTTTATACTCATCAACTAAGTCTGGGTCATCCTCATATACTTCTTCCTCAAGGTCTTCACTTTCTAATTGATCTTCCAAAATGGTTTTAGAATCTTCTACCTCGATCAATTCAGACTTTGCCTCCTCTAATGGTTTCTCATGTTCAATGTCGATCTGGGCTGGAGGTGATGCAGGTGAGGGCTGACCAACAAAAGACTGGGTCAGACTAGGTATCGGGTTAATATGGTTCCAGCTAGGTCTCAAAGTGGTCTGATTTATGCTCAACTATTTTGACCTAGGAAGCTTGGATTGGTTGAAGGGTTTCACATGCCTTAAGGATCTCTCATGGTGTGGGTCATTTGGTAGGACACAGGTAGATACTTTTCACGTAACTTGTCCTTCATCCACTTTTAGGTCCTGATAGGGTTATCCTAATATGTTTTTGCTAGAACACGGTTCCAATATATCCTGGCTTGATCTAGTAATCTCCTTTGGGCAAACCTAACTTTGCAATCCTCGGACATTTTATCCCAATCAAAGTATTGATCCATCTTAATTTCCCAATCAAGGTACACATAAGGATCACGATTGCCACTAAAAGTAGGTGCCTCTAAATCTTGGTTCCTGGTGGCTCTCTGAGATTGGTTCACATAATCATAACTGGATCTCCCCTGGTGGAGTTCTAGGACTGGGTCATAGCATTGGGCTCTCCTAGGCTCAAGGTATTGATCATGTGGATATGGCTTAGTATTACTGCTCCTAAGAGCCCTGTCAAATCTAATGGCTTTGTCAAGTTCAGCATAGTCATAGGGTGAACACCTAGGATATGGTTCTGGGATGGGATCATACTGATGGACTCTAGGACTGTATGATGTAGATCTAGGCACAGTATGGGTCCGAGGGGTCTTTTCCAGGGTTCCGGCACGTTCATTAATTCGATCAAATCTATCATTCAATTGGTCCAACTTCTTGGTTATGGTCCTTAGCATGGCTTTGTAATTAGCCTCCATGGTTACCTCAGGTTGGGACTGACTTGGTTGATATGAAACTCCTGACCTAGTAGACATGCAAATAAGCACACAAAGGATTCGTACTAGTGTCTCCTAGAACTAGAGCTCAAATAAAGTGTGTCAACCAAATACTAATCAATCACCAAGTACCCTGCAGCTGGCCAGGTGGCAGGTGGAAGGAGGGGAGGTTCTTCCTGCTAAACGCAGGGGCCTAATTAGAGTAACCCCGTCACTCCGCTTAAGTCGTTTGACATTTGACCTCCAGCCTTAGACACCAGGTTCCAATCGTACATGGAGAAAGACTTACACCAGTTTCGACAAAATATGTGAATCCGATCGTGGGTGTCCCTAATGCTCAATTAAGTACTACTCAATTTTAAATGATTAATTGCTTGGGATTGGCATGCTCGGTTGGTGGTTTTGGGCCAAGGAAGGGGTCTCAATCCCTTCGTTGTCTGGCAACAATGAGTGCCCTTAAAATTAAATCAATGCAACATGATGCAACACTCAAGACTTAAAGTAGCAAGTCGGGTCTTCAACCTAGGTTCTCACGTCCGGTCGTAGCTCATTACTTCCATGGGACAAGAGTTATACTTGCGTATAACCGCTCAGGAGGCGTGAGACGTCCTAAATCAAAGAATGCAACAAATATATATATATATATATATTGGTTTCTTTTTTTTTTTTTTGCTTATGTGCGTCACTTAAGGCCTTGCTTCAAGTCAGCCTTCCCTGTGACGGCTATGCACAGTCCTCTTGATAGCCTACGGCACTCCCGGAACGTAGGTAGTTGGGTCAAACACACCAAGGTACTACCGATAGTCTCCTTTATTGGTACTCCCTGATATCCCTACCAAACGTCCGTTGGGTCAAATAGCTCGGGGTACTAGCTCTAGCCTCCTCTTTTGGACTATCCCTAAATGAGCACAATAGAAACCAAGAGATGCACTTTTTTTTTTCTTTTTTTATGCAATGAAACAAGATAGAATGAGAATGTGCAGAAATTTCAGCAAGCTGAAACTTCAGCACATGCTGATTGCAGAAAATATCAGAAAATAATAAAAAATGATCTAATAATGAAAGTTTATATGCAGATAGCAGAGGCACTGTAGGTTATCAGAAAAATATATTTCAGCCGAAATAATGTAGATCATATGGGTTTCTATGCCGGTTGAGTTGCAGGTTGTGCACAGAAAATACAGCCGGATAGCAAATAAGATATCATGCAAAGAACATGTCCTAAACTTGGCTCTAATACCAAAATTGATGCGAAAAGGGTGCGGGTTGAGAGTGTGATTATCATGAAAGTGTGCTTTTAGATTGGATGATTTTAGTTTTGTTTAGATTAAACCTTTTTCGAAAACATAACAAAACATGCTAGGATTAAACATGTGATGATCAACAATTTATTCCCCTAAGTAGACCCTTAAAGAGATTAAGGGAGTCAGGACTGTAGGAATTAGGAAATCCCTAGATTAGGACACATTCCTGATCCTTCAATAAAACAGAACTAGGAGAAGGGGGGTTTATAATACCTGGCAGCGATGATTTTTTTTTTTCCTGGAACGATGGTCTTGCACAGTATCTCGAAGGATGCACCTTGGATGATGAGGCTCAGTTCCTTGGACCTTCGGCTCCTGGCTTGATGGTTTGGTGGCAAAGAGGACCTCCTCTTCAAATCGTGAAGTTCGAGGGATCTTGGATAACTAGGCTTATGCCCGCTCCCTCACGGAGTTCGATGCTTCGAAAAGCAAAGGCAAAGGAAGAACAAACTCTCAAACTTCATTAATTATTGCCTGAAAACTACAAGAGGAGGGGTCCTTTTATAATTGCTCAAAGGCCCCTAGTCATACAAAGAATAAAATCATCATAGAGTCAATTCTCATACATAAAAAATTAAGGAGAAAATAATCATGAAATAATGGAGGGAGCCATGATGTCTGCCTTATTTGAATGGGTCGGCCAAAAGAGAAGGAAGTGTCCACTAGCTTCCATATTTGTTCGACTAAAAAGGAAACAGGAGGACCACTAGTTGGGGCGCCAACCATGAAGATTAGGATTCCTTGAAGCAAGGGGGCGGCAGATTTCTTCCAAAGTTGTTCGGTATATATGGAAACAGGGGACCACAAGTAGGGCAACATAAAGATTTCTTGAGGACTCCTTGGGGCGCTAATTAATGCTGCCAATTTTGTTTGGGCGGTTATGAAGAAGAGAGGGGACCACTTGGTTGGCGCCAAGAAGCTTTCATCTCTGTCAGGGGGCGCCAACTAGCTTCCAAGGTGGGCTGGGCTGCTGCTGGGATATGGATTTTGACTGGACTCCATGTGGATGGTGAGTTGGCTCCTCTTGCACTCAAATTACAGGACTCAAGAATAAAAAAAAGACCGAGTCAACACGACTCAACTGAACTATAACTTAAAGGTCCAATAGAACTACAGACTCGATTGTAGACAACTAATAAGATGCAATGAACTCAGTTGACCTAGTCAACTTTATTGCAGGACTCAATTAATTTGACTAGACTGAGTCAAACAGGACTCTAATGACAATCATGACTCAAATACAATCAAAACATCATTCATAGATCCTGGAACCATGATCTGATCTTGGTGTCCCCACCACGTATGATACTTTTATTTTTTATGCAGTGAATGATAGCTCCATATCTTCTCTCAAAACCATTCTCTTAAGATTTGGAGGTGCCTCTGGGCTTAAAGTCAACCTCATTAAAAAATTTATCTTTGGACTAAACATCCCATCATTGGAGGAAGAGAGTTTGGCTTTCCTTCTATCGTATCAGACGTGCTCTCTTCCATTCCCCTACCTAGGTATTCCTCTTCATAATCACCAAATTCCTAAGTTTTGCGGGCCCCTCTATTGATAAGATTCAAAATAGAACGGCGGCTTGAAAATGAAGATTCTTGTTTATTGAAGGTAAACTCACTTTGCCCAATATTGTCCTATCTGGCCTTCTGAGTTATATAATGTCTATCTTCAGACTTCCCAAGTGGATGCAGGCTTGAATTGATAAGATCCATTGGGCATTTCTATAGAAAGATAGGGAGAATATTAATTGGTTTAACTATCTTGTCAATTGGTCTTCTGTTTGCATGAGTAAGGAGGGGAGACTAGGGGTTAAACATTTAACTACCTTCGATAAAGCTCTCTTTGCAAAGTGGATCTGAAAACTCATCTACCCCTTACCTTCTAGTTCATGGAGATCCTTAATTAATCTGGCTTATTATTCTAGAAAAAGGTTTGGTCGCAAAAGGCCTACTCTATCCTCCCTTCTCTCCTCGATCTAGAAAGGTATCAACCTCGATCTTAGTGGCTTTTGAAATAGCACTTCATTCTAATTAGAGGATGACACCTGCATTAGACTTTGGAAAGACTCTTGGATTGAGGACGTCCCTTTTAGGGATTTTTTTTAGACCTTTTTGTTGTATTAATGAAGGTCAATGCATCTATTTCTATCTTTTAGAGCAAGAGAAGGGAGAATTGGTTCATCCACCTTTATAATCCAATTTCGAAGGTTCAACACAAGAATCTCGTTAATCTAACTAAGATCTTATCCTGTGTTCACCCTTCTAGAGCATTAGATTGACTATACTGAGGTTTTCTAACTCTAGATTCTTCTTTATCAGCTTGTTCTATAAGTTCCTTATCTAGAAGGTGGCCTTTTCTACAAGGTCATTTGAAAAGTAGCGATTCCACACAAAACTCGGGGACTCCTTTTGCCTTTTTGCTGACTCTATTTGTGAGACGATGTTGTCAAACTTTGTTATATTGAGCAAACCTAGATCTCTTCATTACTTATGCTCTTCCTCGAGATCTAGGGTCATCCCTTTTTAATGGAGACATATCTGGGACCAACTGGCTCTCTCCTTCTATTACTATATTTGGAATAAAAGAAACCCAAGGTTCTTCTCTTCTAAATCCTCTTTAT
The DNA here is from genome assembly GCA_017589505.3 of Metroxylon sagu. NCBI lineage: Eukaryota > Viridiplantae > Streptophyta > Magnoliopsida > Arecales > Arecaceae > Metroxylon > Metroxylon sagu. The sequence continues at coordinate 1,686,702 of JACVBY030000615.1, forward strand.
TTCCTATTGTTTTCAACAAAATTCTACTCTCTTTTTACTCGTAGGAGTGTCTCTTGAAAGAAAGGGTAGCTATTGTTCATATATTTATAAAAAAATTTCTTTGCATCTCCTAATATTCCTTGTACATCACCTTCCTCATACATCAGTACTTTATTTTTTTAATAAAATTTAAGGAAATTTCTTCCTTTAATTACAGTTAAAAGAAAAGATATTCTGTTGCTTGAGATTTAGGCAGAGAGGGATCAGCATGAAGGATGTGCACAAAACTGATTTGAACCAAGTGCAAATTAATCGTCATGGAAATGTTGGGTGGCCAATATAATTGGCTAAAGTTTGTCATCCCTTACCACCATCCCAAAGAATAAGAAGGAAGAAAAAAGCAATGGCTAGACAAAATTTTAACTATTTCATAAAAAATGTATAGCTCATGATTGCATGAATATCTTACACTTTTCTAAAGAAGAAAGAAAGCATTCTTCGCCCATACTTATTAGAGCATATCACGCTAGCATTCAAATGGCATCCAACTGAGTCACATTGGGTGACTAAGCAACATGTGACCATCCACCTATGTTATTAAAACCTACAACAATACGGTAATACCAGAAAAATATGATCGACAGAGCTGTTGATTATGCACACCTAATAGAACAATAAGAAGCATAAGTGTGATATGGCTAGGCATGCATGTGTTTAGCTACCAATCACTTATGGAGGCGCAACAGATAGGATAGTCCCATTCAACAGCCAATTCCGTCATGGCAAATCATGTGACCATGGCTTAAATGATCCTTAGATTTGATCCCGAGCCTACCTATGAAAAGAGACTCCATAAAAAAAATGGAGGGCTTCTTTTTTCTTCTCTCTCCTCTCCTCTCCTCCACCTACTATAAGCCTTCAAGTTTCCTACCCTTTCATTTTTTCTTCATTAAAACAACTCAAAGGCATGCTTCTAACCTTCTCCTCCTTCCTTTACTAACTTGAGTATTTAGCCAGCAACTTTTAGTATCCCTCATGCTTATCTTTCATCTTTGTAAGAGCTCCAACTTGAATGCAAAATCTCTTTTCTTACTAGACTTGCAGTTATCTCTATTCTCAGTTTATCATCCTTATCATCATCATTATTGGCATATGAGGTCTCTTTGCCAAATTTCAGCATCCTTCGGTGCCATTAGTCATATTAATAAGATATCAAAATGTTTATTTTAGCATAACTCGTTTGGGTGCTAAAAATTTTCTTTTGATGTAACAACCCCATCTTTTGATGAGACTTTTCTCTCAAATTAGAAAAATTATTTAATTTAAAAATATTTAAAAAGAAGCTGAAGGAAGCATTGAGGATAGTAACAATAAATTCTATGGGATCCAATCTTTTTTTTTTTCTTTTTTAAGAAAGAGAGAGAGAGAGAGAGAGAGAGAGAGAGATTACCCTATAAAAAGAAGAAGTTAGCAATAATCTTGATCCATCGTTTTGCTTTCTTTCTCACCTATCCTTAAAGAAAATATAAATAAGATTGAGAGCCCGGCAGCCAAAATTATTCATGGGACGGCGAGTTGCAAAGATTCAAACGTAGAACCTTCATGCAGGTGGGCTGTGACCACTGGATCATGGCCTAGTTAGCCTTTTGGGTTGTCTGGCCTTTGGTTCACTTCAGTAAGATGGGCTTCCGGTCCACACTTCCATAACACCATTCCAACAGGATGGCACTGTATTACCCCAGGTTTTGCTCGAATTGCAGTAAGATCCCGGTCAAGTCTTTGTGATCTCTCTAATTCAGCCTTTATCACGAATTAGCTGGACCTTTTTATCACAAAAGGAAAACATGAGCCTTGAAGATGCTCTCACATCCTCCTCTCTCCAATTCAGTCTCCAAAGCTAGCAGATATCTCCATTCGGAAACTCGCTAGCTCAGGTGGATTTACTACTGTCGACTCTTTCTACTCTTTTCTCATCAATGGAGTGAGCCCTCTGTCCATTTTCCAAGACTCTATCTATGCAAGGCAAACGCACTGAAAGGGTAAAAGTATTCTTGTGGCTAGTCTTAAAGAACATATTATATGCCAGTGAATTATTAGCAAGAAAAAGGATGGCTTGCCATCGAAGGCTACTCCTTCCCTAGAGCAGCACAAGAAACAGCAAACCAACCATTTATTTATTTATCCATTGACCTTTGATGGGAAAAGTTTGGTCATAGATTTTTATTTTTTTTATTTTTTTTTTTGACTGTAAATGGAGGAATAGAACTCCACTATTTATTATCATTAATATAAATTAATTACTAGGTTTAGAAAGGACTATACAAGATGGAATTTCTCAAGAAAGATGTAGCATTGACTTAGAAGCCCATGGGTGGCAAAACATTGCAAGATTATAAATGATTTTCTTCTTCTGACGAGGCAATTGTTTCAATATCTGCTTCCGGTGCTGCGAAGGCAAAATGGTTTCGGTTTTTGACTCAATGAACCATGATGAGGTATATCCATTTTTTTTTTTTTTTATAAAAATCTTGTCCACTAAAAGAATATAATATTTAAGATTGTTGACTTCACTTTCATTCTTTACGCTCATTTTTTAATTGCATCTTGTCAGTAGAAGAATACCTGAATTGTTTCTCATTGAAGTGGAACTTTGGTTGATCATGAAATTTATCGAAAATTCTTATCTTGATAATATTTTGAATCCTATTTGATTGTTGAGATGTGCAAAAGAGAATCATGTGTGCTATAGAGCTCCAGTGTTACTCTCACAATTTTTTTTTTTTTTTGGAGGTTTTGTTTTGAAATATTTGTTGTCGGAGCAGCATTCAGACACATTTGATGCAATCTATCCTCATTAATTCTTAAGTTTGGTCGAAAAACAACTAGCGGGAAACATTAGCCTCATTCCTTTCAAATAGTGAGATGTAAGAAAATTCAATCCTCCTCTTGAAAAGTACGGGACCCACTTCTTGCGGTATGCCGGCAAATTTGGTAGGGAGGAAAGAAAATTTTCTTTACAAGAAATCCTCGGCACCTTGCATTGATTTCAATTCTGGTTAAGTCTATGTTCAGAGAAGAGTATACAAGAGAATGAAATTCTTGAGAGCAGAAATTGCTTCACTCATCAACCTTAAAAGAACCAAACCATATCTCCTTGCTATTTCTTTCCCTCTTCTCTCTCAACTTGCATTCTTTATTCTTTTTTTAATAAAATTTTGGGGGAAAGTCATTCCTTTCTCCATTTACATCAAAATGTTTAGGAGGGAAATCTGGAAATTCTAAGTTATAGTGATTTACATTTCTCCTTACCAGATGTGATCATATACTAATATATTTAGTCCATCTGATTTTTAGCTCCCTACTGGAGATGTCTTGTTCATTGGCTATGTCAGTGCTCCTCTTTTCTTTATTTTTATTTTTTTGTAACTACTACCAAAATACAATTAGGACTGAAAGTGAGCTTGAGCATGAATTATTTTGTTTTTAATTAAGGTTTTAGATTATATTCGAATTAATTTGAATTGGATTTGAGTTTCCAGTAAGGGTCCAAATAAATTTTGGACTAAGTTTGAGCTATTACTTAGCTCGGCTCAAACTTAGCGAGAAACCTATGCTTGAAGATTATCTATCTTAATTAGACTCAAATTTGACTCGAATTTAATTTTAAAAACTTAAAAAAATATATTTTAAATTTATACTAAATTTTTTTGTCAACTATGTGTTAATTTTTTTTGTTTAAAAATCAACTAATTTAAAATTTTAACTATATTTTAGGATAATTATATGTAATTATTTTAAATATTAATTATTTTTGTATTAATACTTAAAAATTAAAAATTAATTCTATTGACTCAACTTTTGCTCTAAATAAGTTGCTGTAGATTAATCCGACTAAGTCTCGTATCCATCTTGCGCCTAAATTTTTATTTTTTTTTTAAGAGTATAGCCTAATTCAAAATCTGATTAAAAAAAAAAAAGGATTGAGAATAAATTGAAGCATAGCCCAGCTTAGTTTGAGGCATGGCTTAGGCCTCATATATAATTCACACGTGACACGTAGCAAATATTCAATGGATTGCCTGCTCTATCCTATAATTCAAAAGTTGTAATGATTTAATTTGTAAATTTATCGTCTCTTGGTTTTCACTTTTAGATTTTTACAAATAAAGTGATAAGATTAAAAAGCGTGCGAATAAAAGGTTTCATTACCCCCATAGAATTCGATGAATTTATGTTAGGAATCCGATGAGAAATATTCTGACAAGGTATCAGGTACTTGGCCAGTGGACCTCCAGTACTGAAAACATAAAACTAATGGTAGCTAAACAATGAATTGACTGTTTTATATGTAAAGAAAATATGCCTTCAGAACTGGATCCATCGCCAAGGTCCTGCAGGCATTCCACCCTATGATTATCAAGAAAATAAAAAATAAAAATAGGGTCTTGAGACATCAATCTCGTTTTGTTTCCGGTTTCAAAAATAAAGAAAATATATTTTATTTTAAAATTTTTATAAAAATATGATTATGTTTAGTTAAACCTATTGTTTTTATAAACAGATACAAGGTTAAAACAATGATAGTTACAGCCTAGGTGGTAAAAATGATGATGATATTAGCAGTAGATTTGGACATAATGAAGATGATAATGGTGATTATAAAAATTTATCTTTTACCAGAATAGCCATTGTTATTGTAAAGAATTAATCTTAGATGTATTTCTTTGCATCCAACAGCCATGCATATCTATCAAGGTTTTGGTATTAGTGGTAGGTTTTGATTCGATGATGATGGTATGGTGGTAGTGCTGATCATAGAACTGACTGCAAGAAATTTAAATTGCAGCCGAAAGAGTAGCCTTAAGACATTGATTATAATTAATTAATTTCCTTGTTTGGGCTTTCTGAGGACGCCAGACTAGTCAGCACATTCATCCCATTCTCGGAAAGGCCACACCAATCAAACGTCGGAATGGCCCAAAAGCCTCTCAGCAATGGCAGAAGATGAACAATGGAGATATGACAGACGTATTCCATGTGACCTTCGATTTGGATACAGACTCATTGAACACAAGCAAATGATACTTAATCATAGAATCATAGACAAACGAACTTGGAAATTAAGAGAGATAATTTATAAGCAGCTCTTAGTAATGCTATGCCTCATTTCGTTTCCTTGAAAATATCTGCGTCAATAGAGCCAAATCTCACAACCACGGCCAAATTTTCACAAATTCCATCTCTCTCCTCTTTTTATTAAATAATGAGCGCCCGATGTTCTATTTATGATGAAAAGAAAGCGTTTCAATTAGCTTCCCGCGCCCTGCTACTAAGGCAAAGCTAGAGAGTGAAAGCGTAACACTTCAAATTCATCTGCTGATTCAATTAATTCAAAATTACGTGATACAAAAACTCAATTAAAAATAGATAGCAAGTGGATTTAAATTATAAGTACATAATCTTTTTTTTTTTCATTCAATATGAAACTAAATTTGAGATATCACAATCTCTCATTTTATAATACGATAATATTACACGTCATAAGCTAAACAAAATCTATCCCTGAGCCAAATCATTGGCATTGCAATGATGGTTTATAATGCAATAAGGTCGTATGCTACAAGTTAGCCAGAATCTATCATCGAATCGGATCATTGGTACTCTAATCATCGTTCCATGAATAATTCTTTCCTCATATTCATCAATTTTTGTACACTCAGAACGGTTCTAATACCATTTGTTATGCCGGAGTGGTTTTGATACTATTTGTAACGTTCGAAGCTCATCTGCTAATCCAATTAATTCATTAGTAGATCGAAATTATGCGGTTCAAAAATTTAAATAAAAATTAATAAACAGTAAGTAAACTTGAGTTATAAATATATTATATATATTTTTATTTTAATATAAAACTAAATTTAGGGTCTCATGTAAAGTGTCACAAGAATTTCTTAGTAATTATTCTTTACGGTCTTATCATTCATCTGCAAGCTTCTTAGGTAATATGTTCACAGGAAGAAAAAAAAATTTCTCTGTGCTATTTTAATAGCGAAAAGAACAAAAAGGCCTGGCATTCCGAGGTCTGATTTCCACCGTACAAACCAACGACATCATAGCAAGTTGACGTGGGACCGATGGTGAGTTCCTCGGCCACGTTGCCTTATAATGGGATGGAATTCGGAATTGTGGTTCTTTTACCACGATCAATTTTGTTACAGACTACACTGGCCCCATCTTGTTCTCCTCTGCTTAATTTGTTTCCTTGGAGTGGCTGCAAGCATTGCCATGACTAAAGCTTGGATATTCATAGCCAATCTTTCTGGCTAGAATGGAAAACAGAGAAGGATGCATGCCTGCACTGGTGACATGCCATAGCTTGGCCTGTTGGCTTTTAGATGTCGCCGGTGACATGTTATCTTTGACATCCTTTTAGGTCCAGTGGTACGATTTCATTCTTAACACTCTACATTTATTTTTTTGATCCTAACGCTGAACGCCAAAGTACTCCTCGCATTCTAAACTGGTGCTAATTTATCAAAGTCATAATTTCGGTCAATGGAGTTCATTAATCAGGACTCTAGATGGCTAAAGGTTTTAAAGGCGTCCATTGTTTGAAAAGTAGTAATTAAATCTTATACAATCAAAACAACCGAACTATTTCTCTGTTTGATTTAGTTATAGGGCTTAAAAGACTGCAGCACATCATTCATTAAGTTCCCTTAGTACTCATTTGATATTTTTTTTTAAGCAATATTTTTTCAGAAAAACAAATAGTAATCCTTTCTAATATTTATTTTCTAATGAAAAATGAAAAAAATGCATGGAGGCTTTAAGTAATTTTTTTTTTTTTTTTTCTACTCTGACCAAATTTGAAGAAAGAAGAATAAAAAACTACCCCGATTCCTCCACCTCAAAAATAAATAAAATAAAATAAAATAAAAATACAAACGACTTCTTAGGCACCCACTGTGAAAACCTGTTTTTATTTGGCAATATTAAGAAACCTTTGGACCTGATGTTTTGAGAGGAAAAAAAATAAATAATGTTATTTTTTTTTAGCATGACACACTAGGGGTCAGTCTCTACATTTAACTTTTTTTTTTTTTTTTTTAAACATATATGTGCATCTACTATAGTTATTTGTAAGCATGCTCTTTAAAATAGAAAATGTAAAAATGAGGGGAGAGAAAAAAGAGAGAGAGAGAATGTATAAAGATATAAAAAAAAGAAAAAAAAAAAAAAAAGAGAATAAGGTCTAACTTGATAAGTTAGAATTAGATTTAGATTTGCTTAAACTTAAAATAGACATGATTTCTGTTTTAAAGAGTATAAGGATGAATTTAGGCTCCAATTTTATTGATGTCTTTCTAGATCAAACCAAACGTTCATCCAAGGATAAACATTGGCTCATGTGCTTGTTTCATCTCAAGCCAACCAAAATAAAGGCACTTAATAACCATGTTGCATGATAGCTACATTCTTGCCCTTGTCATAAATGGTTGGACACTTGCTTTTGTTCAATTTGAGAGTAACTTATGGTGACAATGGTCATGCGGGAATGAGTGCATCTCTGAACATTGTCTTGCATGCATAGTCAACACATGGTATTCTAATGTTTTAAAAATTAATCTTTAATACTTATAGTCCAAAAAAAAAAAAAAATTTCAAAATTCAATTCTACCTTCATAAAGGTTTTTTAAAATCCAACAAAATTTTTATTAGCCACAACAAAATTTCATTTTGAACCTCAAAGCACTTTTTTTTTTAAGAAAAAGATTGGATAAAACCTTGTAACATGCTTGTTGAATTTTCTATATATTTAAAAAAATATTGATATTATCTAAGATTTTATAGAAGATGATAAATCAAGAACAACAAGCAGCACATTCTTTAAAGGAAATATAAATCACTTTTTTATCCCTATAATGAGCCATATATTTTTAGTTAAATGCATGATTGGTGCATCTTCAGCTTTATTATTTACATTTATAAAATCATTTAAAACTCAAAAAAATTTCTTTTCAACTATTAATATTAAAAAATATTTGGGTGTCATGCCTCATTAGAAAAGTTTCTTGCATGCTTTATATATTTGTTTCCTTTTTTTTTTAATTCTTACTTAGAGAATAAATTTATGACATGATAAGATGTTTTTAAATGAACACATTTGGAGTTCAAATTTTAGGAAATTTCGTAGAGGCCTTAAACTTCTTATAGAAAATAAATTTTAAAAAATTATAAAGTAATTGCCTTTGCTAAATAAAATATGTAGGAAATAATTATAAAATTAAATAGTTGTTCCTTCTCACCAGCTCTGCCACTGGTATTGCACCATGTTTCTTTTGAATATTATCCAAGTCACTGGTTATAGATCAAACAAATTGTAATGAAAACTTTTGGTCAAAAGAAAACTCGTGCTTTTATAAGAGCTTACACATCGATTGTTTAAAAGAAGAAGTCCTACCTAATAACTTGAGATTTTGTATTAGAAAGCCAAGGCTAACAAGGTCTTAATCAAGTGTAGTGCATCTAACAAATCTTGAATACCAAATGCCAAAGTACACATCAAAATGCAAATCAAATCTAATTTGATATATAGTATATAAATACAAGATTTATTTTCAATAGTCTCAAATATTACTTGAATAGTGAGTGCTTTCCTTTAATGAAAGTTATAACATGATGTGCCCATCAATGTCACATAAAGCATCATCTTATTATACGAGGTCTTAAATGAACCACAACTTTGGCACACCAACGCTATTCATCAAAATGCAAATCAAATCTAATCCAATATATGGTGTATATAAATACAAGATTTATTTTCAATAGTCTCAAATGTTACTTGAATTATGAGTGCTTCCATGTAATGGAAGTTTTACCATGATGTGCCCATCAATGTCACATAAAGCATCATTCTAATATACGAGGTCCTAAATGAATCACACAACTTTGGCACACCAATGCTATTCATCAAAATGCAAATCAAATCAAATCTAATATATAGTATATATAAATACAAGACTTATAATTTTCAATGGTCTCAAATATTACTTGAATGGTGAGTGCTTCCCTCTAGTGGAAGTTATACCATGATGTGCCCATCAATGTCACATAAAGCATTATACTAGCATACGATATATCCTAAATGAATCATAACTTTGGCATACCAATGCCATTGCGTGGGCCCGGGAACTTTCCATTAGAATTAAAAGGGTGCCCCTTTTGTTCTAAGAAACATCGGCGCGCATAAGAGCAAAATTGTCATTTTGCATTTAGACCACCAATTTTACGCCACATGTGCCCACCCCTTGCACGTGTGATCCATGTGGGCACCTTTCCAACCCCTTGCCTGCAAGCTTCGCGCCGGTCTGCCCCCAAACACAATCCCACGCCATCCCACCCTCACCAACTCAAATACACACCTGGACCCACAAACAATTCCCCCGGTCCGGTTATTACGTCCCGAAACGTCGCCAAACAGCATTCTTTTCTCCTGGAAGCCAAACAGCCGATCCGCTCGATTGGAATTACGTAGCGGAGCTGCCGACCCGCCGGTGGTAGCGCCTGCGAAGCGACGCAAAGAACACCCCAAGAAGCGTCAAGGCAAGACGCGAGGGACACCTCTCCGGATCCCCTCCCTCCGCATCCGATGGCACAGGATCCTCCCTGTCCACCTCCTCTCCATTTCAGCCGTCCATCAGCTTAGCCCCGCTCGCTTTTTTTAATTCGCCAATCAATAATTAATTTAGCGTTATTATGTCGGTTCCCCCCTGGCCGAGGCGTGCTTGTGTTGTTAGAGTTCTAATAGTTCGCAGCTCCCCCACGCCTACCCATCTTCTTCTATTCTCTCTCTCTCTCTCTCTCTCTCTCTCTATCTATCTCTCTCGTCGCATTGCCGTCATTGCAATCGCCAGCCGGCCGACGGCGGCGATGATGATGAGGAGGGTGGCGGCGTCGCTGGTGCCGCCGTGGCTGGAGTCGCTCCTCACCACACCCTTCTTCGCGGCCTGCCCTTCCCATTCCGACGCCGCCCGCAGCGAATGCAACATGTACTGCCTCGACTGCTCCTCCTCCTCCTCCTCCTCCTCCTCCGGTGGTGGGGCCGCCTTCTGCTTCTACTGCCGCTCCAACCACCACTCCGGCCACCGGGTCATCCAGGTCCGCCGCATTCCCCGATCTATTTGAGGTTTTTAGGGCGTCCTTTCTTTTTCCTGTCGAGATTTAATAAATGGGATGGTGGGCGGTGACCGGAATGCAGATAAGGCGGTCATCGTACCATGATGTGGTGCGGGTGGCGGAGATCCAGAAGGTTTTGGACATCGCCGGGGTGCAGACGTACGTGATCAACAGCGCGCGCGTGCTCTTCCTCAACGAGCGGCCCCAGCCGCGTGGCAGCGCCAAGGCCGCCGCCTCCCCCCACACGTGCGAGATCTGCGCCCGCTCCCTCCTCGACCCCTTCCGCTTCTGCTCCCTCGGCTGCAAGGTAAGAAGGCCTATTCCATTCCACTCCTCGTCAAGATTCGTGCGTGTAGCTCCTCGTTTTTTATTCTCGCTCTATTCTATCTTTATTCTATGCAGTTGGAGGGGATAAAGCGGAACGGGGACGCGAGCTTCGTGCTGAAGGGGGGCGGGCCGAACGATGAGGAGGCGAGCGAGAGCGGGAGGGCGGAGGAGGATAGCAAGCGGTTGCGTGACCGCGGTGGGGGATCGCGTGAGGGTGCGAGGCACGACATCGAACACCTCGGGCCTTCTTCGTCTTCGTCTTCGTCATTTTCTTTTCCAGGCTCGAGGAGGCGAAAAGGAATTCCCCACCGCGCCCCTTTTGGTTCCTGACAGCGAAAAAGGTCACAAGATTTCTCCCCCCGTCTCTCTCTCTCTCTCTCTCTCTTTCCGTCTATGCAACCAAAAAAAGAGAAAGAAAAAAAAAAGAATAAGATTAATTATATTTGATTAATCATGTAAGTTGAGTAAGAGAATGGGATGGATGATTTGATTCCATTTTTATACTATTCTCTCTTGTGGTTCCTTGAGAAGGAACTCTGGTGAATGAATGAATGAATGAATGAATGCATGAAGGAATGAATGAATATTGGGGGAGATGGTGGGGTTCGTGAGCTGTGTGGTGCGGTGTCAAATTGGAATAAACAGGGGTGGGGTCTAGGGTAGGCCAAACCCACCACATGGATGACGATTGGGTCACGGCTGTGGGCTCCCTAATTTCTCATTTCAATACGCTAGCTCTTTGCCAACCTTATAGGATGTTGATTGGGTGTGGAGAAACCAAAGCTTCTTTTGGGCCCTTTCCCGGCCGATGGTAAAGACCAAGCCGCATGGCCACATTACCCAAAAAGTTTCCATCCAGCGTGGCAGGAGGGGATTCGGTCATAGAGTGGCACCTTACCATGACATTGGACGGGTGACTCGGCGGGTAACGTCGTGGTGCTGCTTGCCGATGTGTGTTTTATGGACCGGCTTGTGGAAGGTTGATATCCCTTTCAAGGACCACCGTGGGGCCTTGGAAATGGGAGGACCACGATGGAGAGGGAAATGGAGATGGGTGTTAAACAAAGGGCGATGGTCGCTTTTGGTCTTTCTTACGCGGTATTGCTGTTGATTTTTTCTTTTCTTTTTATTTTTTGTCCTTTAAATGCGTCCTTTTGCGCCCTAGGTAGGATAATAAGTCTCGTAAGATTCTTCTTCTTCTTCTTCTTCTTCTAGAGAATTTACTCTGTTGACTTTGTGGCTTGCAAACAATTTTAAGTCTTGATTCGCGATTATTTCGGATCAAATTTATTGAAAATAGCCCCCATCAACATCTAACCGACGCGTTGCTTTATTGAGTTTTTATTGTATGGGAGGACACGTCATGTGATGATAGAAATGAATGTTTTTGGTTGCAAATTGAGTCTGTTTTTTTTTTAGTATGGTGATGAATACTCTTTACGTTTGCCTGTTGATCTTGGATGATTCTTAGAATGAGGACAAATGAACCATCATATAGTCAAAAAGAAATCATGGAGCGTCCACCAATTCTCTATCTGGCACGGCACTTGATTGGTGCCGGTAAATAAGGAATTCATGCCTGAAAAGGCGAACTAAATTCTCTTGGATTGCACCACCCCCCCTTGAACCCAATTGATCTAGGGGAACCAAGCTTGGTGGAGTATGGTTCTTGTCAAGCTTGATTTGAAATTTGGTTTCAAACACGAATTTTGTGGTCGAGCTTGATTTATTTATCCTATCAAACTTAATCAAGTCAAAGATGGGCAATTCAAGTTAGGGAAACTGTTTTGGGGTTTAAGTTGTTTCCTTCAATTCACTCTTATTGTTCTTTTGAACAAATCGATTAAGAATGTAAACTTTTATGGTCTTCCTTCTCTCTCTCTCCACTCAATTAATAGCAATACACCAATCCCCTTGCCATGTTAGATGGGAACTAGGCTTAAAAAAAAAGTCTCCACATTATTATTTTCTAATAGGGATATCTTTCAAGTAGTTTCCTTTATTAATCAATTATTGATTGTTCAATGACAAATTAGATTAGATTCACCAACCAACCATTTAAACATGTTTCTTTGTGTTTTCAAGGAATAATGGGATACATTGCCTATGATTGTTGTGGTGGTTTCAAGAAAAATAATTAGAAAATGAGTGCTTATAAGCCTTCAAATGCAATGACTCCTAGGCCTAAGCTCTTTTCTACTTGGAAGAAGGGAGCATCATGCTAGGTAATTTCAGAAGACTAATGAAACTTACTCATCATACCTCAAGTTTCACAATGAAATTATGATTATACAGCAAGGAAAAAATATTTTTACGTATGATATCTTGCCTTAATGATAGTATGGTAAGAAAAATCTGTTTTTATATATAGTATTTTGCCTTGTCTATTAGGCATAAATAACATAGATAAGCGTAGCTCTTATCCTTTTTCCCTTTTCTACATGTGATAAGCTATGTAAACGAGCGGCGTCATTTTATTGAATTGGACACCTTGGCTAGATGCCGACATGCTCTACGATGCCCCATTTATATATTTGTTCATTGTAAACATAACATCCTAGGATACCAAAAGATTGGTGGTTATAAAATTTCTTTGAGTTGGTGCATTGCTGTCTTATAAGATATGTTGACCCATCCCATAACATTTGGGGTTCAATCATTTAATTACATGCTTGCTTCATTTCATTTATTTAATATTTTTATTATAAATAGAAAATATAGAACCATTTCTTTCTATTTATAATGATATTATAAATTTTATCCACAGCCAATTATCACAAATTTTTTTTTTTTTTTCTAAAGTATTCTGCCTGGCCAATATGTCTTCCTAAAGAAGATATGAGTGAGAAAAACAATTATAATGTCCTAACTCTAAGCAGCAGCTTTCCTTGTAAACCTTAGCCAGGCACTCCTTAACAAACTTCAAAATCATCAAGTAGAGCCAATACTGTATTTATATTTCAGAAATGAGTGCAACTTATAATAAATTTTGATATATTCTGAGTTTAAATGTGCTTGCACATGACTATATCACATTGATGCCAACATAATTCACATCCAATTCACATGGCAATCAGGCTTTTTATTTTTTTCATTTTTTACTGGTAAGCTGGAAAAAAGAAAAAAGAAAAGGGAAAATCTAATAGGCAGATGTACCAGAATTCAATTGAAATTATGATGCTAATCTGACGCTGAAATGACCCCCCATCCGTTCCAGCCCAACTCTCAAAATTAATTCAGACCCATCACCCCACTTGTACCTTGTCCTACCTGAATCCCATCCTGACGCAAGCTCGGGACCTCCAGCAGGTTGTTAGCCGCCGGGCAAAACGTCACCACAAATCCTTTTCTCCCGTTGGCGACCGCACATGCGTTGGTCCTGCAAAGTTCTTTCGGTCCAAAGTGACACCCAACCGTCGGATTTAACCCCCATTGCCTCCAACTCTGAGACACCTGAGACCCGAGTGTCAGACTGCCGATTACTCCGGACTCCAAGCTTCTTGGGCTGTGATTTGCCGCCGCGGCCACCACCGACACATACAAATACCTCTTACTCCGTTCCCATTGCTACAGTTCTTTCCCTGCTGAGAAAAAAGAGAGAAATAGCTCCAAAAGCACCCGACAAGGGTGGTGGTGGGAACCCTCGCCGAGACTATAAAGAAGAAGGTGGTAGCTAAAGGATACCACCCTCCAGGTCCTAGTCGAGGATGGGAAAGGGAACAGGGAACAACCATCTTCCAAGGAATCCAAAGTGGTTGAGGCGGTGGTAGAGGAGGGAACAAGCACGAGTCCCAAATTTCAGTTCGCTCCTTAAAAGATATAGCCAATAAGAGAAAGGAAGAGAACAAAAGAAGCTCAGGAACCTCTTAGGCATGAGAAAGAGAAGCAACATGAGAGGGAGAAGAGGAGGGGAGAGAAGAAGAGAAACCAAAGGAAGGAAGGAGTAGTAGAAGGAAGAGAGCAAGAGGAGGAGGAGGAGGAAGAGGTAGGGCGGAGGTGGTGGTGGTGGTGGGCTTGGACGGGTTTGTCGGTAGCTGCAAGAGCTGATATGTGCTGAAGCAGGTGGACCCGGGGATGAGGGCGCCGTCGAGTGCGATGGCGGTGCTCGACAGCATGATGACGGGACATGCTCGAGAGGCCGCACAAGCTAACGAAGTAGACGGGGATGATGGTGACCCTGTCGTTGAGGGAGATCCAGGATGCGGTGCTTCTAGTTCCACCCGGAGAGCGAGCTTGGCAAGCATGCCATAGCGCTTAAGGGGGCGAAAGCCGTAACTAACTACCTACCTGTCAGCCAACTGTGGCACCTGGTCTCTAGTGGTTAGGTGGGATAAGAATTGCTTGGGTCCTACTTTTTCCTCCGTTAACCCCGCCTTTTTTTTTTTTTTTTACAAGGATCTTGCGAGGGTTTGGGTAGATTGTTTCAAGGATCTTAGGACTTTTTCAACTGATATATGTTATCTATGTTTTTTATTTTTAATGTTATTGATGTTTTGAGGGGCATTAAAGAAACTTAACCTTACTGTGGTCGGCTAATGCCATGTGATGAATGAGTATTACATGAATACGTTGCGTCTCCTACTAGAATGATAGGAATATCAGCCTTCTTCTTTTTTCTTTTTTTTTATTAAGAATAAAAACCCCGCATAAGGCTAAAGTGTTTGCGGTTCAGTTCGAGTGAGCGATCTTCTAATAAAAGTGAACGTTCCAGTGCACCTGGTTACCTTGGAGTTCAGCTCCTTGGTCCAGTCTGAACTCCATTAGCTTCAGACCATACAGCAGATGCTGACACCATCGGTAACTAGCCAAAACCTTGAAAGACAAAACAAAGAAAATTGAGTTCCATGATGGTCAGGTCAGGTTTATTCATTCCTCAAATGCAGCCCACACCCAACCCCCGCCCAAAAAAAAAAAAAAAACCAAACTCCGTTTATCCTCAGCATTTGTATGCTCAAACATGATATCGAATAAAATAGCAATCTATATTATCAAATGCATAAAAAGTGTCATAAAACTAAAGATAATCACTATCCTCAATAGCATGGATAAAATCAATATGAAATCAGACTAACTGCATTGTGCCTCTCTTGACTAATCCAAACCTGATTTAGCGTCGCAATCTTCAAGCTTCGTAAAAGATATGATAAGATATTATGAACTAACAGCTCATTAAAAATCTCATTAAGAATTCTTACACATATAGATATGGATATACAATGAAAAATAAAATATCTATATAATATAAAGATAATATATATATCTGACAACAAAATCATGCTGTGAATACCATGCCATTAAACCATGTATCAAATATCAAAGAAATCTTTTATTAGCTTTTATTATTTTCAGTATTAGACAACATAATTTCAATAATCAACCAATCTATATTAAGTGTTATGAGCCAAGTTTGATCCCATCTAGTCTCTTGCTGAACTAGTTCCATACTAAAGACCTTTAGCCATCACTTTAGACAGACCCTATTGCTAGTATTCTTTTGCCATCTCAGTAGACTTTGACACTAATGACCTTTAGTCATCATTATAAACCCTATCACTAGTAATACTCTAGCCATTCTAGTAGATTCTGATACTAATAAGCTTTGATCTTTAATTAGGATCTTATCACTAATGCCACATCACCATATCTATGTGAATAGTCTACAAGCCCTTTCATCGCCCCTTCGCATCTTTAATATTTTAATATATAAATCACATTTCAAATTATATTATCAACATCATCAAAACTATGCTATTATAATATAAGATATGTTGTGATTATACATAACCCAAAATCATACTATCATATCTAAAACATAAATCATATCTGTGTATAGTCAAAATATGTTGATAAAATAATGTGTACAAATTTATAATTTATGCTATAAAATGTATGCAATAAAATTAAATATATTTATGAGTAAGTGTAAAACTCTTACCTCACCGTTAGTCCACAAATCTAATCCTTAATCCAAATCAATCCACAATATAATCACCTATAATCATTATTATAACTAAATTAATCTCTAATTTCATTAATCATATTGCTACAATTACATTTATGCCCTTCCAAGCATAATTAACCAAATTTAAGAGTGTATCAAGACTTAGAGTCTAATTAGAGGTTAATTAGGTCACTAATCCTCTTACTTAGGGTCTAATTTGACTAATTAAAGTTAAAGTAAACCAAATTCAGTGTAAATTGGCTTGAACCCACATTAATTAAACCTAATTAGCATTTTGGTTCAATAATTTATGTCTAATTTAAATTCTAATTCACTAATTTGACTTGAATTGGGTTCTGGTTCAGTAATCTCAACCACTATCAGGTTCTGATTCAGACTAATTGGATCCAGATCAATTGAATTCAAGTTAATTGGGTTCAAAATCGAATTAGGGTCTTCTTGGTTTGCTCTGGCCGAACATGATGACTTATTAAAAACTTGAATAAAATTTAATAAGTAGTAAGTAGGTTTGAATTATAAATACGGGATATATTTCTTTTTGTATCGAACAAAATTTGAGATATCACACGGCGAAGAACCGAACTTAGTCGATCCACGTTTCCCGTGAAGCTTGCCGTCGGTGAGTTACCGCAGGCCACGGAGATATGCTCCGATAAAGAACGATCTTCGGCGACTCCATCTCGCCGTTGATCAGTCTTGATTAAGGATCATAGCATTCTAATTAACTGATTTCAACCCCGAACAGAGGAGTCTACAACCGAACAGAGTGTTTAAGCGTGATCTAACCTGGCGGCCGTCCGGGAGCTGACGGTGCCGGAGAAGATGCAGGCACCAGAACTCGGTCAGCAGCAACCCAGGTAACCGTGTTTCACCGGCGATCAAGACCTATTTCAAGAAATTAAGACCGATAAAAAAAAACAGAACAGGGTATCTAATTATTAAAGATCCAACGATTTCGACCATCACCGGTGCCGGGGAAGATAAGATAACGATCGGTGATCTCTCTCCGGGCGAGGTTCGTAGTTGCGACGGAGATCGCCGACTCAGAGAGCTCCACAGTGGCCGAGATGGCAGCGGCAGGGCTTCGCCGGATTCAAGCAGAGCTCCGCCCTCCACGATTGTGCTCCAAAGCTAAAAGAAGAGGAAGAAAAATAAGGAAGAGAGGGAAGAGAGAGACGGGACTCGGAGAGGGATTTGATCGTCTATTTATAGACAAGATCGAAGCTCTCTTGGGTTCGTTACATCTGCACACGGCCGTTCGTCGAATTTCGTCGAAGTCCACGTGGACGACGCGAGGCGGTGCGGCCATTGAGGCCGGTAGCGCCATCACGTGGGGTGGTGGCCGATGGCTCAGTTTCTTGGGGAGTTCATGGCTGGTTTGAGAGATGGACACCAGCGACGTAGATGATGCTCTGTTCCTGATGATGCTCTGTCTCAGGAACAGAGCATCACGTCGCAGAAGTTCTTAGAAGAAAGTAATATTTGTTCAATAATGGTGTGAGAGTAGCTTCTAGCTTCTAACCTTTGCCATAACATTTTAACTAGATTAAAGGCCGTGGGGGCGACGACGGTGCCGGCGGTCAATGGCCGTCCCAAGAGCCGCTCCCAACGGCGGTGAAATGTTTTTCTCGGGCCGGGCTGGACGTAGACTGGTCCTTGTTTATAGAATGGGCCTGGGCTGATGACAATACCCAGACTGGGGTGGTGGGCAAGCCATGGGTTGGGCTTACTTTATCCGCCTCATTTAGTAGGCCGATACCAAGAAGTAATGTTTCTACCGCTTAGAATAATACTTACAACAGTTGATGAATTGGTCAGTGTGTTTTTACGTAAAGCTGTGGATTCCAACAATAAAAATCCAATGAGAATAAAATGAAGGCTCGAGTCTAATTTGGTCACTCAATTACACTAAGGAAGACCCTTGATGAAATGGGTAGCAAAACCTGTCTCCAACCTTTTTCTAGGTGCCTGTTAGTTGGATAGGATACAAGAAATACAAATCGTTGGTAGTGTTACATTTGATATAACTGATTTTATTAATAGAGTAAGTTTCACTTCCAACTAATCTGTACGTAAAAAGTGTAAAACTAATAAGAATGAAAGTTGTCTTTTAAAATGGATTAGTTTGTTTCGCCGTAGGAGTGGTGTGCCTCCTTCCTTATCTTTGTTAATCTACAGCTTCCTCCGGCATCAATTGCTGCAAGTTGATTGCCTTGATCTCTCAGGTAAATTAGGTATATAATTGATTGTAGGTTGCAAATTTGCCTATCATAATAGCTATGGTCTTTATATCAGTGGTCTTTACACTAGCAAGTTAATGGCATATAAGATAGTGTTCTTTACACTAGCAAGTTCATGGCTTATAAGATAATTCATCTCACAAACAAATAAACACACTTGTCGAACAAATGACACATTTTATTTAAACTATGTATTTGGATGAGATTTACATGCTCGATTGACCTTTAAATTAAGTATAAAGGAGAAAGAAATGCTTGAGTGGTTATCGCATAATATAAAGTTTATAGGCGAAAATATGCTTTTGGCCCTTAAACTTTCATTCACAGTTCATTTTGATTCTTAAACTTTTATTTATTATAGCTTAGTCCTCTATGTTCTAAGGATGTTATATTTCTGGCTTGTCATATAAAATTAATTAAAATTGATAGAATAATTGACGTGTCAATTAGTCCATATATTCGTATTAGAATATGCAATAGTAATTTAGTCAATTTTAATTAATCTCGTATAGTGAACGTCAGGAATGCAG
Organism: Metroxylon sagu; assembly: GCA_017589505.3. Lineage (NCBI taxonomy): Eukaryota > Viridiplantae > Streptophyta > Magnoliopsida > Arecales > Arecaceae > Metroxylon > Metroxylon sagu. Next base: position 1,705,919 of record JACVBY030000615.1, read on the forward strand.
TATTCCTAAAATATAAGAAACTAGACTATGATAATTGAATGTTCGAAGACCAACGGATATAGGATGAAAATTTGAGGACCAAACGGTATATTTTTGGCCATACTTATATTTACTAATGTTTTCGGTGCCTTCTAGTGTTTTTCACCCAATTTCATATGATTGACGTCATATATTTTGCAATGCATTATGGTATGTAAAAAAATATAATTTTTTAATGCATCTTTGGACGAAACTAGTATCAATATCAATAGGCTTGCGCCATGATATTATTGTTTGGTTGTTCTTGGATTATGTAATTCGTATTTTCTCACGCGCAACGGCCTTAAAAATAAATAGAGAGAAATGGACATTCGTAAGTTGACGGACACTGGGATTATATTATAGAGAGATTGGAGGAGCAGATGAAGAACATCACAAAGCTACAAAACATCGGCCGCTCCGTATGAATGATTAAAGCAGTGCCTACAATGATCAACCAAATGATAATTTTAAATCCTAGCATTCATTAAGATACGTCCAAGGCCTGGAATAGTTCCTTCATTAACCTGCTTGAGGTGTTGGAGTCCTCTTGGAAGCTTAGAGCAAATGATTTCCAATGCATTATTGCCGAGAAGATAAAACACGCAAGGTGGGAGCAGTTAGCTGTTAAACGCATTTCACCTTCCATTCCTTTTTTTCTTTCTTTCTTGCTTGTTGGATCTTTCGGCAGCCTGCCGGTGACTAGTTTTGTCTTCTGGGAAACGTCCAAGCCCTATGCAACGTACGGCCTCACTCTCCGAGGGGGTAAAAGGCCCGCCTGCCCTGCCACTTTAAAGTCGTTTGTTTCAACTGTAGTCTGCTTTCCCTCTGAGTTCCCCTCTCTTTACAGGCTTTTCTTGTGGATTCGTTAATCGTTACCAAAGTTTGCCTAGCTTTATTCCCTTGTGAATAGATTTATCAAGAGCAGAAGCTTATGGTGTAAGATGCTTGGGGTTACAGATGCTAGCTTTAATACAATTTACAGCTGAGTATGCTTCACTATTCCTCAAAAAACTTTTTGTGAGCTCATCAGTAGTTTTACATGGGGATTGCCCAGCTACTGTACAATTCGTTGGATTCTTCTAAATAAAATTGCCAAGCTTGGCCATATACTTGGTATATTAATATATCTTGCTTGTGCCAGGTGATTCAGCTTCATAACCGAGCATTTCTACTGGAGCTAAGACCTTGAAACTATATTTACCCAGGATGAAAAGGATCTCCAAATGATCAGTTTTATGAGCATGCGTGGTCCCTCACCAGGTGTTGTTTTGATTGAATTGGAACATGTGTAATTCCACAGTTCCCTCGTCTCTTTTCCATGATGTAGATCCCACCGTATACAGGACTAGTGCCTCTGGTAAGATTGTAGTTCTAGCTAGTGCCAGGTTAACTAACCAGTTGGTCCTGCAAGTTTTAAGTTAGCAAAAAATTAATCAATAATATGCATCAGACTTAATATATCTTAAATAAAATAAATAAATTGAGATAGAAATATTGGATCCAGGTTCTGTCCATGTATGAAACCTTATTACTAAGTGCAGTTAACTTTTTTGACATTTGTGGGATTGGAAATTCTAGAAATGATGGAAGCAAAGCAAAGAAGTGATTTGGTATATATATTAAAGAAAATAAAATAAATATAGATTAAAATTTATAATATAAAAAAAAAAGAATAAAAAAAATTAAAAATTATTATATTTTATAAAAAGAATATAATTTAAAATCAAGTAGAAAGGATAAAAGAATTTGATCATAAGTAGTTTGAGATAGAAATATAAACAAAATAACTCAAAAGAATGGTCAAATGGGACAGAAAGTGCAACTGAATTGGATGGAGTTAAATGCTTGTATCATGGAATATGCATCGAGCAAACAGGTAGGCCGAATGAGATGGACATCTAGGCTGGAGCAAGCTCGAATCAACCAGAAGAGATTGCTGCCTTAATTTCCTTGTCAGTCCAAGCGCCTTGGAACGGTCCTATCTGCACTAGTGATCAAAATTCCCAAGAAGAAACGGTTCGGTTCGGGTGAACACGAAGGATCCTAGACCAAAGGTAACCTGACGCGTTCTACAGTACTGTTTCTCTCTCTCTTGTTTTTTTTTTTTTTTTTTCTTTTTTCACCCGTTCCTCGGATTCCATGAGACGGAGGCTGGTGGCGAGCTTTGGACTCGCACACGTGTCGCTGTCGAGTTCCAAGCGCAACAAGCACGGCGGCAGGCCCTGCCCCACGCCCGCTCTCGCAGCGTGGCTTGCGTCACCCACAGCCACCGTCTCGGATCCGGCCCGATCCGTGTTTCCGTGTCCGCATAGGCATGGCAAGGACTTGCAGCACCGCTGCTGGGTCCCGTGGTATTACCTCTGGACCAGCGAATCTTCCAAGGATGAGCGCCATTATTTCCAAGCTCGCCACTATCAAAGCACTCCTCCGAGTTCACAGGATGAGCCATGAATGAGCTCACAAGAGAAGGAGGGGGGGGGGGGGGGAAAGGCTGGTTGGCTAGAGAACAAATAATTTCCTCAGACAAGCTCTGCCAGCGCTGCAGGTCATGTAGATCATAGCTTGGTCTTTTGAGCTGCAGGTTGGAACGAGTAAAGGGAGTGGGGCACTCTTTGTTTTGTTTTGTTTTTTTTTTTATTTATTTCCCTTCACGTATCAAGAATAGCTGGTTAACCTGGCCTCTGCTAGGCTGATACTCCTGCACGGAATGCTGATTTCCGCTGGGTAAACTGAGCACAGTACCTATGCACCCATGTCGTACATTCCAAGGATAGGCTGTGCAGTGGACTTGATGTTGAGATGATGATCAAATAGTCCAACAACTGTCGGATTCTCTTACCCAATTGAGACTCATGCTAACATTAGCTGCAGTTTGTATCTTAGAAGGGAGAGCCTTTTGTCTCCAAGAATCAACAACCGTTAGCTTGCTGGAATTAAAATGTTTTGTTGTGTCATCAATCTGCAATATTATTTTAAATTTGTATAAAAGAGAGAGTCCAATGATCCAGTCCTACTAATGTTAGTCCGCTAATTAGAAGTTGAATTCTAGACCTCCTACGATGGCTAGCTGCAGGAGTAGAATAGGTGTCTGTCAATTGTGTTGGCCGAGAATAAGAAATGTCGACTTCCTTGGGAGGGATCTAATGTGTCTCTCTTTATTCTATTCTTTAAAGAAAAAATTCACGTCGAAGCATCATCAAAGAACTCCTTTCCATGCATGCCTAACTTCCTCTTGTTAAAGTCTCCAATCAAGAACCATATTGGAAATGGGTTCCATCCAATCTAGGTTAGGTCTTTTCTACGATCGGTTAAAGCTATCAGTTCCACACCATTTTTCATTCGTACACTTAACATTTATTTTAATATAGATATAATGGCCTACAAACACGTGAGAAAAAAAAAAAAAAAAATGCATGCTTTCTTTACTTAGATCTAGAAGGACAATTTCTTTAGCTTATTAAACAGATGAACTCCAATGGCTTACGATGGAGGAGCACATGCCAAACCCTATACATCTAGCTTACCATTCACTGTGTATTTATATATATATCGTTGGGGGGGTAAAATACCACCTACCGTTTAATTAAAGAAATGAAGTCATAAGGCGTTGCTGCAATTTTTATCGATTACTCGTATCATTATCTCACCTAATCTATAACTAACGTCACGGGCCGCCTGCCTATTAAACAACGTACATTTTTAAATTAAAAAAAATATATATATATATGTATGCGGTATGCACCGAGAGACTACCAGAACTTGGAATCGAGACTTTACCTTGTCAAGACCTGGATAGGCCGTGCTCTGAAAAATTCAAAGAGACGTGTCCCTCACTCCAACTCCACTGAGTTCTAAACAAACCCATAAAATGTCAAAACTGCATGCGACGCGACCAATGAGATAAAGCCAAAAGCACCCACCTTCCCATCACCTTCAACCAACAAGGATGATAGCTCCTCCTCCTCCTCCTCTCTCTCTCTCTCTCTCTCTCTCTCTCTCTCTCTCTATACTACAGTTAATTTCATAACAATTTTGACCATTGGAAAGAGAAGTAACTTATTTTTTGCACCTAATAAGAGATCACTTCAAATGCACGGAGCCGAGACATGGTTGTTATAGATTCGAGGTGGGTGCCCCGTTATTGTCACAATAAAATCTTATGAACCATATCATAAGGAAAAGGAACGACTGAAACACCACCTATTCCAACCACCAGGCAACCCTATCTACCGTCTTCGAAATAAATAAAATCTTGTACATATCTATAACCAAAGTGGAACAAAAGAAGAAGGAATTATAAAGGACAAATTAAAAAGGTCTATCTTACAACAAGTAAATCCTATAGATCTAACCATATTCGCTAAAAGAGAAAAATCTAATCCTTGATCGATCTAATTCAACGACATCTTCGCTTCTTCGCTTGACATGGCCCTGAAGCCGCGACATTTGGCTCGTCCCTCCTCCGGAACAACCGCTCGAGCTCCTCAGCTCCGACCACGATCACCTCCAACTCTTCTAGCAGTCTCCTCTTGCACGAGCGCACCCTCATCGGCTTCCTCGGCGCCGGAGGGCAGCTCTTGGGAATAGAAGGCAGCTTGCTCTCCTTGGAGGTCGGCGTGCGGCACTCCTCCTCATCTTCTTTCGAAGGCGACGGGTCTCCCTCACGGTCTTCTGCCGGCCGGTCCGTCGCGATCGGCCTCAGAGCAAACTCCGGCGTCACGCAGGTCAGCTCAGGGGAGGCCGACATGGTGTGGGGGAGATCGCCAAGATGGAACCGGGGGCTGAATATATAACTGTGTGAAAAGAGATGGGTAGGCTTGCGAGAGAAGGAAGGGATTGGAGAAAGTTGGTGGTTGGTATCCTACTCTTCCTATATGTTTATATATATCTAATTCTTCTCCTCCCAGTCTCTCTTCCAAATGCTTTCTTCCAAGATGATCTCCCCAACTTTTTTACTTTCCCGTATGGGCCCTTTGGAAGCCGTCTTATCTCGGCTTTCCTCAATCCCATGCTCTCTCTCTCTCTCTCTCTCTCTCTCTCTCTCTCTCTCTCGTCTCTTCGTTCTCATATAATTATAATGAGAATATATGCGATAACCTGCTTCTCAATCAAGTTTGGCCTGCCATGAACCCCCCCACCAGTGGTCACCCAAGTGGCAGCTCATCGCCCAAAATTGGACCACAAGGTGACAAGGAGGGTTGGGTGCAGGTTAGTTAAGTAGAGATCCAGTAGGTTCGTATATGTCCAAGGGGAGGGCCCTTTATTCTTTTTCCGACAGGCTTCATAGGATACCTTTGGAGGAGGGTCTAAGGGGGCATCCAGCCGTCGGATTGTAACGGGGGGGTGGGGCCCAGTGGTGAACGGAGTCGCATAGGATCCCGTTGTGGGGGCGTTGAAATGCCAACCCCGTAGACCAGTTTGTTTCTTTACGTTTCTTTTTTTTTTTGTTTTTTTGTTTTTTGTTTGTTTTTTCACCGTTCTAAATTTACGGGGCTACCAAGTTCGATGTGCCTTGGCACAAGTGGAATTTGAGAAGTCCTGCTTGAAATTTGATTGGTTACTTCTCAATCTCAGCTACAAGGTGGATCACGTTCGCCTGTTGGTAATGGTGACAAGGGAATGGACGTTTTCAGCAAATAAATGAAGCAAGAAAGAAACAGACAAATGAACAAATAAATAAACAAAACGAGCTAGAGTAATTGGACGCTAAGTTTGAAAAATTCTATGCATGCATTTTGATTAGGCATGACAAAATGAGTACCTCTGACTAGGCTCCAACTTTGCATGTGACTCAGTGACACCATATATTTGTTCATATTGGCTTGGCAATTACGACCCCATCAAAGCCTGGTTGGTCGGCAAGCACTACATTACATCACAGAATGGAGTGAACGGAAGTCTAACGAACATTTTAATATATGCGCAATCTATGGATCTTTAGAAAAAAAATTTGTAAACGTAAATGAAGGCTATTTTTTACTCTTCACGTACTAGAGACTAGAACACAGCATTCATGGCTAGTGTCAGCAAGATCTAGTGCCCAGAGGTGACTTAAGCGAGCCAAGCATAAGATAAACGTTTGTTTCATATTTATTTCCTTATTGTAGGAATTAGAATTTTCTATTGCACGTATTATTTGGTTTATGAGACAATACAATAAACAACCAAGTTTCAAATGAACATTGAATCTTAACCAGTTCCCCCTATGAGAGACAATGGCCCAAGGTTTTCTCAAACGACTTCTTTTCTTTTCTTTTTTTTTTTTTTTTTTTTTTTTTTTAATTTTTGGGTACCTATAACCAGTTCTCCTTGGTTTGTTGAGGAACAGGTTCTAGTTGGATTTTACCTATTGATCCATTCCAGTTTTTAGGCCAGTACCACTGGATTGTTCGTAGTTTCTCGATAAAACTCCCGTTTTACTAGGTTTGAAAATGATGAATGCTTTTTATCGAACTTTGGAGCGCTTCCAGTAGAAAATACGGCTCAGTGCCGTCTGTCAACGACGTTATTGCTCGAGTTGTCTGACGTGAAACCCCAAGCCGGTGTCCTGTAAATACGACATGAAGGCAGTCATAGTTTTACCAAATTTAATTTCCCTTATGGAAGGTAGTGATGAATATAAAAAGGTCGGTGTCACAGGAAAGGCCTGGCCATGGCCCAGCGTTGCGTCACGGGGGCAGCAACATTCTCACGCCATCTGGCATGCTTCTCTGTGAAGAAGAAGAAGAAGAAGAGTGGGTCATGGCTCGTTCGAGGTGAAATAAAAATAAATAAAAATAAAAATCTCTTCGGAGTTCTCCTCCTGGAAAGGAGGAGCACCCCACGGGCCTTTGTTCCCCTTTGGAAGCTGGAGAGGAGAAAAAGGTTATTCCACGGAAATGATTAGAGCCACAGGGCCTGCGCCTCGGGGCCAAGGCGCCGAAGCGATACGGCCAGGTTCAGAGCTCAGACTCGTACCACCTGCAAATGGTTCCGGCTCCTGGTGACAGTGGGGAGCGAGGTCCTTTTTGAAAGCAAGCATACTCTCCCAACAGAATGCATGGCAGCCTGGACTTTGGAGTTTGGACTCTTTAGCTGTCAGTGGGGAAACAGTGATGGCTAGCCCCAAGCGACTGTTAGTTAACCAACCTTCAGAGGCCTTCATCCATGGGGGGCTTTCGTGGCCAACAGAGATCAGAGTTCATTTTCCTTCTTCAGAGATTTGATAGGATCAAACACCCCAATCAACTTGCTAAGTTTATTAATAAAGTTGAGGCAAACCTTGAGATGTTAAATGCCCTCGATGATGATCGGTTGGCCAGCAGTGGGCCATGCACTCCTTGCATCTAATAGTATTTAGTGATGTCAATATTGGTTGTTCATGTCCCTGGGTGGGGATTATTTGCCATCTTGGACGTTAAAATGAAACATATACGATGACTTATCAATACCGGATTTCGGTGGGGTTTGGGCCGGCCACTTTCTTGAACAGCTCAAAAGTGGCCCAAGAGTCCAATCCCATTGGACCGCTCCTATGGAAATATGGGCATTTGGGCCAGGTGATTCGGAGGCTATGCTTGTTAATTGGGTGTGGCGGCAGCCTGTTACAGAGGTTGGGCCTCTCTCTCCCTCTCTGGTCCGAAACCAGGAGGGGTACCAACCCAAGGCCGAGATTGTTAGGACCTTAGTTGATCATTCGCAACCCTCTTTCCTCAAGAGTCATCCCAATAGCGCTAAAATCTTCCTCCTAAGAGCCAACATATTCGTAAAAGTTATGTCTTATGATTTCCATGCGTAGATAATTGCAATCTACATCACATTATCTAATTGGAGCTTTTGGCAGCACTGGCGTATAAAATAATGGGGGAAAAAGGCCTTGACCTTGGCGACATTGGAGGCAGCGTTGTTTTAAATCCACTTGATCTTTTGTTACCTTTTCGAGTGATTTCCAAATGCATCACGGGCTGTTATGTACTCTCAGTGGTTCTTCTTCGGCTTTTGTTTGGACAACTTTGAGACCGGCATCGCCTGGCGCGTCCCGCTAGAGGTCGTTTGCCGTACTCGCCTTCAGAAGCTCTGATTGAGTTCAGAGTGGTCTAAACAATATTATACTGCCTTTTCTAACTCCATTCGTAAACGATAAGAGGTCTAGTTCACATGTATTATCTCTTCCAATGCGAGAGATAAATCTTGGAGAATTAGGAGTGGAGCTGGGTATGGCGGCGCTTGCAAGAAAATTTTTAAAACAAAAAGGTTCAAACGAGGCAGAAAAAAATATTATTAAATATATATATATATATATATATAATATTTAAAATTTCAGTTTAGATGCTTATCAACTCTTTTAACCTACCTTCCTTAGGAAGAGATCTCTTGGGAAAATATGTTTTTGAAGTCTTTTCCTATAGAGTTGTGCCTATTCTTCATGGATAGAAGCCAAGGCATCCATAAATACAAGATCAGATCAACAGGATGGGTGAGAAAAATCGAAAGCTCAATCTAACTCAAAGTAACAATTTATTAGAACAAAATCTAATTAGCCTTCTTTTATTCTCTTTGATCAATTCTTCCCCCCCAACTCATTCCTTTTGATTAAATCCACATTAGATCGAATGTTGTATTATGTAGACATTGGTGGTTACTCAATGATCTGGCAGCATTCATGCAAAATGCTATCGATGTTAAGCTTTATTTAATCTTGACGACTTATCCGCATATTCTTCTTGCACATCTGAATGATGGGAGTGAAAAAAGTTTTAGAACAAGCAACACTGTTTTGCACCTTAAGGCCTCTTTTAAAAAAAATATTTCACTCTCTATCAATGGTACCAATGCATTGTTCATTAGTTTCAATATGCTATGCATAATTTTTGCAGTGATAGAATTTCTACAATTGTTTCGACCAAACCCTTGTAAAAGATTCACATATAGCTCAGTAAGCTACAAAATTTTATGAGTAGACCGGCAAACATGTTAGAAGAATTCTTAACATTTGCAGCAACGTCATAGCATATAAGAGCCCATCATCCTTCCTCTAAAATCCATCAAGTAAGAATATGCTTAGATAATCCACTTGGCACATCCTGGGGTAATAAACTTCATCAGCATTCTTGGTCTGCTCATCTTTCATCAAATGCTTCAGGACTATTTCAAAAGTTGGTTTTCATGTTTTCCTTATTGATTCTAAGTATTGGTGAATTTAAATAACCATTAAACAGGAAGAACCCACGCAAAGATGGCCTTAATTATCATGAACTTTACCAAAGAGCTTGATACCTGGTGTCAATGATGTTAACAACTGAAGCCTTAATTATCATTAACTTTACTAAAGAGCTTGGTGCATGATGTTAATGATGTTTATAGCTAGGAGTGTTGCAGCTTCTTTTTATGTATATACGTTCCACTTAGAACAATCATACATCAATGCAGAAACAAAGATTAACAAATAATAAGAAGACAAGTGATGATATTTTCAATTTATTCAAGTAGACAATATTGACATCTTTCTTTATTTGATCATTATTGGCCAAGATAGAACTCCAATGGACTCCTTGTTAGAGCCTTTTTCCAGGTAGCTCTAACCATGTTCTATGGAAGCGTCGTGATACAAAATATTAGTGAATTTACATAACTATCAGATAGGAAGAACCAATGAAAAGGCCACCTTACTTACCAAACACTTTACCTAGCAATTTGATGCATTGGCTTCACCTTTTAATTATTTCTCAAGTGCTTCCTAAAATAAAAATGTGTTCCAATTAGGATAATCCTACAATAAAAACTTTCAATCATTGCAAAAATAAAGATTAACATATAATAAGAAAACAAGTAACTATATTTCCAGTACATTCAAGGTAAATGTGGAAAACAATGTTCCTTTTTTTATTATTATTTTTTCATCATAACACTCATAAAAAACATCTTTATTTGATCATTATGGACAGCGCATCAATGGAAACACCATATCTCTACCAATAAAAAAATAAAATAAAAAGTAATAGATCCATTTTTCATTTTCTAGCAATACTTCTTGGCAACAACTTATCTTAGCAAAATATAGTGAAAATAAATATCTTATCAATATAATATCTTCTCAAAAGCAATATAATGCTTATCCACTTAAGAAATGTAATTACTCAAAATCAAGTTGAACAAAGAAAAAAATATTTATAAACCATCTAGTTTGCAATTAAGATTTATTGTTGATGTTGTTGGCGACGATAATATCAACTTAAGAAATCTAAATATGAACAAAATAAAAAAGACTTGCAACAAATCATATATTGCAAGTGGGCGACTAATAAAAAAATAAAATATTAAAAATAAGTTTACCAATCTAGGCGGCGTGCATCAATACAAGGAATGCATAATGTGAAATGGATTCATCATAAAATATGGCCACGGCAAACATATTAAATTTGGAGCAGTGCTAGCGGAAATGGAAAACAAAAGATAAACTAAATGTGGAGCATAAAGAGGAGTTCATTGATGTTCTCATCTTCTTACCAAAACTTTGTCGTTTGCATTCATCTTCACAGAAGACAAGAACATATCTCGAGATTTCTGGATAACCTTTGGGGCTACATAAAAACCATCTACGTGGAGTGAGCGTGAGGTTGGGGAAACGAGGGAAAGTGAAGAAAACGAAAATGATAAAAGAAAAGAAGGGCGAGGAGGTCAGGAGAGGATGTCGAGAGGATGTCGGATCCGTTATGGTAGCCGACGCTTGAGCGACGACCGTCCTTCGTCTTGGAAGGAATCCCAATACCCAAGGCTGAAGGGACCTCCTTCCAGGCTTTAATGGGGCAGGCTCTGTCTTCTTTCGTTCACCTCTTCTTATTTATTAAATAGAATGAGATCTGTCGACTTAAAATAAAAAAATAAAGATATAGTGTGAAAAAGGATGCCATATGATTATGTAGAGCTAATCCAGATGATTTCATCCCGCTTAGATACTTAAAAATAGGCATGTGAGATTGATCTTAAAAAAAAAATAAAAAAAAAGGTCTGATCTAAAAGTCAGATTAAGCTTGAAAAAAAATTAAAAAATAGTTTGTCTCAACCTGAGAATATTATATGCACACACATAATTATATGCTAACTACATATTATAGCTTAATTTAATGTTATAAATATAATTTGTTTAATATCAACTTAAATTAGAACCTAAATGAGGAGGGGAAAAAAAAAAAAAAAAAAGGGCATTGGGTTGGGCCTAGTTAAATATATAAGTCTGGATCAAGTTGGATCTGAACATAAGCATCGAGTCTAATTACTTGAATGTAGCCCTAAGGCTGCAAATGAGTCGAGTTAACCCATGACTCAACTTGATACCAATTTGATTTGTATTTAAAAATTTATGGATTGAGTCAGGTTTGAAAATTGGATCCGATTTAAATTCTTAATTAGATCTAAATTTTATATTTTTTGATCAAATTCAACCTAAATCTAATTCAGTTTGACCTATAAATTTTCATTATATAAATCTTATTTTCCTTTACTTTAATTATTTTTATTAATTTATTGAATGAACTCTAATTTAAACTAATTCTTCTTTTAATCTTAACAAATAGATTTCCTCCCATCTTTTCTCACTCAATGATATCTAAATATTTATATTTTATTATTTATTTTAATAAATTCTTTTTTATAATATCTTAATGTATATCAATAAATATTTTTAATATTATGATTTATATACTCAAGAATAATCATTTACTTGGATAGAATTAAATGATTTTGAATAAAAATTTAAATTTAAGTTGATTATTTTTAATCTCATTTAAATTTTTTAATGGATATATGTTAGATTATAATTATTAAATTTTAGCTATAAAATAATAGTTAGATGATTAACTCAAATGCAAGCACGACTTAATATAATTCTATCCCGAACTTTATTATTTGGTTTGAACTCGGATTATACTTGATATTCGAATGACTTATTGAGTCTCACATTCTTTTCATAGGCCTAACCTGACCTGATCAATAAATAGATTAGGTTTAAGTATAAAATCATGATCTAAACATAAAACAGGATTGGATTAGGATATGATCTAGTCCAACCTATTTATAGCCCTATGTAGCTGTAGCCATACTCGAGTTGAGTGTGGCCTAGCATTTGAATAGCTTTAGATTTTTTAAAGTATTTTAATGATCTAAAGGTTTTAGGGTGAGATTAAGGTAGTATGTTCTTTACATTAAGACATAAAAGATTAAGTTAGTAACTGGTTTCTAAAAAGGAGAAGAGAGTACCGAGTAAACGAAGAGAGGGAAGACAAACGATAAGGATTGCAATTCAAGAAATTAATGGTAGAATGGCTCAAGTCAATCATCCACGGAAAAACCTTCCAGAAAGGAACGCAAATCTACCTCTCAAAAGAATAAAAGACGCAACGACACCTTCCACCAACGAATGCAAAGACTTCCTCCTGATAGAAGGACAGATTCAACAAGAACACCGAAGCCTTATTTAATTACTAGAGAAATTTTCCAATCACCCCTTTTGAATTGCAAGAAGTTTAAGCCTTCGTTCCAGTCCATCCATTTACTTGGTCGCCACTCTTCAGGCTGAAAGACAAGCGTGACAATCTTACCCGCTACAATTACTCTCATGCCTAACCTAATCTGGTCATGGTCGCAATAAATTCGAGTTACATCGCCATGGCTGTTGGAGGCATTCATGGCAGTGGTCCTGGATCTGTTATTTTCGTCCTCTAATTTTCTTGGGAAGAAATTTGTTATGGATGTCTTCAGCGCATAGCTGCCGAATTCGGATCAAACATCGACCCACTGTTGAAGCTGAGTCAATAATTTAATAATTCAACCAGTGTACCAATCACCGGATAGCATAGACCATTAAAATGCAATTAAAAAAATGATTCATAATAATCAATAAAGATAATACTTTAATTTTTTTTAAATAAAATTTAATTAATTTAATAGCTTTAAAATCTAAATTTCTAAAACTAAGTTATCTAAACTATAATATCACATTAATAATTGAGATTAATCTTAAAACTTTTTTTTTAAAAAAATAATTTTTAAAATCTTTTTTTTTTTTTTTGAGAGAGAGAGAGTGCGCGCACGGGTGCAAGATTGGTTAAAGAAAAGAAAAAAAAAAGGAATTTATGTTAAAAAAATAAAAAATATAAAAAATAATGCTGATATTTAAATTATATTGATTAAAAAGGAATTTTAAAGTGTATGAAATATGAGAAAAACAATCTTGTTTTTACTGGTTTGCACCGGATCACTGGAACGATAAAAACATCATCTGATTCTTCTGATTTTTAATCAGATCAATTATATAAGTAGTTCAATTAAAAATTCGGGAACTGTTAGAAATCCGGTTCACACTGATCGGAAGGGCTAATTTGATCCAAGTCTGATAACTACTGGATTTGGGCATGAAATCTCTTCTGGATGAACCCATGATAATAAGGATACCGGCCAACAAAACCAGTTAAGTCCTGTCGGCTGGAAACCACAGCACTACGGTTCGCTGTAAGTCAAACAAATTTCAAAGATTAACAAACCTCGTCTACTTAATATCAATCTTCATCTTGATATCAGCACATGGACGCGTACAACAACCGTAGGTAAAAAACCAGGGATCTCTAGGACACCATATATTTTCTAGAATGAGAGGAAAAATTTTATGAGAGGATGAGGTGGTGGGGCTTTTTTCAATAGCTTTTCTGAATCGCCACCGGCCCATTTAATTCTTGTGGACTTTCTTCTAGCTTTTCAAAGTAGCACAAATCGCCATCTATCACTTGCCCGAAGTCAGCCGTCATTGACTTTTGGCTTGCTCCTTTGCCTGGGTCAACTTCCTGGACTCAAGAAAGTTCTTGTGCTTGGTGTCACAGGAGGACATGTAATCGAGGAAAGCAGCGAGGTTCGTGTCCTTGTACATCCTTGGGTTCCCCTCCTTGACAAGCTCAGGCGAAGGGCTTATCATTCTCTCCAGCGGGAGGCTGTGAAGGGACGCCACCGAGATCCGAGACTTCGAGGAGTTGACGAGCACCCGGTGCAGCACGCTCTTGTACCTCCCATTGCTAAATATCTGGGTCAGTAGATTTATATACAACCATGAGCTTAATTTGTCTTAAACTCTTAAAAACAAGCAAGAGAAAAGGAATGGAAACAAGCCGAGTTTTAGAACTAAAGAAAAAAAAAAAAAAAAAAAAGAGCCAGTTGAAGCGAAGTATTTCAATATAGTTATTTGGCTCAATGCCTCAAGCCCAGCAAACACTAATTTTTTTATTATTTTATTTTTTTTGGAGAATGACATCTCGGCCAACACCGCAGATAAGCGAAAACGAATGAATGGCTTCATGACCATCTGTTCCACGTATACCCCACCGAACGCTGCCATCACATGAAAAGGTTGCTGCAGTTCTTCAAAATTTTCTATGGTGTGTGTGTGAGAGAGAGATTATAAATATACAACCACCTCATTGCAGCCCTTGGACTTTAGGGTGATTGGTTATGAAATGAGTGGAGAGCATCTTCTGAATTCTTGTCAAACGTCTAGAGAATTGGAACTTAGACCACGGCAAAGGATCTGACACAGTATAAGTCCATGCTATCGAAATAACAGACCTATACCATGGAATAGATTTATTTCTATTTTCTTTATTTCCTGTTTTAACTTTATGTAATCTTTCTGATAAAATCTGAGCTATCGTGAAGGCCAATATTGATATTAAATATAGGTTATTTCCACCTATTCTCTGCATTTGTTCTCCAACCAAACATCTGAACAGTCTTCTAACCTCGCACGTGGAATAGACCTATTTCTTACAAGAGACACCCCCTCTCTTCTGCTTACTTTGCAACCAAATATCGTCAAAAGAAGTAGGTGGGACCATAATTATATATTATATCTAGTTGAATATCCAAAATCCTGATGGTGACCATATTATCTTTTTTTTATATAGGTTGTAATAACAAAATGATATAGATACGTTGTATTTTCTGCCCCAGAAGGCTCTTGCTCAGACCATCCATGTCATGAAAGAAACATAAAAATAAATAGTTTGTCACGCTTGCCTGGCTCTTGCATTTATTATTCACCTATTACACTACACCAATCATATATATATATATATAGACACTGAGACACCATTGCTTAGAAAGCGTAAGAGTTTTATTTAATTACCGACCTCAAGATGATCGCCAATGTTTACGACAAAGGAATTGGCGACGGGCTCCACGGTGACCCATTCTCCCCCACATTGGACTTGGAGGCCCTCTACGTCATCTTGGAGGAGGAGGGTGAGGAAGCCATAGTCGGAGTGAGGTGGCATTCCAAGCGTAAGATTGGGCTCAGGGCAGGCCGGATAGCAGTTTACCACCATTAGTTGCGATCCATTCTCAAATTCTCGAAGAATGCCAGTGTCCACACCCAAGGATTCAAGGACGGCCCCCATGAGGTCTAAGTACAGGGACTGGACTTGCATGGCATATGACGTGGCCTCCTCCCTGCAAGGTAAAAATGTTAGAAAGGACCATAAAAAAAAAAAATAAAATAAAAAAAATTAGCTATTAGAGCACAATTCGAGGTTAATTAATTTGTGGTCCTACGTTGTGTGTCATCGCAAGGGACACGGGAAGTGGGAATCTACAGGCCTAAACCTCACGTGGGTCAAAGTAGTCATCCTAGATTTAATCTATACGTTGATAAACGAAGTGTGGCGGAAGTGAAAAAAATACATTAATACGAAAATGTTCTCGAATCATTCTTATTAGCCACCCGTTTTTAGTCACCCCCCCGACTAAGAAAGTATGGTATAATACTTGATCGAAGTAAACCAAAGGAATAACAATATCTTGCAAGGAGGAGAGGCGGCAAGCCTTGATAGACTAAAGTGGTGAGGTCACGGTTCACTTTAAAATTACGTACGGAAAACGCCTTGGAGCCTCACAAAATTAAGAGACTCAGAATAGTCCCTCGACTGTCTGTTAGTCTGTTAGGTTCGATGATGCCATGGACAAAATGAACTTCCTATGTTTTAGGGGTGGAAGTGCCTTTTCGAGGCTCTTTTTGTTGGGTGTCCAAAGAACTGCCCTTGGTGACCATACCTATTAACGCTGGATGACGGCAACAAGCTTTTGCTGAAGATATATCCAATAAACATCTGCCACAAACGCGAACCGTAGCAACTTTCTAAGGCTGCAATTTTGTCAGCCATTATTGATTTATCAAATACGAGAACAATATGACAAGCGAAAGATTGAAAAGAAAAAAAAAAAAAAAAAAGTCATTTGATGAAGTAACTGGAATGTAATTTCTTTTTTTGTTTTTATCTTTTTCTATGGTGGTCATGAAATCATTCAATATCATTTGCCTTTTCATGTGCTCATCATGCTTATTTTCAATCTTATCCAAGTTAGTTTTGTAGCTCTCAATCTGTGACGTGTGGCCGGCTGTGCGCTCTCACTAGTAGATAAGGTTTGTTGGTCGCGGCTTTTGCGTATGGCCATGGAACGACTTGTGGCAACTTCTATAAGAAACATGAGAAGCAGGATGTCTTGTTGCTTGAGACCATTTGTGGTGATATGTTGGACAATAATTAAGATCTCTGACAGCTTCCAACTGAACCAGAACCAACGCTTCCATACCTTCACGTCGTCAATAATGAGCTCACCCAGGTCCCACTGTTTCAATTCGTCAACTCTTCTAGCCAAGCGTAGGGGGGGGGGGGTATCTTCGTATTTGCGTGTTACTGTGACAAGCTAGCAGATGTGGAGCCCATACAACAATATGTGGCGTATGCATTAGCTCTACTCTAATAATTTCCAATCTATAATTCGATTTTTTGAGATAGAACGCGACGTAAGGCAAACGAAAGGTGCTGGTTGGCATGTTTACAACATCACTAAGGTTCAAAGAACAAACACTTTGCACATCTAAGAATAAAAGCAGGAAGCCAGCAGAGAGAAGTCAAGGCCTCACCTCAAGTCGGCCGGAGAGGAGGGCCAGTATGGTAGAACGCTGTCCAGGGGTTGGCAGTTTAGCTTTAAAAAGTCCCTCCAGCAGAACACTCCATCCTTGGTCTGGTTGAAGCTGGTCCCATACCTCACTGGACTCCTGATGTCAAGCGACATATGCTTTGCTCTCTCCTCGAATGGCAGCTCGAAGAATCTCCTCCCCACATCGATCATTCTCCGCGTAGCATTGCAAGGAATGCTGTGGTTCACAATCTATACATAAAAAGAATCCAAACAAAATTACCAAGTACGAATCGTCCTCTCAAACGTTCTTAAAAGCCAGAAAAAGGACGCGTGACGACTACCTGAAAGAAGCCGAACTCCTCGCAAGCTTTCGCTAGGGACTGGAGAACTTGGGACCGGTCGGATGTATTCAAGCGAGCGAGATCGATGACGGGAAGCTTAAGGTTGAGATTGGTGGTCCTTCTTTCTTCTTCCATCATCACTCGGGGCCGTTCGGGCACCGGCAAGATGTACTTGCTTGGGACTTTTGTGATGCCGCTCTCACAAAGGTGCCTCACTCCCTTCATGTACTTGCTCTCTAGTGTCTCCTTTTCTTTCTTGCCTTCCATCGCTAGGTCCACCACCATTTTTTCCTTCGGAAGGCAAGAGAGAGAGAGACAGAGAGAGGAAACTAACGTGAGGGATATGGCAAAGAAACAGCTATGTGTCTATTAGAGAGAGAGAAGAAATGATGTGGGTGAGGAGATGGGGAGGGAGTGGCGAGGTATATATAGGTAGAGCGGAGGAGGAGGGAAGCCATTGGGAAACCGGCTTCGGGTTTTGGGAATCCAGCGAGGGGTGTCGTGAATCCGCTGACCCGGTATTTGGTCAGCCCACCAGCGCGACCACCGCGGGATGACTTCGTATCAACAGGCAGAAGATCTCCTGTGTGGTACCAAACAGCCTTCCTTTCCTTCATTCGATCATCTTGCGGCTGACACGTCACGTTTTTCTTTTTTCATGACAAAGCCTCCACCTCATAGATTCGCTGGTTTGGATCGAAATACCTCTGCAAGGAATGGACTCCGTTGGGAGACTTCCTTGAACTTATTTTTTAAGGGCAAGGTTGTTCTTAGATCTACGGTTCCTACGTATGTAGAAGAGGGTTGACTTCCTAATATTTAACAAAAGAACTGTGCACGTTGGTTACAGTTTATTCCTCTATCTGTTGAGTTCTTGAATTGGCTGGATGGTCTAATTATATTCACCCGCCACCGCCGCCGCCGCCGCCGTTGAATTGGGCAAAACCTATGACTAAGGAGGAGGAAATTATATGTTCCCTAACACTTGTTTTTGAGAAACTTTGTGGTAATGAAACTTTTAGTATGATAATGTAGCTCTCAATGTGATGAATGGTTGGACTTGGATCTATGGTTATTTCCCCCCAGGGCTTGTTGATGGACAAGGGATTCCATACACACACCGATCTGATTAGCTTTATTGCTGACTGAGGCACGAGATTTGAATTTGTAGGTTAGCCATGTCCTAAGCTTAGACTGTTTGTTGATTAATAGCTTTGACCTGATATTGTCTTATTGGGAAGTAAATTTAGTCTAGAAGTTCATTTCATATCTTTGAGAGACATTTTGTTGAATTAGTTGGTTAGCCATGCCTTAAGCTTAGACTATGTTTGTTGCTTAATAGCTTTGACCTGATAATATTTTATTGGGAAGTAAATTTAGTCTTGAAGTTCATTTCATATCTTTGATAGACATTTCACTACGACCATGTTTCTAAGGGCATACTGAAAATACATGTGCTGACTGCTAAAGTTTTTCAAGTTTGACATTTGGACCAAAAATGGAATCGTGCATTTACATTATGGATTTAGGGAGAACAATTGTCTATCTTGCTCTTTATTATGTGTATTGTGCATGAATGCTCATGGTTAAATATGACATTGTCAGCATAGACTTCTTACATGATTGAGTTGACTTCATTATTCAAATCACACACAAAATTGCACACATCCAAGTTAAGGTTGAGATATGAGAGTAGATTCAAACTATTATTTCACAGGTTGGGTGTGGTCCATATGAGCTTTAAACCCAACCCAACTAATACCTATTAATTTAAATGGTCTTAATTTGGATACCGGGTCTTGCTCTTGGTCATGCTTATTAGATGTGAAAATTTATGAGCAAGTTTGATTTATGTCACAAACTAGTTAACCTTTCTGAACTTATTTATTAAAGGGCCATATGATAGTTCATACTGATGTGTGTTTAGTGCTATTAAAGAGTCATATGATAGTTCATACTGATGTGTGTTTAGTCCTATATTAATGGAGCATCAGATAGGCTCTGAGTACTCATATAGAACCAAAATGTCTAAATGATATTCTTTTGTTAGCTTTTTAAAATAAAGTCATGGATTGTTGTAAGTTAGGTTCCGGTTTAGACTTCTGATTTATTCAACATTGGATTGGTTAATGACTCAACTTATTTAACTCATTTAAGACTCATTTAACCCATTTATGCAACCTATCTGTTTTGATATGCTAAACCTATTTCAACCTTTTTAGTTCGTTAAAAATTCACTTAATCTATTTAACTCATTTAATTTCATTTGGCTCATTCAATAAATATGATGTACATGTTGAGTTGAATTACCTGTTTAATAAAATGATTAAGTTTAAATCTAAAATTTTTGATTTGTTTAATCAGCAGATAAAGTTTGGTTGACTCGTATTGAACCAAACCCATAACGTTCCGACTCATTCTAACCTTATTACCACCCTAATGCTTTTCACTATGTCATAGCTCATCGTACCTTGTCTTGCTCTATCATATCATTAGTTGGAGGTCTGTAGGTTATATTAACGAGTGGAAACACATGCCAATATTAATGCACATGTTTAAACATAGAAGCTAGACAACGAAACTAGGCTTACGGTTGCTAGCTAGCAAGCTGGTAGCTGGCGCACTTCCTTGAATATAGTCTTCCAATTTCCATTCAAAACTCAATTTTGGTTTACAAACTTTGAGTTATTATATTTTATTTTTTATATTTTAATAATATTACATTAATCAAGTGATACACTATAATGCTTCAAGTTCATCTACTAATTTAATTAATTTGTTAGCAGATTGAAACCATATGATCCTAAAAACTCGAATATAAGTTAATTGATAGCATGTAAACTTGAGTTATAAACACTTCGAAATTTTTTTTTTTTTTATTTGATACAGAATTATTTTGAGATATTATAGATGCTAATTAGATGATACGTCAACTATTTCATCAATTTTAATTGTAATTGATCATGTAATAAATGTTGATAAGGAATGTAGCATTTTAAAGATATAAAGAATGAAACTGTGATAACTTCAAAATAAATAGTTAATGACAGTTCATGAAGGAAAGTTTAGTTTAATGAGCTGCCGTGAAGGACCGTTAACAAAGTTTTTAGTAGAAAAAGAACGATATCCACCGTGGTGTAATGAGCTGAATCGGATCTTCGGGCAGAAGAAGCCAATGCCTCAAAGATATGGGTATCAAGGAATCCGATTCACCTTCGCATCTGCGTCGTTCTAGTGGAACAAAATCTGCAGCTTTCATCATTAACCAAATTTTGTTCTTTGGCTTTTGTTTCACCGGGGATTTGGCCACCTTTTTAACTATATATGATCTCTTGAGAGATTTGTTGGGAGATGCACCATATCGACGTTGGATCTTTGCCAAGGACGGGAAGGTGGTGGACCCATGGATCTGGCGAGCTTTGGCATCTTTGAGCCAGGCTAGAGTGCAGTGACCGCTTGGTTTCTCTAGATTCGGCAACAGAACTTTGTGACGAAGATCGGATTCCCTCCTTTGAGACCGCTGGTTTTAGCTTCGATGGATTGATTTCCGGGGTTCTGATGGTGGTTTACAGACAGGCAGAGCACAAAGGACATTCTGTGACTCCTGTCCTCTGTCCATTCGTCGGATTTATCCCACATTTGTCTTCTTCTCAGCACTCTAGCTGCCAGAAATAATATGATCAATACACGCCTTTTCTCGTGCCATTTGAGGACCTGTGCTATGTTTGTTTCTGAAGGAGCACGAGAGCAAGGATAATATAGTGTAAATGATGGGGTTTTGAAGATTTTTTTTCTTTCTTTCTTTCTTTTTTTTTCTTTAAAAAAAATTTGGGCATCCTCACATGAAGTTTTTAGAACGTGCGCCAGATGCTGCAATGTAGAAGTCCTGTGAACTAGATCCTTCTTTATTAAAAGAAAAAAAAAAAAAAAATCAGTACATCCAAAAATATGTTATGCAATGATTTAAACACCATTTTTAAAAAAAAAAATTTAATTTATGCACCTTTTAAGACCTACAATATATCTTTTAATTCTCAAACTATTATTCTAAATTTATTTTGTTCTTTAAACTTTCATACGTTATAATGTTATAATTTAATTCTTTATGTTTTAACATCCCATAGCATAAAGATTAAGCTGTAAATATATAATATGAGAAGCTAAATTATAATAACTAAATATTTAAGAGTCAAAATAAAATTTAAGAATAAAATTATAATGTTATTTATATTTTAATATGTACTTTAGTATACTCCTGCAACCATCACTGTTCTTATTGCAACCATTAGATATTTAAATAAGATATCACTGATTAATTTTATTATTTTTTGGAACTTTCAGTAGTGCAGACCGTGGGTAAGGATATAAATTTTCAATTAAAATAGTTAATTATTAATGTTGAATCACTAAAAATTTTATAAAACATTTAAGGTTTAATCTACTTTCCCTGTATAGGTTCGGTTAATGTTTCATCACGTGCAAGGAGGAGAAAAAGATGAAATGAATAGGCCCTATTCCGTAGCCAAGCTGAAGAAATGTTTTCGATCTCTCCTCTTACTTTATTAATGACTTTTCTGGTCAATTCACAGAATAGAAACTCCACTTTGAATCAGAGCTGAAGATTGGACGTTCAGAAAAAAAAAAAAAAAAAAAAAAAAATCTAGTATTCATCTCTTACCAAAAGCAATGGACAGTACATTAGAAGCAGCGACTTCTGTCTTGAACTTTGTAGTTGTCTTTCAAATTTCTCATTCTCCTCCTCCTCCTCCTCCTCCTCCTCCCTATTGTCTCATATTTTATCGTTTCTTTTTGGAACTTTGCCCTCTCTGCAATCAAATAGTACATAAACAAACTTCAAGTTGGATCTTAAATTTTTTGAGAACAAATTTTATTTTTTTAAAAAAATGTAGGATTGCAATTTTCACTTCACTTTGATAATTTACTTTCAAGAGTTCATTTTCTCATGATGTTCACAAAGTTTGCTCATGAGGGAGAGTTCATTTATTTTTCTAGAAGGTCCAAAGAAACAATGTGTGCATCATTGTCACAAATACCTTGTTCTAGAGAGTTTATCTCCATTGTGGTTGTGGTGTAGGGCTCTTGAATACTTATTTTCCGTTTCTTTTATCATGGTTAGTATAGGCATCAGTGTATATAAATTATACATCCCTGAACACAAGACTTTAACGCATAATATAGCAATGAGCATGTACCCCATTTATACCTCATGATGGCAAAAAAAAAAATAGAAGATCCATAGCTGTCCCGCAGCCCACAAACACAATTAGATAATTGCAGTGGCTTCGTCCGTGTTTAGAGCCCCTTGTCCGTCTGTTTAATTATGTCTTGGAGGAGGTTAAGTGCAATGAACTTAGGAATGGTTATGGGATTGAGACGCATGACACGTTAGAATCTCAAGTCTATAACATGGCTTGTCTTGTTCCCTAACCAGAGTTTCCTGTGAACTTTGTGGCTCTTATTTTTTAGCTGAGACGAGTGGATCGGGCTCCTTAAAAAAAAGTATTCCGTTAGCAGCACGAGGAAACCTAACAGTGGACCCAAGCCAATTTCAATTAAGAGAGGTGGGGCTGGGGCTGGGGCTGGGGCTGGGGGCTCGTGAACGGTACCCTCCGTGGGATGACTTTGTCCTTTTCTCCTCATTCGTAGCATGGTTAGAATCGACATCAACCACCCAATAATTTATGGCTTGTTTTCCGTTTTCAATGCCCATATCTACTAAAATCCCTTTCCTCTCTCTCTCTCTCTCTCTCTCTCTCTCTCTCTTTCTGACAGTCTCGCTTTCGATCCCGCTTGACTATAATTTAATAGTGGAATCCTTGGTGGAACCAGACTTTTGATTAACTGAACTTTCTGACAAATTCCTAAGTCTCTCTCTCTCTCTCTCTCTCTCTCTCTCTCATTCTCTCATTTTAGGTTGTTCGCTGACATTTCCAATGGTACAGACGAGCAAGTAAAGAAGAGGTTTTCTTGTATATCATAAAGAAAATATACAGTCGTTTGGAAATTCTAGTATATCAGTCGAGACTTAGAAATTGAAATATAAGCATTATAAAGGCAACTTCA
The DNA here is from genome assembly GCA_017589505.3 of Metroxylon sagu. Classification (NCBI taxonomy): domain Eukaryota; kingdom Viridiplantae; phylum Streptophyta; class Magnoliopsida; order Arecales; family Arecaceae; genus Metroxylon; species Metroxylon sagu. The sequence continues at coordinate 1,729,306 of JACVBY030000615.1, forward strand.
AAATTGTGTGTTTTTGACAAAAGGGATTTCTAAAGAGCGTAACACTCAAAAAAAAAAAAAAGTTTCATGTTGGATAAAAAAAAAAAAAAATATTATGGATTTATAACTCAAGTCTACTTACTATCAAGTGTATTTACTATCCATTAACTTTCACTCAAATTTATAAACCTATGATTTTGGTCCATTAACGAGTTAATTGGATCAAAGCTGATTTTAGCGTGCAAAAGTTGATAGGCATGAAGAAGCACCAACGATCCAACCGTGAGTTTGGAGCATTACAAATGTAATCTTAATGTGCGAAAGTTAATGGGCATAAGGAAGTACCAACGATCCCAAAAGTTGATGGGCATAAGGAAGCACCAACGATCCAGCTGTAGACTTGGAGCGCTACAAATGGTATCGAAACCGATCCTAGTGTGCGAAAGATGGTGGGCATGAGAAAGCAACAACGACCCTAAAAGTTGATGGGCATGAGAAAGTATCAAAGATCCAGTTTAGGATAAATTCTACCTAACTTATGACATGTATTATAAGAAATAGTTCCACATTAAATAAAAAAAAAAGTACTACTTACTTGTAATTTAGGTCCACTTGCTATTCATTAATTTTTACTTAACTTTTTAAGCCATATAATTTTGATCCACTAATGAGTTAATTGTATTAGTAGATGGGATTAGAACGTTGCAGGAAGAAAAGAGGAGCGAAAGTAGAGAGAAAAAAATAAAAATAAAAATAAAAAACAAAGAGACAAACAAATGACTTGATAAGAATGGAAATGTCAATAAATCAAACGAATGCTTTGTCTCAAAAGAAAAGTCAGCAGGAATGCAAAAGCACAGGCCAATCGGATTGGACAGACACTTTAACACTCGGATTCTGCAACCTGTCATCATATAGCCCACAAATTCAAAGCCCGTGACTCTTAAGTCGTCATAATAAAAAAGAAACAGAAAAAGAAGAGATGAAGCTCTAAATGAATCCACGTCCATCAGTTTACTAGTTTACGAACAGCTGAACATGTACTGATCGAGAGCATATAATATAGATCGGTCCTCGTTTTGAACTTATTCAATCCCAGTATTACTCAGTTCATGATTCACCAATTACGAAAATCCTGTCTCTAGGTTGCTTTCGAAAATAGTTTTTCTTCTGTTTACCTTTTGTTTAATAATTTTATCTACCTGTTTGTCCAACCTCACAAGTTTTTCTCCAGCTCAAATCCAGGACCAAAGGCTTGACTTGGTCCGCAAAGTGAGGGAGAAAAAAGCAATCCAACAGAAGTCAAATCTTCCATCCCATGTAGCACTCTACTCAAGTTAATTGAAGTCCTTGTATTTGATGGTCTACGGAACCAGCCTTCGTGGTAGAGTCAATCCAGCCCAGCAGACATTGATTGCACCATTAACGCGTCCTTCTAGATGAGGGTTTCCATCACCTAGATGATAAAGTATTAAACACAGTGCTGTGCTTCAGCGACTATGGCAACAAACTAACATACAATTGTCGACTTGCAGGATGTTTGGTAATCCAAATTTTATTATTGATGTTCAAAACTAGCTTCCGCATACCAATCAATGAAAAAGCTCGTAACTTGAATGGTCAAACATTCTCTAGCTAATTTATATGCACACTCCTATAAAGAAAGATGAAAAGAGTGAAAGAAGTTTAAAGGATCCTTCAACACTCAAGCCAGCTTAAGAAATGAAAAAAAAAAAATTCCTAAAGTTCCTTTGATTAGTTCTCTAGGGCTTTTGAATTTAAGCTTTAAAACTAAGTCTTAGATGTTTTTACTTGAGAGGTTTGAAGTTTTTTTTATAGGTGTTTTGAAGAGTTTCTTTTAGATTAGGCCATTTAATGGTGAACTGCTCAGATGAGTTGGATCCCAGAATAAAGCAGCACCTTTTGGTGGAATCTTATTAGAATAGAGTTGCAAAATTCTTTCTAAATAGGACGATGAATTTCTAATTAAAATGATCAACGTCTTTATCAAAATATTCCTGAATTGATCAGCGAATTTGGCGAAAGCATCTCCTAATTAGAACTTTCATCTTTGAGAGAACATGTAGTAATCTATTCGACCACATCATACCATTGCTCACAATGTGCCGCCATAAGGTGGGCTAACTCAACTTATATTAGGTCAACTAGCAATCATTTTTTTTAAAGTAATCTTATATTTGATGATCTAAGATCACCACATTTCACATGCTATATTTTAGTGAGTAAAGTTTTATGAATATTCATAATTAAGTTACATAATATGCCACAGGTGTTAGAATTTATGGAATTCCCTTTCGTGAAAACCATCACCTAAAATAACAGGATCGTTCATGTTGGATCATCAAGATTAAATTAAATATATAAGTGGAAACATACCTGAGTCCATATCGATTGATTACCCTTTAGAGTTGAGCGGTTGGCCTTCCAGATCAACACGTCCACTTTAGAGAGAATCCTTTAGTTTCTCTCAATGTTTTTTCTCTGATGATGAGATGTCAAAAAGAATGTCTCTGTTCGTGCAATCTGGGGACCATGACCACTATATATAGAGAAAACCTAATTTTAATTTTATTTTAGTCCATCATAAAAATAGAAATAATTTCTTGAGTCTCTACACATTAAAGCCCACACCCTATCAGATACATTAAAGCCCAAATTACTAAATACTTAATCGATCACTTTTAATTGGGCTTAAATTTATTTGACAGCCCGCAATACATAATTATTCACATATAAGCTCAACGTCGGATTAATGATCCAACAATCTTCCATTTGGGCTATATGTGTAACCTTATAATTATGTCTTGCTAGATATAACTGAATGAGCTCAAATTTGCTGTCATTACCGAAATGTATCTACAACCAACCCGATCCATCAATCACACCAACATAGGATCAAAGTGGTCTTCATTACATCTATCGTAACTCAACCCATCAATGGTCACATATGCTGATACAATTGAATGACATGAATCATGGTGTGGATGTGTAGCATGGAAATTTCATGCAATGTGATCTTAACATGCCTATTTCCAATTGGTCCTCCCTTAAACCTTAGTGAAATCAGATTATACTAAAATCAGAGTGTAAACAAACCAAAAAAAAACTTTATTTCTGTAAAAATAACCTCAAAATATCCATAAACTGAAATAACTGAAAAAAATGTCTATGCAAGCATTTAAAATTACAAACTCCCACTAAAACTGAATATCTTCAAGTGACATGACACCCATACGAGCAGTATGCTCATGAAATGTTTTGGGTGGCAATCTCTTAGTAAGCGGATCCGCAATCATGGAGTTTGTTCCGATGTACTTTATAGACAATTGTCTACTCTGAACTCTTTCTTTAACAACTAGGAACTTAATGTCAATATGCTTTGATTTTGTTGAGCTTCTATTGTTGTTAGAATATAGAACTGCTAACTTATTGTCACAAAATAATTTAAGTGATCTTTTAACATCATCCACTATGCGCAGCCCTATGACAAAATTTCGCAGCCATATTCTGTGATTGGACGCCTCATAACATGCTATAAATTCTACTGCCATGGTGGAAGATGCTATAAGTGACTGTTTAGCACTCTTCCAGGAGACTGCACCTCCAGCCAACAGATAGATATAGCCCAATGTAGATTTCATACTATCTTGGCATCCAACAAAATCGGAGTCAGTATACCCAATGATCTCAAGCTTATCCAACCTCCGATACGTGATCATGTAACCTTTTATTCTCTGTAAGTACCGCAATACCCGTTTAGCTGCTTTTTAATGGTCTATTCCTGAATTGCTTAAATATCTGCCCAACATTCCAGTAACGTATGCAATATCCGAACGCGTACAAACTTGAGCATATATCAGACTCCCTACTGCTGAGGCATAGGGAATTTTCTGCATTTCTTTCTTTTCAAAATCATTCTTAGGGCATTGATTAAGACTAAACTTGTCTCCCTTAACTATAGGGATATCACCTGATTTGCAATCCTGCATATCATATCTTTTGAGAACCTTTTCGATATAGCTCTTTTGTGATAATCCGAGAATACCTCGAGAGCGATCCTGATGTATTTGTATGCCTAACACAAAAGAGGCATCACCAAGATCTTTTATCTCAAAATTCTTAGATATAAATCTCTTGGTTTCGTGCAATAAGCCTATATCGTTGCTGGCAAGCAAGATATCATCGACATATAAAATCAGAAAAATATGTTTGCTCCCATAGAACTTACGGTATATACAATCATCGATCAAATTCATCTCAAAACCGAATGAGATAATCACTTAATGAAACTTGAAAAACCATTGTCGAGATGCTTGTTTGAGTCCATAGATGGATTTTTTAAGTTTGCAAACCATATTCTTTAGGTCTCCCGACACAAAGTTTTTGGCTGCACCATATAGATCGTCTCATCAATGTTATCATTGAGAAACGCCGTCTTCACATCCATCTAATGTAACTCAAGATTGAAATGCGCCACTAATGCCATTATAATCTTGAAAGAGTCTTTCAAAGAAACTGGAGAGAAAGTCTCTTTATAGTCAATGCCTTCTCTTTGAGTAAAGCCCTTTGCGATAATACGAGCCTTATACCTTTCCACATCACCTTTCGAATCCCTCTTGGTCTTAAATATCCATTTGCAACCAATGGGTTTCGCACCTTTAGGTAATGGGATAAGATCCCAGATGTCATTATCCTTCATGGACTTAATCTCCTCATTCATGGCATCAATCCACTTGTGAGAGTTAGAACTTTCCATGGCTTGACGAAAGTTGATTGGATTATCTTCCATTATTCCAATGTCTACCTCATGCTCTTGGAGAAATATAATGTAGTCATCTGGTATTGCATTTCTCTTCTCTCTAGTGGATCTCCTTAATGGCATAGGTTCTTGAGATGTTGAAGCTTGTTCTTCTGAAACAATTTCTTAAATAGAAGGTTCTCCGACAGTGTCTTGATCTATTATATCTTGAATAAGGTCAGGAATGGGATCCTAATCAATGCCAATGACATCTGTGGGAATATTAACATATTCCTCCTCAAAGATAAAGTCCCTAACTGTATCTCCCCTTGCAAGCTTAACATCCTCAAAGAACCGTGCATTTCCTGACTCGAAAATCGACTTACTTATGGGAACATAAAACTTGTACCCTCTGGATCTTTTAGAGTATCCAATAAAATAGCAGTTCACCGTCCTTGAGTCCAGTTTCTTTTCATTAGGCCTATAAGGCCTTGCCTCAGCTGGACAACCCCAAACATTCAAGTGCTTTAGACTAGGCTTCTTGCCCGTCCAGAGTTCATAAGGGGTTTTGGTAGTTGCTTTAGTTGGAACTCTGTTAAGGATATATACTGCAGTCTTAAGTGTTTCTCCCCAGAGTAATTCTGGTAAGTTAGAATGACTAATCATAGTTCTTACCATATCCTTAAGCGTTATGTTTCGTCTTTCAACAACACCATTCATAGTAGGCGAACCTGGCATTGTATACTGTGGGACGATACCGCATTCCTCTAGGAACTTAGCAAATGGTCCTGGACGTTGTTTACCTGAACCATCATATCTACCATAGTACTCTCCACCATGGTCAGATCTGATGCTTTTGATCCTTTTACTGAGTTGGTTTTCAACTTCAGCTTTATAATTTTTGAACACGTCCAGCGACTCTGACTTTTCATGAATGAGATATATGTAGCCATATCTGGAAAAATCGTCTATGAACGTTATAAAGTATTGTTGACCATTCCAAGCGATTGTAAGAAATGGGCCACAAATATCCGTATGTATAAGTTCTAAGATGTCCAGAGTCTTATTGGCTTCAAATCTCCTTTTATTGGTTTGTTTTCCCTTTATACAATTAACACAGACATCAAAGTCTGTGAAATCTAAGGAATCGAGAATTTTATCTGACACAAGTCTCTCTATTCTCTATCTCGAAATATGACCTAATCTCTTATGCCATAATACAGCCGAATTCTCACTGGTTAATTTTCTCTTAGTACCTCGTGTACTTAAATACAGTGATTCATTAAATGAAGCAATTATATTAATTGAATAAAGATTATCGTAACCTGACAAAGAACCGGAACCAACCAAATTTGAATCATGAAACAAACTAAATTTTTCATTTCCAAATGAACAAAAATAACCAGATTTATTCAAAACAGAAATAGAAATCAAATTCCGTCTAAAAGACGGTACAATAAAAGTTTCATCGAGATCCAAATAAAATCCAGTCTTTAAGAATAATCTAAATTTTCCTATTGCCTCAATTGGAATCATTTTGCCATCGCCCACATAAATGTATCTTTCAGCATCATTTGGCTTTTGGCAACTCAGGCAACCCTGCATAGACACACTGATGTGATTTGTTGCACCAGAATCTATCCACCATGTATGTCTAGGTACTGAAGTTAAATTAACCTCAGAACAAACCAAATTAAGAAGCATACCCTTCTTAGCACGCCATACATGATAGTTAGTGCACTGTTTCTTCTTATGTCCTTCAGCTCCACAGAAGAAACAACTAATGCCTTTCAAATCATTCGGTTTCTTTTGATGTTTCTTTTGAGGTGTCGTATCTGCAGCCTTATCCTTCTTTCTTTTCCTTCCTTTATCCTTAGAAGTTGAGGCCAAGTGAGCACACTCTGTCTTATCTTGCTTAAGCCTTTTCTCTTCCTGAACACAGTGTGAGATGGGCTCATTCAGAGACCAAGTCTCTTTTTGACAATTATAGCTCACTTTAAACTGGTTAAACTGTGCCGGAAGGGATATCAAAACCAGATGCACTAGTAAGTCTTTAGAGAGGTCAAGCTTAAGTGCTTTCAGCTTGGAAGCAAGATGAGACATCTACAAGATGTACTCCCTGATATTGCCTTTCCCCTTATACCTCATTGAAATTAGACTTGTCAAGAGCGTACCAATTTCAGCCTTTTCGTTCTTGACAAATCTTTTTTCAATATCCTGAAGGAAAGCCTTAGCAGTAGTTAATGTTTCAGACATTGTGCCCCTGAATGCTTCTGGAATGGCCTTCTTCATGATCATCATACACATGCGATTTGATTTCTTCCACCTTTCTAAGTCCCTCTTATCATTCGAGGTACTTTTATCCACAAGAGGTGAAGAAGAGTCAGTCCTTAACGCAAGGTCGAGATCCATGACTCCAAGAACTATCAAGAGATTTTCTTTTCAGGACTTGAAGTTTGAGCCATTCAGCATAGGAATTGAATTGATGTTGGCAGTAATGTTAGCAGGATCGTAAGTTGACAAAGAACAACAAAAACAATTACATATTAGTCTTAAAGCAAAAATAAATTCAAATAAAGGTAAATCCCATCCCAAAATATCAGACACTCATTAATATTTTATCTTTGGACAAAATAGTAACTTGTGAGTGATATTGGTAGTAATCAAACACTGATGATAAGAACATATCGAATAATGAATCTACATTTGGGCTGATTTATCATTCACATGTAAAACTAAATAACCATCACGCATTTATTATCATAAGTGCATATGCAATTATGTTAAATATTGATCTTCCTTTGGGCCGATGGATATTTACATAAACTACATGCACATAACCTTTTATATTTTGAAATAAGATTAATTTCTACAAGAGAGGTCACTTTAGTGACATGTTGTTTAATTAATCCATCTCAAAATATATATAAACATACCAATATTTGAAGTTAAAGTTGCATCAAAAAATTATCCTTAAACCCGTTGATGCATTGATCAACCTGTAACCAAGTCAAGACTGGTCGAATGAGCCAACCCTGGTCTTACACCAGCCCCTGACCCGGTCCCTTAAAAAAAAACTTTCTTTTTTTTTTTGAAAAAGATCCAAAAAAAAAAGAAAGAAACTATGACGAATCACTTACCAAAAAAAAATAAAAAAAATAAAAAATAAATAAAAGAAAGAAAGGAAAGAAACTATTACGGGTTACTTTCCAAAAAAAAAACTATTTGGCCGCAACGTCCCTTCATCGGTGCGGGTAGAGACCCGCGCCAATCTTCATTATGGGTGGCAGTGAAGAAATCGTCTGTTCCTTTTTTTTTTTGTTTAATGACCTATACTTAATATGCGGCCACAGATGCCATGGCTCCTTCACCAGTGTGGCCTGATCGCCACGCTTGAAAAAAAAAACTTGATGTCGGTGATGGCGAAAACCGTTGGCAAGAGTCTGAAACCCGAATGGAAAGGAGAAGGAATATTTTGAATTCCTTCTTTCCGTTTATTCTAAAATAATAATAACAATTTATTCTGTAATTCAATCTCGATGATTTAACATGAAGGGGCTCTGATACCACTTGTTAGAATTTATAGAATTCTCTTTGGTGAAAACCATCACCCAAAATAACAGGATCATTCATGTTGGATCATCAAGATAAAATTAAATATATAAGCGGAAGCGTACCTGAGTTCATATCGATTGATTACCCTTTAGAGTTGAGCGGTTGGCCTTCCAGATCAACACGTCCACTTTAGAGAGAGTCTTTTAGTTTCTCTCAATGTTTTCTCTCTGATGATGGGATGTCAAAAAGAATGTCTCTGTTCGTGCGATCTGGAGACCATGACCACTATATATAGAGAAAACCTAATTTTATTTCTATTTTAGCCCATCATAAAAATAAAAATAATTTCTTGAGTCTCTACACATTAAAGGCCCACACCCTATCAAATACATTAAAGCCCAAATTACTGAATACTTAATCGATCACTTTTAATTGGGCTTAAATTTATTTGACAGCCCGCAATACATAATTATTCACATATAAGCTCAACGTTGGATTAATGATCCAACAACAGGAATTCAAGATCATTGGTTATATAATATTCAAACTATTCCTAATATATTTTGCAACAACTATATTATTATAATATTTAGATTAAATTATAATATTATTTTTATTATATTATAATGCACTATACTATTTTAATATTATAATAATATAATATAATATTATAATTATAATATAACATTATATTATTATAATATTATCTTCTAATATATCAAATGCTTCTTTTTTTTTTAAATGAACGATGAGCATTTTGATCTTCCTATCCCATCATAAGATTTACTTATAAGGGTAACTTTGGCTACCATCCTTAAAGACAAGAACCGAAATCCCTAAGTTTAGATGTGATTTTAGAGGTGAAAACGATGCAGAATATAGGTCATTAAGAAATCAAATACGATAATTCTATCACCATCATACATATCATCAAATAAATCCAAACGCTCCTTAAAAATATGAGGTGAGAGAGGGCGTTCTGCTCCAACTTCACGAAGATTTTTGTCACCTGCCATGATTCCATGGCCAACGAATGGGTGTGGAATGGATGAAGCTGGAGCAAGAACGAATCCTTATCCCTCGTCCCTGCCTCCTGCTATTATAGTATTCGTGTGGTAGGTTGGATGATTGGCAGCGAAGCGTCTTGATAGCTAACTGATGTGTGCCGCGGCAATGCCGGTCACCAAAAAAACAAAACAAAACAAAAAAACAAAACAAAACAAAAAAAAAGGAAACTTAAATTATCTGTGTTTGAGTTCGGAATTTTCAAATACCAGCTCGGCTTGTTGCAGCGGATGCATGCCGATTGTCAGAATGCATGGCATGGCTAGGTGCCGCCCTGTTTTGTTATGTCTAGCTTCAAACAAATGCATGGAGAAAAATATGGAAAGGTTCAAGGGTTGCAAGGAAGATGAGTAAGATGGAGAGACTGGAGTTCTAACAGGTTTTCTGATTGCGGTCAGTATGCACACTAGCAAGACCAAACACATCCAATGAGCTAGCAGGATGGTCCATGCACACTGTTCGAAAGAAATGTACTTGCCTTGGACCATGCACTGGGCCGGTCTATGCTAGGCTGGATGTGGGGCTGGGGTTGGTCCGGCTTCTGGACGTTGGTCCTGTGAGTGGGTAAGCAATTAATTGCTCGAGTTCTTCGCCCCATCCCAAGCTTGAGGTGGTCTGGTCTCTTCAATCGAATCGATGAAGGTTGTGACCATGCCGCACAGGTCTTAACGAGGATAGCTCCTAATGGGCGGGGGAGTAATTCAACCTGGTCCGGTAACCAGAAGAAGGAAAAAAAAAAAAAAAAAAAAAAAATGTCAAGGTGGTTCACCTGAAAGAGTCTGGGTTGGTGTGAAGTTTCATAATTCAATATTAAAGGTGCGATTCAGCATTGGTTTCCAGCTTGCGGGTCGGTTGTTGAATCAAAGGAATTAAAAAAAGTTTCAAATCACCAAAAAAGCATTACTGCCACGGATACCGATAAACAAATTGACGTGCCACATTCTACAGGGCAAATTTTTAAGATGGATAAAGATTCTTAACGTTACACCAGGAAGCTACTCCACAACTGGTCACATAAAATCCTGTACAGCATAAAGTATAAAAGGCTGCTCAGACCCCTTGGATATCACCTCTATACATGTTAGTTAATTATAAATGGATATTACTTGCTGCATGTTCCAACGACACACCTAAACTTCTATATACATAAAAAAAAAAAAAAAATCGCAGACGCCAATCTAAAACTCTTCAAAAGCATTATGAACACTAAATACGTGAAAAGAAGACAAATTGCTGAACGCATGCCGAAAGTCTCCCAAGAAACTGATAAATGCTATTTCAGGCAGTTAATTGGATTGCTCAACTCCTCCAATGAATGATCAGTTTTTTTTTTTTTTTTTTTTCTCTCCAAAGAGATCTTGCGCTGATCAAAATTAACTGTGGATAGTGATAATCAAAACCTATATACATGACATAGAAGACGAACCAACTTGTAGATACATTATATATTAAGTAACCCTTAGAAGTTTGATAATGATAATTTTGATGTCATCCCCTTGCAGTGATGCTGTAACAGTAGTCACACAAAGGCATGTAAAACTTTCAAAGCAGACCATGTGACATATTCCAAAATGGGCAGTGTCCGGAGTTATTTGAAGCACAAACTAGCGAAGAACATAAGCATGTCTTAGATGTACAAATTTACCAGACCAGACTTCCATGAATGTTAGTTATACCATGTCCTACGATGCATCAGATTTTGATCATGCTGGTGATGCTGCAATCCAGGGTAGAACTGAAACGGCCTAGGGCATTGTTGTTCTAATCCATAGTCTAATCGAGAAAATGGAAGAAGCTGCTGATGTTGTGAAACATAAGACAACTGAGAAGAACCAGTAAAATATTGCGGGTGAAAAGGAACTGGTGGTTCTAAATGATATGCACCATTATTAGGATTGGATGAAAGAAAAGGAGGAAGCCACGGAATAGGACTGGGTAGAGCACTTGGTTTCTCATAACCATAATGGTGTGGTTCTCTGGTAAAGTCACTGTATCTCAGCCTCTTTGTTGCAATGGGTTTGGGCGAAGCAGCAGAGTCAGAAAAGGGATAGCTCCTTTTATGCCCTATCCCTTCGCTATAAAGTTCATCACTTGGAAAATCCGGATGCATGGATCCAAACAAGAGTGTTTTCAACTTGTATGCTTCAATCTGACCCATCGAGAAACATGACACAGTGTTAAGGGTACCCCAAATGCATCCATAGATCTTCTGCATCTCAATTTTCCCAACTGATCTTGCAAAATTTTGGGATCGATCCAGAAAGTCTTCAACCTGAATCAGAAGTGGAAACAGAACACCTGTCAGACACATATTACATTATTCAGCATTAAAACTGTTAAGAACTTACAGTCATATTGTCAATTTCTGATTCCCGCGTCTTCAAAACCCAAGAACCTTCATAAGTACTGGCACAGAGACCGTCCTGCCATAATTTCTCGACTGATGACAGCTGAGGAGAAAATGGGGAGGAAAAAAAAAAATCAGTAAACCTAGCAAACTGTAGAAGGTTGATCATAATCACTGACCAAGACTAAGCGAATGTGGCATTAATATCACCAAGCGAATGTCCATACACTTACAATTTACTCCCTTAAAAAGAAAATGCCTTTATTTAGGAAGGGAAAACAGGATGAAAGAATCCATGTCAGACAAGTAGTTTTTTAAGATTGCCTAGTTCTTTGATGATATGGTCAACCGTCCATCAGCCATCAAATGATTTTCTAACAGGCCTCCATGATCATTACATGACGTAAAAATTCTAAAGTGAGCTTGACTAAGCCACACTTCAGAGGATCTCTAATTAGGATAATAAAGATTCTATATTGATGGTTCAAACCGTAGGGATGTGATCTACCATCCTTAAAACGCTTACACAAAAAAAAATCATGTAAATTGGAGACCTTTAGCTTATGCACCAAGAGGATTAAAAAACATGTAATATTTCGTGTTATTTGGACCATCCAATTTATTTTACCACTTGATGATGAGTTGAAATACTTTAAATCACTTGATTTTTAGTATGTCAGCATTTCAAAGATAATAGATCATATCTAATAGCTCAGATCATTGCTGTGAGCCCCCATCATCCTAATCTAAACATGACCAGTTCTGAGTGGAGATTCTCTTCAGTCGATACATACACACACCGGTCTGCATAAAAACAGAATGTCAACTATATTTGGAGACTAATTGAACCTAATGTTTCCTTCATTCTCAATACGTGAGCTCATCATAAACTCCCAATAAGGGAGAAAAGAGGAATTCCCAGTTGTATTTGGTTTAGGAACCAAAAATAGTGGAATAGGGTAGTTCTTACATAAGTAACTTCTCTTTTGTTAATTAAAAAGTTTCTAGATAATTCTATGCTGATGTTTCTCATTTGCTTGAATGTTCAAAGTCAAATATATAATAAAGCATATCAATTTCCATACATTTAAAAATATCACATGTAATAAAATGATGGGACAAAAAGATATGGATGCACAAATCAGCTTTCACAAATGTATGCCTTTGGGTTTGATGTTGGTTTAACACTTTTTCTAATTATATAATCTTCATGATGAATCCACCATCTTGGTACCAGAGGTATCTCAAACCAATAAAAGAAATGACTTACTTTACCCAATAATGCTACGAACAGTTCAGCTATAGATTCTCGATTTCTTCTACCAAAGTGTTTCAATCCATTGGTAACGTTCTTTATTCTTGAGATATCTGTCCCATCTGCCAAGAAAAGGAGCTTTTATCAATTTAATCTACTAAACGAATAAAGATTCAACTCCATGTAAAAAGAGGAAAACTGACACATGCAGCACTTGTAGCAGAAGTCATCATAGGAAAAAACACATATAATGAGTGGTATACCACTTTAATCTGGTTCTATTTACATAACAATTTTGGATGATTACAGGTCAATATTGATACGTTTTCACATCTCACTATTTGTCATTTTAATCACAAAGTTACTACTACATTGGAGAAGCATGAACTTAAATTTTCCATAATTCATCATGGAGTAACAGATTGATAAAATATGTACAGCAAAGAGAATTGGACATGGTGTGAACAAAACGTCTTTGACCACGCTATTAGAGCAATAATTATTTCTCTGCTACTTTGCAACAGCCATAAAATAAGAATTAAAAACATTATTTCGCTTCTGGAAATCAGCTGTTTTTTAAATAACCAACTAATCAGACAAGTAAAGAAGCTTTATCCCATTTACAGCACACTAGTTTCTATGATCATGTGCCGCAACCTATTCCTATGAGGGCCTACCTCCCCAGCCAATGAAAGCCCTTTCATCACCTTTCTTGAATCTTTCAAAACATATAACCTGTACAAGAATCTAAACCATTAATGTATCTTTGGTCACTTTTTTTTGGGGAAAATGTATCTTTGGTCACTCATATATAACAATTTACTCCCATCAAGGTTTACCTCCCCAAGTCAACAAAGCCCTTTCACTTCCTCTCTTACAAAATAGCTTGACTTGCACAAGAATCTAATTGACTAATTTTTTGTGTCCTTATGCACTTGTTGATGCATATAACCATGCCATCCAAATCTGTTCACAGACTAAATAACTAGTGATAGCAAAGGACTTTAAACTATATTGCATCTCACCAGCCAACCAGACTGATCTCAGACAGGTGACACCTCTCTCCTTGGTAGAGGGGTCTCCAGTTTGACTAGGGATGGGGAGAACTCCCAGTGTGTTTCTCAAAAGAAAATAAAAAAGAAAAGAGAGAAAAGAGAAGAAGCAAACGAATGAGTTGGAGGAGGGGAGGTACAGGAAACTTTAAACAAAATAGGAAAGTTTTAAAATATATACTTGCAGAAGTCTATCTTCTTGTCAGCAAGTTTACTTGTTAAATTATATTGTCTACTTAAAATACAAGTATTGTCAACAAATTCTAAATGCACCTGAAAGGGGAAAGGTAAGGCACTTGATCACACAAAAATCTCAAAAGACGTCCCTCACTACCTCTTAGTACAAAAAGTGAAGATCATACAAGTACAATAACATCAGAGTTATTTCTTTTCAAGAAGGCTGAAAGGATGTATTCTTTTTTCTTTTTTCTTTTTTCTTAAAAACATAAATTGTCTATATTCAAGACCAATTACCTTTTAATATAACAGAAAAAGGAGGCAATATGGGAGGATTCCGAGTCTGTGCTGCATACATACAATTCCACTAGAAATTAGAAATCATGTTATAATTCTGAACCACAGGAAGCACATCAGGAAACTGAGCAATGGTGGTGACATGAATATTTTGCCTCACTACGGACATATATGCAAGCGAAGCTTACTATTTTGGACCTTGACATAATCTAATTAGTTTAATGAAAATGTAAAAGTGATTCCTGAACCTTAGCCATAATTAATTGCGAACGTGATAAAGACAATATTGCAAAAGTGTAAATCCAATTACTGGTCATTGCTTCAAGCTGAAATAATAAAAACAAATATAGGAAATAACACATTCTTACTATCTTTACTTTGTTCTCCTGTCATAACACACCAAGTTGAAAAACAACCTCTCAGCATGCATGCTTATGCATAGCTACTTGACTAACAACTCAGTAGATTGTTCTACCAAATGCATTCTGATTGTTAGGTTAATCTCCATCTCTACCTTCCATATTTTTGTATGGGATAATTACACAACATCTGGTGCATCCGCTACCTTGTCTTATTATCAAGTCACAAGCATTTATAAAGCATTTCCGTTGGTCAAATCTACATGACAACAATCTTAAAAATCAATTACTCGAGTGTCAAATCTCTAAGCTCTGATGGCCGTTTGCCTTGTTGTACCACAAGCCAGACGACAAGAAATCAATTGATTATATGATAGCAATGCTGTGCCATGGTTTTCCATGACAATGTTTGGCATGCACTGGCAGCATGCCAAGTGCTTGCATACAGCCAAATATATACTGGTGTCCTGTACCAGTAAGGCACTGACACAGTACACATCATGTCATGTCATGCCATGCCAAGAGACACTTAAACCCATGGGCTAAACATAGGGCCTGGCTAGTATAGTGTAAAAAGTCCTAAAGACCACTCTTAAAGACCCCCTTGGGTTCTTTTAGGGAAATTCATCAAATTACGCATTCTTCCTTTTCAAAACTATTGTTTTGAAACTAAAATTTCATTTCTCCAACACTGACCATATGCACCTAACGGACTAATTCTTGCATGTGCAGATATCATGGCGGATGTCAAAGGACCAACCTACAGGCCTGATTTTGTAAAGTTTTGTGCCAAGTTATTTGGGTAGAGGCATAAAGCTTGTATAAAATTTCTACATGTTCGACTTGGACCCACTTTGTTGATGACCACATCAATAGCATCATTTTAATCTTGTTATGAGTTTAAAAGGTTTAATTTTCATAACAATTTAATTTAAAAGAAAAACAAAAGAATTGCCTAATGCTATCTCATTCACTTAGTACACTCTCTCATATGTCCATGAAACAAAGATTAAGCACAAAAAAAAAAGGAATCATTATCTAGTCATTGAATAGGCATATGTTGGATGACTTATGGAACTTAGTGTTAATTGCTGTCATCAACAAGCATGATACTAACATGTTGAATCAAAACTAGCGTAATAAATGAGAATATTTACTGCATACAAACATTGGCAAAATGAGACGCATAAAGATAGAAAATAACATTTGGACCTTGGCTGAAACAAGAAATCATTATACATATAATGTATGTGCTACAAGGTAATTTGTTAAGTTGTCAGTAACTAAATTAACATTCCTTGATAAAGTCGTTATTCTCTAATTTTGAGGCTAATTCATAATAATTACATTAAATATGTTTAATCAACCTATACATGTATCAAACAGCAGCATTTGTCCTAGAAGATATGGTACACTTCCAATCCTTTGCGCAGCAATTTGATATAACAAGGGAGCAGCGTAAGCCTCAAACTCTACAATCGATAGGATCAAATATAACAACTTGGATTTATGCTTTAGAACAAATAAAAACAGTGATTCTGATGACATATGGCAATGACTGAACTAAACCAAACAAGTCGGATAACTATCTTAGCAAATAACATATATGGACACTTTCAAATTAGAAAGAAACTAAAAAATAAGTAAACCTTAAGATTTTTAAGTTTCTTTCAAAAAAGGATTAATTTATATGTTAGAAAAATAGCAACTTTGCCATGTTGCAACATTCAATTGAAAGTAAGATATTCACATACCTGCAAATGAAAAGCAACTAATGATATTATGGATAAAGAGTTCATAGTGCGATCTTTTGAGCTATTAATGCCATGTACCTTGGCCCAAAACTTCATCTAAAAAAAGGCATGAAACCTACTATATTAGTCAATAAATTTTCTAAAATTTATACTACACCTAATTGTTGTGACATGTATTGCATAAAACTAATAAAACAATAAGAAGAACTGAGTGAAAATAACTATTAGTGAAGCCAATATGCCTTACCAGATAACTTAATATCTGAAATCTTTCATCAATTGAAGATACAATAGAGAAAAACAAAGATCTAGAAATCCCATCCTTATTTTCAACTGAAATATCGCATTCAATTCCAGTTTTACAATCCACAACTTTCAAAACAGGAACTCTGGCTCTCATTACTGGCAGGACCCCAGACACATGTCCTTGCCCTGCAATACCAAAAGGTAAGTTGCAATTGTTGCAAAATATACAAAATATCAAGTTTCAGATAAGTGGGAAGGCATACTTAATAATTATAATACACAGACTTTTCACATTAGAAGGATATTGAAATAGAAATATTCTTAGATTATGTATATTCTTTCAAAGTATCTTAAAAAATATATATAACTACTTCAAACTTACCAATCAGTACAATGGAAGCTCTATGTGACATTTGAGTGGCACAAAAAAAAAAAGTCTCAGATTTTATATTACTATTGGGTTTTTCTTTGCTTTCAGCTTTGTACAATTACACTTTGTTGGACCCAACTACCAAATAACATCAATGAAATGTAACAAAAGTTATGCATGCGTGTACTCAACCATATAGGCCAAAGATACTACTACTATGAGTTTCTATGGTAGAAAACATCACACATACACACACACACACACACACACATGTACGCGCAAAAATATGCATGCATACATATTTCCATCTATTTAGGGTTGGTCTAAAACTTTAAATTCTCCTCCACATTGCTTCGTAACAAATGTCAAATCGTTTAAAATGGAAAGTGAATGTATCTTCTCACTAGTTCCATCCACATCCTCTTATTTTACTGTCTCCTCCTCTCTTTTTTTTTTTCCATTTTCTCTTTCTTTTTGGCGATCACTGCCTCCTGTTATTTGATCAAAACAGAATCTAAGCTGTAAAAACAAGTGCAATGAAAAATGAGACACAGAAACTGCTCAATATTAAGACATTACTTTGCAGAGCATACAAGGCCCTGGAGAACTTCATAAGAATAGAAATCTTCTTGTCACGTGGGAAGTCACTTGTATCATTGTCACTAAAGTTAACAGACAGATCAAGATCACTTGTAGCAGTAAATAACTCCATTATGAAAGAACCAAATGCCTCCACAATGGGGAATCCATTGTTATTACCTGAAAAGAAAATGAAATAAACAAAAGTTTCTATTTTTCATTAATTTAGATTGAAGGAAAATCCAGAACAAGGAATATCAATAAGTTTCTAGTTGACAAAAAATATGGTAAACAAACTTTATCGATATGGTAAATAAACAAAATATTTGGGAGAACTTAGTGCACTTCTGACACTATATTGCAAACATTTGCAATATATATTTACATGCATAAACACATTTAACAATTAAATGGATATAAACAGCAATACAAATTACAATGTAGGAAGAATAACTCTACTTGATAACTAGGACTTCAAGTGTCTATCAAATTCAAGTTAGCCATTACGAAACAAATGTCACAGTTGTCACACCCTCAAACAGAAAATTGTCTCTTCTAGAATGTCCAAAATCAGATGGAGTTTGAAATAGATGCAGCAATATGGCCCTATTGCAGTGTGTTACAGTGACATGTGTTATGTGCCCATTCAAGGAAACAACAGAAGATACAATTCAAGACATGGTACCCTACAATTATCCTACCAACAAGTCAGTAATCAAATTAATATCATAAGATACAGTATCTATTAGTATTTTAATCCTAGATCACAAAGTTAATCTCAGTACTGGTATACTCCAACAACATTTTCAACTTAGTAATTGAACCTATCAAATAATTGTATCAAATGTCCAGAATTATACTTTTGCATCAAGGTTTTCATCAAATATGGTATGCCACTATGCCAATCTAGCCAATAATCTAAACAACTCTTTTTTCAGTTGCAAACAACACATCGACATGAATAATATAGACTAGTAACTGGCAAGTCAAATGTATGCCATACTAAAGATGAAGAATAACAAAATGCAACATTAAAAAATAGAAATACAATAGCAAATGCAATATGGAATAAACAAATAAAATGTAATGCAAAATAAACTAAAAATAAAAAATCATAAACAAGATAAAAAATGATAAGCAGAAAATTAAGAACATAACATAACGAATAACATTTGATTTAAAGAAGTAATCCCACAGACTGTTGGTATACTTTTATGCCTTCGTTATTTATATAAATTGTCAAATGCTCTCCCACTTTTGGTTCAATTACCTTTTAAGTTATCTCTTTAGAGAAAAAGTGAGAGAGAATTTTAAAAAGATCATGAGTAACACAGTGATTTTTTCCTAATACCCATTAGTGGTTAAGCGCCTCGCACTGGCTTGATAAGCCACAATGACACAACCCCAATGCAAACATGATGAAGTTGAAGTTTGGTATAGAATATAAGAAACTGGAATTAATATAATATTAATATTTGGGATTTACGTAACAACATTTTATATACGTATTACAACTGCTGTGGTATAACATAAATAATGGCCACAATCTACTTTATTCATATACATCAAACTAATATAATGATATGTTCTAAATTCAAATATCTAAACATTTCAAAAAAGAAATATTTTTCCATAGAAGTTCAACAAATATATATTATTTTATGAACAGTAGCATGAGCAATTTTATTGTTCATTATTTCAATTATGGTGCAAATAAAGCTATTATAATAGTCGTTTCTTGTTCCTGAAACTCCAATTATTGATTGACCAAGCAGATAGTGGCCACTTTTTCTAACATAATGAGATGGATCTGTTATTTGAGGACATCACAGTTATCAAAACCACCATTTCACCTGTTAGATGGGAGAAGGTTGAAAGATAAGGAAAGCATTGACTAGTGAAGGGTTTGAGTGAGTGAGAGAGGAGACATTTATGCTAATTGGAGAAAAAGAAATGGTAAGAAACATAGGGTGTGTCAATCATCAACAAAGCAATCTTTAATGGTCCTATTAGACCCCACTGCATAGATCGTTCATCCTGCAACCATAAAAAAGGCCATAGTACATGACTGTAGACAATCTTGACTCATGGGATGGTAGCCTCTCTATTATGTAGCCTCAAAATTTGATGAGGTTTGTAAATAGGATTCTTTATTGCACTATCAGTTTTATGAGAGGAGGTAGGTTTATATAGGTTGACCTTGAGCAGTATTAAAAAAAGAAAAGTTTTTACGATATTTCTGCTTTATGCCATTGAAAATAATACTGCTCATGGTTCATACAGACCCTATCATATGCTTTTTCTAAATCAATAAGAATCACATAAAGATCTCATCTCTCTTCTCTGAATTTCTTCATCAACCTCCGAAGTAAAAAAAATAATTTACATAGTCAATCTTGTTAGCATAAAATCTAATTGATTTTATGATGCTTTGGTGTCGCACCTCAATCTATGCTCAATCACCCTCTCTCGTGAGTTTGATAAAATTTAATGATGTTCTAAAAATAAAATTTGGCACTTAAAACTCCCATTTCTTTTATAAATACTGTGTGGACATACTCACCTTGTGCAGAAACTGATGTAAGGCCTGTTTAGCAATATCTCGACAGTGGGAGATTGCCAAACAAGCCTGTGTTATAAACAATATATCTTTCCATTAGTAACTTCTGATATTTATCATGTTAAAGGTAGAGAATCTATGCAATGTTGTAATATGGCACCATGCCAATGTCCACCATATCAGACAAAGTATAATAAAAGCAAGGATTGAGGGAAGAGCATACTAGCCCTTCAATCGGTATGTGTCGTAGTTACTAAAAACCAGCACCGAGCATCCTTTGACACAATTTCCCAGGAAAATTGCATCATATTGTCTTGTAACAGTAGCTACAACTCTCAATTACCCTCACTGTAACCAACAGATGCCAGCCTATGCCTAATCTTAATGAATTACATACTGCAAGGTGTACCATACCAACAAATGACAAGTATAGCCGTGCGTGTGTACCACAATTTTTAAATATTTGATTAAAAGGTAATAGCCTCATATTCTTAAACCTAAGCAAGGCATTACCTATCAAATGATGAACCATATACCAGCAAGTAGATTTTCTCTTTTTTAAAAGAAAAAGGGAAAGGCATCCATCAAAACAAAAAAATAATGGACATAATTTTTAAATGGGGACAGGAGGGGGAGCTTGGATGGTTATTTGCATGCGAACACTTGGAAGCCAAGGGACTTCAAAATAATCCAAAAGGTTGGCTATATCGTACACTGTGACTGAACTAAAACAACAAAAAAATCATTAGAAGTTTCACAAAGAAACAGCTTGTTTTCACAATTAACTCATCAGAATATAATTTTGGAACAGTATATCTAAACTTAAAACAATTCTTGTAGTGGCAGGAATTATATATTTCGGAAATAATAGTTATTGATGGGAAATGTTTAAACCAATCAAGATCTACATAAATGGAAAGAAAAGAGGCTATCAGGTTTGTATGTCCAATAAACAGCACAATACACTTAATATGGAATAATCCAGAACAAAACAAAAATATACCTCCAATTAACAGCATATTCTATATCCCAAAATGAAACAAGATATCAAACTACAGATTACCAAAGATACCCCTTGCCATTGAATTGAAGGTTCGTACTAACTGTCTCCGTTGCTCATAGTCAATTGGCCTTGGACGCAAAATGGTATAAACATCAAGAAGCAATGCCTCAAGAGGTGGAATAAATGTAGGATCAAATGAAATCCTTTTTAGCTCCTTTGACTCCAAAATTGCTGCATTCTTGCACAGAGCTAAAAGAAGAAGAAAAAGAAAATTAAAACAATAAGATATAGGATACCACTTCATAAAATTTTCAAAACCAAAGTAGATAAACAAGATACAGTTAATCATCTCAGTCTTTTTAAGATTTTATGGACGACTTGTTGAGCTTTCTAGAGGGATAAATAATCTTCCTATACATATATCCCCTACAAAAAATTGTATGGTAATAATCTTTTTCAAGGCAAACAGAATTATATAGACATTTTAATTAAGGAATGGCAGGGTCTTGTCTTCAGCGACTCCTTTCCTACCCTAATTATCCAAAATCCGAGCATGTGTCAGAACAGGAGTGGGAACAGCAATTGAAACAGGCTGACACCACATAGCATCAATCCCTGCCAGCCAGCCCCTATGATTTGGACCCAGAAGGCATTAAGTGAAACAGAATACTACAACCAAATCAACCTTACACATTTTACCACCATACATGATGCCTAGATTTATGCATGAAACATTGGCAGTCTTGCATTACTTGAACGATAGCATGGTTCGTAATATTTCCCCCTTCTCTTGAAAAAATAAAACTTCACGGCATCTTTCATCAGCAACATCTCACAATACAATTTATCTCAGCCAATTATGTTTTCCGTATATGGTTTGCAATGCATTTCTAAAATGCAAAATAACACAATAATGTTTTCTATTCTCGACTGGCTTAGCACAACCATGACCAGCTCATCAATTTCAATATTGTCCACTTGACCTACCACATATAAGACCAAAACCTAAGACTTCGGCATCATGCTGAACTTTGAGTCCTTCCATGCTTTCTTATCACAAAGAGACATGTTAACCTTGGGAATTAGGCCTCTCTTGAAGCCAAATAAGAAGGGAAAATATGTCTCAAGAGTTTCTACATGAAGCCATCTGAGTTTCTTGCCTTTCATATGTACCCTTATTATCAATAAACAGAGCTCTTCATATTTAATCACTGGGGAAAAAGGCAGATGACACATAAGCTTAAAGGTTACATTGACATTAAACAAATAAATGACAAGAAAGACAAAGCAAAAAGCAAGCACAAGATTGCTGAAGATACATGATGCTAAGTGCAATTCGAACTTAAGAAGATTATAAACCCGAGGCCAATATTGTCACATCACTCATCAATGTCAATTAAGTGATGTTTCCAAAATCAATCAACAACGCAAAGCAAATATATGTTTGTGATAATCTACCGTCATGGCCTAACGTCATGGTGCAGCACCTGCAAAAAAGATGGAAGAAAGCTTATTAATTAGCATATTACCAAGCAGGCTTATATTAGCATATAAATCAGTTTACTATTGGCATAAGAAGGTCATGAATCACTCTCAAAAAGCTCCTTAATGCATCCAAAAAAGAAGAAAAATGATTTTCATTTGGATCATACAGAATAAAAATGTCTTCACACAAGAAACATCACTATAGCTTTAATCAGCAAACCATGTCCCAACTATCTGTAATTAGAGTCCACCATTCATCATATATATAAACATATTATAAGAACTTCAGGAATTTTTGCTTCCTACTACAAGAAAGTATTCAGAGCTAACAACTGTTCATATGAAAAACATAAACAGTACATATATGACACTCTTTATTACCAACATTTAATTGGTTAAGCTCAATTAGCTCCTTAAAGTCTTTCTCCAAAAATAAATAGATAAATGAATGAATAAAAAAGTAAACAAATACTAGACCAGAGACTCAAAATACCACATAAATACACATAATCTGTGTTCTTCATATGCCAGATGTTGGAAAATTATTAAAATGGAGAGAAACCATGTTTCCCACCTTTTAACATTTCAATAAATCAATTTGTAACATTTTTTTGCTTTTACTAACCAAAGCCAGTGGTGATCCAGAAAGAGAGAAAAGCTTTATATAAAATCCAAAAAGACAGCATCTTACCTTGAGCAATCGAATTATATTTGCCTGTCTACCACTGGACAGCAAGAATAAAACCATTACAAGGAAAACAGAATGATAGGAAAACTACAAACGGGATTCTAGACCGAGAGCAATGCTTGATAGGATACATCAAATGGTAATTTTTGATCCACGAAAAAGAAAATGAAGGCATCAAAAAGTGGCTCTTGATCGACTCCAAAAAGAAGTGAAAATTTAAGAATCTCAATCAGCAAAGATATTGCAAAGCACTACATAAACAAACGAGTCAAATACTACAAACAAAACATCGCTGTGAATCGAGAAATAAAGATTCAATTTAAAAAAAAAAAAAAACCTAGAATCGAAAGGGTTATCGAACCACCAGACATATTGAAGAAGGGGAAAAAAAGCAAAACATCGGAAACATGCATTAAGCAAACCAAAAACAATCCGAGTCCAAGAAACGACCCCCCCGCCCAACCCGGAAAAAAAAAAAAAAAAAAAAAAGTCGAATATAGTAGATAGAAGTCAAGAAAGAGGAAGAAATGGATGATCTAGGGATTCGAAGAGAAGAACAGCACCTGCCTCGCGAGAGCTAGACAAGATTGGAACTCAACGAGGGAGCCGGCGGTGGGTGGTGCTAGGGTTCCGGGGAGGACGACCGACGGCAGTGGAATCACAGGTCCATGTTCTCTTCGGAGCGACCGGGGCCGGGCTCAAAACCCCGATGGGTCGATTCACCGCGGACCTTGAGCACATTTTTGCCCACCCGCGCTCTCGTATTAATGATTATTTATTTATATATTTATTTTAAATTATTAATTAAAATCCGCTAAATATTTTTTTTATTCAATTTAATTTTAAAATATTTTTTTAAATATAAATATTTTAAATATTTTAATTATAAATAAATAGACTGGCGAACAACATATAGATGAAATATAAATCGTAAAATTACAATATAATGAACTGAGATAACTGAGGTTTTTTCACACAAGAATTCAACATGTTGGAAAATGAAAAAAAAAAAAAATCAGAAGTAGCACAGTGTTGGATATTTTGCCATATACGGTAGAAATCTTTACAGCTAGAATGCTAGAGAATTAAAGCTCGTCTTCTAATAATGTTTTAATGCCGAATAGCATGCCATTGATGTAAAAAGTTTTTTTTTTTTACCAACTTTAGGATCTGGCATTATTTTTTGTTTATTTATTTTAAAAATAAACAAAATAGAAACATGTAACAAGAGTATGGATGTTTTGTTTTCTGTTTTTGATTTTCAAATCATCGTTTAAAACTTTAATCAATATAAATTTTACTTTCCAAAAATTTTAAATCATATTCAATTTTAATTTCACAAGCCCTACTCCTTTTACCTGATACCCAGTCTAAGTTTCCACCTTTTCCTTTCACCATAAAGCACTCTACTACTATTAAAAGTTGATTGCAGAGCAGATTGTGGACCTGGCAATTTGCCCAGCGGACCCACCCCACCTAAGAATTTATTTTATTAGCTGGCCACTAAAACTAGGCCCATGGGACCGCCCTAAATATATATATATATATATAAAAGGGCCCAAACTAAATATCTGATTGAGCCTAAGAAAATTAATATATATATATATATACATCCTAAAGTTGATGAAGGGTCAAGGTCCTCATTCAAACCAATCCAAAATTTTAAAGGCCAGGTCTGAAATTGAATTGAAATATATCTTATCAAAAATATAGGTCCAATAGCTGGATTGTGCTTGAAAATGAGCATTGAGTCTAACTAGTATTGTGTAGCCTAGTATAAATTTAGCTCAACCTGATTGCTTTAGTTGACACCCCCTCTCTCCTTAGTCCTCATCTCCCACTCCATCTCTCATCATTGTCTCACATCTTTATTCTTATCACATTTTCCCTTTGCCTCCATTTCCATCATCAATTTACTTTCTTTCGTATCACCTATTATCATTCACTTTTTTTGTCTTCAGATTATATTTCTCTTGAAATGTTCCTTCTATCACATTATTATCTATCATTATATAAAGTGACAACTATCAATATCCTCTAATTTTCTCTATCATATAGGTATGGAATTAGGTTAGCACCCCTCTACTATCTTCTAATGTCATCTTCTCATTCCTCTTTATTACTCAAAATATTTAATTTCTCTCTTTGTCTTACATTTCAAATTATTATTTTGGAAAAAAAGAAAAAAAGAACTCTCTTTAAAATTATATCAATTTCTACGAAGTAAAGAGTAATTTTTCTTGAAGAATTGTTCTATTACATCGATCAAAATTTTTTTGTTACAAACTAAGATTATCATTTTAGTTATAACCCTTCTATTTAGCAACCAAAGTTGGACAAAAATAACAATGGCACTCGTAACACTCTATCTCTTTTCATTTCTTTTCTTCAAAAATTCTACTTTCTCACTTCTTTTTCCTTCAAAAAATAAAATCAATTATAACAAAAATCATATTTTCTTATTGAAATTTTCACATAACTAATTAAAAACTAAAAAAATTATATGCTTCATCTTATCTTTTTAATTTCGATAATACTTATTTTCTCAAGTTTCGTAAGGTGTATCGTGACGTGATGTTTAAACCGTTCCTAGTTAATACAATCAAACTCAAAGTATGACTTTTATGTTATAATTACATTATTAAGAGCTATAATTAAAGATACATGATTTTTTTAATAAATAATTTCACTCTACGTTTTAGTATTATTATATATTAAACTCTATATATTTATATTTGCAAATTAAGTTGACAAATATCAACTATTTCGTATATCAAACCTTCAAATAATTTTCTGTCTCTCATAATGCAGCCTTTATTTATGGCTATCCTAAACAAAGATAAAAAAAATAAGCACTCTATCCTTAGGTTAGTTGTCTTTAATTTTCTTATACATCTTGTTTATTAGATAGGTCTTATTCATCTTTCAATAAAAACCATTCCATAAGGTAGATGAAGACCTCCTTGATGCACTTATGATGGTTGCTTCCTTTGCCTTGTAAGTCTCAATGATGGTAAAGTCCTCATTGACATAAGCAAGCTCCTTACATGTTATTATTCTTAGCAATATTGCTCTCTTTCTTCCTCTCTTATCCACTACAGCTACTATCGTTGACCCTAATTCGAGTTCTTTTGCTCTAATAGAGGATATCCAAATTATTGTCAAACCCCTATAAATCTGGCAAGTAGGTGTAAAGAAATAAAATTTAGAGATAGAATTAAAACTATGACCAATGATAATACATTATATCACTTTGCTCCACCTTGCTAGCAACTCATTTGGCCTCTTGAGGAAGCCCACTTCAATGCCTTCAATAATATCGATCTCTTCAAGATCATCAAATCACCAACTAATTCGATGGTGTACACCATTCATGTACCTACTCACACCACCTCTTCAACAACCCAATGGATAAGATTAATGAGTCAGTGATGAAGTTTGTGATTGGATAGTAAGGGAGGAGGACTTATTATGGATCTAGGAGAGGTTGTTCATATGTCATGCACTTGCAATGCTTTAGATGTATGGCAACATATGAGCACAAGGGCATGATAAAAGCATTAACCATCTTATGCCTCCATGAGGAACTAGCTAGCGAGAAAGATAAAGAGCGATGAGGTATGGCAAGTGCTTATTAATGACTTGTAGATAGGGGTGGACATGAATTAAATAGCCCATGGGCCAATCGAAGCCTGATCGAAAAAATCAAGGGCTTAGATTAGGATTTTAGACCCATAAAGCCTGAGCCAAGCCTGAATTTCTAAGCTAGTTCAATTTTCGGTCCGAACTTAAGCTTAAAATAAAAAATATGTCTAACCCAACCCATATATTCGTGTGTATTATATATTCATATACTTTAATAAAAAATAAAGTTGTTGAACAGAATTCAACCTAGGATTGATTAGTTGAAAGGATCGAACTCTAATCATAAGAGTAAACAAGCAAGGCTAACATATATTGCTTATATAAATATTTTATATAGGCATGAGTGAATTGGGCTCGGGTCTTAGAAAATTTCTGCCAAATTGGATCGGTTCAATTATACATAGCTCAATTTGGTTCCATTCCTAAGTCTCGGGCTATCTTTATTTTTTTGCAGGTCCATCTCATGGCGTTCGTTATATTGGAGCAGTGGGAGCTTGTGGACCGAACAAGGATAAGGATTGCATGGTGAGATTGAATTCTACGATGAGGTGTCTAATGGGAGGTCGAATGAAGAGGAAATCTTCGGTCGAGATAGACTTGGCCGCCATATAAGAGAGGGTAAAGATATTTTTGTCATAAAATGGCAATAGCTTTCCTCCGTGGCATCAGGAATAACAATTTAGTGGATTAGATTATCTTAACTCGAGGTTTATCATGAAAGAAACATGAATTTTATTGGCTCGGTTCTCAAATACCAAAATAGAAGGTTTAATATATAATAAATCCATAATATACGTGGTGATTTGCAAAAATCCGAAGTTTTTTTTTCCTATAAACCCCAAATAGAATTATTATAATTAAATACGGTGTTATATGCAAAATTTTTTGAGTTCCGGCGCTGAAAGAAAAACTTCGGAATTTTGCGTTTAACTCCCTAAAGAAATTAATA
The DNA here is from genome assembly GCA_017589505.3 of Metroxylon sagu. Classification (NCBI taxonomy): domain Eukaryota; kingdom Viridiplantae; phylum Streptophyta; class Magnoliopsida; order Arecales; family Arecaceae; genus Metroxylon; species Metroxylon sagu. Next base: position 1,757,430 of record JACVBY030000615.1, read on the forward strand.
TTATCTCATGTCGTTAGGATTTTCGAACGCCTAAATGCCCTAACCAATCGGGCTTCGGCTTTCCGGCGACTCGATCGGGAGCAATAGCTTTCCCTTCCCCGACTTTCCTGCTCTTCTGGCCTGTTGTTTCACCCCTTCCGCCGTCGCCGTCTGCACCACCGCCGTCTGGCCAAATCACCGGTTCGAACCCTCCACCGGTTGGGGTGCGTAGGCGAAGACAGAGGAGGAGGTAGCGGTGGAGTCGAAGGGGAAAAGAAGGAGAGGGCCGGTGGGTGAGAACTAGGGTGGACTGGAGCCTGCCCTCCGTCCTCGTCGCTGCCACGTCTCCGCTTGCAGTTCCAAGATCCCTACGTAAGCTCTCTGTTACCACGCATAAAATCTAATCCTAATCTATCTGTTTGGTTCTTCTCCTAGTGATTTTTCCCCCCCTCCAGTATGTTTTTCTTGATGGAAATTGTTGGAAAAATCGTTCCTTTTTGTGTTGGACAGATCGACTCTTTTTTACTTTATTTTATTTTATTTTTATCAGTCGTAGTCCTCTGAGGTCCACTAATCTCGAATTCCGACACAGATTTTCCCCCCTCTACTTCCAATGCTAGATACAGAGTCTGGACTTTTCCGAATTGAAAAATCTTATTTTGACTACCAATACAGACATAATTTGGTTAATAGGCTGTCTTCTTGAAGTTCTTGAGTGATTGATATGAACTTTTTGAAGTCGTTTTGGGTTCTTTGTTTATATAAAGAGGTCTATGGGTGTTATGTGAATCATCCATGTATTTCAGACTTGAGGGAAAATGTTTCAAGACAACAATAAAACCTGTAATATTGTCATGTTTTTTCATATGTTAGATGTTAAAGCACATAAAGTGTGCATGGCGTGGATGAGTGTGATAAGGTGTATGAATGGTAGACCTGAGATGAACTGCATGAAGGATGAGTAGATTGAAGGGAACACTAGAGTAACATCTTTAGATTTCAGCTCTGGTTAATTGGTGGAGACGGTATGGTCATGTGCAGAAGCGCTAGAAAAAGGCTTGGTCAGAAGGAGAGCTGGGTAAGTGACTGAAGTGTTTATGAGCAAGGGGAAGATGGAAATGACTTAGATGGATGTTAGAGAAAAGATGCTGAAAATGAGACAGGAAGTGACAATAGTTAGAACTCTTAGTAGGAATAAGATTTTTTTTATTTTTATTTTTATTTTTTTTTTGAGAAAAAGAAAAGGAATAGGATGACTTAAATAAGAGGAGAAGTCTTGTTGGTCATGTTTGCCTTTCATAATTTATTAATCTAGTGTCCAAGAAATAGATGACTCTTCATTAATTACTCAAATCAGTTGAACAATTACTCTACCAAGATAATAGGTAGTCATAAAGCTGATGACATGATAGGTGCTTAAATAATCTTATGGAAGAGATCATGGAGCCCATGACTTATGTTCCTTAGAGTATACAACCCAAATTGTCCTAGTGAAATGAAGGGCTGTACATTTTAACTAACCATGAAGGATTTTTTCACTATCCTTCTGATGCTCTGATGGAATTTGTGAATTTTTGTAGGATAATATTTTTTCCAATGACTTCGCTCTTAATTTTAAAAAACCAACGAACAAGCCCTACTGCAGAACTTGGTGGAAGGTTATATCAAGCATTGTAAAGTTTGTAAAGTTTTGACTTGGATTTATTCACATAGTTATCAATAGAATTATTCTAGATCTTGACCTTGAGATAGCACTGTGGTTGTTCATATCAGTTTGGTAGCAGGGCAGCTGAAAAATTTATGACTTGAAGCAAACAGTATATATGTTATGACTGGTGATTTTTATAGAGATAATTGCATTCAATTATATGAGCTCCTTTCCGGTTTAACTTTTTTCCTGTTTCCATTACAGGCTACATTACAGTGTAGATCTTGTTGAAAAGTTTGTCAGTCACTCAGACCGAGCTTCTTTGGAGGCATGGAGCCAAAACCGAGAGATCCTGATGACTTCCTTGAATCTTCAGTGCTTCTAGACGAAGCACAGTATGAAGAAGGCTTTAAAGATGGGTATAATGATGGCTTGGTCTCCGGGAAGGAGGAAGGAAGAGAAGTGGGCTTACGGCTAGGCTTCCAAGTTGGGGAGGAGCTGGGCTTCTATCGAGGCTGTGTTGATGTGTGGAACTCCGTGATGCAGGTTGACCCAGGGGCATTCCCATCTCGTCTTCAAAAGAGCATTGAGCAATTGATGGAGCTCGTGGACAATTATCCACTCTCAGAGCCAGAAAATGAGCAGGTTCAAGAAATGATGGGTGCCATCAGGCTAAAGTTTAGGGTTATTTCAGCGAATTTACGGGTGAGGTTGGAGTATGAAGGCTATCCAAAATCATCAAAAAAGGATGCGGAGGATATTTAATTTCAAAGGAATTGCTTCATATTATATCATCTCAATGAACTTGGTCTTTTTCTCTTTCTTTTTTTTTTTTGGGTCATTTTAAAAACTGAGGGCTGTATGTATAGCTATAATGCATTAATAAGAAGGCTCGCTTGTTTTCGCGGTTGTTTCATTTAGTAGTTGTAGTTCAATATTTATTAAACAAAAATTTTGTGGTGTATAATTTGATGGATCTGTTGATGTATCTCTATGTATTTGTAACTTACATGGGAGAATTGGGCAGTTGCATTCTTGGTTACGGAGTAAAATCGGTGGTGAGGTTTGGAAAATTAATCTGTTGTCACATCATAAATTTTAAGTAGAAATTTATTTCTTTTCTTATTCATTGAAGTAGTCTCCTATAAGTTTAGTGAAATTTTTGACTATTATGTTGTTGTGTTGTTTGAGAATGGAAATACGTGCTTCAATAATGGGACAAGTTTATTAATGCATGATGTTTCACTGGCCTGCGACATGCTTCTTGTTGCTGCATTTATTTATTTTTTTAACCCAAAAATAGTGACCAAAAAAAAATCCCTAAAAGCAAGCATAACAGCTACTATCTTTAGATTGATTTTAACAAAATTAAGAACCCTCCATGCGCCCATACAAACAGAAGAGAGGGAGAAAATTAACTTTTGCATTGGGTTTACATGCTTGATGTTGGTTCTGATTGGTTAGGATTCAGGGGCATTATTTTCAATCTTATGTTTGTGATAAGTGTAATAATTTTGATTTAATGTATCCATTGTCATGCAGCTTTTATAAAGCAGGCTTAAAGAAACCCAAAATGGTGGAATCATTGCTTGCTGCAAGCTCTATATCTGAAAGCCGGAATTCTCTTGCCATCGAATCAATCGAGCAAGCTGCAAAAACTATACCCAGAAGCCGTTACTCTGCAACAGGGTTGGCAACGCACTCATCTGGCACTTAGCTACCAATTCATCGCCTGGTGCTACCCCTCTGAGGAATAAATACGGTGCTCATCGTGGTTAAAGCAGCTTTTAAAACCATCAATCTTGAGCTGCATTCTGGAACTCATCCCCGCCTGGGAGCCGTCGACCACCTCTGTGCTTCCACCCTTCAGCTCAAGCCTCTCTGGACCAAGCCACACGGATTACAAAGACGGGGGCAGCTGGCATTGGTTACAAGCTCAGGTTGGTTAAAGCTGTCACTGTCTTGCTCCGAACCAGTCAAACTCGGAATTATGACGGCCGTATATGCTGACACGAGTTTGCCTCAAAAGTATACAAGTCCACCATGCTAATTAATGAAAAAACATTTTGTATGGATCACACATTATTAACAGTAACAAAAAACAAAAGTATATCCGTTACATTCTGTTATTAATATATATATATATATATATATATATATATATTTAAATATAAATAAGTTTAACAATCTCTTCTTCTATTCTTTGGTTCATACGATCATTTCATCGTATTTATTTTTTTTAAAATACATAAATTATATTAATTTTAAAATAAAAAATAATTAAATTTAAATTTATTTATATTTAAATATAATTAAATTTATTTTATATATTTAAATAAATTAATACTATATTATAAATATGTAAAGAAGCATCTTTATCTTTAATTACTCATCGAGATCTTTTATCAAATCACTTTTCAGCCCTTTGATTTGAAAAATTAGATAAATAATAATAATAAGTTTGATAGCCCAATAAGTAATATTTCTTTTTATTATAACTGAATGAAATAGTATTCAATATTTTAATTTGATAAATACTAAAAAAAAAATGATGCAAGTTCAAGATATATAATAACCATTATATTTCAATCATTTTAATTGCAAGTAACAAATCACATTCCGTATAGTTGTCAAAGTAAATTATAACATATAAATTTTATCTGTTAAATAGTAATAATTTAATATTAATAAAATAATCAAATATCAAATCATAATCTTTAAAATTTTAAATCTTTTTTATCTTTTTAATTAAAGAATAGGTCATATTTAAGCCATGCAGAGTAGGGCCAAAATCACATTTAATACTTACAGAATAGGTTTAAAACCGTATTTAATCTTACGGAATAGATTTATGTCAAATATTAACGTCGCAGTGTAATGCTTCTATGCATATACAAATTTTTATCTTTTTCATAATTTTCTTTTTAACATTGCAATTTCAATCCTCCGTTAAAAAAAAAAATACAACTTCAGGGTTATTTCCAACATTTATAAAATAAATAAAATTTTAAATATCTTTAATTTATAATACTAAAAGATGTATAATAAATTTTTTAATAGCGTATTCAATAAAATACAACGTGCTGCTTGATCTAATAACATTAAATCAAATGTAGCACGCCTCGACAAATGAAATAAAATAGCCAAATTTTTGAGTATGATTCAACTTAACTAACTTATAAATCATGAAATGTAATATATTACATGAAATTCAAAATCCAAAAAATTCATAAATTTATTAAAGAGTAACTAATCAAATGCCAATTAATGTACCCATCAATAATTTTTGATAAAATTAATTTTGAAATTCATGAAAAATTGATAATAATATATTTTAAAAAAAATAATTTTAATGATATATTATAATATAAATAAAGAGCACTACTAAGATTCCAACCGATCACCTTTCTGCGACCTTCTTAACATAATAATCCAAAACTACTCAAAGATCATACTGATATTATATTAAAATATTTAATTTATTTCTTAAATTCCTCTAGAGCTCAAACCTCTAATCAGCGCTAATTAACAAAAAAAAAAAAAATTATATTCTTCCCCCTTAGAGAACGCACAACAGTAACGTCTATTTTTCTCAAACATCCCCATCATTATTTTCAAGATGCTTCAATGCCTAAAAGGCCATTGCCCGATGGCCCAACATACACATTCAACCTTCAACAAAAACCAAAAAAAGTCACTATTCAGTTCGGGGTCATAGAGCTCTCCACTTGTACAACCCTACCTCAACTCAGCCATCATTATATATATCGCAGTCAACATAGGCGAAGGAGCCTAAGGTTTCGTCGTCAGGGCAACTAGGTGCATGATGATATAACGTGGCCGTCTAAATCAACCGATGTTGACGCTGTTACAAGCCATGGAACTAGCCCATGGTTTGGATTAGGACTCAACCCAAGTGATATGTAATTTGCTGGATCCAACGTAAAGTTGGAGTTAACCAGGTAGAGGCTTCCGATTTCCAGATCATAGGAAGAGTGATGCTTGCATCTGATGAGTCTGATGTTTCCACATAATTGATTCCTATGCACAAACCGTAACCCGTTCCGTGAAAAAAGACAAAACCCGTAACCCATCCCAAAAGCAAATCCCGTAAGCCAATAAGAAGGATGAGAGAAGCCCACCCCGATTAATCTTCATATCACTACCCCACGCTGGCGTGGGATTAGAGAGGCCCAAATATCCGAGGTCGAGGGCGTGGACTTCGATGGCGGCGGTGGGAGGCGAATCTGGCAGTCCGGCGGAGGTCCAGAAGGAGGCGAATCTGGCGATGATTGAGCTTTCGAACATGATCGCCGTCCCCATGTCCCTCCTCGCCGTCGTCCGGCTCAACGTCCCCGCCGCCATCTGGCACTCCGGAGCCAACTCCCCCCTCTCCGCTGCCGAGATCCTCCCCCTCCTCCGCCCCCCGCCGCCCCCCTCGGCCGATCCCGCCGGCCTCCAGCGCCTCCTGCGCCTCCTCGCCAGCCACGGCGTCTTCGCCGAGCACCTCTCCCCTTCAGGCGTCCGCCGCTTCTCCCTCAGCCCCGTCGGCCAGCCCCTCGTCCCCGCCGCCTCCTCCGACGGCGGTGGCGATGGAGACGGACCGTCCTACGCAGCGTACGTGCTGCAGCACCATCAGGAGGCGCTGGTGCGGGCGTGGCCGCTGCTCCACGAGGCGGTGCTGGACCCGGCCGGGCCGGAGCCGTTCGCGAGGGCCAACGGCGGGACACCGGCGTACGCCTACTACGGCGGTGACGGCGAGGCGAACGAGCTCATGCAGCGGGCCATGTGGGGGATCTCCAAGCCTTTCATGGACGCGCTCCTCGACAGCCACGCCGCCGCCTTCGCCGGCGTCGGCACCCTCGTCGACGTCGGCGGAAGCTCCGGCGACTGCCTCCGGGCCATCATGCAGCGCGTCCCCACCGTCCGGCGCGGAGTCAACTTCGACCTTCCGGAGGTGGTCGCCCAGGCGCCCGACTTTCCCGGTGAGTCGCAAATCCATCGGCGCATTCTAGTGGCGTCTACCTTCTCATGCTAACGTGCACCTATCGCATTCGAATAATTAGCACCCACGAGTCCACTATCTGATGCACGGCACGAATCACACAGACATCCGTGCATGGTAAAGCAGCCTTGGTAGTCAAGGTGTGTGGCTGCCACGCCGAGACGCGCTCTAACCGTGGCGTTGCGAGCGCGGAGTCGTGTCAGCTTTGCACGGCCTCCGACGACTGCGGTTCGCACGCCTGCAACGAAACCATGGTAGGTTTGTGAACATTGGCACGTAAATTAGGGCGAGCGTTGAGGGCGTTGTTCCAGCATAGGATGCGCGTCGGTTTCTTTATAATGCTGACGCGAACATTGCTGCATTAAATCGAACAGATGAAAAGCATCAATTCACGTGGCCGGTCCTGCCCCGTCCCATGTCACTCGCACTGCATAGTAAAAAAAATCTCCCAACCTCTTGTTCAGAGCCACAGGTTTTCCCGTGAGAAAGGCAATTAATTGTTCACGCGATACCGTAGCTCTGATGAAAACTGTCAGATTTACCGTATTAGATTAGTTGTTAGATTTATAAATAATAAATAAAGATCAATTATTTAAATGCTTCAAGTCCATCTACGCATTCATTTAACTTTGGTACTAAATTTGAAATTTCACGATCTTTGTTAATGGTAATTTCATAAAATTTTATCATTTTTTTTATATATTTATCAATTTTTGCACACTCTTATGGATCCCATTAACAACGTTAGTGAATCAAAATTACAATTCAAAAATTTGAGTAGTCCAAAAATTACTTAAGTTATAAATTCATAACATATATATACATATATATTTATTTAATATAAAACTAAATTTAGGATCTCAGATTGTGTAGATAGAATGTGAATTGGTTGGCCCACTCTCACAGGGCATTAGGCTGGAGATCTCATCCCACAGGCATGCAAGCAAACTAAAAATCCAAAAATCTAGAAGTTTTGTTTGCCCGGCGCTACCCGGACGCGTCCATTAATCAAGGGGAAAAAGACTCTGCCCGGTTTGCATTACATTATTACATTTGATTAAGTTGAGCAAGTTGCCCTTCCGAATCTACCATATGATGGCTTCTTGTAACAGGGCTTGGCGATATGATTAGCTCCCGTTTTATTATTATTATTATTATTATTATTATTATTATTATTATTATTTTCCAATCAACAGTCATGTGTTCTGGTGGTGGTGCAGGTGTGACGCATGTTGGCGGTGACATGTTCAAATCCATTCCGGCCGGCGATGCTATCTTCATGAAGGTACTTAAATCTTTTGCTTGCTAAAGAGTTGCCAAGCAAAATCTTAACTGCTCAACAATTTACCCACCTTTAGCGACCATTCGGATGCCCCACTTAGCTTATTAAGTTCTTGATGTCTCCAAATGATTGAGGTGCATCCTTGCAAGATATCTTTGGAATACAATAGGTAATCACTTTTACATTATGTTTGGGAGTTGGAAAGAAAAGGAAATAAAGGATTTATAAAAGAAAAAATAAATAAATAAAAAAGAGGATAAAGATGAGATTGAAATTCTTTTTTTAAGAAAAAAATAAGAATTTTGTACCTTATTTTTGTTTTGATTAAAAAACTAGCTACAAATTTAAATGACAAATACATCTTTACCTGCTAAAATAAAATTTTTATTATCTTTTTGTTTATTTTTGAGATGTAAAAATGATGATGAATGAAAAATCCTTCTATCATTAGTTTAAAATTGATGACGACCACAAGAAGAGAGAGATAGAGTAAGGCAAATAGATTTTGTTTGAGAAGAAATTAAAAAAAAAAAAAGAAGATAAAAATAAAAGGTTTTTTATACTAGATAATTTATAAATTTTAATGACATTTGAGGATAAAATAGGAAGCGCAAAAAATTTAATAAAATTTTTCATTCCAAATAATTCAAATTAGAGGGATAAAAATTGCTGCTGTTTAAAAATTTAGAAAGTTATTGAAACCTTCCTGAAACTTCTTTTTACCCACTTAAAACAGTGGTACCAAGTATCCCTATTTGGCTTTCCTTTCCTTCTCCTTTGAAACCTCTCTCTCAACCATGGTGTTAGTGTTACAAAAAATAAAAACATGGTAAATAAGAACCTCGAACTCATTCATGCTTTGTGTTATTCCACGCAGTGGATACTGATGACATGGACTGATGAGGAGTGCATGCTCATACTGAAGAACTGCTACAATGCTTTGCCAAAAAGTGGGAAGGTGATTGCTTGCGAGCCGGTGCTGCCGGAAGAGACTGACAGCAGCCAGAGAACTCGAGCCCTGTTGGCGAATGACATCTTTGTGATGACCATCTACCGAGTTCAGGGGAGAGGTCGCACCGAGGAAGAGTTTCGACGGCTAGGCCTCTCCGTCGGATTCTCCACCTTTAAAGCGATCTATTTCGACCGATTCTACACCGTCCTTGAATTCCAGAAGTGAAGTCTCTTTTGCTCTACCCCATGTTTGTTAAAGAATAATTTGCACTTCCAAAAATATTTCTAGAGAAATGAAAGGATTGCTATTTATGATTCACCACTTGTTTAATATAGCTCTTGCTATTTCCCTTATGAGTTTAATATATGACTCGTGTTATTTTCTATATGAGTTAAATATGACTCTTGCTAATTCCAAAAATATTTCTAGAGAAATGAAAGGATTGCTATTTATGATTCACCACTTGTTTAATATAGCTCTTGCTATTTTCCTTATGAGTTTAATATGACTCGTGTTATTTTCTATATGAGTTAAATATGACTCTTGCTATTTCTTAAGAAGAATAAATGTAGAATTTCAAGAGTCATGTATTGGTCCTATAAAAGGCTATGTAATTTAGAGCTTTATGTAGCTATTTTTAGTAATCCAAGTGAGCAATACAAAAAATATTTTTGCTTATCTTCTCTACATTGCCTAAGTTACAATATATTTATCCACCTCTCCACTGTGCATTCCCAACAAATTTGGTATCAGAGCCAAATATTCCTAATCTATTTTCTCTCATAAGCCTTCAATCTTATTTCAAAAATATCTACCAACCTAGTTCTAACAACATTTGCATACACATCAAATTAAGTTCTCATTTTTGAAGGAGAGCACTATAACTATTGAAGTAGTCAAATATAAACCATATTTATCTCACAAGATCTATGGGAGGTCGTCGAAAATATCTACCCGGAGCCACCAAATGATGGAAGTAATTGGATAGAAGAACAAAAAAAATAATACAAAAAGAATGTGCACAATGATGCAAGCGCATTTCGGTATCTTCAATAAGGGGTAAGTAAAGCAATCTTTCCTCGCATATATGGTGCAAAAAAGGCTAAAGAAGCTTGGGATATTTTGAAAAATGGTTTTCAAGGAAATGAAAAAGTTATTTCTTTGAAACTACAATCACTTTGAAGGGATTTTGATAACATTGTAATGAAAGAAGATGAAAATATGTAAGTTTTTCTTACTAAAATTTTAGAAATTGTAAATCAAATTAGAAGCCTTGGAGATGTTATAGAAAAAAAAAAAAATTATTCTAAAGGTTCTTAGGAACCTTCCAACAAAATTTGATCATATTGTTGTCGCAATAAAAGATCCAAGGATTTATCTACTTATACTTTTTATGAACTAATGAGCTCTCTTCAACTGTGTGATGAAAAGCTAACATATTTGAAAAGAAGAACTCAAATTTCTAAAACAGAGGATTTTCTCAAAAGAAAAGAATGTGGCAAAACAAAAATAAAAGAAAAAGAGAAGATGAACGACGACAATCTAAAGTCTCTCAATCTCAATGCCGTATTTGCAAGAAGACCAACCATGAGAGCAAAGATTGCCGGTTCAGATGTAAGAGGTTGTTGGGCCCCATTCCCGACGGCATGATTTTTTATAAAAATTGGGTAGAGATCTATTAGTCTTTATGTTAAGTACCATAAAGTTCAAGCGATCCCTATCCAATTGCCATAAGTTACATGCACAAAATACTGAATCTGCTAAAAACTTTGACCTGTTCAATTCATTCATACTATTCACAAGATCACATCACAATCTACTTCATCCTGTTCAGATAAAATAAAATTTCCACACTATTCATCACATGATTCTAAGCAATATAACTTTCATCACTATGTCGTTATAAAGATTATATACGCAAATTCATTCTATAATAAAAGTCATTTCTCATAACCACTCCAAGTCCAAAATACATCATAGGGTTATAATTATACACATCCATCCATATCTATTTCAAATACATATATAATCCAAGTCATATAAATTTATGTTATCAACCAATTTATCCACATCTAGCAGCCCATATCAAAATCAGGCATCTAAGAGTCAATCTGCTATCTCTGATCTAAAATCCAAAAATTTCAACAATAGAGGGGTGAGACCTAAGTCCCAGTGACTGGATAGCCATCTTACAATGGAAAAAACTGAGAACCACATTTTAAAATCAATAAATATATTGATACAACATATCATAATAGATACAGAAATCTTTTCAAATGAGATAAGAAAACTCATAAGTTAGCTTATGCTTCCAATAATATAACTTAAATGAAGTAATGCCACATTTGTAAAATCTCATGATGCTGGGCTGCGTGTGCTACCACTAAGGTACATCCCTACAGTCGTCCTCCTGCAGGTGTACTCTCAGTGGGTGAGTGTACTGAGCGCCGAGGATCCCCGCACCACATGATACCCCTCACATGTGCGATTCACCCTAGGTGTGAGCTTGCCCCTTTTCCCTGGGCCTCCTGCTTGCTCCCTCCATGGGCCAATATCTCTGAGCCCCCTCGGGCTATATAATAACCTAGCTCTTAACCGAGCTGTGATTCTTGCCCCACTGGGCTGCTTGCAATCTGTCCTACTGGGCTGATTGCGCTTGTACTCTCCATGGCCTCGAGATCATAGTATGATTGAATCGCAAGGAGGTGCTGGCTATAATAGTGTGTGCAATGCTTATGCTAAGGAACAATCTACAGGGTGATCAACCCCATAAATGGCCAAATGCTCTTTATGTTGTATGCTGTAAAAATACTCAAATATAAGTTTATAATCCAATATACAATCAGCTATACTTTTTTTGAAACATTGATATTCATGCATGCCCATGCATCACTTTAAAATACAAATCTGAAAAGTAAATTCCATGCTTTACTGAAACATATGTTTTTAACCAAACAATACTTTTCATGAAACTCTATACTTTGCTTTTAAACATGCTATAGCTCATGTTTCCTTTTCTTTTCTTAAACTCATGCTTTGCTGAAACTCTTGCTTTTTTTCTGAAGCTCATGCTTTTTCTGAAACTCATGCTTATCTAAAACTCATGCCTTTTTTTCTGAAATTCATGCTTTTCTTTGGAAACATGCTGTAAGCTTATGCTTGTTCTTAAATTCATGCTTTGCTTTATAACATGCTTTAAACCCATACTTATTCTTAAACTCATGCTTTGCTTTAGAACATGCTTTAAAATAAAATACATCATAACTGGGTTCTCATTTTCCATATTTAACTACTTGAGATACTATACTTAGCATAACATACTCTGATTTGTAGCAAAATATCACTATGCTATCATAAAACATTTTTCAAAGCTGGATGAGAAACCTACTCACCTTAGCTGCTAGACACTGCTATGGCTGCTATTTCCCTTATTTTGGCTCCTTGAAACCAATCTCTTGGCCTAAGTCATTATACATGTATCATTAGGGTTACAAGCACCAAGGGTTTCATGAAACTATGCATGCATGCTTTATGCCTCAATATCTTAGCATAATACTCTTCAATCCCTAACATGCTCAAGAATTCATACTATACACATGCTATCACTTCATTTGCCTCTAAGTCATGAGATTTTAACATCATTCTCTAGCTTAGGAAGGTTTGGACTTACCTTAGCAAAGATGGCTAAACCACCAAGCTTTCTTTCCTTCCTTCTCTTCCTCTTCTTCTCTTCTTCTTCTCTTCTTCTTTTCTTTTTCTTCTTCTCTTCTTCTTCCCCACGGCTGGAACCCTCTCCCTTTTCTTTCTCTTTTCTCCCTCTTTTCTTTCTCTTTTTCTCTCTTTTCATACGCTGGCTTAAGCGTTAAGGAAGGGTAGTGGGTTTTAAATGCTCTTAAAAATTTCTATTTTGTCCCTCTCTACTCTTAAGTTATACTTTTCAAAGCCCATATGGCTCTCTTCTCCACCAAGTATTTTTGCCCTTCAATTTTCTTTCCTATCCTGCCCTTGATCAAATCCTCAAATGACTTTTTATCAAATTTCACTTATGCCTTGATCAAATTTTCATTAATGCCCCTGGCCAAATTTCCATTATCAAATGAATAACATGGGTTATCCACCTATTAGTCAGCATGGACGCCAGCTAATGAGAGTGAAATTAGCCTTAAATCAATTCTAGATTTTTATCCACCTAACCCGCAGTTAAGCGTGCTTGAGTGAGAGTGATGGGTGACCCCCTGGAAAGTCCTCAATTGAGAGTGAAATTGGTCTGAAATTGGTCTGAGACCAATTTCATAGAGAAATTTTCCACAGTAGTCGACTACAAAATTGGTCTCAAACCACTTTTACAAAGAGATTTCCCAAAGTAGTTGACTAAGTAGTCGACTACTTTGAGCAAAATTAGTCCCAGGCCAATTTTATAGAAAGTTTGCAAAAATTTTCCCAGCCCAAATTACAGAGAGCTTTAGGTAATTAGCTGACTAAGTAGTCAGCTAACTTTCCTAGTTAGCTGACCAGTTAGTCAAGCAGTCAGCCAACGTTCAAAGTTGGCTGACTAAATAGTCAGCTAACTTCCAAAGTTGGCTGACTAACAACTCAAGTAATCGGCTAACTTTCCTAGTTAGCTGATTAATGAGTCAACTAAGTTCATATAACCTTTCCAAAAGCCATTCTAATGCATTCCAATTTTCAAAACCTTTATTCTAACTTCTCCCAAGGATCAAAAACAACTAGTAAACATTGAAATCATCACAAAAACTTCGATTTTAAGCCTAAATAAGTGACTTTATTAACTTTTTGGAAGGATCATGAGAGGAAACTCAAAATAATCTCCAAAATTCTAGCTTTTACATTTTTTTAAGATTTCTACTCAATCATTCACATTAGAAGGCTAAACTAACAATAAAAATATACTAAAAATGAAATTACAAAACTTCCAAGTTCAGGATATTACAGAGGTACAAGATTCCCAATCATTCTTGCAATAATTGTTGGTACAAAGACAAAAATATAAAAGAAGAAGCAAGGTTCACCAAGGAGGAATCAGATCAACTATTTTCTTGCATGAGCATCCAACATGAATTTTAACATACATGGTTTTTAGACAGTGGTTGTAGCAGTCATGTAACCGAGGATCAGAAGATGTTTATTGAACTTGACCCAAATTTTAGTTCAATGGTGAAATTGGGAGATGGAAACATCCAAAAAGCTGAAGATAAATGTATCATAGCTATATACTCAAAGGGAGGTAACAAACAATTTATAAGTGATGTTCTTTATGTTCCTAAATTGACTTATAATTTGTTGAGCATTGGAAAACTTTTGCAAAATGGATATTCTTGTTCCTTTGATAATGATACGTGTAGAATTGTGGACAAGAAGATAAACTCTTAAATTGCCACTATTCAAATGAACTCAAACCGAGTTTTTCCACTTATCATGCCTTTACAAGAAAACATGGCTCTCAAATCTGAAACCTTGAATGACTCACACTTATGGCACCTAAGATATGGTCATCTTAACTTCAATGGACTTCATCTACTCAAGCAAAAGAATATGGTTGTTGAGCTTTCCTCCATTCAAAGATCAAATCATATTTGTGAAGGCTGCATTTATGAAAAAATGCATAAACTCCCCTTTCCTAAAACTTCTTGGAGAGCTAATTCTCCTCTTGAATTGATACATGCTGATATTTGTGGTCCAACAAGAACTCCTTCATTTAGTGATAAAAGATATTTCATTCTTTTTATAGATGATTGTACTAGAATAATGTGGTTGTATTTCTTACAAGAAAAATCAGAAGCATTTTCTATTTTCCTTCATTTTAAAACTCTTGTAGAAAGACAAAGTGGCCACAAAATCAAAACACTGAGAACTGATTGAGGAGGTGAATTCATCTACACACCATTATGGAGTATTGCAAAAAAGAAGGCATTCAAAGACAACTCATAGTTCGGAGAACGCCACAACAAAATGGTGTCGTCGAAAGGAAGAATCGGACAATTGTGGAGATGGCTAGAAGCATGATGAAAGGCAAAGGGCTTCCTAACAAATTTTGGGCTAAAGCAGTGCACACAGCTATCTATATCCTCAATCGGTCACCTACAAAGGCAGTGCTCAACAAGACTCCATTTGAAGCTTGGCACAAAAAGAAACCAGTTGTCAATCACCTGAAGGTATTTGGATGTATTCCTTACTCCCATATTTCTATTCCTAACAAAGACAAATTTGATGAAAAAGAGGAAAAACTAATCTTTATTGGCTATAGTGATGAATCAAAGGGCTATCGCTTGTTTAATCCTTACGCTAACAAGTTGATTATTTCGAGAGATGTTATTTTTGATGAAGCTACAGCTTGGAGTTGGGATGAAAGTACTTCTCATTCATCACCTATATATGATTCTTGGAGTCTACATCAAGCCAAGATCAACAATCACAACAAGCTCCACAAATTCCCACTCCTATACCAAGTCCACCAAGGTCACCAAATTTAATCTCTTCAATACAAGCAACGACGGATTCAAATTCACCACCAAGGAAGACTCGTTCATTAAGAGAAGTCTATGAATCATGTGAAGTTGCATTCTTTGCATGTGAACTACAAAGTTTTGAAGAAGCCGTCAAAGAAAAAGTGTATAGAAGGCCATGCATGAAGAGATGACAATAATCGAGAAAAATAAAACTTGGGACTTTATAGACTTGCCTAAAAGTAAAAGTGTGATTGGATTGAAATGGATCTACAGAACAAAATTCAATAAAGATGGCCTCATTCAAAAGTACAAGGCAAGACTTGTAGCAAAGGATTACTCTTAGTAACCAGGAATCGACTTTAACGAAACCTTTGCACCAGTTGTGAGAATGGAGACAATTCGAATTGTTCTTACTCTTGCTGCTCAATTGGAGTTAGATGTGTTCCAGCTTGATGTCAAATTAGCATTTTTCAATGGAGAGCTTGAGGAAGAAGTCTATGTTAAGCAACCAAAAGGCTATGAAGTCAAAGATAAAAAAGATATGGTCTACCAATTGCGAAAAGCTCTTTATGGGCTAAAACAAGCTCCTCGAGCATGTAACAGCAAAATTAATGGTTATTTCTACAAAAATGAATTTCAAAGAAGCACAAATGAACCTTCTCTTTATGTGAAGAAGGAAGGTATGAATGATATTATTATAGTTTGTCTATATGTTGATGATCTTATTTATATGGGTACTAATCTAAATATGGTGAAAGAATTTAAACTTAAGATGATGAAAGAATTTGAGATGACAGATTTAGGGCTCATGAAATGTTTTCTTGGAATTCAAGTTAAACACTCCAAGGGGAAAATTTTTATCTCTCAAGGAAAATACATTGAAGACATCTTGAGGAAATTTTAGATGGATAAGTGCAAATCTGCAACAACTCCTATGGCTTTAAATGAGAAGTTAAAGCTTAATGATGGTGCAAAGAAAGTGGATGCAAAGGAATTTAGAAGTCTAGTTGGATCCTTGATTTATCTTACTAATACTAGACCTGATATAATACACTTTATTTTCTATATCTCTAGATTTATGAATGAACCAAGTAAGCTACACTTAGCTACAGCAAAAAGAATTCTAAGATACTTGCAAGGCATAAAGAAACATGGCATTACATATGTCAAAGAAGAAAACAATTCCTTGATTGGCTTCACTGATAGTGATTAGGCTAGATTCTTAGATAATCGAAAAAGCATATCAGGATACTTATTCTATCTTAGTAAAAGGATAACATCTTCGAGCTTAAAGAAGTAGAAAACAATGGCTTTATCTTCAGCTGAAGCAGAATATATTGCTGCTACTGATACTATACGTGAAGTTATTTGGCTAAGGAAAATTTTATTTGATTTGAAACAAAAACAGAAGCAGCCAACTACAATCTATTGTGACAACATGTTGGCCATTGCAATAATTAAAACTCCTATTTTTTATGCTAGGTCCAAGCACATCAAGCTTAGGTATCATTTCATAAGAGATATGGTGAACAAAGGAGAAATCTATTTAGAGTTTATCAATACAAATAAGCAACTTGCAGATTTTCTCACCAAAGCTGTGACAAGTGAGAAGTTTGAAAAGTTCTAGAAGCAACTGAAGATTGCAAGTGGATTCTATATGCTTACTTTGAAAGTCTGATTGATACGCCCATCGGATCGCTTTCAGATATTTCCTTAGCTTGTGTATGATTCCTAGAATTGCAAATTAAGAGGGGGTGTTAAAGAATAATTTGCACTTCTAAAAATATTTCTAAAGAAATAAAAGGATTGCTATTTATGATTCACCACTTGTTTAATATGACTCTTGCTATTTCCTAGATGAGTTTAATATGACTCTTGCTATTTTCTATATGAGTTAAATATGACTCTTGCTATTTCCTAAAAAGAGTAAATATAGAATTTCAAAAGTCATGTATTGGCCCTATAAAAGGCTGTGTAATCTAAAGCTTTATGTAGATATTCCTAGCAATCCAAGTAAGCAATACAAAAAATATTTCTGCTTATCTTCTCTATATTGCCTAAGTTACGACATATTTATCTACCTTTTCACTGTGCATTTCCAACAATGTTATCTTCGATTCTTTTTCATAGAAACTCATATTTTGTATTAATTTATATTCTTGTTGCTGTAGTTGAAGCTTTAACCACTATCGCACCATAATCTTATTATGTTGAGTGCATGATATTAACTCTTAGGATTAATATTTTCTTTTAAAATTTATATAAATAAAAAATTTTTGCACTCAGTTCATATATATATATATATATATATATATATATCTATTGAATCACATATTCATCTCATGATCAACAAACTATAGCAACCATTGAAACAAGTCCAAGTGTTTTATCAAAATTAAATTATCAAATGTCTCATTAAACAAAAATTTAATATATACAAGTGTCCAAATAATACTTAAGCTATCTCAAATCTTTATTTTAATTGAAAATACCTATTATTACTAACAAAATTATATTAATTTATAATTTTTTTAAGTAAAAAATTATTGTTCAATTTCATAGCAGAATGAATGACCTTTCTTATAAGTACACTGTTAAAAATGACAGCCCATCAGCTTTTAAATTATCATATCCATAGAAAAAGATAAAATAATCATGAAAGTCCTACAAATATCAATATATGCTATTTAATTTAGATTAAATTATATATACAAAATAAACTTCATAAATATCCAGAATTACAGTAATATGTAGCTAAAATTATCCATACAACTGTAAATAATTAAAAAATTATGTAATTTTATTTAATTCTAAATCATCCATTTATTGGCTATTATTAGTTTTCATGTTAAAAAAATTTAAGAAACTTGCATTATTATGTTATATTGTGATATGGTTTGTTAAAGGTTTTGAGGTAGTATTACTATAAATATTTTTTTATTGCTTGGGAAGCAGAGTGAAAGCATTTAAATTTGGAATTAAAAATGGTATTGTCAAATCAAAATTCTAATAACTGTGTAACAATAAATTATTTCCTCAAGCTTTCTTTCTTTTCTTTTCTTTTTTTTTTCTTTTTTATAAGCAAAATATCAAAAGAAAAGAGGCAAATATATATGATTTGTGGGTATGAAACAGGTACCAATGTCTTGTAAACGTGTCAGGACGCATGAGGTGGGTTGCTTTGTATGGATCTTAAAGATAATTACTATCATATGTTGTTTAAGGGCATGATGGTGCTGCGTTGGTATCGCTCATGATGATGAAATGGCAATAACTTTCTAGTGGCCATAAAAAGTTTAGTGAATTATTTAAATATAATTGTTGTAATAAGTTTTTTAATGTTATTTCATAAATGTTTCTAAAACTTTTGAAAACATTAGTATCATGCTTGTTTATTTTTTGAAATTTTTAGGTTTTGTTCCCAATTTTTTATCTTTTATTGGCCATATATGGAAATGGTTTAAAGTTGATTATTTCTATCTTCATAGTTGGTAGCAATCAATAAAAATTTTTTATTCTTTTTTTTTTTGTCATTAAATGTAAAGTGCTAAAAAATGAAACCATGCCTCTAAACAAATGTTAAAAAAAAATATAATAGGTTTTGATAAAACTTATGTGCAATTTCTTACATTCTTGTTATCTAGTTGTCGACTTATTGACAACTACATATATAACTATACAACTATGCTTCTAATCCATAGCTGTAGGTAAGTTGATAAACATAACGATACAAAGAATTGCATCTAAGTTTAGTTCTTTATAATAACAATGATCATTTTATTAACAGATAAATTCTTGTAGTCATTAGCATTGCTGCCATCATTATACTGTTATCATCATTATTACTATTTTTATTATGTCCAAATTTATCATCAATATTATCACCACCTCCATCACTAATGCTGTTTTTATTTTTGCATCTCATGTTTGCTTATAAAATATAATAGATTTAACTCAACATAATCATATTTTTTAAAAAAATTGAAAAAAAAATATATTTTTTATTTTTAAAAATAGAAACAAAATGAAATTGATGTCTCAAGAGTTTTTTTTTTTTTTTTTTTTTTCTTGGTAGTCATGGGAGAGGGGAGAGAACTTCGAAATCAACGGCGCAACATCGCCTTGGCCAGGGGGAAAGGAACGGACATTACGACGTTAAATATATATGCTTGATAGGGGAGCAAAAAAGGGAGCGGGGAGAAGCTGATGGACGGCTGAGATGGGGAGGTGTGGGTGGGGAGGACCCTGGACCGTAGGATGCGGAGAGAGGGAGCCGGAGTAGTGTCCCTCGCGTCCTGCCTTAAACGCTTGTTCTTTGCGTCGCTTCAGAGGCGCTACCACCGGCCGGTCTGCCGGCCGGCCGGCAGCTCCGCTACGCAAGTCCAATCGCATGGATCGGCTGTTTGCCTTCCAAGAGAAAAGAATGCTGTTTGGCGACGTTTCGGGATGCAATTGGCCGTAGCGGGAGAATTGTTTGCGGGGCCTGGTGTCTATTTGAGTTGGTGAGAGTAGGATGGCGGGGAATTGTGTTTGGGGTCCGAGCGTCTGGACCCACGCAATAGTGTTGGGGTGACAAAGTTGTGATTCATATTAGGACCTTGTATGTTAGGATGATGCTTTATGTCTCACTGATGGGCATCTATTTTATGGCATAACTTCATTGGAGGGAAGCACTCACCATTGGAGAACACCTTAATTAGTTATAAACATGTTGCTATATTTAAGACCATTGAAAGTAAATCTTATATTTATATCCAATATATTGGATTAAATTTGATTCACATTTTTATGTGAACTTTTCTGCAATTGGTACTCAATTTGTTAGATATATAATACTTGACAACGAACTAATTGGCCTTTACTTTGTGGTGCAAAAGTTTAAGTCATGCAGAAGCCCTCGTAAAAGCTTTAATTTCCTTCTGAACAAAAATTTTCATTACAATTTGTTTGATTTAAAGCACTCTCATGTTAATATCTTATTACGTTATATTGAAGGATGATAAAATAGAAGAGATTGATAGTTAAATTTATTGTCTCTCTCTCTCTATATATATATAAAAGCAAGAGCAAGAAAAAAAAAACAAAAAAAAAGACAAACATGTAAGGCATGCGAAGAAGTATGGCTAATAAGCTGTGACACCTAATTATTTTTTAATATTAATAGTTGGAAAGTTAATTTTTTGAGCTTTAAATGACTTTGTAAATGTAAATAATAAAGCTCAAGATGAACCAATCATGCATTTAACTAAAAATACAAGGCCCATGATAGGAATAAAAAAATAATTTATATTTGCTTAAAGAATGTTGCTCATTATTCTTGATTTATTCTCTTCTATCATATCTTAGATAATAACAATATTTTTTAAAATATATAGACAAGTTAACAAGCTAGAGTATTATGAGGTTTTATCTAATTCTTTTCTAATAAAAAAAAAAAAAAACAGGACAATGGGGTCAAAATGAATTTTTGTTGCGGTTAATTAAAATTTTGATGGGTTTTGAAACGCCGAAGGTAGAATTGAATTTTGAACATTAATTTTCTCGACTACAAATATTAATAAATTAATTTTTAAAACATTAGCATACCATGTCCAGAGTATTCATGCTAGACAATGTTCAGAGATGCACTCCTTTCCGCATGACCCTTGAACACAAGCATGCGTCCAATCAATTATGATAAGGGCAAGAATGTAGCTATCATCCAGCATGGTTATTAAGTGCCTTTCTTTTGGTTGCCCTGAGATGAAACAAGCACATGAGCCAAGATTTAGCCTTTGGAGTAAGGTTTGATTATTTAAAAAGACATCAATAAATTTAGGGTCTAAGTTCACCCTTGTAATATTTAAGATTTAGCCTTTCTATCCACATAAGCCTTAACCCCTTTGATTATTTAAAGAAGTTAGGAATATATATTAGATAATGATATTTACTATATTGCGTAGAAAAGAAGAGAGAAAGAGAAGAGGCATGCAGGAGAATAGGAGAATAGGAACAAAGGAGCATAAAAACAATAGGGTAGAGAGGAAGAAGAAAATGTAGATTAAAATTTTTTTTCGAATAAAATTTTAAAAAAACATATAATTGAACCAGAAAGGCCAACTAGACTTCAAATACTGTACTTATCGATTATAACAAAAGTAGATTTTGTGGAAGTGAATTTGTTCACGTTTAGAACAAATGAAGGGCGTTCGAGGATAAAGTTATTGAATAATTTTTTATTAAAAAATTTTTTAAGTTTCTCTGAATCTAGATATAACCGTATACTTCAAAAATTAATTGATTTTAATCTTTCTGAGATTCGGCTCAATATATATATATTTTTTTCCCTGATACGGCTATAAATTCTAAAAGTTAGCCGGCCATGTTATATAATTGAAGCTATAGAAAGCTATACCATCTTTGCCAAAGTGAATATGATAAATAGATGATTGATGGATTCAATTATAGCTCCACGTTAATAAACCTCCATTCTTCACAGGTCAACCCTTCTTAATCAATACATCTTCTGTGTGCAATCTATTTCTTAAAAGATCGCTCTCTTTCTCTTTCCCCTCACATTATAATCACCGCCACATAAAAGCTATTTTGAGCTTTTATTTCATATGCTTTTCCTTGTTTTTTTTTTTTTTCAAAGAGCATCTAAAAATATTAGATACAAACTCCGATTCCCTCCCTCTCCCTTGGTTTTGTCACCAAGACTCGCCCTCTATTCCTTGTCTTTTGCTTTGAAGCCTTTTCTCCTATTCTTACAGATAAGACGGAGCTCTCATTGCCATTGCCATGTCTTCTTCCATCCTTTGTTTATTTAGCAGGGGTGGTCTCATCCATCCTTTCATTCGTTCATCCTTTCATTCGTTCAATCTGGTTTCGATCCTCAGCAACTTTCGCAATGGGGAAGTCCTCTATTCTTCCTTTCCTCCTCTGTTTTCTTCTCCTCTGCCTCTTTCGGTTCCATATCAAGTTTGTTAATGCCTTCGGGACCGCCGATGGATCAGAGGAGTGGGGCTATGTTCAAGTTCGGCCGAGTAATTTCTTCTTTCTTTAACTAATCTTTTATGTCGACAGTTTCCTGCGGCAATTCGACAGATTAGATCACATGTATTTACGTTTCTCTGTTTCCGAGTTTGTAATGCAGAAGCCCACATGTTCTGGTGGCTCTACCGGAGTCCTTATAGAGTCGACAATGCTTCGACGCCATGGCCGACGGTGCTGTGGCTCCAGGGTGGACCTGTAAGTCTCTTTTATTATAATTTTAACGCAAATGAATAGCGACCGTAGACGGACGCATGCACACAAGTCAAGGTTAGTCTCTTAGCACAACTTTATATCTGTCTGAATTCCTATCCGTGGCTGTGGCCATGCAAAAGGGTGCCTCGGGTGTCGCGTACGGAAACTTCATGGAGATCGGGCCACTGGATACCGATCTGAAGCCTCGGAATTCGACATGGCTGAAGACAGCCGATCTCCTTTTTGTGGTGAACTTCCGGTCCTTCTTCCCTCCATATCTTCTTCTTCGTCTTCTTCTTCTTCTTCTTGTTTGTGTTTTTTATGTTATTTAATGGTTATTCCTTTTGATATTGGATGTAAACTTTAGGACAACCCAGTTGGGACTGGATACAGTTTTGTCGAGGATATACAACTTATGGTGAAGACTGATTGGGAGGCAGCAACTGACTTGACTACCCTTCTCAAGGAGCTCTACAATAAGAATGAGAGTTTGCAAAGAAGCCCGCTCTACATTGTCGCAGAGTCTTATGGTGGGAAGTTTGCCGTGACTCTTGGCGTATCGGTAGCCAAAGCAATTAAGGCTGGGGAACTGAAGCTTAGACTCGGAGGTATCCATCCATCTCATATTTACTTTATCCTATTTTTCGATTAAGAAACAATTTCTTTTAAATAAAGTTACAAGCATGTTAGTAGTATCTTATGAAATCTATCTTAATAGGAGTTGCTTTGGGAGATAGCTGGATTTCGCCAGAAGATTTTGTGGTTGGTTCTGACAATTTTGTACCACTTTAGCAGAGTTAAATTAGCCAACTACAGTTTCAGAATTTGATTTTTCTTTTTTTTGTGATTTGTAATGTAGTTCTCATGGGGACCTCTGCTTTTAGATGTCTCGAGGCTCGATTACAATGGCGCAGAGAAGTCAAACAGGTTGGAATCTCCTCTCTTAACCAGCACAAAGTACAAAGGAAGAACTGGAGAAAAACATTAACTTTATAGTTTTTTTTTTTTTTGTTTTTTTTTGTTTTAATATGACGTGCCTATCTCATATTCCAGCTTAGCCGAAGAGATTAGACAACAACTAGCATCAGGGCAGTATGGGGAAGCCACGGAAACATGGATTCATCTGGAGAATGTGATTCTCTCGAGCAGCAACAATGTTGTAAGTGATGTTGTTATATTCATTAAGAAGAGGATTTTGATTTAAAGTCCTTGGGATTAGTTGGTTTTAGTCATGCCAAGTAGCATTCAGAACAAGTTACAGGTTTTCTTTAAAAAAATTTGCAGAATTTCTATAACTTCTTGCTAGATGCCGATTACGATACTTCCTCAAAAAAAATAACCATGAATAAAAGATACTCGTGGTATCTCAGTTCCAAGGCTTCCTCCTCTGGTAGTATCGATGATCTCATGAATGGCATAATTAAGGAGAAGCTAAAGATTATTCCTAAGAATCTAAGGTGAGGAGTTACATTCAGAATAACTATTATGGAGAGAGGATTTCATTACATTGGACTAACACCATGATAATTCACTGGTTTTTATTGAGCTTGTGTATTCTTGAGGATTGATTGCTTATCTCTTGCAGTTGGGACGAGCAGGCTGGTTATGTTTTCGAGTTTATGAGGAATGATTTCATGAAACCCAGGATTAGTGAGGTAACAAAATTACCTAATCGAGTACCAAGAACTTAATTGTATTTTTGCTTTCGATATTTTGAAAGCAATAAACCTTTTTTCTTGAGAGAAGAATGCAATAAGTACTACTTTTGATGAGAGTAAAATTCATTTAGATTTCTGATTAAGAGTAATTGGTATATTTAATGGAGTAACAGCTTTTGCATTGATATCAACTACCTTCTTCTATTCATTCCTTGAATGTTGCGGTAGTCCTTGTACAGGCCTATCAAGGAATTACTAAAATCTGAGGATGGAATTTTCAGGTTGATGAGCTCCTGTCCCTGGGAGTCAGTGTTACCATATATAATGGACAGGTATGAATTTTATCCATTACCTCAAGTTTTAGCCTTCACTTAGAGATCACAAAAAGCTAGCATACGATCCACATGAAGTCCTTGCATTTATGCAATCTTTTCTGCTGGGTGAAAGAGACCATTGAGATCCTAACATCCATCCAATTCTTCCTTTTATTAAATATGACAGCAGGTAAGAATTACCTTTGACAGTGGCTAAGAATCAAGCTCGCTTAGTAGGCCTACCAATGGTTTTAGATGCTCTTGTGGACCACAAAGAGTCAATGTTGGTTTTAAAATCAATATGTCCTTTGGTTCTTCATTTTTTTTTTTTTTTTCCCAAAGTGATTTTACTAAATATTTCTTTCTCAAAAAGAAAACATAAATATTTCATTCATGAAGATGCTCTTTCTTTCACCAAACACTTCATCTCTATTGATTTTAAATTAGAAGTAACTCTCATTCCATGCCTCCTACTACTTACAATGATGCAAATAAATGATAAAAAGCTAAAATCATCTGTTTTGTTACAAGCCTTGTTTTTTTAAAATGTTTGCCTCTTCGTGAATCGAACACCTGTAATATAAAAATCTCACTCTTGTTTATGTGTTCACAACTTGCTTTCCCCTACTCAAGGCACTTTGCAAAAAATATTATTCATCATATTCGCAGTCTTGACCCCTTGAGATGGCAAATCAGTATTCCTCTCTCTTTCTTGTTATGATTAGTGTGAGGTGTTAGTATTGCATCAATAGAAAACTAGAAAAAAAAAAAACAACAAAAAAAAACAAAGAAAAAAAAAGACGCTTACATGTAATAGGCCGGAAACTTTTTGGCATTCTAGATCGACATGTTCCCACTCTTGACCCTCAAGAAAAACAAAGATAGCAAAAAAAATCTCATGCTTTTAATGTCTCTTATAAGCACGAGTTCTAGAAAATGAATATTTTAAGAGCCCTGCCACCACTTGAGATCCTTCAGCACATGTGGATGTAGAACAAGTAATTAGTAGGGTGCTATCAAAAAAAAACAAAAAAAGGAAAACAAGTAGGAAGAATAATAAAAACGCATGCAAACATATTTTTGAGATGGACTTTACTAAAAGATTTGAGACTTCTGAACTAGCAATCCGAATATATTATGGACATGGGTATGAAGCCAAGAAAGAGCTTAAACTTACGTCCATGCAAGTCGTGGGACAAGACATGAACAAGCTTATAATATCTCTTAATAAGGATAAAGCATTGGTTGCACAGCCCAAATGTCTTGTTAACTGGAACATGGTGCATAGTTTTCTAATATAGAATTCTGATTTGAGGGAATCCTACTTCAACTAGGGGCATGATAACATAGTTAGATAAGAGTTCATTAACAAAGCATAGAACCCAGATAGAGGTGAAAGCCCATCCTGTCTTGATATGGATATTCTTATCATTCTTCTGCCAACATTGGCACATTATCCGCAGATAGAAGAGGGCAAATGTCTTGACTCAGCAGTCCTGACAGCCACTCGCGTGTCCAACTAACTGAGCTTTATTAACTGAAGCTTATGAACTGGTCTTGAAGCTAATGAACTGGTCTTGTGCCATAACATGCTGGATGGCTGTCGGAGAATTTGCTCAAAGCCTTGCTTGTAACTTCACTCGGTTTATTTTCTATCTTTTTCAGTCACCTACAATATAAAAATGCAAAGAGTAATTCACTTTTGGATCGTCTCACTAATCACTATTCTTGCTTGAATAGCTTTCCACCCAACGTGTTCATCTATGTTCCTTCTTTCAAGTCGGAAGTTAGTCTAAAAAATTCACTTAGCATAGCTAACATATTAGGAAGTGATTTATCTTTATCTGTCCATAGACCAACATTTAGTTTTGTTGCTTATGTCAAGGTTGATTTGATTTGTGCAACCAAGGGCACCGAAGCGTGGGTCCGGAAGCTCAAGTAAATATCTTATACTTCTCTTTCTTTTTTTTCTTTTTTTCTTTTTTTTTTCTGTGCATAAGGTTACCTTCACTAGCTTCACTAGCTGAGGAACTACTGTGCCTTTGCTTAATGCTTTTCAGATGGGAGGGGCTGAAAAATTTCACCAACTCAGAGCGAAAGCCTTTGTACTGCAATAACGATGGAGTTACTGGGGGCTTCGTAAAGTCTTATCAGAACTTGCATTTCTATTGGATCTTGGGAGCAGGACATATGGTAATTTTTCTGACATATGCCATCATTCCCCCATTTATATGTAGCTAAGATGAAGTAGTCATCAATATTAAAATGAGAACTATTAAAGGCTAAATGCATATTAGTGCTAGGAATCCTACCGAGTTTAAAATTTTTGTAAGTTGCACTTTCATTGTCAAGTAGATCACTGTATAAAAGAAAAAAAAAGAAGAAGAAGCTGGAATGGCTCACAAGTGCAAAAAATGTCATTTTCAGAGTTTTATAGGTTAATTTAATCAAGGATTAAGATATAATTAAGCTTTACCATGCTTGCAAGAAAAGATGCTGAATAACTCGAGCTGTGGGTTTTCCTGTCCCGTAAGCCAATGCACACAAATAACTTAGAAATTTGAAACATCCAAGTACATAATACCATTTCTTCCATGTTCAGTATATGGATGATTAGAAAAGCCCTTTCTTTTCTTACGATTAGAAAAGCCCTTTCTTTTCTTACACGATATCAACTCTGACTCACTAAAGGCAGGTGACTACGACTTCCAAACCACATTTTAAAATCAGTGGTTTTGGAGTTGGTCATTAACCTACAAGAAGCAATCAGTCGCATAGGCTTGCCTTGGAGATAATGGTTAAAACTCATCCCAACGACCAATCACAATGAGAGAGTCTTACCAAAGAACCCAGGTTCCAACTTCCAGCTCCATTATTTCTGTAGGATAGCTTTGGAAGGCATGCACACCTCATAACTTTTTGGAGGGTTTTTCTTAGTGTGTCTCCTGTTAGGGTGGTCCCTGAGTTACTTTGAGAAAACTAAATAGCAGTAGTCGACACATGGAGGGCGTTCTTTTGGGAATTGATGTGCCTCTTTAATGGCTAGAATCATTCAACAGTAGCAGACTTTGTACCGAGTTGTAAACTGATCCATTGATGAGGACTGAAGAGTCTTGCCCGACCTTGTGTGCGCTGTAAACACACTCCTTTTCCTTGTAAGAGCTAATCTGAAATCTCTATATAACTACTACGTTCATCGCCATATGCAAGAAATCCATGAAAGTACGGGCGTGCTTTTGAGAAAAAGTGACTTCAATAGCCTCTTGATGCAAGCCATGAACACAACTTTTATAACTGATTTTGAGATGTCTTTCAATTTGGACAGGTACCAGTGGACCAGCCTTGCATTGCATTAAAGATGGTGGGTGATATTACTAAATCTCCTGCTGCTTCGTAGATAAAGAGGACATAGAAGAAGAGATCGCTTATCAATAAAAGAACCATTTTTTTTTTTTTTTTTTCCGTGCCACCGAGCAGGGCTTTTGCTTGAGAAATTCATTGTCAATCATTAGTGACTAGAGGAAAATTGGGACACTCCTCATTATATTTTTTCCGTAGCAGTTGTTTTCATTAGAAGTAGTTTGAGACTGAAAATTAGCAAATATCAATAAGAGAACCGAATGCAATAAATGGCTTGCAGTTGGTCCCGTCCTTTTTGATACTAATTGATTGGTTTGTCCCAGTGGTTTTCATTTATTCGATTGTAGGTTTCCTCTTGTCGCTTCTTCTCTCTCTCTCACTCACTAACTCACTCCTAGTTAACCTAAAAAAATAAAATATTTGTTATTTTTTAGAATATATATATATAACAGAACGGAGTGCCCATATATTTTCTGCAGATATAATGAAAAAGTATTTTTATGAAAGGAAGGTGTAAACCACTCCAAAAATATATTAAAAGAGTTGCTATATTAATTAATGCATCATGAATTTTTTTTTTAGTATTAAAGGGGCATTGGAAGGAATCCTCAAATCCTACCAAGGAGTTCTATCTGAAGTAGATGGCATGATGGTGGCATCAACTTTTCAGGTCATTTATTTTTCCTGTTTCGATATGGTAGAACAGTACTCTTCTACCATGATGGATAGTCCTATTCTTCTGACTTATCTATTTACCTATCTGTTTGAGAAGCTTTATGGTTAATTTACTAAGAAGCATTGCTCAATAGCTTCAATGTGAAGTACTAAAGCACAAAGTTGGAGAATATATCCGTATAGCCCTATCATATCTGTCGAGCATACTTAGCCACAACAACTTCAGAGCTTCTCTTTTTCATTTGTCCATATTCGTTAGCAGGTACACCGAAGTTGAAGCTTAATAGGGATGAAAGATACACTATTAAGTCATTTTACAAATTTGTCCATCATCATAAAATTTTGTTTTCCTTTTATAATGTAATATGGAAAGCTTTTGCTCCTAAAAAAGTAAAGATTTTTCTTTAGCTAGCCCTTTTAAACAAGCTAAATACAGGAGATGTGTAAGAGAAGAAAAGATAGACAGTGAGTTGAAGTTGCATATTTTGTGGGGCCTTATAAGAATCAATAGATCATCTGTTCATGAAATATCCCTTGCTATGAAATATCTTGAAGTCTATAGCGAACTGCTTTGGTTAGAGTAAATTGCCACCCAGCATATTCAAACTTTGATCTAAGTGGAGAAAGAAGACTATTCTGAGAAAGGAGAGAAAAACCTAGGTTCTATTGTTGACATATCTAGAATAAGAGAACTTATATGATTTGGTATCCTCAACCTCGGTTATGCATAAGATTGTTATAAGAAATAGAGAAAATTTTATGGAAACTTATGCAATTCTCTCTTTTCTCTCTCTCTTTACCTCCTCTTTCTTGTAAATATTTCGACTCTAATAATTTAAAAGAACCGGGACCTCATGGGTTGCTAGGAAGTGCTAACCGTGCATTGCCAACCAATTGCGGAAGATAAGAACTTGGGTCTTGCGGCCAAGACCTTAGATATAATTTTGGACGGGTTATTCAAAAGACATAGGTCCGTAGTCCCTGCCAGTTAACAGCGATCCTTCTTTGGTACCAATGCTAGGAAAGCAAAGCTGAGCCTCAGAATTTCAATTTAGCAGTGCAGAAATCTTGGAACAAAACTAAGTCGTCCTTCAATAAATGCCAGCACCTTTGAAAGAAGAGCAAGGGGAAGCCATCCGGGCCAGGCGAATTTGTGCTTCCCAGAGAGAATATTTATTCTAATTCCAAGTTACAAGGACACAACAGCCCAGATAGATCAATATTCGAGCCACCATATAGGAGGTCCCGATTGATATTAATCAGCAGGCGACGTTCATTGGAGGAGGAGAACAAGTGATTGTACGGAGACGTTGAATTTTTTGCCATATCCTTCTGGCAATTATACTCATTGCCTTCATCCATCATCAAAGTGATGATGTAATTTCTTCTCTTCCTCCTAGAAGGAACTCTATGAAAGTAATTAGACTTCTTTTCACCTTCTAGTAACCAGTTTACTCTGCACCATGTTTGTAGTAAAACTATTCTTTAGCGAGTCTTTGAGCATTTTCATGGAATATTTGCAGATCCACCATATCAGATATGCTCCCAGTTTTTGATTGCCTTAGGATTAGCTTAAGATGATACTTTGGCTCCTATAGCTTATATTGGATTAAGTCTCCATTGACTACATAAGCATCTAATCCATCCTATTATATACTAGTACAAGACAACTCAAGTTTTTAGAGAGTCAAATTTTAATCATTCTGTAACGTTTCAAGCCTACCTACTGATCCAATTAATCTATTAGTGAGCTGAAACGATGTGATCCTAAAAATTCAAGTGAAAGTTAATTGGTAGTAAGTGAATTTGAGTTATAAGCACTTAAATCTTTTTTTTCATTCGATATGAGACTATTTTTTGAATATTACAATCTCTTCCCTTATAATGCGATGTTCTCATTGCATGCCACACGTTAGGTGTTACAACGGTAGCTCCACGCTATAACGGCACTTTATCACCATTCCATAAATAGCCATTTCTTTTTGCTCATCAACCTCTACCCAAGTTAGATTATTGATGCTGCAAGGATGGCTTCACGTCATAAAAGGACTCTACCACTATTCCATAGGTAATCTTTTTCTCTTGCCTATCAACTTCCGCACCTCAAGTTGGTTTTGATACCATTTGTAACGCCCCAAGGTTATTTATTAGTCCAATTAACTTGTTAGCGGGCTGAAACTACATAACTCTAAAAACTCAAGTGAAAGTTAATTGGTAGCAGGTGAACCTGAGTTATAAGCACTTAAACACTTTTTTTTTTTTCATCCGATGTAAAACTATTTTTTGGAGTATTATAGGTTTATGTTAAAAGCTGTAATCCTGCTATAATTGACCATCAATAGAGAACAGTATCGAGTCTTCCACCATCTTGAAGCCCAAGCTTCGACCTTGGAGTGGGTCTCATTACCTGGGCCTAGGGCATCAATTTTAAGTCCATACCGCAGCAAAAACATTATTTTCTTTGTAGCGCTATGTGTGATTTGTAGTAGGCCTTAAGGGTCTATTTGGATGTTTAGGAGGGAGAAGAAGGAGAGGCTGATTGAAGGGGAAAGAAATGAAGAGGAAGGAAGGGAAGGGGAGTTATTATCCTCTTCTTGTTTGGAAAGAAGAGAAGAAAAAAAGAGAATGACTTAAATTCATTTTGTTTGGATGGAGAGAAAGAAGGAAGGAGAAGAAGAATTATATTTATAAAATCATAAATATATTTTTACAATAAAAAAAATTTAAATTAATTTGTAGAAATAAAATTGAAAAGATAAGATAAAAATTATAAACTTATTTCTTTTCTTTTTTTTTTACCTTAAATTGAGAATGATAAAAAAATTTAATTTGTTTACAGTGAAAGGAAGGGAATGGAATCCTTTCTTTCTTTCTTTCTTTCTTTTTCTTTTTTTTTTCTTTTTTTTTTTTTTTAAATCTTCATCCAAACATATCCTAAGATGGGTCTAACCTTCTTTACTTGTTAATATCCAAGAAAATCATAATCTAAGAAGCTATTCATTTCACTTGACTTCGTTGTGGATTTAAAATTTCCACCGCACCATCCTACGGCCATCAAGGCTACCGGTACCTTCGGTTATGACTATTTTTTTTTTTTTTTTTCTTTCATAGTGTTCGAAAAAGTATGCATCTTTATTTAAGGCTGTTTTATATTATTTATTTAAGAATGAGGATAAGGCTCAAGGCGGTTTTGCGCCGCACAATGGATGGTATCCCGGTTATCCGTTCCTGCTCCTCAGAAACCGAAACCACCCCCGGATTTGATCCGAGGTTTTCTGCTTGGAACCACCAGGAGGGACGCTTTCAAAGAACCATAAAGCAAGAATGAGCATAATACTTTATCCATTGACGTGGACCAATCTATTTGGCAGCGTTCGTCCTCGCGAACTTAGCACCCTTCGCCAGGATCTAATTTGCTGCTCAGCGGTTCAGATTCTAATAAAAGAATCAATAGCATATAATCCAAGTTACATGTTACATCTCGACAAGCATACCAGATCCATGCCCCTAAAAGCCACCAATCATCTCTTGCGTACATCATTTTGCCCTGCGTTTAGCTGCCCCTGACCCAATCCCTTGGTACCTTCGCACCACCAAAAAGTCCCACCTTCCATTCTTGGAAGACAGAACGCTTCTAAAGAATTTAGAGATCAAAATTTTTTAAAGCATAGGAGGATTAAATTGCCTCCAAAGAACTACTCCAGAAGACACAAGATCAACATTGGATAATAAGCAAGAGCACAAACAATGATATCTACACCAAATATCTCACTTGAACTAGTTGTATAAAGCCTCTAAAAAAAATTATAAAAGTTGGGAGCATCTGATTCATATTTTTATAAGAAATAATATAAAATATCTTCATCCAAATCCGAGACCACTGTTACCATGCTCGCCACCACCAGGCTCCGTTCCAAGATTCACCGCACCCATAAAACAATAAAATAAATCCTGTCGGGGCCCCACAAATTAGGCGAGCGGATCTTTATCTCCCCCTCACCGTCTTCAAATCCTACTGACCAAGCTCTCACCCTCATCCCAGCTCGCGCAGGGAGTCCCTTCTACCGTGCTAAACTCCTCCATTCCTCCTCCTCGCCAACCCCCCCTTTTCCCCTTCCGTCCAATCTCTTATCCCCTGCCATCGAGGAGTTAAAACGACCCCATAAAAACCGTAGCCCATTTATAGACGCAGGATGATGCCCACCAATCGAAGGCTACTCCTAGATGAGAACTCGGCTGGCCCGCTCCGCCAATCGGACGAGCTCAACGCCACCGCCGCTCCGCCCCCGGCGCTCGTGCAGTTCAGCTCATCTTCCATGGTCGTGCTGGGGTTTGTCCTCATCGTCGCGCTCTTCTTCCTCTGCTTCTTCGCCATGGTCACCCGCCGCTTCATCTTCGGCGTCGACGCCGACGACGACCTCCACAGCATCCCGTCGGCGGCCGCGCTACAGCGGAGGGCCCGGGGGAGCTCCTGCGCGGCCGCCGCGCCGGGCCTGGATGCGGCGGCGGTGCGGCGGCTGCCGGTGCTGTCGTACGTCGGCGGGGGAGGGAAAGAAGGGTGCGTGGTCTGCCTCACGGATTTCGAGGAGAAGGAGAAGGTGAAGCTGATTCCTGGGTGTGGGCACGTGTTCCATCCTCAGTGCATAGATGCATGGTTGATGTCCAAGGGCTCGTGTCCGATTTGCCGCTGCTCCGGGTTGTTCGGGTCGGGTGTCGGGAGAGGAGTGGTGAGGTTGGATTTGGTTGGCGGGGATGGGGGTAGGGAGAGCGGAGAAGAGCTTGGAGTAGAGGTGGAAGTGGGGGCAGAGAGGGGAGGGGAAGAGGAGGTGAGGGGAAGAGGGGGTGAAGGGGAGAAGGTGGTGGAGTTGGGGAGGAGTAGTAGTAGTTCTTCTGGTTGGAGGGTGGAAGCGGGGGACAGGGCGGTGTTCCTGCGGCGCAGCTGCAGCTTCTGAGAGAGAAGATTGCGTCCGTGTCTGTGTTTGGTTGGCAAGTTTTTTCAACACGTGTACAGCCGTGCGACAGGAGGTTCTCATTCTGTAAATATCTCTAGGCTCAAATTTTCAAGAAAAAAGATCGGTCATGTTCTTTTCTTAGGACTCGAAATTTCGCAATGACGCTCGGTTGTCGAGAACTTTTTACAACCAGAATGCGTGTTGGATTCTATATTCAGGCCAGCATTTTTTTTTTTTTTTTTGTCATAGTGGTTAGTTTCGACATTCAGATTATCTCTGGAGTCTACCGGAATCTACCACGTGCTTGAGATGTAGGAATCTTTCGCAACTTTCATTATTAAAATGCTAAAGTACCAGAAAGTTTACTGTTCAGAAATATTTTCTATATCGCTAACTAGGTGAAGTGGCACAGAGGGATTGCTTATTTACATCATCACCATATATTTTTTGAACTTTTTTTTAGCTATAATTCGTCATAAGTTGCAACAATCCCTCCCTTCAGCCATGTGGCATGCCAAAACTTCAGGAAGACTTTTAGGTAAAAGGGTTGGGCCTAGCATAAATGCTCAGAAGGTCGGACAAAAGTTAAGCAGAAACTAGTGGGGTTTTCTTGTTGCTGTTGTTTCTCATCCTGTCAGCATTTTAAGAAGAATGTACCAGTTGAACTCAAGCGTCAAATTGCAAAGGTATATTGTCGTCATACATGGGAAGGCCTAATAGAGAGCCCTACGCTCCAGCTAGTCAGAAGTGGTAGCGTTAGACTCTGGATGGCAGAAAAGGGGCATGTCAGCACGTCTTACTACCATGGATGGAACTCCGTTGAGTCCGCATATTCCATGCAACAACGCGTTTATATTCTGGTAAATAATCCTAACTAAAATTTCTCATTACTGAAAACCATCGAACGCCCTGGGTTTCACTTTGCCTTTGTTGAAATATTGCTTTAAGATGCTCCCCAGGTGGTCATGTTTGTCCCCAAAGTCGTCACCATGGTGCTGCTTTTAGAATTCCGTATCCTGCTCTCCTTCCTTTTCTTGCCTTGATAAATTTGTATTATAAAAAACATCGTGGTTCAGATAGCCATTTACATATATACTGAAAGGTTACCGACGTCAATGGGCAACAATCTGGATCCTTCCACGCCTTCAAATCCAAATCAGGGGCTACCACCGGATGCCACTTCTAAATTCTAAACGGCGGACGAGTAGATGTAGATGACGATCACTTTTCTCAAATTGAATACGATGGGATTATAAGATGAGCACGGCAACGGGGAGAATTCTCAAATTGAATACGATGGGATTATAAGATGAGCACGGCAACGGGGAGAATTGCGTTCCGCTAGTCTTTTCATGGGCCCCGTAAATGAGACAGCAACGATGGACCAATGATTCCCAAGATCAATTTGGTTCGGCTAACTGGGCGAAGCTTGGGACCACCAAATCGGCCTCCCGATTACCACGCTTAGCTGCTGCCAATACAGTAGAGTTCCATGGAAGAGGCCAAGCCAAGCTTTGGAAGATCTAGCATATCATTTGCCAGGAAAGACAGCAGTAATCTAGCCAAGTCTCACCAGACCGTGGCATGATGGAAGGAATTTAGGATCACCAGAATTCAGAAATCACATGATCGATGATAAATGCCTCTTGAAGCAAAAATACATCATGCATATAGGTCGTACCTCTTCGGTTGGCTAGAATATTAATGATGTCAGACAATTACAATTCCTAGCCCACACTAGGGCACTCAAGGATGAGCATCACAAGGTGGCGTTATGTATATCTTCCTTGAAATAGATACAATGAAAGAATTTCATTATATAGATATTTGTCTGTGACATCAATGATGAACATTAGGTGCCATTTGTCATTCCACTCGAAACAAGTTAATGTTCCAAGAACATCAAGAACAACAGAGGCAATGAATCAACGAACAATTATATATAGACACAACGCATGGACCCCCTTGAGTAGTTCCCGCTGACAAAACTTGAAAAGGACCAGCAACTTATTACCTTTTGTTCTGTTGAATTTGAATTACTTACAGTATAGAATAGGCACGGATCACCTCGACAATGGGAGCACGGCATAGCGGGCATTTGCCTCCACCTCGAACCAATTCATTAGCACATTTCGAACAAGTACACATATGACCGCATCTGAGGTAGCAAAAGAGCATATATGAATATCATAACAAAGATACACGTGAACCTAGTTCCGCATCTCAAGTAAGGATATACACCTGTAGAGAAGGGAATCGATATGACTGTCGCAACAGATACAGCAAGTCCCTTTCCTCACTTGGCTCCATTTGGATCCATCCTCGGATAATTCCTCGCTCATCCCTGAAACAAACAAAGTCAAGCAGGGATTTCGTCTTGAGCTACATGAAGTTTCTCATGCAACAATGATCAAATAGAAGAAAAAGCATGTCTGGACATGCAATCTCATTCTCGGTCCTCAAAAGAGGAAAATAAAACCATAAGACTACGTCCCAGGGCAACCCCTTTTTTTTCATGTGCTTATGCGCATACTGTATTGTGGAAAGTTAGTTCTTTCCTTCTGGCAGGAGACTAAATTGACATGCATATGTTTGAAAATACACGTTAGCCTGATGCACATCTGTTTCAGGAGTCTCAACTCTCAACTGAAAAGACAAATCCAACCGTAAAACGCTGGCAAAATCCAGGGCCACCACTAACCCTTTGAAATAATCATAAACTTAATATAATGCCTTTATATAATAGCAGAATAGATCAGTATCTTGCCCTCGTAGCCACAGCTTTAGGAAAAAAGAAATAAGGCTTTTATTCAATTGATAAACTACAGAACAAAAAAAAAATATTAGTACCGGCAAGAGCTTCATTATGGAGTTATGTGGTCAATTACGGACTAGGAAATATGATGCATTTCTTCACCGCTGAGACAATAAGAATGAGTAGGGGTAAACTGGCATGGCATGACTATAGGGCAGATGACCTTCAAGAATTGGTCTGTTCCTGTGAACTAGTGGAAAATCACATTCATTTCTAACTAGTATGCCTTCCTGGAAGATTTGAGATGGGTCCTGGATTCAATAAGTCAAGCATTTGTAGAATCTGCCACAGGCATCGTGGGACTGTTTGGAGGCCCACCCCATCCACAAGATGTCTCTGATGCACATAAGGAATTGCAATAGAGAAAGGGGAAAAATAGAAAGGTGGGGGAATCTGTGGAGATCATTGCTTCAAGGATCTCATGTTTTTCAAATGCTAAGAGTTCATTTAAGAAAGGTGACTTCCTGTATTCTGAAAATGTTAGACTTGTCAGAGGCTTGGACTCCCATTATCCCACCAAATTCCCCATCCTTCCATCTCATATATTCAAACCTTCCCAACTATATAATAAGCTGACCCGCAATCCACACATGAACCAAGGAAAATTAGGGCACTTTAAAAGCATAGAGAAGAGATGAGTTTAAGGTATTATTGGCTCATCATGCAGTGCTATGGACCTAGGAGCAGAATTTGCAGGTTAATTAAATCTTTTAGGTGTAACAGATGCATGTGAATGTGAAACAAACCATAATTTATAATAATATCTACAACAGTTTCTTTCATGACCATAAATTTTGTTGATTACTTAGAATGTGAAAAATGCATTTGAAGACAGACAACTACTTACCGTGTCCTCCAACAGAGCGATTCAAAGCTGCAGAAACTTCTTGCCTGACTGAACGTTGCAATTCTAGTTGCATATCCATGCAAGCCTCCAACATTCTCTGCATGTGACTCATCCCTTGCTGAAGCCTAGCCATGTCCGCCCTCAAATCATTAATAGCATCCCATTCCTGCACCAAAACAATAGCATCAGTTTTAAATGCCAAAACAACAGAGATACATGCCACATCAACTAAGATTCTAATGACAGCCTCAGCAGCTTCATCAGGCAAATAGATTCATAGACAAGAACTGTGACAGACACTGAAAGCTGTAGAAGATAGAGCTTGAAAGAAAGAAAAACAGAAACACAACTTCCATTTTGGCATCCCTAACATGTGTAATATTATTGGATTAGTTCTCATTTCATTTTAAAAAATAAAGCTTTAAAAATTATTAATTGAGAAGGGAAAGAAATAAATTATAGTGAAATTTCAGGTGCCAAATTTAAACATTACGGGAAAGGTGGCGCACAATTTCTGAACGATGCATGTTCTGCCTGGTCCAATTATTATGATGCAGTTCTGAGTGCCATAGTGGTTGCCGAGGTGGGAATGGTGGAGGTGGAAGCACGGGAGGAGGAGGCCTGGGAACAGAATCCTGAAGATCCTGATCTGCATCATCCCCATTCTGGTCCTGATCTTCCTCTGGTGAAGTGGGGTTAGCCAAGGTTCTTTGCAGATCCCAATCAAGTGGAGCATGACCCTGCCGTTGGACATAGGATTGTATCAACTGGTCTAAACTATCACGAAACCCACTGTGAAGAAGATTAGAAACACTTCTCCTGCAAAAAAAGAATAACCATTTCAGCCTGTAATAACTAAATAAACAAAGTGACTCTTAGTTCTAGTGAATTAAAACCCTCATCTTGCAGACAAGCAGATACCTGCTCAAGAGTTCCCTGAGTTCCATACTGTACACGTTATCGTCATCAGGTGGAATAAATCTATTGACTCTTCTAATGGGAATGGACTGTTGACCTCTTGGAGGATCTGAATGCTCATCATGCCAGTTTTCAGCAGCATCATGAGATTCATCCTCATGCCACTCATGCATTTCTGGGAGATGACTGTCTTCTCCATCTTCATCTTCTGGTGCTTCAAGCGACCACTCCTGTTCTACATTTTCATGCCAGTTCTCATCAGAGTCTTCTCCAGCCTCTTCATGCCAATTACCGTAACGACCTTCTGTAGCCTGTTGCCAGTCTCTTCTCTCATGTTCTATGTCTTCTTCCTGCCAATTCTCCACTTGATTTGTTGATTCTTGCAAGTCCATATTTTCATTAAGTATGCTGTTTTCCAACCCAGCTGCTTCGTGTGTCTCTGTTGATTGATGAATATCAATGTTCTCACTCCTAAGTTGAGATGGTTCAGGGTTATCATTAGGTAGATCCACCTCAGTGCTTAATTGAGATTGATTATTTCCAGAAACATCGGTGCTTTGACTAGATGAAATGTCAGATTGGCTGACTGCTTGACCACGAACAATATTCTGCAATCTGATGCGGAATCCCTCTCTAGTTACAAGTAATAGTTTATATTATTATTCCAACTAGTTCTGCACAGATTTCTATCCAAAAACCCAACATACTCTAATAGGTAAAAAAATATGATATTCGTTAGAAGTATTCTTCCAAACCGGTTTCAGTTCATGAATGACGAAAGTAAAAACAATTTTAAATAAGTTAATCACCAAACAAGACCTATTCTTCCAAACCAGTTTCAGTTCATGAATGACAAAAGTGAAAACAATTTTAAAGAAGTTAATCACCAAACAAGATGTGTGTGTGTGTGTGTGTGTGTGTGTGTGTGTGTGTGTGAGAGAGAGAGAGAGAGAGAGAGAGAGAGAGAATACAACAAAGACAATATGAACTAGTGAAACACAAAACAATTGCCACTGCATGTATTAACACCACACATATAGACATGATATGGGTTTTATTAGGAGTTTGGATGGTTGAGTTCAAGACAATGAAATAATCACATGGATAATCTGATTTTGCATGTCTAAACCAGTTTCAGTTCATGAATGACAAAAGTGAAAACAATTTTAAAAAAGTTAATCACCAAACATGATGTGTGTGTGTGTGTGTGTGTGTGTGTGTGTGTGTGTGAGAGAGAGAGAGAGAGAGAGAGAGAGAGAGAGAGAGAAGACAACAAAGACAATATGAACTAGTGAAACACAAAACACTTGCTGCTGGATGTATTAACACCACACTTACAGACATGATATGAGTTTTATTAGGAGTTTGGATGGTTGGGTTCAAGACAATGAAATAATCACATGGATAATCTGATTTTGCATGTCTAAAACAAAGGATAGACTAGCTAGTTTGTAATATCTAGTGTTATCCAGACTCTTGCATTGAGATATAATAATCCACATCCAAACATACAAGTTAGATGCACATATTACATTTTACATAACAAAATAATCAATTGTTAATGCACTCAGTCAATCTTATATAAACGCTGACGCCTCATAAATGTTCCTGATATTTTTACACATCAACAAAAAATAATTTAAATGTTAAGATTGAATTCCCTCCTGTGCGTCCCACCATCTCTTTTTTTTTTTTTCCTCCTGCCAAATTGAAAATAGAGATATGCATCTGAATCTGAACTCATGCAAATTCCAATGCAGAATTTGTTCTATCTTCAGCTGATGAACAATAAACTCTAAACATATCTACATCTTACTCTTTGTTAATTTATATTGAAGAGTTGCATTTAGCTCACCATCACAAATATATTGAATTGTATAAACAAGCAGAAAGTACTATAGTCCAAATCACAAAATTCCCAATTAAGTCCTATTGTTGTGGCTATATTTTAAATATCTAACTCCTAGATTATGTCCGGCATACTACAATGTTGACTGATGAAATACAATAATTGTGTTATGGGATCCTCACATTACAATGCGAGTTGAGAATATATCCAATAAAGTAGCATTAAGCTTAAATATATTGCAAGTCATTAAGTTGGTTAGGCTTGTGCACATAAGATAAACACACAGATGTGAGCTAGTAGGAAACCAAAGAAAGGTAGAAAAGTACATTGAAGGAAGCTTATAAGTTGCACTCATAGAGGGATGTGGTGAATAACTGACTGTGATGGCACAATCACATTGAATGAAATCCACAAAAGCTTTAATAAGGCAGGGCCTATATTAATCCTAAAGGAGGAGAAAAGAAGACAGAGGAGGTGCAACAAAATTTGGATGAGATTTTCCAAGTTTAGAAAAGCGTCGAAGATCTGATATCTTGAAAAAAAACAAAAATGTACAACCTGTCAAAAGTTTAGAAAGAATTCCGACTACCAAGTCCCTGCTGGCATTGTCATTACCAATAGAGCTTTTGTCTCTATACCTTTGAGTAGTATAGCTTTTGCTAGTAGAGTTTTTAATAAAAAGCTATTTGTTATTTGATAATTGCATTTCTAAAGTGTTGTAAAACTTTAGCATCTTTTTAATAATCAAATAATAAAAAATGACAGCAAAGGACATTATATAGTACTTTCAATTGTCTAACTTTTTGTATCAAAAATAGTTCTTATAAAATATTACTTATTTATAAATTATTTATTTTGATATTTTAATCTAGATAATAATAATTTTAATATCTTATAAAAATATAGTATTTTTATAATATCATTATACTATAATACTGCAATAACATTTTCATATGATATCCATTATAATATAATTACTATATCATACTTATATTATTATATTATATTCTGATATTATAATATATTATATAATCATGTTTTAGTTGTAACAATATTTTGTTATTTATAATTTTTTTAATAGTAGTAATTTTAATATAATATGATATAATAATCTTATATCATATTATATTTTATAATAATATTATTATATTAAATATGATGGTTTTCATGTGTATTGAACTCCAAGTCCAATGAAAACAACTTCGGATGCATCTCACGTAGAGCTTTTATCGGAAGCTTTAAATTGAAGCTTTTCCTTACTATACTTTGTTCACCTTTTGGAGAAACTAGAAAGCTGTTTCAAAATTTTTACCAAACGCTTCAAGATCACCCAAAAAAAGCACTTTTAGTTTTCCCAAAAGCGGTTTTGGCCCTTCGAAAACAATGCAAAGTGGGGCCTAAAGCTAAGAAGTTGTTTTAAACTTAACAAATATAAAAAATGCACAATAATTGATATGTGTTTATATTGTAAAACAACTACATGAGATAAAAATAATAAAAAGTAGCAAAAAACCCACCCCCACCACCGCCACTAGCATGTAGTATCACTAATTTGTGACACAAGTATTTCTTGATTTAGTCTTGAATAATCGAATATTCTATGATTTAATCAATCACTTAAAAAAAGTATTATTTGCCCACAGAAAACTTTTAAAATATGTCAAGAATTTCTCTAATATTTTGAAGAATAATACGATCATGCCCACATGGAATGAAGGGCAAAAAAAGGATTACAGTCAACCAAATAGATGGGAAAGGTGCAGGTGTTCTACAGATGCATTTCATGCTTCATGGTCTACACGCAATGGAATCATTTAAAAAAAACTATCATGTAGAATATGCCGTAAAATTGCACTTGATTTTGTTATGTTAACACACTACTCTATACATATTTAACGAGTGAAGAATAGGCTGATACTATCTCTACAAGTGAGCACTAAAATATGCACTGTAGATTTCCATCATTCTGCAGAGTGACCACCACACACTTTTGGGAAGAAATCACTCTACCATATATTTGCAAGGAAGATAAAAACAAGCAACCTGACTGACAAACAACATATTACGCTGGTATCTTTTCTTTGTTTTTTTTGGAGGGGATCGGGAATCTCATTTGTTGAACATGTAATCAGTCTACCAAACACTACTCGTGTGCTACCATATGTTTTTCTGTATAAACCCCAATGTCCTGTAACTTCCATAACATCTAATAGTAAGCTTTCCTATAAATTATACCAATTTACAAGGCAAATAGTAAATATTCTTGTAGGTCATGTTTGGGATGAGGGTTTCCTGAATACATGGAATTGCCCAAATCTAAGTAATCAGAAACTTAGAAATGTGAAAAACATGGAATTGGAAGATTCCCTTGTTTGGTATACGATCCCATGTGGATTTTCAATGTGGGTTTTCACTAAATGTTTCATTAGGATGAAGGGTAATTTTGGCATAAAATAGATTCGGTGAGGAATTTCAACATGGGTTTTCACCAAAACCCACCTCCTATGTGGGTTTTGAAAACCAACATTTTCGAGGGATTTCAATACTCTAGAGAATGGTCAAATGTTCCCATCTCTCCTTTGACTGATAATACTGAATGATGGAACTTGGCAAAATCCAAGGAATCTCTAAATTCCCTCCTTCAAATGTCCCCATCCCAAACATGGCCATAAATCATAGCAATTTGCAGCATCCACTTCTTAAATGATTATTTTAGAATCTTATCCCAAAATCAGAAAATTCTGTGGACCTTTTCCAATCAAGTCATCCACCTGCATGTATTATCCTATCAGATTTCTTATTTGGATATCCAAAAAACATAACATTTATTGATGACTTTCAAAACAAAAAGTGCTAGACTTACGGACAAAAATCTGAAGATTGCAATATAATTCTTGTACAGCAGAGACATATACCAAATGACACACACACCAAGAATCTAGTTTGACTATAATACACCACTAGCACATATTGCACTAAATAACCTCACCTTAAAAGCAAGTAACCAACCGATTGAAAAGACCACAAAAAAAAAAGTGAAAAAGATAATGCCTAATGTCAGGCAACCAGTTCAGAAGATCAAGACTCACTTGATTCTTAAAAACCCAACAAACAAGTTTAAATCATTAAAATATGCCGTCCTCTCATTGGTTTCATCTCAATTTTAACAACAAATCATCTAAAATGGACTACTTATCACACATTCTTCTTTGCCTTGACCCTTAAATCTAAACCAACTCCTTTACAAAAATCTTTGGCCTAATCCACATATGGCCAAGCACCTCAATTAGTTGATCCCTATTTATGTAGGACCAGCTATGGCCACAAAAAACAAGCATCAGAAAATGGACTCTCATATAACCAATCTTCAAGGTATCCAATAAATTTGCAGTAGAAAAAGAAATGCTTACCTTAAACCAGAGACAGAATGGCATTGTCTTAGCTGACCTAATTCTCTTGCTGCCATTGAAGGTGGCCTGTCCTCACTAGGTCCTCCATTTCTTAAGAATCTACCTCTGAGTAGAGACTGCAAGATGAATATAATTAGAATGCAATACAATAGTCATAAAGACAAATGCCTCATGATGTAGAAGATGATAATAAACAAATGCAAAGACATTTAGTTTGAAAATGAATGCCCCAGTGAGTAATGAGATGATAATAAACAAATGCTAATACATTTTTTGAGAAGCAAGTAATACTTATTAGAAAATAAAATAAAGGCAAATATTAATATGATTCCATACTACAACAATACTGAACGTTGAACTAAACAGAATATAGCAGTTCAATAATTTCTCTCTTTAAAATACGATGCTTATTATCAAAAAGAAAGGAGATGTATCAAGTCAAATCTAGGTCCTTAGAGGAACATCACCAACATCTGAGGACAGGTATGAATTTAAAAGAATCTTTCATTTACTGTGAAAAATTGATCCATATTTGGAGAACGGTTCCAATATTTTAAGCACTGCCTTGGCAAAAAGGTATAGCCCTACACCAAAGAAGACTCCAGCCCTAATAACAATAAAGATGTTGAGTTGCCATGTTCCAAATGCATCCCCAATATCATTCACTTGACACGGCTTAGCAATAAATAAAAAGCATCAGCCCTTGGAAATTACAAACTGTAGAACTCATCACATTGTTCATGAGGCTAAACATGACAAAACAGCTACATCAAGATGTCCTAGTTTAAGAAACATGTTGCAGGTTATATTGATATTGCTTCAACAATGTAATAGAGCGAGTCGGATTTGAATACAAAAAAATAACGTTTCAACCAAATCATTTTGTGTAGTAGCTTCTACATAAATTGCTATTATAGTTGCGACATTTTCATTTCACTCTTACATATCAATAACATTAAATAATACATATTGATGTTAACAATGATTATCACAAAGAAATTTGTGAAATAAACAGATTTATACTATAAACTTTTGTTTCCCTTCATGTCATATAACATAACTTTGTCCATAAAAAATAAATTTTAACCAGGACTTATCTACCATTTTGCATAAAATGCACTTTTACCGTCTTTATCTCAAATACATAACAATGGTTTGCCTAACTTGTGGCACTGAAAATTTTTCTATAAAGCAAAAATGCAAAGTTTAGTTTTCCGGGTCACATGGAGTGTCTCCGATGAATGTACATTGTATCAATTTCAGGTCCATTCCCATATTAGTAAGGATGAAATTAAACTTTATAATAGAAAAAGTCCGACAAATTAAGTGCTGACCTGAATCCGATTGCGGTGAGCAAATTCTGAAACTGCCCGATGCTCTGACAAGCTCTGA
The DNA here is from genome assembly GCA_017589505.3 of Metroxylon sagu. Taxonomy (NCBI): domain Eukaryota; kingdom Viridiplantae; phylum Streptophyta; class Magnoliopsida; order Arecales; family Arecaceae; genus Metroxylon; species Metroxylon sagu. Next base: position 1,802,180 of record JACVBY030000615.1, read on the forward strand.
AGCTCCCTCTGCCTCTCCCTGGCCATCCTCATAACCAGCTCAAGGCGAGCTTGCCGCCCTCGGAGCCTCAGCAAGTCCCTTCTTACCTGCTCCGGCTGCCCTTCCTCACGATCTGTGACTGATTCATCCCTCTCCCTCTCCCTTTCCCTTTCCCTCTCAATCCTCCTGCTAGCCCGGGCATCCCTCTGCTGGCTCGCCATCTGCACCCACTCCCTCACCAGCCTCACTCTCTCTCTCTCAATCTCACCTAGCCACTCCGCCCTCGGGCTTTCATTCCTCGGCGAGACTCTCGACTCTGTGTCTCCCATTCCATTATCCGTCATCCACCCACGAACAATCTGTCTCACCCTCTCCCTCTCGCCATCCCCAAGATCAGGCGATTGCTCCCTGCTAGACCCCCGATGATCCTCCTCCTCCTCGCGCGGTCTTCCCGTCGAACCCATAGTTCCATGAGCCCACCGCTCGTAGCCATTATAGTCGCTCTCGCTCGCATCCTCCGAGCTCTCACGGAGCTCCCGCTCCCGGCTCTCAGCCCGGTTCCGCTGGCGCGCCGCAGGGGCGGCGGAGGCGTTCCTCCGCTCCCTCGCGGCGGACATATCCTCAAGCTCCCTCCACATCTGGAGAATTGACGACGCCCGCGCCGCCACCGGCCGCTCCACCGACGAGGGCGACCGCCGGGACTCACGGAGGAACGACGAATCAAGCATGGAAACCGTGTGCAGCCCCGCGAGGGCCATTAGCTCCGATTCCCGATTCCTCCGCTCGATGGTGGTGATCATCTCCTCCGCCTGGCGGGCGACCCAGCGGCTGAGGATCCGGGAGTGCCGGCGGGCGGCAGCCGATGACTCGGCGAGGTCATCGCCCTCCAAATCCGAGCGCCGGCGGCGGCGGGCGAGCTGGTCTGGGCCGCCGTCAGCGGAGGCGTCATCCTCCTCGTCGCCGCCGCAGGAGGAGGAGAGGGCGGTCATGCAGCCGTCGAGGTGGCCACGGACCAGCTCCTCCAGGCCCCGCCGGAATTCCAGATCGGCGTCCTTCTGCCGGAAATCCGCCATTTTTTGCGCTTCTTGAAAGATGGCCGGATCGAAACCCTAGACCTATGGTGGCATTCGATTTCTTGATGATCGAAGCCCTGAATTGGAAGGACAGGTGGGGAAGAGAATAGAATTATGGAAATGAAATGGGAATTTTTTAATGGGAGGAGGAATTCTTTGCTCTCGGAGTTGTTTTCCTCTAGGGAGTGAAGAGACGCGACGACGATCCGACGAGGGGGGAAGAAGGGGGGGGGGAGGTGGCGAGAGGGAGAGAGCGAGGGAAGTGGAAGCGGCAGAAATTATAGAGACTGATATTTTCACTCTTTATTTTTATTGTTTTTGTATTTATTACTCTCGGATTGTAAACGGATCCGAAATCTCTCTCGGATCTCAATCTGGATATAGATAAAGTTTAGACATTCAACTCGCATTTATATCCTTGCCTGAGATCCTGTCTTTTATTTTATTAGCACTCACAAAACTTTTAAAAGGAAAATAAGTGGCTCGCTTAATAAAATTTACCCTTCTTCTTAGGTGATAGCCTTGATTTGTTAGGCATAAAGTTTAAGTACCCAACTCGTATTCGTGCCTATCTCTATAGATTCTTATTTGCATCCATATTTATTTAAAATAAATATATATTTAAATTTTATACTAGCTAATATCATATTGGCATCTATATTTGTAAAAAAAAAATTAAATTATTATTTTAAGAATTATGCTTGTGTACCTAATTTTTTATTTTCTTCTTTTAAAAAATTCAAAAGAAAACCATTTACATTTTCTTAGCCATAGAAAGTTGAAAATACATTTACATATAGTTAACCCCAAAAATTTTAAAAAAAAATTATATAACTAAAAATATTTTAAAAAATAAAATTGATAGACTTGAATTGAGAACCTCTCTTTAATGCAAGCATTAGAGAGGAAAGATGTAAACAAACTCAATACGCTCATGATATTATTTATGTATATTTCAATAATAATTATAAACATTTTATACTTAACTAGATCAAAAGATAATTCATTTTTTTTCATTTGCTATTCTACTTCATGGGAATTATATTACAATTTTATAACTATAATATTGGTGTTTAAAATGTTTTAGGATAATATATAATTAATTATATTTTGAAGAGTATATTATAATGGTAAGATAAATTGTGAAAAATCCCACTTCCTTGTCATATTTATATAACTCGTGAAAATATTTGCTCAAAAGCACCTTTAAAAAGGAAGATATAGTTAAGATTATAATTGATTATGAATTTACTAACATTTTTTTTAAAACTAATCATTTTTAATAGCATTAAAGTGCATAATATATTTATGTATTGCATGTACTTTAGATGATAAAAGTATAAGCCTTCCATACCGTTGCAACAGCAAAAGCTTTAATACTATTTGATATAATAAAAGTGTGCAGAAAACAAAAAAATCAATAAAACAGTTAAGAAAGTAAAACCAAATAAAAGAAAAAATATAGAAACTTAAATGATATAAAAAATTAGAGACTCTTTTATAAATTTTTAGACTTGCATACATTCAATAGGATTCGTTTTTAAACTTTCACAATAACTCTGAGTTATCCGGGATATCCTAGAGATAGGGCCTCCGAAGTCTGAGCTAGAGCCAAAGCCACATGACCACCTTAAAAGCCAAGGCTACCTATATTTATATAAAAGAGGAAATATATAGTATACTACAACGGCTAGGACTAAAATCTTATATAAATATAGAAACATGTTCTTCTTTCTCTTTTAAATTCTATCGCTACATATATTAGGACTGAAGTCCCACTTGGATATGAAAAATCTTTTCTTCTTAAGCTTATGAATTTCAAAACAAACTCTAACATATATGATTAAATTGTTCTTCTTCAATGAGAGAGAAGAAGAATCCATCTTTATCCTACATATCATGGCTTTATTGCATGGCATCAGGCAAAAAATATAATCCTTGTGCTCGGCTTAACTGCAAAGTACCCTCTACTATGTTGCTTTTAACAATATGAAAAAAATTGACAAAAAAGATGAAGAAAAGAATTTGCTAAGACTTATTGATACTCGCTAATCTTTTAGTTGAAAATTAGATAGATTACAATGGTGCCACATTAGAATTTGCTATAGATAAAAAAAGCAAGAGAATCATGAGAATAAGCAATGATATTTTAAGAATAAATAAAAAGATGTATCTTATTGAGCTAATAAAAAATAGACGTACCCATTTCTTTGATGGATGAGTTTTTTCTCTATTTCATAAGTAAATAATATCTATGAAAATTTAATTTACCTATCAGATTCCTTTGAAAGAGCAAGCAAACATAAATAAGTTGATCAATAAAAAATTGACAAAAACTTATTCATCAAAGAATAGAGCCTTAATTAACTTTGTTTACTCTCCATTAAGTGAAAGAAGGAGCTTTTTAACTTGGTTTCTTTGCACCATCATGTAAAGGGATAAGTATAACAAATATTATTCGGAATTCGAATCAAGTATGGAGTTTGAAGCATGCTACAAGTTATAAAAGAAAAAATAAATTGGAAAAGTACCTACACAATGAGTGATTCTTTCCAATAGTTTACATAGAAAGGATTTATTTTATAAGATTTGAAAAATAAATTAAAAGTATTGCTTATTCCTTTAGAACTGAGAAACTTCCTTTAATATGTATACATTAAAAAGGAAGAATATTGACTAAAAGACTTAAGACAAAGTGTATATATAAATAGAAAGAGTGGTTGACTTGATTATACTTGTGAGGATTTTCATTCATAACCAATTAGATCTAAATTCAGTGGTGACAAAAAAACCTTAAAACAAAGCATATGTATAAATAGGAAGAGTGATTGGTTTTGCTGCACTCATTAGGATCTCTATTCATATCCAGTTATGTATTGAATGATGTAGATCCCATTTTAATGACTTACATATTAAAATAATAATAATAACTTAGAGACCACTAGCTTATACATCAAGGGGTCAAAATATTGAAAAGTTTAAATAACACTCTTTTTTTGAAAAAATTTTTTGTTGATGTATTGGCTAAGATTACTCTCAAAATCACATAATGTTTGATATGTAAGGGTTTTATAAATAGTAAATTAATTTAATAACTTGGATCATTGTTACCGAACCTGCGTCATCAAAACTAGATCTGATCAAGAATATAACCAAAACAAGCACGCACTCTTCATGTATTACACATTTATACTTAACTAGATTCAACCTCTTCATTCATTGTTCTAATTTATGATAGTTATATTACAATGTCACACTAGCAAATAATCATGTTTAAACTGTTGCAAAAGAATATGAAATTAATTATCTTTTGAAGCGTATAAACAAAAGTTAAAAAATTGCAAAAAAAAATTCATTCCCTTGTCATATTTAGAAAATAAGCTTTCGTATTTACCAATAAATTATCAAAAAATATTTGTAAAAAAATGTCCTTCATCATCAAATTTTGGATTAGAAAAATTTATTGCTACGATTGATGCGCACATAATACATGACAAAAAACCATAAAGTCCAAAACAAAGTATTATTATAAAAATATTATTTTATAATTTTTTTAAAAACATGAAGATGCAACGCAAAATTTGAAAGAAATTTAATTATATTTTCTTTTTTGAAAAAAAAAAATCAATCGCCTGTATCTTTCATGAAAAATACTCAATTTATAAAACCTTGGAGGATTTTGTACGTAAATTTTAAACTTGTAAAGCAGCAGCGATGCAAATTTTTCTTTTTTTTTTATTTTTTTTATTTTTTTATAAACGAAACAAACAGATTAGCATTTTTTGAAGGATCAATATGTAAAAGATTAACATCTGGCCGTCCACGTGAAAGGCGGAGTCTCTCGCATGCGAAAAATCCCCGGGCGGAGGAGGGCAGGCGGGTGGGGAATGGGTACGGAGTTTTGCTCACTTTTAAGAAGGTGGGGTTGGAATATCAACTTCGGAGAGGTAATCGGTACGAGACGATGATGCCGGGCTGCTCATCTTGCCATCCATTTCCGAACGTCCGGACGAGACTTGACAGCCCGCCACGTGGAATTGTCTTCTCTCGCTTTTCTTTTTCCGTCTCATGAAATTACCAAACCACCCTTTTGCGAAGAATCGGAAGGTCGGAGAAGAAGGGCGGAAATTATTGACGAAGCTTTTGGCAACGCCTGCCAAACATCTGCAGTACGACCGAAATAAATTTTTTTTTTTAAAAAAATCATTCATCGCCCATAAAATTTAGATTAAAATATACTTTTACTTTTTAAACTTCATGTAAAATTTATTTTGACTCAGCTGTTACAGTTTCGTTTCATTCCTCAAATTTTAAAGATGTTATATTATTCAATTAAAAAACGAACTTTCAAATAACAATTGAAAGGCTAAAAATAAATTTTAAATGCAAGTTTGGGGACTAAAAATATATTTTTGCTTAAAATTTAAAACTAAATTCATAGGTAAAAAAGACTTTTAAAAGTGGTGGGAATGTTATTTTACAATGATGACTAATAAAATTTTTGAAATCATGATATTCTTAATATTATAATTATTAATATTTGAAAGAGAATCCATCTTCATCCAAAAAAAAAAAAAAAAAATCCTGACAGCTGCATGCTGCAGCTAAAATATGATAACAATTATTATTTTAAAATATGATTACTGAAATTTGTTTCTAGGTGAAGATTTAAAAAAGAAAAGGAGGGAGGTCTTCATTCAATCACAAGTCATTTTGCAATGCACAGATGGATTCATAATTTAGGATCCAATTTCTAATAAATTGATTTTGGGTGGGGTTCCCTTCCCATTACATATATATATATATATATATATATAAAGACCCAGGACTGATGATATATGTGACAGTTTGGTCGCAAGGGCCCCTTAGAGATTGAGGTGATCATGGGATCTTTCCAGTGCCGAGGAGCCAAGAGCCGTACGACGGGGGGTCCAAAGGCTTGGTGAGAGGAGGATTTCTGGTGGCGAAGCGGCCGGAAAAGGAGAGCGGGATGGATACAGGTTGGGCCAAAAGTGGCAGAGGGTTGGACTCGGGGAGGATAGAAGGTGGGGTTGGTATGGTTGTTTAGCCCACACCAAACCAGTAGAATGGTAGAAAAGGAATTGGGTTGCAAGCGGTTCTCTTACTCTTACGTCAGTGGCTTTTGTAGGGGAGTTCAGCTGGCTGTTTCAATTGACAGGGGAGAGAAGTGGTTAAGAGGTACATTAGTGTCATTATGGGTTGTGATAGCGAGATAACGTTTACAATGCGACATGAGAGAGTGAGAGCAGAGGTTGGCAAGGGCTGATCACTGTGTGTACGCCATTGATGTTTGCGTTGGGGCCTACTTGGTATTGTTCATCTACATCTTGATTTGATGGGAGAAAGGATGCTGCGGAGCTGTAATCCGAGGACTCCTACGAGAATTAACTTGGAAAATCTCCAAGATAAAGAACTCATCTATTTTCTCATGACATAACACAGCTCGCTTGCATGTGTAGTGTAGGTAACACAAAGATAATAAACAGTGAGGACTTAACACAACCAGTTTGCTTTCCCTATTTTAATATTTCTAAGATGAATATGTGGTCTCCAACATCCCAAAAATTTCTTGGAATATTTATATCTCTTAACTTCTTAATTCCTCGATACCGTCTCTTCAAAACTTCCCACTCGCATCAAAGATGGCAACCGATAAACTACCGTCCAGAAGGACCAGTAAGGTGTCCAATTCTTTCCTCCTGACGATTCCTGCGGTAGCTTCAGGACCATCTGTCAATTAAAAGGGTAGAGCGGAAGCTAATCGTTATTCACTCTTTTAAATTATTCATTTCTTGTCGACACTTAGTTTATTACAGGGCCGACCTATCGTGCTGTAGTGGTTGCTGTTCTTATTATATGCAGGCAAAAAAAAATGTGCCCCGCGTAATTAAAAATATGACTCCTCTTCAGTTATTTTCAATTGTTCGCAGGACTTGAGAAACAACTTTCGTCATGCTGCTGATTTCAGAACGTTTGCATCCTTATCGTCTCCTGAACAAGTCCTTAGAATGCTCACCACCCACCAATGGATAAGAAACTGTGACTTCACACTTCGGTAGATGCCCGGTGGCCTATTAAAATAATTGAGCACTCCACCAGCCAACCACCAATGTTGAGCATGGAAGACTATAGTCATGGGAACAAAAAGCCACCTCCAAAGGGGGACACAATCTGGAAAGCCGGTGTCTATAATACTCTGCTTTCCACTGAAGACCACAAGAAGAGTACTAAGATCTGGTTCTCAAATCTGATTCTTTATATCTTCTTGCAATGTTCTTTATTCATAACATAAATCGTTAGCATGATGCTTAGATTTTATAAACGTCCCTTAATCTGTACTTTAATATCTCAGGATGGATTGTTAATGCCACACTACAAAGCTCCTCCCACCCTGCCCTGCTTTCAACAAAGCACACTCAGCAATGAATACGTTAAGACTTATTATCCTCATTAAAAAAGCTAGCATGCTTGGGTGGGGGAGCTTTTTTTTTTGTGTGTGTGTGTGTGTGTGTGTGTGTGTGTTGGAAATTATAACAGAGACCATCTCAGCTTTTGACTTGATAATGTACTTTTTTATTAAAGAACAACGAACAAAGGAAATTGGTGCCACCTGGAAATGCACCATCTTTTATCTTCCTCTGGCTTGCATTTTTTTTTTTTTTATTGCCGTGGCCTTTGGTGCTCGTATGCCTCATCTTTAGGCAACAGTCTAATTTGTGCAATGCGGTATGACCAAACTGTGAGCTTTAGTCTTAGATAAGCCATGGGTGGCTTTTGGCACCATTCACCAATGACCGGTGATTGCATCCGCATGAAAGGAACGGAGAAAGCTATGCTCGATTGGACATGCCGCTTACCATCAAAGAAAATGAAGCATGCAGTACTGAGGGTTGTAGCTATGCAATCTCCACGTTAGCTGTTAAATATGTGGAACTGGAGTTACATGGGTAAAATATTATTAACTAAGAAATCTCACTCAAAAAAAAAAAAAAAAGAAAAAAAAACGAAGGATCGTGAGGAATTTGTTGCCTTGTTAGGTGACTGTTAGGTCATGGTATCTTTTAATTAACCTCTCATCAAAATTTTTTAAGCAACGACCATAATTCAAACCATGAACCTTCTTAAAGGGCAAGTCCTTAGGGAGGACATACCAACCCAATATCCATCCACTTTATTGGATTTCAACTTTTTTCTGATACTTATGTAATACTCTGTTTCCCTGAAACAGGGCCATTGGCTTGTTATTCGAACCTTTTTTTTCGTTTTCAGGCCCTCACTCCGGTGGCCGCTACCATCCGCCGATTGAAGCGCACATTTCGAGTGCAAGAAGAAGACGATCAGGGATTAGTGAGAGGCCGCAATCATCGAAAGAAGAAGACGGTGTCTTCTTGGTTAGCTCACACCCAGCTAGCTGAGCCCAAACCGATTAAGTCTCAGTCAAATTAGAATAGGTCTAAGCCAGTTTAAACCCAGGCCAACCCAATTCAATTAGACCCAAACCCAAATTAATATATTCTGAGCCAGATTAGACCCAATCAAACAAGTCTGAGTCAATTCGAGTCAATTTGAGCTAAATCCGACATAATTGAGAACCATACTGAAACAATCTACCTAAATTAGTCCTAGAGCTGATTTAATTCTAATTGATCTTAATTGAGCCCTAATTAGAGGGTTTTTTAGCCTAATTAAACCCTAATTAGAGGAGTATTAGCCTAATTAAGCCCTAACTATAAGAGTCTTAGCCTAATTGAGTCCTAATTGAAGGAGTCTTAGCCTAATTGAATGCTAATTGAGTTGATGTAAGCTAGACCTAACCCCTAATTGGCTAAGACTTGACCTAATTCCTTAGTTTGGACCCTAATTTAATTTTAATTGACCAAATTGATCAAGAATGGGTTCAAATCTAATCTTAGTTACTTAGATTCTAGTTTGATTTGGTCTAATTGAAACTCAAGATAATTTTAATCAAGTGATCTATCTAGATTGAGGATCTATTAAGCAATAAATGATGAAATCAGGTTTATTATTGGAGGTGATCATCCACTATTGAGTGACTAGAAGCAATAGCACAGGCCCTTTGCATCGATATTTGTGCTAGGGATCATTGGTGGATTATGAGCAAGGATTAGCAAGTGAGGTAGGAATTTTTGCAAATACTTATATATGATTTGGATAGTTTTCTTATATATACTTTTGACAATATATATCATGATTTTACATTTATCATTTTATCAGTATGTTTTGACCATGCATAGGTATAACCTATATTTAAGTTATAATAATATAATTTTGGATTATGATATGAGTATCTTATATCATGATAGTATGGTTTGTAATGTTGATGATATGGATTTAAAAATTATTTTGAAGATTAAAATGTTAAAAGATGTAATGAGGTGAATTTGAGAGAAGGTCATGTAAACTAATCATAGGAATGTTAGTGATGTGGCACTAGTTGTGGGTCAAGCTGATAGCTAGATTGGTACCGTGTGGTGACATTGATGGTAGCTTGAGTTGTTGCTAGATTGATAACATGCATATATGATACTAATTGCAATATAAGCTGATGGCTAGATTAGCATCATGTAAATACGATATTGGTTGCAACTTAAGTCGATGGCTAAGTTGACATTGTGTAGAATCGCTATAGCCTTAGGATGATAGTCTGAGTAGGCTTTTGACACTTAATACGGATTGAAGCTTGTCTCAGATTAAACATGTGGCACTGGTTGTAATTTTAGGTAATAGTCAAATTAGTACCATACAGATGCGGCACTGGTTATGGCCTAAACTAGTGGCCAGGTTGGTGTCATATAGAATATATCCGAACTTCAAGTAGAGGTTGGGTTAGGTTTATAACACGTGTCACTAGTCTGAAAACCAGCATGGACATGAGGTGATGCATAGGTTAGGTTTATATATATACATGGTATCGATATGGTTGCAACGCTAATATGTATCATCAAAATGCATTAATATAATAATATAGGTATGGCATTGAGGTGACGTAATCTAATGCCGTGAATAATAAAAATAAAGCAATTAACAATCTTTCTTGTATTTGATGCATGATTTTGTAACACGATATTTTACAACATGACAAAAAATTTATTTTTATGTATATTATTGAATTATTATATAGATATCTATTGCATATCAATATCCGTATATATAAAGATTCTTGTCAAGCTCATATCACAATTATCATATCATTTATATAGCCTAAGGATTTTATTGCATAACAAGATTTGGGGATTTGAGCAAGGTATAGTAGAAAGTTGATTTGCATTCTGATAATTGTAAAAATAATTTTTATTTTGAGGATAATAAATAAATTTTTATTTGGTTTATGATTTAAGTTGGAAGTGGTAATGATGAATAGGCCTCGCATGTCCTGAGGGTCTCACATTGGGCATCTGATCATGTCACGAGCTCGAACCAGATATAAGGCATGACAAATTAGAAGACCAAATCAAATTAACTTAAAGTATCAAGACATATCATATAATACATTATAAAATTTCGTGTTGATAGCAGTAATACATGATAGCTCAAAAGTATGCATTTTAAATGAGCTTTCCATTCATCACGTATTCTTTTTCATCACATAGCAATATTAATTAAAAGGAAGTCATCTTAGCTTCTTCGGAAAGCTATATCTTCTTTCTTCATAAATAACCTCTAATCCCTCTCTTTTTTCAAGATCCTTTCGCATCTTTTTATTTTCTCATTTTTTTTTTTTTTGATATTTCTTTTTCTTTCTTTCTCTAAACTAAGTCTAGTTATGAATGAAGCCATTAACGAGAAAAATAAATCAAGACTATAAAGAAGCATAAACTCTTCCACCTTGGTTCAACAAAATTTCGTTCTTTTATTTTTTCTTTAATTTCAACAAAATTTCTTTTATTTAGTTGATCTCTAACCAATAGAATCAAGAAATCAAGTTATAAGTGCCCTTGTAATATATAATATAAAATTAATATAAATATAATTGTAAGAAAAAAAATATTTTTAAAAATTATTATAAAGATAAAAATTAATTGGCCATGTGGCTAGTATTATCATATTCCTATTTCTATTTCTAACGCTATATATAATAACGAGCGGTGGCCGTTCGTGAATGATTGGAGCTGCAAGTTCCAGGCCAGCAACCATCCCTGCTGGCGAGACCATTGTATTCCTTGTTTACGTCATGCATGATGCAAGCGCGTTGGATAAGCAGGTGCATCCGATGTGGCAATTCGAGGAACTTGCCCATGTGTTTTCCATGTGTCTTTTTTTCCTTTGACCTGTTTTCAGACTATTCATCCCACATAAAATAAAAAAAAAAAAAAAAAAACTACTATCAAAATTAATCGTTAACCTATTACCAACTCAATCACCATGGCATTGATTGTATACGGAGGAAGAGAGGAATGGTAATAATAGCAGCTGCGGCATTGAGAATTTGCAGCAGCAGCAGCAGCAACGAAGAAGCCCTCTTCGATTAAAACTTATCGGAAGAAGGCGGTAAAAGAGAGAATATAAATCCACAACAAAATGGAGGACCGTTCGACCAAAGTTTGTTCGAAGAAGACAGCCAAAGAGACGATGATTATGGGGCCAGAATAGTTGGGATTTTTCGGATTGCATGTGATTGGCTGCATGACGACGACGCATGAGTTTGGTAACCCGTCACTCGTTTGCTTCATGTTCATCGATGCGGTCCCCTTGTGACCAGTCACTCTCGTGGAATTATAGAAAGACTCCTCCTCCCTACAAGCCAAAAATTATGCAAAGCACGATCCACCGCATCATTGGAACTACTCGGGGTTAGTGGATTCTCGGAGGACGTTGAGTCATTATGGAAGCGCCTACGAGGGTAAGGTAGGGTAGGGCACAACATATTTTTTATTTTCATGCCGCTTCTTCGCTCGCAAATGAGTAGCGATGACTGTGAGTGGGGGTCATTATGGACCTTAAGAGTTGGTATTTGAACTGGAATTCGATGGCAGTATCACGCTCAATTCCCCATTAGTTGTGCTATGACTATGTTTCTATTCAACCTCGGGCTGTGAGATTGCAGCAACGTTACCAAAACAACCGGCAGTTCAGGACGTCTACGATTTTTTTTTTGAGAAAATTGCCAGCCAATGACATATCTAAATGACCATTAGTGAGACCTTTTCTGTTTGAATTGTTCTGCACTGGCGCTGGCCGTCATACTTTTATCTGTATTTGCAATTGGAATGAAATCCAAATATGGCCAACTGCTGTCACCATTCTCTGCTCAAAGAATCAAATTCACACATGGGGCATTTTTCTTCTCGTGGTTACCAGAAGCGTTAACCTCTTACTCAGAACTTTTGGGGTCAAAACTTGGATTACCATTGAAATATAGGGGGCAACAAAGCTGGGAAATGAAAAACTTCCATGTTTGTGTACCACGCGAACATATTACCTTCAAGAGAGGATCATGGCAGAAATTAGATCAACCATGAAAAAGCACCAGCAGCCAGCAGGGCTTCCTTTTACTTGGATATCATAGACATGAGCGTCAATCATCCTGCCGTGCCAATGCCTTACTGGCATGCCACAGTGTGGCGGTACCAGGCATGATATGGTGCTCTTGCTTGCCAAGCATTTCAAGCACTGACATGGCCGAGCATGTTATGTACCATACTAGTACTGGATTGATCAGCTTTTAGAGAATCCAACTGTCGTACTGAAAGTTCCAGTTACAAAATATTGCGTGAATGTCCAAATATCCCAAACCACAGGCAACCTTCGCAGGTGGTAAAAAATATTCTTAGGCTTCCTACGACTTAAACATCATATATATATATATATATATACAATGGCAATTTCTATTTGTCAGTGAAAGCAATTTATAGTTATCATAACCTCTCTTGACAAATGCAATGTCTTACTGTAGCTTATTGTTTGAGTGAATGAGATAGGTGTTTTGTCCTCAATACAAATAGTTTAAAAAAAATTTCAAAATATATGATCTTTAGTTTTAATGCAATTTAAACGTCATAAATCATGATTGATGTGGATCTTCATGTTAAAAGTGCGATCGCTAATTGCGTATGAGCAGTCAGGGCCAAATTATTTATTGCAGATCCACATTAATGAAGCCACACAGACCTTACTTGGTTCTGAAACCTATCATTGCTGTGCACATCAACATTAAACATTATCAGCTTCAATATCTCATGGTGGAGCACCCAAAAACAAAAAGAAAATGATACAGTATCAAAAAAGATAGGTTGCTTAAGTGATCAAAATAAACTTCTAACAAAAACAATTGAGTCTCAACAATGTTTCTAGACATTTTGTATTTTTCTTTTTCCAATTCTCTTGCATTTGCAAGTCATTTGAATGATTATATGACTGTTGTGAGTCAACCTTTCCTTGCATTGTCTGATGGCTATGGATATGGCAAATTTAGCTGCATTTTTGCTCCAATATGGAGGTGTCGTTTTCTTATCTCTATATCTTAACAGAACTATTTAGTTTAGTAATTACTGCATTTGCTGCCTCCTTTTTAGTCCAGAACTTTCTCGCCAGTTGAAAATATGTTCCAGACCAATGTACCAACAACATACAGGGCAACAGACACCTTAAAAACATCATCCCATGAGCCTGTCAACTCAAAGTTTAAATAAAAAGAAAGTAGATATCAGTATAAAATTGCAAGCTCATAGGTCAGCTTATGCTGCTGCAGATTGATAAAACTAAATTTTTTTAAAAACAACTGATTTGATGGGCTTGCCTCGTTGAAGGATGTATCCAGTGGCAGCAGTACCAAAGACTCCCGCAAGCACCCCTGCTGTGTTAGACAACCCCAGCAGCACTCCCTGTAATTCCAAACAGGCTTTGAATTTAACAGTAAAATTGAGGATAGATATTTCTCTAAGGTTAAAACAAATAGGTGCACAAAAGCTAGTCATTGACCTAATATGGAAAGAATGCTCAGATATTATAAATATATATATGCACACACCAATGTAGCTTATAGTATGACAAATGAATATGGTTTTAACAGGCATAATCATGTCAGCCATTCTTTTTTTTTCCTTTCCTTTATCTGAAATTTTAAGATCAAGGGCCCATCAATTCATTAAGCATATGAAAAGGCACATCAGGGCAAATGCCAACAGTTGTTACTGATCTAATAATGTCTATAAGCTTCACCACGCATACAGGGCTGTCTATGTGCAACCTGTTTTACTATTAGTTGTCATTCCGGATAACTACTCCCTAGACAGAAATTGTTTAACAAGTCCTCTCAGTAGTGTGTATATTGCAAAAGAGCCATCAGTGACCATCATCACTGGTTCTAAGTTCCTCAGTAAAAGCAATACACTAACACTCCTTGTAAAGGATGATCACGTGGTCTAAGAAGTGCTATCAGATACAACTAATTCAAAGTCAACTACTAGGCTGCTCAGATATTCTTTCTGTCATGTCTACAGCAATAGGTACCAATACCATGTTGCTATCATATATAATTGCCTATGTGCAATATAGCATTATAACCTAAATACTTTCTACCCTTGTTGGCTGTTCTTGTTTCCTTGGATACCCATTCTTCTAACTGAGAATCAGTAATCCTCTTTCCACTGCCATATCTACAATATTAATCCAAATGTTTCCTTTTCCAACAATGAACTACTCCTTTCCATTCCAGTGTCAATTGATTATTCTTCCTTCCTCTCAAAAGCTTAATTACTCTAACACAATATACCTCCTTTCCTTCTTAGCGATTATTTGTTCTTCGCTTTACATTATTATTCGTATTTCCTTCTTATTTTATGTGGAATCCTTATACAGGCTAGAGAACTAGGACATATCCCAAAAGATTAAAAGTCTTGCATCATCTTGAGCATCTCCAGCCTTGTGCCCTGGGAAACTGAGAAACAGACTGTTCCTTTTAAAAAATAAAAACCATAAGTACTAAAGCAGAGTATCACATCTTTAGCAAAGGGTAAGCATTTAAAGAATAGAAAGTAATTTCTTTGCAGTTACTTGAAAGGTAAAAATATAGTTAGTTATTTTATGTTCCTCTACACCCGGTTTTTCAAGCAAGTCACATATGCTTTTTATCTCTCCACATTCTAGGTTTATTATTTGTTTACATATTATTTTCATCCATCTATTTGTAAATAAACTATCCATGCTAGGTATCACAAAAATAGATTAATTGATACAATTAGGGAATCATGACTAGTAAAAGAAAAAGGTTATTTGCAGAGGATAAAATAAGGTTCAGCTAATTTCATAATAGCAAGTTGGCTTTTAAGAGGATAACTTGCAATCCACCATTCTCTTTTTCCTTTTTCAGAACTACAAAGACATCAAACACGGTATAACAACGAGTTCCAAATCACTTTGTTAAAAGTTGCTTCTTCATAATGATCATAAATTGGTTTCATATTCTAATCAAAAACTAGGATGGAAATAAAAGGAAACATACTGCATAACGTGGCCCAATGTCTTGATGATTGGAATAGAGACCAGACTGTGAAAAGGCATCGCTACCCTGAAAAGGAAAGGGAACAAAAATGAATTCAAATAACCAAATCAGTTGGCTTTATGAATGATTTACTATTTCCAAGGGATTTGTAAGGCATTACAATTATAATGTAAAACAATTTCAGTTTAACAGATATAGGGAGTTGATATGGGCCATGAAGAAAATGAAAGATGGGGGAGAAAGAAACTAACAAAAAATCTCAAGCACCTACACCATAAGGGAAAATGATAACAAAGAATAAGCTGGTAAATTGCTTAGCATATGTTGTACACAAGTAAACTGGCTGAAAAGCATGTCAAACCTGACTGCATGCCATGCATAGCACAGCTAAGACAGGAGTATGGACATGACGCAGCTGTGTGAGAAAAAAGGCTGGCCCAAGAAAGCCAATTGACTGCATAATCTGCACCATGAGGGAAAAAGGGTTTTAAGTTACAATTTTGAAGCAACATGCTTTTCTTCAATTGTAATTTTAAGGTTCAAGAAATTATTTGCTCTTTATTTTTTTACTTGATATGTTCTCTCAGACATTAAGACCAAGAGAAACATGAAAAAAAAAGAAGGATCAGCAGATGGGCAGAGGAGGGCAAATTAATCGGTGTTAATTAAAATGGATCATAAATTGGAAGCTATGTAAAATTGTCAGTAATCAATGACTTGCTATGCCCTGTGATGTCAATAAACCAAAGGCACTGAATAACCATCAAATTTGAAATATCCCCCCACTTTAAAGAAAATCCAATAATGTGTAATATGAATGAAAGCTAATGCCAAAAAAAATGGTAAGACAACAGGGGAAGTTGAAGGCCATATCAAATAATGTGTCAATAACAAGCATTGTCCACACTGCCTGCATAGAGGTGCACAATCATAAAGTCAAAAACTTACTTTACGAACTGTGGTTATGGAAAGCCCTTTTCCTACAAGCGTATCTGCAATCCACCCTCCTATGTTTGCAAACACAGCCATAGTTAACCATGGCAAGACACAGAACAACCCAGATTCTGTAAGATTAAATTTTAAGACCTGCAGAAAACGGAATGCATATAGAAATTTATATTAATTCATATAGAAGTATTTTATTCATACTTGCAAACAATAACAAAAAAATTGAGATTGTACATTTCTTTGCATCACAAATTCACACTCACGCATGGCATGATGTTGCAGAATAAAGAAACACAAGCAAATACAAATACAGAATTCTGAAAGAAGCAAAAGTATGACGCAGAAGATTCTGTTCATGTATTCAGTCTGAAGAAGCCACCCATTTATATACTATAATAGAGTCATAAGATGTACTGAAGCCACTCTGTACATGCAATTTCTTACGATTCATGGCATTTTCATTAACTTAAAATACCTTATATCAAATATCCATTGACCTTAATGATGTCAATTCTATGGTTGATCATATGTATCAAATTTTTCTCTTGTACTAGTATTGCAAATTGCTCCAATGTCCAGAACTTATATTTATCTTAGTTTGGATAGAGAGTCCATCCAAATGCTGAATTGTGAAACCTTTAAATTGGCTAATACATATGTATCTTCTCGGCAATGATGTTCAAGAAATGTCTCAGCAAGGATTTGCTTACACTCAAACAGTGTCATCATAATGATCGAAATACAAACAAACCTACTTTCCCATACAAGTCGAATAAGTTACTGTTTTTATATGTCTTCCTTATGCACAATGTCATTCCATTTACTTTTCCTGACATATTAGGACCTCTTCTTGGAAATGTCACATGTTAAATGTTATCAGAGTAGTTTCAGTATCTACTTAATCTGACGTTTATAATAAAATAAACATAGAAAATTGAATGAATGTTCCAAATTCAGTTTACAACTATCTTAGTTTGGAGAAGGCCTTAGAGCTCTTTTCAAAGTTATAAGAATATTTAGCTAACAAACAAATATATGTCCAAGCTTAACTATTGTTGTATAGTGATAAAAATAAAGCCACTTTGTTAAAATAATATATCTTATTTTCCTTGCATGGAATTTCCTGATTGCATTAGTAGCATGGCAGGAGTGTGCAACATTTTCTGAAGTTGCAGGTAGTACCTGAGGAGAAGAGACTGGGAAATAATTTTCATTGGATTATAGACAGAGGCGCAAAGAATCCAAAGACTGCCTTGTATAATCCATAAAATATCCAAATATGATAGTAAACTTAGTAAGCCATGTAATGTTAGAAGTCAACTTAAATAGCGAACAAATTATGTCTTATACAAAGGGATTAACAAATTACTAGAATTCCCCTTGGCAGACTCTCAACCTCATTTCTACTTCCATGTAATGGGGATGGAATACTGGCCATACTGTGGTAACAGATAGATCCCAATTAATCTCCACATAAACAAAATCAAAGTTTTGGACATGTTAATGGAATAAGATCAAGAAAAAATATTTTTCTTTTGAGAAACATCAAGAGAAGCTAATTGACAAATGATTTTTTAATGTCTCTAGGTTCATTATGTTGAGGGCTTCCACCAAATTACTTACCTGCCCATAAATTTGTATGGCCCAGTAACTGAATATCAAGTAATAGTATACAAAGTGCAATAGCCCCTTGAGAATAATGACAGATGTGTCAACATCACATGCATATGAGATCATGAAACATCAATACCTGGCTATAGTATGTAGGCATCCATGTTAGAAGGATAAAGGTGCCCCAATTATGGCAAAAATGGGATATTATCAGAGCCCAAACCGGAGCCTTTGATAAAATTAGCCTCCATGGTATGGAAGAAACAGGTTCCTTCGACACACTGCCCCCTAAGATGAGACTCTTTTCCTCTGAACTAAGCTCTGGATCTTCTCGTGGAGAGCTGTGTGCCTGATAAGAATTAAATTAAAAATATTGAGGAATCTTGTGGAGAGCTGTGCACCTAATAAGAGATTAAATTAAAAATATTGAGGAAAAAGACATGCTACAGAGATGACCTTGCCATTATAGCACAGTATGCCCAATATGGTATGGGACACCTCCCCAAACCAACATAGGGACAGGAGAACTTTTTCTCACACCCAGCAATGGCACCACCCAAACTTGGGTGGTGTGACACAGTGCAACATAAAATCAGGTAGACTTAGTCTGTTCCATCAAGTACAAACCGGTTTGGCCCCTATATCGTATCGAATCTCAGTACCATATCAGTATGGTACAATGCGCTTGATATTAGGCAGTACAGGTCAGTGTGGCAAACTATGCAGCAAAGTGAAAATGAAAACATATAAAATTTGAATTTCCAGTTTAAAATAGTAAATCAGTTCGATCTCAGATATCATAAATCTTCTGTAACATGCAGATTCCAGACAGCTTTAAAGATGCGTAGATAACCCTTCTTTTGTTCAATTGTACCCAAGTAAACCTCCACTAGAGGGACAGGTGGTGCAATCAAAATAGCCTGCTAGGGAGTAACCAGGAGATGTTTTAGATCATCTGTGAAGCACTATTACTCTCAATATGACAGATCATTTGATCTGGATAATTCAGCAATTTTAAGACCGTGGCCTACTTAATACAGCAAAATGACAAACGGATGAATTGGATGGAACACCTCTGAAGCAGTTGCACATGACAAATCTCCAAAAGCTAAAGGAATTCCTTTCCCAGAAGCAAGCATGCATGCTTGTGCACGCATGTGTGCGCGCGCGTGCAAGAGAGAGAGAGAGAGAGAGAGAGAGAGAGAGAGATTTTAAAGGAAAGACAGCATACTTTGCTTTGCCACAATGCAAACCAGACACTTCCAAGTGATCCAAATGCATAAAAGACAGAAGGCCAGCCAAATTTCTGGATCAGAATTGGTGAAAAGGCCAAGCCTGTGACAGAACCTAGATACATCCCACTGTATACTAACGCAAGTGATCTGCTTCTCTCTGATACTGGAATCCATTTTGAAATTATGTTATTCATTGCAGGCATGGCAACACCCTGAAAAGTGAACATCAACACATTTAAGCAAAGTCCCAATAAAAACAAGATCATATCTGTATGAAGCTATTTAAAATAGGTAGCAGATAATAAAACAGTTTACAGATATAAAAATAAGTACTAACTGAAAGTTTTACATGGTAAGGAAAATTTTGATTGCAAAATGCAAAATAGCAGCCAATCTTTGGTTTTGTTTTTAAAAATCAAATGTGTTAAAAAGATAAAAAATAAAGAGGATAATAAGATTTTCTAAATCATTGAATGGGGTATAAATCTCTTGCACATACAGTTTTCAAGAAAAAAAGGGGTGATAATCATCTTCAACATACGCAACAAAGAGGAGGTCATCCATGTTGGTTGGATGTGTAAAAGATCATTTTCTAACAGAGTACAAATCAACTTACTCAACTCTATGGTACAATGGTTAGTTGGGATGCATCACAATGGTGGCACCTCTCCACTAAGCAACCAAAGGTTCTAGGTTCAAGTCTTGGGTGTTGCATCTCAAGTATTTGGGTCTAGGCAATTTTAGTGCAGGTAGGACTCCCTCCCTCTCAAGAAAAACTCTATGGTACAATGCAAGAAGAGGTACTGCAATGAAATACTAATCTATATAATGGTGGTAAGTGGGAGACAAAACCAATTTAGTTCAATAATTTCTAAAATAATTGTTAGCTAAAATTGCCTGAAAGAATAAAACTATGATAGTCCACTAAAATGAGTGAAGAGGCTTTACATGTTTCTCTATTAATTAGTGCAGCACGTGCTTTTGCGTGTACTTGTAGCACTAGACAGATGCACTCGCAGAATAATCCATAAATGCAAAGTGCAGCCCAAAAGACATATGTAAGATACTGTGCATAGCAAGTGGCTACATGTCATAATAGTTGTACATCCAAAATGGTGTTATCTTGGCATGATATTTCTATTTCTAGCTTTAGGCACCTTTGTTAGTCATTGTGACACATGTTGCATGTGGTCTTAATTTATAAAAAGCTGCTCATCTTGTTTAAGTAAAAAGAAAAGCAGCAACATATTGAGGGGATTACTCTTTCTAGCCCTATAAATAGCTACCCCTTGCTAAGATAACCGGGGAGGTGACCACATAAATCAATTAATGTTGCAACTACTTCTCCCCATTATTCTCTCTTCTTACATTGTTCTTCCTCTCCACTCTCATTTTCCACTCATTCATTATATCTTTCTCCATTCTCATGAATGGTCCATTTTTGTTGAATTTACATCACCTCATAGATTGAAACATGGAGTGGCAACAATATGCATGAGCCCATAGCTCACTTAGAATTTGCTAACTTCTAGATTATGGTACAAGTTCTGACTACCAGCAAATTCAAAAAAATCTTAGATATTCTCAGCCTTTCAATTCTGATTGGTACCATCCTGAAGGTGAGATAGACCTTACAAATAACATCTGTATTTCAAAATTTACACTGACCGGACAAGGGTTGCTAGTTGTGGACCTTGTGGTTACTATTAATGGGATAAAAATATCCTATTTGTCTGATCTAGATACTGCTAGAGCTTTGCTATGAAACATTATAGTGCTCTCAAAAAGACTAATGGTTTTGTAAATCAACAGACTGGTAAATATTGGAAAACAGTTGGTTCCAAGATAAGATGACAGCATATAACAGGAAAAAGAACTCTTGGAAAGCCACTCTTAGATGATGTAACTGCGATGAAGCACCATAAACATCAACATGTAAAAAGACAAGTGGAATAAATTAAATTAGAACAAAAATTAGCACACCTTTTATTTAAGTCCTAAATTCATTTCAAAGATCAACAGGAAGAAGGGGAAAATATATGTATGAGAAGAAGACAACCTCACCAATCCCCATAAAAGCACGCATGACAAGTAAAAAAGGAAGTCCAATTCTAGCAGCAACAGGTGTAAGAACTGTTGCAATTGACCACCATATGACCCCAAAGCCCAGCACCAGCTTACCACCAATCTTATCTGCCCAAATACCTCCAACAATCTGCACGTCAGAGCAGCATGGAATGGTCAAAAACAGAGGAAGTCAAAGAGCAGCATGGTTCACATAAATTAGATACTATGTGATATTCAATTTATTAGAAATATCCTATATAATGGGCTAACTGTGGTGCAAACATGTAAGCAAATAAAACATTCACATAGTTGTCAGCGCAATGATCAAAGATTCAGTAAGCATCTTGAATAAAGCTTACACATAGTGTTTTCGATTTAACATGGATGATCAAGAAGGCTTTATCAGACTAAAAGAAGAGAGTGAAAAAAAGACTTGAGAACTATTGACAAAGGCTTCGAACAAGTCCCTTCATGTGCTGAATGTGGATTAGTTTTTCTTCCTCGTCCCTGGCAACCCAATTTGCTATAGTAGGCTCTTTTTGTGCATTTTTTAGTTAAGATATAACAAAAGGAACAATATATCTAGGAGATGCTTCAATCAATACAAAATGACTAATTGTTTCCTTTACATATAAAAGTTGAGCTTAATTAAAGAAATATGTGTGTGGGTTGATAAGAGAAGACATTACAGTGGTTTGAGTAATAAAAGGAGTTAGGACCAGCACTCTTTAATAATTAATTAAAATCCCAAAGAAAGAGCACTCCCTATTTTACCATCTCCATTCACCACTTTTTCCACAGACTAAACAATACCTTAGGTTAATTGAATTATTACTAAATCATAGGTCTACAAAAGTTATACAAGGTCAGGTAACATGTAATGAAGCCTCTTTGTATTTTCCTACAGCAGGTAACATGCATAGAGACCCTTCCAGTTTGTGCCTGTCACATATCAGCAGCTAATGCCAATAACTACACGTAATAAGTTAAGGTCTTGTGAAGACATGCACCAGTAATTTAATGAAATTTAAGCAAACTCTCCAATTGTGTGTCCATCTCCATGCAGTACACACAATCACCAAAAACACATGCACAGATCATTTATATTATAGTCAAGCTAGTATTATCCTATGTTCCTGTAATCCTGTCGGTGATTATGGTAAAATGTGTTCAAGCTCAGATAAAAAATACCTACAGTTTCTTTTAACCGTCCTGGCCATTTGGTGGTCTTTTATAAAATTAGGTGACAGTAAATGCCTTATGAAGAACTGTTAGTCAATTCATTCCACAGAGCATGCAGCCATACACATTAGCTAAATACACCATCTATATGTATATTCAGTCAATTCTCATCTTTCTTACATACAACCAAGAGTTAAATTGTCGTAAAGACAAGATTGCTCATGAAGTAGATAATGTGGTCGAGGCAAACAATAAAGCTTATTCTACAAGCACTATGAGCACCAAAATCTCACAATGGCATCCTAAGCTGAAATTTAATATCTTCCACAGAGAAGGTGCTTAAGGATTAAAACCTGTTTTGACACTAAAGAACAAAAAATCACAAGCTTCTAATATGTATTTATGAAGTGTTACCTATTCTGAGAACTTAGTCCTAAAGAATCAAAATTAAGTTCATTTTACATGATAAGAACCTTGAAACAGAACTTGTATAGCATTCTCCATTCCATGATATTGAATAGACTTTTGATTCTGGAGATTATCTTGAACAGACCTTGAAACACAACCTTGAAACAGACCTTGAAACAGAACTTGTAAATTATGTAAGAGTACAGCATGCAACCTGTCCAAGCAGTGGTGTGCTCCTATTTCTGCCATCCTTATAAGCATCAATAAACAACTTCTGGAGATTATCACCAGTTGTATAACCTCATTGATCATTGCAAAAGAATTATTACCCCACTAAAAGCCTCTAGGAAGTTTAAATTAACCATCCATTTACCTTCTCTCAAACTCAAAAGACCTGGTTAGAGAAAAAGAAATAATAAGAGTTAAAAGCGTAGTGCATGGTTCCTCAATTTGAACCCTCTACCACCGAGCTAATTCTAATTTTTACCCCTCCAAGCCACATCCACACCTTCATTAACCTTTTTGCCATCTAATTCCCTTACTAGGAGGCTTATAAAGTGAAGAAGGCCTGCCTTCTATTAATTGGGGGTCGATCTCTTGTTGACCCAATAACAAAAGGATCAGGTGGATGAAACAGGTTGAGAAGGTGATAGCAGCAGAGGTTGCTATATCCACTTACCTCTTCTGTCTATTCTTCTTTATATCTTTTTCCATTTTCTTCTTTCTCGCATTTTAGCCTAGAAATCCTTTGCTACAGAACCTTAATTTAGGTTTAACCTTCTCTAGGTGAAGTATATCATTAGAAGCTTAATTAAGGTTAGAATCTAATTGTTCTGATAAAGAACATCGAATAATTATTCTGATAAAAATATCTACACATGAATTGGCATCAGACTAAATGAGCTCACCCAATATGTACCATTAGCATATTCATATGACATGGAACTTTTGAACAAGTTATCATGCATTCAAAACAGACATCACATATGTTATATCTATCACTTAGCATTCCGAATCTCTAGCCACAGAGAGAGAGAGAGAGAGAGAGAGAGAGAGAGAGAGTCTACCTGAGGACTATTGTCATTAAGGTTTAACCAAGTCCAGAAAAACAAATCACAACACCCATGAGAACAAGAGAGAAAAATCACAATCATAAAATAAAACTTAAAAAAAATAGCATCAACATTCATAATGTCTGTCTTTGTCAGAACAAACTGCAAACATCTAAACATAGTGAAATATCAATATACCATGGATTGCACATTCTCATGCACTATCCAAGAAGCTAAGCATGTTCAATGATTCATCTCAATAAATATCATGATGATGGTGAAATTAATTAGACGATGAAATGTATTAAAAGGAGTGGAGTATCATCATATGAAGTCTCACTGCTGACTGCACTATACTCTCATGCGAAGAAATTTATTGATGTCTAAAGGAAAATTCTTAAATCCTGTAACTGTTTAAAGAAAACCAAGAATCAAGAGAGACCTGAGTAAGAAGGTAACCCCAGAAAAAAGATGACTGAATTAGGCCCATAGTTGTAGGATTCCATTTAAACTCTTCTGACATCGGAAGGATTGCAATGCTCATATTCACCTGAATAATATTAAATCAGTTTAGAAAACACATAAGGAGATCATAGTCAAAATCCAGAACCACTACACACAAATAGGCATGCATGCAGAAAGAAAATTGGAAACTAGCTTACTCGATCCATGTTGCAGAGAAGAAATGCGAAAAAACATAACAGCACAACCAACCAACGCTTAGGAAACTGCTCCCACCAATGAGATACTTTCCTCGCATCTCCTCCTAATAAAACTGCTTCACCAGGAACTTCTGAAGAGCTCAGTGAATCCATTTGTGGCCCTGTTATTTCATACTGTTCAGACCTGAAGTCAGCATGGGGTCTCATTGTTGAATGGTACTCTGAATGATCACGAGGACTATTACATATACCAACATTATCCAACTTTGTTGGCTGCAGCCAACCATTATTTAGTGGATCTGAAGAGAGAAAGCATTTCATTCTTTCAGGTGTTCTTTGCTTGAGATTCATGATACTCAGCCTTCCCATCAAAAAGTTCCCCATAAAACTTGATAGAGGATGTTCCATCCCCCCAACAAATGCAGATCTCTCAAGCATGGTGATCTTATCTAAGCCACCGTTAAAATAAGTCGGGAAGAAGGCACACCGAGCAACATTAGAAGAACTTTCTCTTCGAATAGAAAAGCTGAAATTCGCACCTCGTGCAAATTGCTCTCCAGAAAATGTCAAATGCACCTTTCTGTCATGTGCAGTAGTCCGCTCTGTTTGATACCTTTTTCCTGTAGATATCACTAAAACCATTTATTCTGATAAAAACTGAGGATTCAGTACTGGAGTCTGTTGAATTTGTCTAAAATTGTTAGCAAAGCACACAGTTGAACTCCATTATGCAAATATGTTGAGCATGCCATCAGTCAGGAACTTAGAATCAAAATTTTGATATTTATCCAAAAAAATAATAACAGGAACAAGCATAGAATTTGGGAAACATGTCAAAGGTGTTAAATTTTAGCAATTGGCAATGGTTGAAGAAACAGCTTTATGTTTTCATTGAAGCAAAACAACTACAGATACAAGATGTCAGCTTCTAAGCCTAAGTCATTAGGTGCTTTATTTAGCTTGTTTTACTAAGTATACTTTGCATGAATGTCTCCCACTTGATTAGAAGTTAAAATAGAAAGGAAAGACGTTTAGCATGGACCATTCATACATTATGTTAATTCTGTTGAGGAATGCGATGTTGTGCACATCACATATTAAAGATCAGTGGACAGCTCCAATGCACATTTAGGTCAACTGACTTGCTAATAATGGGGACCTAAGAATGGATGGCATTGAGAAGTTTATCCACTTAAGGACTTACATTGACATTATCCACTTTCATTAGGTTGTTTCTTCAGGTGCAAAACCTGCATTATGAGAAGTTTATAAGTACCAAAGAATGACTCTTGAACCTCGCCTTGTCACATTAACACAACCTAAATTTGGGGGTCATGGACTGTACAAACCAAGGATCTAGATCCTGCCACTTTGCCTAGAGCAAGGACCTGAAGACAAAGGTTATGAAGCCCACTTCACTGACCAAACTAGCAGTTTGAACCTTGGCATTACAAGCTCATTGCAGCTGACCCCAACTAAAGTTAACAATTCCTTGTAATTTTGTATCATAGATTTGCCTTAATCCATGCAATCAAAGAGGATTAATGCCTTCAGTAGAACCTATTTGTTCATATGCATCAAGCTGAAAGAATAAGTAGGAAGCATACCAAAAGTAATGTAAAGAAACACTGCTGAACTATCAACTTATCAAAATAAGCTGGATAATTTGGAGGATATTCCAAGCATCATAACAGAAGATCTTGTAATCAAGTAATCTTGTGACTAAAGGCATGAGATTGGCACAGACAAGTTCATGCGGTAAAAAATCATCTCATCTTTGTATGAACTAATCGGGAATCTCATTTATTTGTTAATATAATCTTCATTTGATAGTGAATTGAGCAATACACGCAATATCCGAGAAATTTCTTTTCTGAAGAGACAGATAATAATGTCATCTTTACTGAAAACACTCAAATCAACTCGGAGGTTTCAAAGCACTATATTAATATAGGATTAAATAATAAAACAAAACTCCGTGCAAATTTTCTTTGATCCACAGCTCTTAGAGTCATTTACGTCCTCCAAGAACTATCACCCATGACCTACATTCCTAGACTCCGCTAGCATCTAACAATGAATCCTTGTCATAACCAATGCATCAATGCAGCATATCATCGCACAAAAATTTAATTCCACGACGGAAAATTAGAATAAGCCAAAACAAGAAAAAGAAAATAAAAATCAAGAAAATACACAAACAGAACAGATTCTTAAGAAAAGATAAGAAAAAAAAGACCAACAACCTGATTTTTTAATTCTAAAAACTACAAATCGAGAAATTAACGATAGCTCAAAACAGGAAAGAACGAAGAAACAAGAAAATATACCAACAGGCTGGATCCATTCGGGAAAGAAGAGAATGCTAGACAAAGAATCAACGACCGAAAAGGATCCAAGAACCTGATACCAATGCAGCATATAATCGCACAAAATTCTACTTCCACAGTCTCCAAGAAGAAATCAATGATTAGACAAAGCACGAAAAGAAAGAAAACAACAAAATATACCAATAAAAGGGATTCTTGACAAAATGATAGCAATTGGTAAAGAATAGATCACCAAGAAAAGCTTAAAGGAACCTGATACGAGAGGGGAGCCGAAGCTTCTGCCCGAGAACACAGCTCCCATCGCCATCTCCGACCCGATTCGAGCCCAAAGAGAGAAGCAAGAAGAACCAATCTGCGAAAACGAGGAACGAATCGAAGAAGATGAGTAGAAGGATTACTTCACGATCCGGCTTCTGCCCTCCCTCGGAGCTCTTCTCCTCCGAAGGGGAAGAGCGCGGACGAGAAGAAGAGGATAAACGGTGTGCGCTCTCGAGCGCACATCGACTGTCTGGCTTCCAGGAGCGGGAAAAGGCTCGGACGTGACTCCCGAGGGATCTCCACCTGTTAATAAAGCCCCGATGAGAGGTTGCGCTTGTGCGACGTGGTGCTCTCTGGATGGGCAACGTAATGCAGTAGTTATTATCTATCATTATATCTACTAGACTTAACTCATTCATCCGCAGGATATGCCGTCTTCCAAAAATATATATTTATCTTTAATTACAATTCAAATTTTTTTAGAACTGAAATTATAATATATAATATATTAATTTTATATTATTATAATAAAATAATAAATATAATTAAAAATATTTAAATACACAATAGATGTTAATGCAGTGAGAAAACAGTTCATTAAAATTCATCGTAATAAAATACATTAGAAATATAAATTAATACTCCTTTTATGTGTTGATTAAAGGTCGGATCCAAAAAGTGATGCATTATTACTTAGCAATGTTAGAATATATATATATATAACTTATTATAATATATTATTTTATATAATTTTATAAGTTTAATTTTAATAATATACCACGTAGCAAAATTTTTAGTAGAAAAAAATAATAATACGATTTGTATAAAATGGTGTAGGCATGTATATGCTTTCGTGCTTGCCAAGAATTGTGACGTCATATCGAAAGTTTAGTGAATGCTTATAATATACAATATACAATGATATCATATATATATAATATATAATTAATATTAATATAATAAATATAAATAATAATAATAATATTAATATATTATATATTATAACATTATTAATAATATAATATTAATTATTTACATAACTAATCTAATATAATATAAATATATTATATTAATAATATTAATATTAATATAATAATCATATTGTAATAGCGAAGGACTCTCATGTAGCAACAATGAGTCTTGCATTCCCTCAGGGCTCAACTTTCATATACATATAAATTAGCTTTATGACCATTCTTTGCACCAGTTTGATGTTTAACTTTTTGTTTTTTATAATATAATATAATATATGTTATATGATAATGATGCATTCTGTTACATTAAATAAATTGAAATAATTTCAATACTTAAGAAAGTAATTAATTGCAGCATCTCACTATATTATAAAAGTTGAATTTCACAACCATGCTGTTTATTAATTTGACGCATGCATTTTTAAGAGAACTCTTTATTTACTATATATTTCAAATATTGAAACGATTCTTGTGAGGTATTGAAATGAATTGTTATTATCTTAAGTATTGAGGCTGTTTTAATTTTTTATGTTATAAAATGATGCTATATTATAAAAGATAGGCTTGGTATAGGATTAAAAAAAAGAAAAATAGAATTAAACGATAACCCATTGCAATGCATTGATAAGGCTGGTAAATATAAAAATCTTGACTACCTGCAAAGCTCTTGTTGACAATGTGCCGTAACTCCAAGCAACTGAACGGGTATGGAGAGAGTTTTACGGCACGGCTCCACTTTAGCTTTGATTTTATGAGCAAGTGGGCGCCTTACTAAATTAGTTAATTAATTAATGTTCACCACCTATAACATCATAAGGAGCATAGGAGTGAGAGATATTCTGGACATATAGTGGATAAATAGGTGCTCGCTGCCCTGAAATCCAACCATTATAATGTGGTATATGATTTTAAATGGAGGCTCGAGCGAAGCTTTGTGCTCGCTGCGTTGATTTATGTAATAACAACTTCAGTTTAAAAAATATATATATATGTAATAATAACAAGTATCAATTATTTTAGTATATCTCATAAATAAATTGATCTTCAAAACCTTAAATGGCCAACATTAATGACAGTTATTAATTGTATAAGTGGATGGATAACTTAAATAACCATACTTGTGTTTGTGTGATATTATAGCACGGACTTGAAATAGAATTTAAGCTCATCTCATCACTCCAAGTCTAATTATTAATCATACAAGCTTTTTTTTTCCTTAAAAATAATTTTTATAATTATAAAATAGATAAATATGATTATTTGTTAATTTTTTTTAATGGAAATCATTGGATGTATATCAGTATCAATATGAATTCATTAGCTTTCTGGCTAATCATTTGAATAATATTTTTTCCTATATATTAATCTATCATTGTCATAAAAGAGCAAGAAAATTCTAAAAATGATGTCAATTTAGATGGAAAAAGATGAAGCTATAAGTTATTAATATCGGTAATAACACTTATTATTCATATGACAACTTTCCATCATATTAAGTAACAGAAAATTGATGGAAAGTCAATAGAAGAGTTATATTTGTCTCTTTAATTTATCATGAGAGCAAAACTATTTCGATAAAACTAGAAAAGGCCTGTACAATTACGAATAAAACTCGAAAGAATCAAAATAAATTTAAACTAAATTTTAATCCTTAAGTTCCTAAACTAAGATAATGAATATTCATTATTTCAAGAAACAATTCTAATTAAAGTGTGCAATGCTTAAATTATGCTTAGGGTGACTAGCGATTTTCGTTGGTTTCTAAGGAGTACTTCAACTAAATCACACTTTTAAAATAAGTGACTATTTTTCTAGGTAAAATAACTTAAATGTTGGTGCTAAATGTAATAATATATGTTATCTTTCACATGCATTTGATGAGTCTATTATCATTTGAGTTCAAATATAAAGCCTTTATTTTGGACATCGGAGGAGTTGCTCTTCCATTATCCATTATCCATAATATATATCTAAAATAATAACTTAATTTGTGTTTCACTATGTGTACTCTTATATAAATGAGACAAATATTGATCATGTTGGTAAGTTTAAAATTTTATTATGTTAAATCCTCCAAATGAATCTCTAGATAGATTTTAAATAACATCATCGTTGGGAATGTATGGTTGAGTGAAAAAAGAGATATAAGACGTTATTATTTCACTTCTTTAGTGAAATACTTGATAAATCACATGAGCCTACAAGCTAGATGTTTAGGGTTGAACACAACAAATATTAGAGCCTTTAGCCCAAAGAATGATATATAACAACTTTCCATTATATGATAGAAAGTGAAATATATCTATGAATGATCAAGCTAGCTATTTAGATGCTTAACTCTTTTGCCTATCTAGTCAAAGAGGGTATATGGAATTATAGCTTATATGCATCAGCAATTTGATTGAACATGTAAATAATCAAGATCGCATCATTGCCTCAAAAAAATTTATGCTTTACCAAACAATTGCTACTATCTACAAAATAATTGGACATAGGAATAATATATGTATTGTTCTAAGCAATTGATAATCCAAGATTGATATTAATAAGAGAGAATACACGGCAAACACATTGCATTCATAGAAGTGATGCATTTGGAGGTGTAAATAATATCCAAAAATTGGATAACCTAATATGATTATTATATAATAATTAGGTATGAATCAAAATTAAGTTGTCGATAACTTTATCTGATCAGATTAGAATTCTATATACAGGAATTAATTTTTTATTGGATTAAACTTGGATTTAGCTATGATTACATGCGCAAGTATATGTGTGTATAAGAAAAAGGAGGGTTTAACTTATTTATTCACTTGAGAAGTTTTACTCAAATCTGATTAGGTTTAAATTGAACAATGAAAACTCTATATTAATGATCAAAGTTATTAAATATGATTTATTATTATTAAACATGATTTACTATCTCTAAAATGCTTACACATAAAAAAATTATATGATTTGAAGACCCTCAATCTATGTATCAATAGTAAAAGAGTATGTATTATTTTATGTTATTTAAATTATTCATTTTAAACACTTGATGCATAGGCTCAGAATTTTTAAATTATATAATTTATATGAGTAAAAATTTAGAAATAATAGATCATATCCAATTGCTCAGATCATTGATATGGGACTTCTATTATCCGACGTACACTTAACTAGATTTGAATAAAGATTCTTTTGAAAGAATTAACCATATTATTTATAAGAACACCTTTTTGTGTATGTTTGAAATTGAGACTTTTTTCTTATACATGCTCTCCTTTACTCCCAT
Organism: Metroxylon sagu; assembly: GCA_017589505.3. Classification (NCBI taxonomy): domain Eukaryota; kingdom Viridiplantae; phylum Streptophyta; class Magnoliopsida; order Arecales; family Arecaceae; genus Metroxylon; species Metroxylon sagu. The sequence goes on from JACVBY030000615.1 coordinate 1,833,721, forward strand.
ATATTGCTATTCTAGTTACAGAAATTCCACTATACACTTAGGTTTTGATTATTTTTAATAAATATAAATAATGAAAAATAGAAATCTCAATGTGTTTTAAAAGTGATGGGATCATTTTTTAAAAAAAAATTCTTTTCCACCACAATCTACCATATATTCACTATAAATTTAGTTTTCTAAAGTCATTAGCTCTTGATTAATTGCCCACTAAAATCTCGTATTGAATTGAATCTCATAAAAACTTAGATCTAATTATTAATTAAATTTAGATATGAGTTTGGAGCTTACTTATTTTAATGGATATAAGACAAATCCAAACTTTATTTATTTTTTAATCAAGTTCAAATACGGATATGACATGTATCTAAGTTTAACACAATTGTCAATATTAAATTAAACATAATACATATAAGTAGATATCCAAAGGGACGCTAGTTTCATTCCTTTGCTCCATACTTTCAATAAGTAATTGATGTAGCTTTGTGACAATTGATGAGAATATTGATCATTGAAAGAATAGATAAAGAAAAAGGAAGAATAGACAATCAACAGCTATATGTATTATTCAAGCATGTCCTTGCAAGCTGCTTATTTATAGAGGCTATAAGTCTAAAACTTCATTTATGCTAATTGTGAAAAGTTTGGATCTTTCCAAATTCAGGATGCAAACTTAAGAGTTAAGTTCAGAAATTATGGTCATTATATATTTTATGTAATGATTAACTTCATGATCCATCATTAAAATAACAACTCCTATGATATTCAAAGCTATCTACAATAGGATTTTCGTGCAAAATATGAAACTTGGCTAAGTTTAACTTAAGTGGATCGGAACTCATTGCATTGACAATAGAGAAGTGAAGGGCGTAATGACCTCCAAGGCCTGCATATTTTAAAATTTTGGCAACAATTACCACAGCGGAAGCTTAAAGATTAAATGTTAATCTATCCAACATGCATCAAGATCATATCTTTGCCTTTTATTATAGGATCGTTTGATCTAAATTATGCATGTAAATAAAATCATCAAGATCATATCTTGATCTTTAAGATAAAAAGTCATACCGCTTGTCTTGAATCCTGCCTTAAGATCTAGGGATCATATTACTTACCTTAAGAACAATAAGTTAATTCGTTATTCTCTGCAGCCGTTCAATGTTCGGCCTCTAGGATCGTCCACGTGAAGTCTCCGAATGATCGGATTCCCGAGAGTGCTAGCTCACGAAAAAACAACTTTGTTGATCTTCCTTCAAAATTCACTAAGCCTTTTCTTACACCAGAATCACACCAGAATTTTCTATTCTAACTCTTAGAAGTGTAACACTTGGTTCTAACTTTTAGAACCAGAAATTCTTCCCTTTTTTTGATTAATTATTTCTGGTGAAGAATGTCCTCTATTTATAGGCAAAATTCAACTTTTAGCCTATTGAATTCTAACACTTAGAATTCCGATATTTGATAGAAACCAAAAAGGGCATATTAATTCACACACTTGTCAATGCATGGAGAGTTGTATGGATTAAATTCTAACACTTAGAATTTTAACATTTGGTGGAAACCAAAAAGGGCACATTAATTCACACACTTGTCAATGCATGGAGAATTGTGTGGATTAAATTCTAACACTTAGAATTTCAACATTTGGTGAAAACCAAAAAGGCATATTAATTTACACACTTATCAATGCATGGAGAGTTGTGTGGATTGCTCTTCCAAAGAGGCACATTAATTCATTTGGAGAAAACTAAAAGTTATACATTAAATTCTGCATGAGAATTTAATCTCTCATAAAATGAGATTTTAGTTATCTTATCATGTGAGATCCTCATGCAAAAAAACCTTTTTCACATGGGGTTTGGGTTTAGGTTTTGGTTTAAGCTGATTTGAATTTATTGGATTAAACCCACATAGATCATGGTTCTAGCCCAAATCAATTTTGGCTAGTCTTGAATGTATTTAAATCCAAATCAAGTCTAATTTCAAATCAATATTTGAAATTGATTAGTCCTTCTAATAAACTTAAACCTAATTGAATCTTATTCACTTGTACTTAACCCAATTAAGATAATTCAATCAATCAAATTGATTTATTAAATCAGATACGATTCTCAATCGTTGATCAGCAAATAGATCATCCTGGGAAACTTCAATGCGTGTGACTCTCTAGGTTCGAACCTAAGCCGGAGCATAAGAACAATTTCCTATACTAATCGATGTGCCCATCTAGCAATGGAACTTGACATCCGGATAGGCCGAAGAGTTGTCGAGCAAACTCCAAGAACCCTAAGAAATGATTATTGTATAATTCATCCTTTTGACCATAAATGCTAAGGATGGCTTAATGGCTTAAGAGTCTATCAATTCTAAACAGCAAATCCATAAAGTGATTTCAACTTTAGTGATCATATGACCTTCACACGAAATGCCTTGGCCAAGGTCTTGCTAAGTTGAAACACAAGCATTTCTCCTTTTAACAGGATAGGTCAAATTCCATCTTTGATCCATAACTGACTATCACAAGTATTTGACTGCACTCAGTAACCTTCCGTAGCTGGATTAAAAATCCAGATGGTCCAGCACCTAAGTACAGTGAGTTGCTTGCAAGTCACCGGTTGTGATCTTTAGGTCTTAAGGATACTTATACCCATATCTTCTTGGATTAACTCTTGATAGTAGAGTGTCCAAAAATGAGTCACGTTCAGTGAAATGTACTCCGACACTTTAATCCGTATGTCATACCAGTGTTTCTACACTCCTTTTGTTAAAAGGACAACCAACAAATATGATATACAACGACCTATAATTGATAGTACTATGGCCCTATCATAGTATATCATTTGGTCGCGAACATTTTTAAGGACCTTCAAAGATAAATCCTCCTTTATCGTAAAAAATCCTAAGGGCTTCATTACCATAAGGAGTTTTAAGAAGATGTTCTTGTAATGAATAAACTACCAAATAACTTTTATTAATATATAAATTTATATGCAATTTATATCAGTATAATCATCAAATGATTGGCTTTAGAATACAATTCCCAACAACTCCCACTTAGCCTAAAGCCACTCATTATAGTATCTAATACCCATCTTCAACTTATAGTCGTCAAACTCCTTGATGCTGAGTGCTTTAGTAAATGGGTCGCCTAGGTTTTCCTTTCCCTCAATCTTTTGAAGATTTATGTCACCTCGTTCTACAATCTCTCGAATAAGATGATACCGGCACAAAATGTGCTTGGTGTGCTGATGTGCTTGTAGTTCCTTCGCTTGAGCTATGGCACCAGTGTTGTCACAGTACAACAGGACTGGTCCATCTATGGAAGGTGCCACTCCAAGCTTGGAGATGAACTTCCGCAACCACACAGCTTCTTTCGCGGCATCTAATGCAGCGATGTACTCTACCTCGCACACTAAATCTGCCATTGTATGCTGCTTGGAACTTTTCCAGCAGACAGCTCCACCATTCAAGGTAAACACGAAACTCGACACACTTTTGTTGTCATCACGATCTGATTGGAAACTGGAATCAGTATATCCCATAAGTTTCAAATCAGACTCTCCATAGACCAACCACTGGTCCTTAGTATTTCGCAAATATTTAAGGATTGTCTTAACAACTTGCCAGTATTTTTCTTCTGGATCAGACTGGTATCTACTCACTACTCCTAGTGAATATGCCACGTTTGGTCTTGTACATGTCATGGTGTACATAATCGATCCCACTGCCGAAGCATACGGAATTTGACTCATACGCTCTCTTTCCTTAGGAGTTGTCGGACAATCCTTCTTAGAAAGATTAATTCCATGGCTTATCGAAAGATAGCCTTTCTTGGAACTCATTATGTTAAACCTCTTTAACACGGTTTCAATGTACGTGGATTGGGATAAACCAAGCATCCTCTTAGATCTATCTCTATAGATCTTCATCCCTAGGATGTAGGATGCTTCTCCCAAATCATTCATGGAGAATTGTGATGATAACCATATCTTTATTCCTTGTAATGCAGGGATATCATTCCCGATTAAGAGAATGCCATCCACATATAATACAAGAAATACAATAATTGAACCGTTAGCCCATTTATAGATGCAAGGCTCTTCTTCATTCTTAACGAAACCATAAGACTTGATCATATTATCAAATCGTATGTTCCAACTCCTAGATGCTTGCTTAAGTTCATAAATGGACTTCTGTAGCCTGCATACTTTAGACTCGTCTTCAGATATAAAACCTTCAGGCTGTATCATATACACCTGTTCTTCTAAATTACCATTTAGAAAAGCAGTTTTAACATCCATCTGCCAAATCTCATAATCTAAGTGTGCTGCTATGGCTAGCATAATCCGAATGGATTTCAGCATTGCCACAAAGGAAAACGTCTCGTCATAGTCAATACCATAACGTTGACGATACCCCTTAGCAACCAGATGTGCTTTATAGGTTTCTACCTTTCCGTCTGCGCCTCTTTTCCTTTTGAAAACCTACTTACACCCTATGGGTTTTATCCCTTCGGGTGGGTCAACTAATGTCCATACATTATTGTCCTTCATGGAATCAAGTTCGGATTTCATGGCATTTAGTCATTTGTCGGAGTCCGTTCTTTGCATAGCATCCATATAGTTGATCGGATCCTCGTTGTTCTAATCGAGCTCAACAAGATCCTCGTTTTGAACCAAGAAACCTAAGTATCTGTCCGGTTGATGTGGTATTCTACCGGATCGCCTTAATGGTGCATCTAAAATGGGTTTTGAGTTTGATCTAATCAACTCAGATTCTAAGGATTCAATGGTTTGTGTTGTGTCTTCTTCTTGATGAACTTCTTCAAGTTCAACATTAAAGCTATTTGGTCCTTCCCCAAGGAACTTATTCTTAAGAAAAACTACTCTATTATTAACGAACAACTTTTATTGTTCAGTATTGTAGAAGTAATATCATTTGGTTTCTTTTGGATAGCCGATAAAAAAACATTTGTCAGATTTAGGTTCAAGTTTGTCTGATTTTGCACGTTTCACATAAGCCGGATACCCCCAGACTCTCAAATAGGTAATAACCGGTTTACATCCATACCACATCTCATGTGGAGTTTTAGAAACATACTTACTTGAAACCTTATTGAGAATATGACAAGCTGATTCTAATGTATATCCCCAAAATGATATTGGCAAGCTTGCAAAACCCATTATGGACCAAACCATGTCTAACAGGGTTCGATTCCTTCTTGCCGACACACCGTTATGTTGTGGTGTTCCTGAAGGAGTCCATTGGGAGAGAATCCCATTGTCCCCTAGATATGTCACAAATTCATTTGAAAGGTATTCTTCTTCTCGATCTGATCGAAGGATCTTAATACACTTTCCTGTTTGTTTTTCTACTTCATTTTGATATAGTTTGAACATTTCAAATGACTCAGATTTATGTCTCATTAGATAGACATAACCAAACCTAGAAAGGTTGTCTGTAAAAGTAATGAAGTAGTAATAACCTCCTTTGGCACATGTGCTCATTGGTCCACATACATCAGTATGTACTGACCCAATAGCTCTTTGGCTCTTTCACCTTTTCCAGTAAAAGATGACTTGATCATTTTTCCAAGAAGATAGGATTCATAGGAAGTTAATGATTTACAATCATTAACTTGAAGGATGCCCTCCTGAGCTAACCTGTTTAATCTGTTCTTGTTGATATGACCCAGCCGATGGTGCCAAAGATAAACATCGATGACATCGGTTATTTTAGGGTGCTTACTTGATTTGTATACTATATTTACAGGCTATGATAATATGTAAATGTCATTAGATAAATGCCCAGACATTACAGTGACTCCATTCATAATGATATTCAAAGTAACATTCTTTATTGAAATTTTATAATTACATTTGGCCAAAAGGCCTACAGAAATTATGTTCAACAAGAATGTTGTGCAAAAATGACAATCATTTAGTACGATGACATTTCTATTGAAAACAATTTCAAAAACTCCTAATGCCAGAACTGGAACTGATCTTCCATCCCCAACATTGAGGAATCTTTTGTTGTCTTCAAATCTTCTAGTGACCTGTAGTCCCTGCAACGAATTGCAAATGTTAAAAGGACTCCTGGTATCCAATACCCAGGTCTAATTATCAGATACAGAAAAATTACAAGGTGTTATCATATAAATACTTTGTTGAGCAACATCTTGCCCCTTTTTCTTCTTTGGCCTGTTTGGATCGAGTGTGGCAATGTAAAGAGGATAGTTCCTCTTCCAATGCCCTTGCTTCTTGCAATGAAAGCATTCAGCCTGACTTTTATCAACTTTCTTCTTCTGCATCTGATCCCTTACAGATGTTCTAGCATGTTGTACCTTTTTCTTATTTCTTTTCTTCTTCCCTTTCCCAAAGGGATGACGCCTTGCCTTAGTTCCTTCAACCACATTAACCAAACCCTTAGAGAGCTGGTTGTCCTTCTCAAAGTTCTGCAACAATCCTAACAAACCGTGGTAGTTGATTGCAGGCTTTGTCATTCGATAATGAGTAAGGAAAGGTCGAAAGGATTGAGGCAAGGAATTCAGGATCGCATCTTTTCCCAACTGCTCATGTAGGGGAAAGCCGAGCTTGCTTAGGAGCTCTATCTTCTTGATCATGTATAATACATGATCAAGAACAGGAGACCCATCTCTCATTCGAGCATTAAAAATAGCACAACTAGTCTTGTGCCTTTCAACATCATCGGGTGTACCGAAAGATTCACTCAACACTTGAATGATTTCTTCCAGCTAAGCATTCTCGAACCGGCGACCGAATTCATCGTTCATTGCTGCTAGCATGATGCAACGCCTGCTAGTTCTATCACTGAGCCACTTCGATAAGTGTCTCTCTCAGAACTATGGGTGTTTGCATTAGGTATCTCTGGTGCAGGATTATTCAGAATATACAATATCCTCTCATGCTCAAGGACGATCTTGAGTTTTCTAAACTAGCTATTAAAATTTGAACCATTCAATTTTTCACTATCCAATAGGGACCTTAATGATAAATTAGTGGCCATTTTCTGTATAAGGAAAAACTAAACTTTATTAGTATATAAATTAATTCAGTCTTAAGATTTGGACTTTAGTCTAAAGATTCTTCCACTATTTTGTTCAAATTGGCAGCCTCTACACCCCAATTCGAAGAATTATTCTTAATTCTTTAGTGGGCACTAAGATCCACATAGGCTGCATATAGGCCCAAGTGGAGCTCGACCAACCCATATGCATCTAAGAGTAGGTTCAAAACCAATTATTTTCCTAAACAATTCTTAGTGTTCATTTTTGCCCCAGGTTCCTCTTCAGCAGGCATAGAGTGCCTCCACTGAAAGTTTTGGTTAGGTCCAACCATTAAATAATATAATCAATGTAACCTATTTATAGACAACCAAGCCCGAGTGGAGCTCGGCACACCTGACTGTCTATTTAATGGTTGCCCTGACTTATCATATAATGAATGATAATTCCGATGGTTGATAAGCACTAGGCATAGAGTGCCTCCAATGATTATCAAGACATTGGACTCATTGTCACTCATCTTAATGGGAGGCTATGACCTAGTTATCATATAACTATTTTATTTTAAGGACCTAATAATTTTAAAGGATTTAATAACTTGAAGATGAATTGACTAATCAAGTTCTCCCACTGAAACTATGAAGTCAGTAGAAGGAGACAAGATTAAGTCAGGTTAAGTGGCACCTAGATCAGTCAGACTGATTCCTTATAGGCATGGGTCAACTTGAATCAGGTAAATGATCTTAATCATAAATGGTTCACCATATTGATCAGGTAAGTGAGACTGATGGGAGGAATATGCCATTAACTCGTCAAAGACGCATCAGTGCGAGTAGCTTCCAATTAAAAACCATTCGGTCATTGATCCTAGAGCAACTTGCCAACTTACCTTGACATCAATTGGTTGACCAATTTTGACTTGATCATCTAAGAGATTCATGCTCAACCATGGAGCCTTATCAACATCCATTTGGTCTAATCAAAGTCATGGACTTGATCAACTACAACTATTGTTTGATTTAGAGCATCCTTAGCCTAATCTAATTAATTTAGATTTGATCAAATACTCTTATAGTCCATTTGATTTAAACCTTAGGGTCTAACCCTTTATGGACCTGATTTAGTTAACCCAATACCCTTATTATGACTAATGCAAAATATCTTTATTTATTTGAATTTCTGATTCAATTTTTTTTATTTTTTTTTATTTTAGTGACTAAATTGCATATGTCATGATTTAGGTTTATTCTTTACATGATATACATCTTATGAAAACATATTTCAAATTTTCATAACAACAATTCATATATTTCAAATCATGCATCGCATGCAATATATAACTATTCATAATTCCTTTATTTAGATCATATCTAAAATGATTATGAATACATATTTGACATTCAAATAAGTTTTGTACATTTCATAACATAGACAACAAACTTTTAAATCTATGTTTTTATTCTAAACATGCAATTATCATGCTTATATATCTATAACACCAATATGTATCAAAGAGGAATGAATCATAGTGGCACCTTAACAAGTCATAGAATACCTTGTTGAATGGGATAATAAGGATTTTCAATCCATCTATGACCGGGCGGCTTGGTGATCCGATTTAACTCTGATTACAAAATTAATAAGAACACTAGTTTTCATGCAACAAATTAGATCAAGACGAAATCGTGCTCTGATACCATTTGAAGGGCGTAATGACCTCCAAGGCATGCATATTTTAAAATTTTGGCAACAATTACCATAGCGGAAGCTTAAAGATTAAATTTTAATCTATCCAACATGCATCATGATCATATCTTTGCCTTTTATTATGGTATTGTTTGATCTAAATTATGCATGTAACTAAAATCATCAAGATTATATCTTGATCTTCAAGATAAAAAGTCATACCGCTTGTTTTGAATCCTGCCTTAAGATATAGGGATCATATCACTTACCTTAAGAACAATAGGTTAATTCATTGTGCTCTGCAGCCGTTCAATGTCCGGCCTCTAGGATCGTCCACGCGAAGTCCCCGAATGATCGGATTCCCGGGAGTGCTAGCTCGCAGAAAAACAACTTTGCTGATCTTCCTCCAAAATCCATCAAGCCTTTTCTTACACCAGAATCATACCAAAATTTTCTGTTCTAATTCTTATAACTGTAACACTTGGTTCTAACTTTTAGAACCAGAAATTCTTCCCTTTTTTTTGATTAATTATTTCTGGTGAAGAATGTCCTTTATTTATAGGTAAAATTTAACCTTTAGCCTATTAAATTCTAATACTTAGAATTCCAACATTTGGTGGAAATCAAAAAGGGCACATTAATTCACACACTTGTCAATGCATGGAAAGTTGTGTGGATTAAATTATAATACTTAGAATTTCAACATTTGGTGGAAACCAAAAAGGGCACATTAATTCACACACTTGTCAATGCATGGAGAGTTGTGTGGATTAAATTCTAACACTTAGAATTTTAACATTTGGTGGAAACCAAAAAGGCATATTAATTTACACACTTGTTGGAGAGTTGTGTGGATTACTCTTCCAAAGAGGCACATTAATTCATTTGGAGAAAACTAAAAGTTATACATTAAATTCTGCATGAGAATTTAATTTCTCATGAAATAAGATTTTAGTTATCTTATCATGTGAGATCCTCATGCAAGAAAATCTTTTTCACATGGGGTTTGGGTTTAGGTTTTGGTTTAAGCTGATTTGAATTTATTGGATTAAACCCACATAGATCATGGTCCTAGCCTAAATCAATTTTGGCTAGTCTTGAATGTATTTAAATCCAAATCAAGTCTAATTTCAAATCAATATTTGAAATTGATTAGTCCTTCTAATAAACTTAAACCTAATTGAATCTTATTCACTTGTACTTAACCCAATTGAGATAATTCAATTAATCAAATTGATTTATTAAATCAGATACGATTCTCAATCGTTGATCAGCAAATAGATCATCCTGAGAAACTTCAATGCGTGTGATTCTCTAGGTTCGAACCTAAGCCGGTAGCATAAAAACAATTTCCTATACTAATCGATGTGCCCATCTAGCAATGGAACCCGACGTCCGGATAGGCCGAAGAGTTGTCGAGCAAACTCCAAGAACCCTAAGAAATGATTATTGTATAATTCATCCTTTTGACCATAAATGCTAAGGATGGCTTAAGAGTCTATCAATTCTAAATAGCAAATCCATAAAGTGATTTCAACTTTAGTGATCATGTGACTTTCACACGAAATGCCTTGGCCAAGGTCTTGTTAAGTTGAAACACAAGCATTTCTCCTTTTAACAGGATAGGTCAAATTCCATCTTTGATCCACAACTGACTATCACAAGTACTTGACTGCACTCAGTAACCTTCCGTAGCTGGATTAAAAATCCAGATAGTCGGCACTTAAGTACAGTGAGTTGCTTGCAAGTCACCGATTGTGATCTTTAGGTCTTAAGGATACTTATACCCATATCTTCTTGGATTAACTCTTGACAGTAGAGTGTCCAGAAATGAGTCACGTTCGGTGAAATGTACTCCTACACTTTCATTTGTATGTCATACCAGTATCTCTACACTCCTTTGGTTAAAAGGACAACCAATAAATATGATATACAACGACCTATAATTGATAGTACTATGGCCCTATCATAGTATATCATTTGGTCGCGAACATTTTTAAGGACCTTGAAAGATAAATCCTCCTTTATTGTAAAAAATCCTAAGGGCTTCGTTACCATAAGGAGTTTTAAGAAGATGTTCTTGCAATGAATAAACTGACAAATAACTTTTATTAATATATAAATTTATATGCAATTTATATTAGCACAATCATCAAATGATTGGCTTTATGATACAATTCCCAACAAGAAGTTCTTGCACAATATATTTAGACCACATTTGTTTTTCAAGAATGTTTTTTATTTTTATTTTTTATTTTATACTTTTTAAATAATTTTTATTTTTTATTTTCTAATCTTTAGAAAATATGTTTGTAAGTGAAAATAAAAATTATTTTATACTTTTTATTTTCATTATAAATGAATCTTTTTTAAAAAATAGGTGAAAAAATTAAAGAAAAGATCATTCACTCTCATGTTTTCAAACTTTCTGATATTTGTTTTCTTATTTTCTTCCTTTTTTGATAGAAAATAATGAAAATATCTTTAAATTATTTTTAGTTTTTTATTATTTTTAAAAATATATTTTTATTTTTTATCATCAAATATGTTTCATAAGTATTTTTTATTTTCTATAAAAATAAAAAAAATAGAACCATTCTCAAAAACCAAATATACTCTTAATTTTATGAAAAAGTTTAAGACCGCACAAAATCTAAGTTTAGTTTAGTATTGGATAGGTCTAATTCAACAATTTAACATGAGTAAATTTTGATAAAATTCTAAGTGCAAAATCATATTTACATATGCATCATCAGGTGCATACAACTTCCGTAATTTATAATGTAATAAGTATAATAGAAGTATATGAATTTATTTAATATTTTTAATTAAGTTTTTATCTTTTTTTAAAATTTAAGTATATCAACTTAAAAAAATTATTCATTCAATTATATTTTACGACCATCAACGTAGAGTTGATCGACCATCTTAAAGTAAAAGATGTAAAAAAAAATTACAATAGCATCTATACGACTTCAAGATTGATGAATGATAAAGAAAATGTAGAAAAAATATTTATATAAATTCTTATCTATCATCAATTTTATCTTTTATTCCATGTAAAGTAGTCCCTTGGCTCATCATTGTTGATTGTTAAAAAAAAACTTAATTATATAAATTTTATAAACTATTATATTTTAATAAGATATAAAAATATAATTAAAAATTTCAAGCAAGCTAAGCAGTATGTTGTTATCTTAATTTATAATTAAACTTGGATGATTGGTATATGTGCTTTTTTTTTTTTTTTTTTTTTTTTTTTTTGGGTTCTCTGATCCAACTGGCTAGGCGAATGATGAAGCACCGAATAAACCCTGAGGGCGTCGGAGAGGAAAGGACAGTGATATGCTACAAGGGTGGCACAGCAGCATCACGCTGAGTTTTTTCGGCACGTGGCATCAGGCACAGATTGCAGAGAAGAAACCCGCGTCTCTAACGTTCCTGATGCCACGTGTCTAGCAAAGACATCGTGCTCATTAGATGCTGCTATGCTATCATGTGTAGCATATCAGCGTCCGAGTGGCAATATATCCTCTCTTATAATAATAGCTAATTATTAAACTAATATTCTCAAATCGAACTTTTCTCAACGCCTTTTGGACCGTTCCACTGACGCTGCCCGCATCTCACTCTCGGTTGACGCATGAGACCTCTCTCTCCATCGGTTCTACCCTTTTCCTTACACCCCTTCCTCCTCCCTTTCCTCCTCTTTCTTGCCCTCGATTCCCCGAGTCATTGCTTTCAAATTGTCCGAATCCCACTTCGACGTCGAGCCAATTGGACTCCCATTCCCTATTTCTTTCCAGTTCTAGGGTTTCTACTGCCGCGATAGAGTGAGCTCGAGCTCAGCCGGGAGGATCTTGGGGTGCTCATCGAGGGCACTGTAGGGAGAAGAGAGATGTGTCGTTCTCCTCAGCTGCGATCGGTGGTTCTTGGTTCTTGAATCCGGTAGAGAATTAGGGTTTTGGGGTGTTAGCGAAGAGTTAATCCGGAGATCACTGGATTCCGTGCGATTCCTCGATCTTCTTAAAGTAAGTAACATGTTTCTCGTTGGATTCCGTTATGTTAATTTTGCACGTCGTGTTAGTGTGACGCCGAGTATGAGGCTTTCTAATTTGGATCGACGAAAAAGTTGAGATCGTGGGTGAAAGATATCTTTTCTTCCTTTTATTTTTTTGGCAGTACAAATCTACTTTATCACTGTAAGCAGATTATAGAAGTAAATAGATAATGATGCTCCTGGCCAAATTCTCTGTTCTTTCTTCTTGTATCGCAATAGACTTCTGGTCGGAAGGATCAATATAGTGTTTTCTCTTATTTCTTTCTTTTTTTCTATACTGTGTTGAGGTCTTCTGACATTGCTTGACATTTTGGCTAAAAAGACTGCAGTTCTAAGTAATGTAAGGACATGTTCAATTATCAAAGGGGTCACCGAGGTACTTGGATCTATACTGTCAGAATTTTAACTCCCATGTTCTCCAATGAGTCATCGACGATAGGAAATTAGACGAAAATTCATACTTTAAGAGACTTACTCTATGTTATCTTGCTGCAAATATGAGAAACGCAACATAATAGACCAGGGTTTCCTAGAAAAACTTATAGTTTATGTTCTGATTTATGCTTCTCAAGAATTTACTGAAGTTGTTTTATATTTAACTAAAAGTCAAAAAGGTTATTAAAAATGATTACCATATCTATTGAAAGAAAGCTAGTTATGGTTTTAATGCTAACTCTGTACTAAATGATAGCATTTTCAAGTTTCTCTTCCTCTCCATAATTCTTAAAGTTCAATTCTAGTTTGACTTCTAATAGTGTAAATGATGGCATTGTAGTGTATCACCCCAAACTCTTGTTTCTGCAGGCTATAATCAGCCCAAGCTGGAACTGATATTTTACACACTCTGTGGTGCATTCATAATGGATGTCTGCTTATGAATAGCCCTTGCATTAAATGCTTTGATGGTGATCTATAAAATCTCATTTGTGGTTGCACAGTTTTGTTTTGTTTTTTTGGAGAAAAGGTTGCACAGTAATGCTAGTTAATAGAGTCTTGCTTTCAAACAGGTCACTTAATGGGATGCCATCCTGCTTTTGTTCCGGTTGGCATAGGAGGTACCACCATTCTGATATCTGCTTGATGATAACTATATTTTTCAGTGCGCTTCATCATTTGACCTTAAGAGCTGTGGAAACTGGATTAAAAGTGCGGAGGCTTATAGATGATATTCTCATCATTGGATGTATGGTGGTGCATTTCTTCTTTGGTTGACCTCTAACATAATTTATTTTTCTCCACACTCTTGATCCTAATCAGAGACTAAGACTATATAGAAACAATTGTCTGTCATAGTATATTTTTCTATAATAAAATGCTATCATGGTGGGGAAAGTCTTCCTCTAAAGATGTAAAGAAGAAGTCAAGCAAGGAGACTTTGATCGACACATTACAACGATTCATAACTCCAACTGAACAAAAAGGGAATGCTAGATCAGGAGGATCTCGAAGACGCAGTGGTGACACAGCTTCAGAGAAGGGTTCTCTATCACAAACAGAATCACAGTCTACGCCATCTTCAACTCAAGTATCACGCTGTCAAAGTTTCGCAGATAGACCTCATGCCCAACCTCTTCCGCTTCCTAGGGTGCATTCTAGCATGACATGTAGACGCTCAGGACTTGGTGATTCAAAGCCAAAGCCAATGCTAGAAAAACGTGGCAAACCACAGCTGTTTTTGCCTCTTCCAACACCTAATCATGTTCCTGTAAGACCAGATATTGCTGATATTTATGGAGATTTGGCTACTGCATCTGTTTCTAGTAATTGCTCCATTGATAGTGATGATTCCCGACTTCATAGCCCTGTGGGGAATGATTTTGAAAATGGTAGTGGGAGAATTATACGTAACCCTTCCAGGTATGTTCTTTTCAGTCTGATCAAAATATTAAAATTGGTTGCTTTGTCATGTTGCGTTTTGACCTTGTTGTCCTGTATTTTCTTGCATCATCTTTTTTTCTTTTGTTTTTTGTTTTGAAGTGTGGCACGGAAAGATTATTCTCCTATTAGTAGACATAACAACTCTAAGGAGACAGCAAAGTTAGCTGCATCACTATGCAATAACCAAAGCCTCTCTTCATCACCCAAGCATGGAACCTTGGGCAGTTACCAGTCCAGTAATCAAATTACTCGCCATGGTGCTCTTGGCAGTGCTCCAGATAGCTCGTTGTCAAGTCCTTCTAGAAGTCCCATGAGAGTAGTTTGCTCTGAGCAAATTCCCACTGCTGTTTTTTGGTCTGCAAAGCCCTACCCGGATGTCAACTTCCTTGGATCTGGCCAGTGCTCTAGTCCCTGTTCTGGTCAGACCTCTGGGCATAATTCAATGGGAGGGGATATGTCAGGACAGTTATTTTGGCAGCACAGCAGGGGTAGTCCAGAATGTTCACCAATCCTGAGCCCAAGAATGGCAAGTCCTGGTCCCAGCTCCAGGATACATAGCGGAGCTGTTTCTCCCTTGCATCCACGGGCTGTAGGAACAACACCAGAATCCCCTACAAGTCGAGTTGATGAGACGAAGAAACTGTCCCACCGATTGCCATTGCCACCAATAAATATTTCCAATAGCTCTCCTTTTTTGTCAACAAACTCTGCATTAAATACTCTTTCTTCAATACCTCGTAGTCCTGGAAGGGCAGATAATCCTACTAGTCCAGGGCCTCGATGGAAGAAAGGGAAGCTGATTGGGCATGGCACATTTGGACATGTTTATGTTGGCTTCAACAGGTACTGACATTGTTTCTTTATTTTATATGAGAGATCATACATGATTCTTATCTTCTTTCTTAATAGTAATGGAGATGCCCTAGATTACTGGTTCACTACTCATGTTTGGCTTCCATTGATTTGTCGTTTATGTATATTTCCCCTGAATATGTTTGATCAACATTACTGGCACATCTTAGCAGTTGTACTTGTGTCAGACAACTGTAGACACATGCATGCACATGTACATAGATATACACTAAAAATTTAAATATTGCTGCATATGTTTCATTTTCCAATATTAAACCTGAACTTCCAGGTGCCACACTGTTTGTGAGGCTCCATGTTGGTGTGTCTTCCTTCTCCACACTGCTATAACTACTCTTATCTTAAATAGATATGCTGCCCCACTTTGTCAGTTGTTACTTTGAAGGAAAGAAGCAAGAGAAGCACAGCTTCCAAAAATGGGAGTGTAAATATCAAATTACATGAATGATAATTTTTTTTTTTTGTCAGGACATGGTCTATTACTGGTGATTAGTGAAAGAACCAATAATGCTGTCCATGGTAGTGGTGCTGAGGCATGTTGCATGATTGATTTTGAACTAATAATTATTGACTATATGGTAGATTCATGCTAGCATGTCAATCTACAAACCATTTTTCAATTAAGCATGACCATAAACAATCCATGAGTTCATTGCCAGCTTGTTGACTGTTTGGTTCCTGTTTTTTCTCCCCATTTTTTTTTTCCTTTTGTTCTATGTTTATGCAATAAGGAGGGCTTTTTCTTGTTAGTTATGAAGTTGTAGTTCTTAAATTTAGATCTGATTTAAGAGGGTGAGCCTTGCATAATGGTAAGGTTGCTCCATTGTAGCCTAGGTGTCACTGGTTTGTAGCAAAGAAATGTCCCTCTCTGTATAGAGGTAAGGTTGTGTACATCTGACCTTCTCCAAACTTTATAATAGTAGGAGCCTTGGGCACTAGGCTGCCCTTTAAATTCAGATCTGATTTAAGTTGTTATATTCAACCTCTGGATCGGATTGAGATGATTTTTTTTATTTTTTTTTTGGGGGGGGGGGGGGGGGGGGAGATAATGTTGGCTGTTATTCTACATCCTTATTTCAAACTTGTTAATGGTTTATTGGTGTTGTTTTTTTTTTTTTAAATTTATCATTTCTTTATTTTGTCTTTAGTGAGAGTGGTGAAATGTGTGCTATGAAAGAGGTTACTCTTTTCTCTGATGATGCTAAGTCAAAGGAAAGTGCAAAGCAGTTGGGGCAAGTAAGTGCTTTTTTAAGTACTTTTTTTCTTATGAGATTTACTGGATGGTTTTCTCCCAGACACATGTATGTTGAACTTTATTTTAGTTTTTCCAATAACTCTGAGAAAATAGTTTTCAGTTAACCTGTTTATCTTCACAGGAAATTGCTCTATTGAGTCGGTTACGGCATCCAAATATCGTGCAGTATTATGGATCTGAAATGGTATAGCTTATAATTTCAATATCTGATATTAGATTTTCATTTTTCAACTTTTTCTACCAATTATCTATCTTCACTTATTATGGTTCATTATTTCTCCCATTGCAGACATTTTATCATTATATATCTATATTGCTGGCTTAACCTTCACATTGCATAGGCTTGTGATGGTTGTGGATAGTAAGATCTGCTTGAGCTTTTTAACTATGCAAATTTACTGATTAAATTAAAACAACAACTTTTCTCAAAATGTAAACAACAACAACTACTACTACTCTGATTTTGCCAATGATCCTGGTTGAGTCCGCGGTTGGCAGGTAGAGCTGAGCTATACAGAGGGAATAGGAACGATAGGAAAAAATAAGAATGCTTTCAGAATTGAAAAAAAAAAAGAATAAAAGTGAAGTATATGTGTCTGTATAGTTCACACTCTCTTTTGAAATTGATCTCCTGAATTCTTTTTCACCATTAATTTCTATCAAAATTCCAAGTTTTCTGTAATGACCAAATTATCTTAATCTGTACTGCAAAACTCTGTTCTCTGTTGGAATAATTGTTCAGGCATCTCCTGTTACTTAATAGTTATGTTTTCCTTCTTAGTTTTACCAGACATTCATTTCAATATCCTTAAATATACCACTTTCAACCATGTAGCATTACTTTATTTATGGCAGTCTAGGCTGCACAATGTTTTTGGTAGTGATTTGATAATGGCTGAGTTCCATTCTGGGAGGACACCCATTAAGTATGGATCTAAACTGAGCAAAATGGAGAAAAAAGATTCAGATAGCAGACCCCAACTAATTTGAGATTAAGGCTTTATTGTTATTGTTATTATATTTAAACTAATAGTTGATTTTGTTCAAGTATATTGAGCTGACCATTATTTACTTGGGATCGTTAGGTAGTATTGAACTGGCCATAAATTCCTGTGATGATGTTCGGTTTGTATAATTTCAGACCTGATGTATATGATTTAAGGAGTATATGCATTGGTGCAACATAATTGGAATCCAATCTACACAATAATAATAGATTATGCCCCTTGGGGAAGCACATGCAGAGTATTAGGGAATATGATGTACAATTAATATCTCAATGTGCTCTATCATTGGAATTTGTTTTGAAGCAACCTGAAAGTGGCATACTATTCTTTAAGATAATATAACATAGTTCAATTTTTGTATGCTAGTTGTTTGTGACTGCTGTATCACTGTACTGCTTTTTGCTAGATATTTCTGTCTGGGAAGTTGCCATGGGAGCTCTGATAGAATTTTATGCTCTTTTATTGGACTATATAGTATATTGGTTTTTATTTAATTTGGAAGCATATTTGAAAAAAGGCATAATTTTTGGATAGCGGTTAATATTGTTGGTATAACTTTATCAATTGAACAGATAGATGACAAACTTTACATATATCTGGAGTATGTTTCTGGTGGTTCCATTCACAAACTTCTTCAAGAATATGGGCAGTTTGGAGAAGTAGCTATTCGCAGCTATACCCAACAAATCCTTTCAGGCCTTGCATATTTGCATGCAAAGAATACTGTGCACAGGTACAATGTTATTTCTGCTATCTATGTGGTGAGGCAATTATCTAGAATAATTCTCTGTTAATTGCCTCATCCTTTTATCTCTGCCTATGCTTCTGGTGAACCTTTGCTGCTTGTGTAGGGACATAAAAGGAGCAAATATACTTGTAGACCCAAATGGGCGTGTAAAATTGGCTGACTTTGGGATGGCAAAACATGTAAAATTTTAAACTTGGTACCTTTTTTCTTTTTTTGCATTCCGGTAATTTATTTTCTGAGATGTTGCCATGCTACCGTCAATCTGCTGTCCTTTTTTTAGGAGAATTTGCTGAATTGGTTAAAATTTTCTGATAGTCAGAAAAAGTTGCTTGCCCTCACATGTGCTTTATAATACTGGAGATAGCCCTGGATAGGAATGAGTGATAAAGTGATGAGCCAAAGTGTTGGGACTAATATTCATGGTTTGTGATTGTGTTTGCATGCTTTTGCAATCTGTTGGTTTCTTTCCAGCATATGGAGCCCCTTTTTTCTGTTATTGTCATGCAAGGAGTATGTGTTTAAATCCTGGTTTTAAATCCCATGGGTTGAGGCTGTTCCAATTTTTTCATAAAACAGGACGCACCATTGTCTTACCCTATCCTGACACTTGAGATGAGGTGTTCCAAGATGTGTTGATTGGGATGTTAGGATGATGGTGGGACCGTCCTATCTCAATACTTGGGATAACAACCTATTTCAGCATCCTATAAGACATCCCATCAGGATCTGAAACTACTTTAAATTATAAGAAGTATTTAAAAGCTTGAACAAGAAAAAAGAAATCCTCTGTCTTTTGAATAAAATGTTGTAACAATCTTAGAAATTGCATAAATTTGTCATTGTACCTTTGTAGTAGATCCAAGCAAGATTTTAAATCTTGTGGGATAGGGTTGTCCTGATTTTTTCATGGAATGAAATGTGCTGCTGTCCCATCCCTTTTCGATACTAAGGACAGAGGGTGTTCCAAGGACGTTGGGACGATGATAGGATGATCTTATCTTGGCATTTGGGATAGCAACATGTTCCGATGTCCCACCAAGATCTAAACCCAGGATCCAAGTAATGTCACTATCATTGAACTTTCAAGGGTATTTGTTTTGACACCAAAAGGATGTAAAATAAATGTTGGCATACTATGAATAATGGACCTTATTTTTAAATATATTTTGGAAAGAGTATGAAAAATGAACTAGGCAAGGGCGTTGATCTAGCTCACAGTCAAGTGGATCAAAGAAGAAAATGAGAGCTACATGGAATTCACCATTTTCATTTAAAGAAAGCCGGTATACTATTAGAAACATCAGATCTGAATTAAACCTATGGTGAGACCAAAAAAATATCTTTTTACACTGCATGACAATTTGTTAAGACCAAATCATTCTTTTTTTTATATGGAAAAAGGACTTCAAATAGATGAAGTTCCAGTGATAGGCAGAATTTCCACCTATGGTTCTTCTACCACTCTGGAATCTTGCTTCATAGTTCATAATGCCTCCACTGCTTCAATTCCTCTGTAGTTATTCAAAATTTTCAAATGCATGTTCAACACATTTTCATGTTAAACCATGAAGTAGAAAGTAACTAATTCGATTGACCAAATTACCAATTATTTGGTTGTTCCCATTCATTCAAGTTACCATAGAAGTGCTGCTTCCTGCCTTGGTGTACCAGACCTGTCTAGCTACCAAACACATGATAACAGCAAAGATGAAATTATTTTACTAAAGACAAAAGAAAATATTTATGAATATCATCTATGTGATGCATATAGCAAAAAAATCTGGTGCAGTTTCTGTTCTTCTTTGGTGAAAGTTTTCACATGATGATATTGAAGATGATTTTTGTATTGAAAAAAAAATATCTTTATTTTTTTTTTAAGTTACTGCAAAGTTATCTCTATGTTTTGTTTTTGTCTCAGATTACTGGGCAGTCATGCCCCTTTTCATTTAAGGGAAGCCCATATTGGATGGCACCCGAGGTTAAGTTGCTTTAAGCCTTGTAAACTTTCTTTTTTGTTTTGTTTCCCCTCGATTAAAATGCTTCATGGTGACACTTCTTATTGATGTGGTGCATTCAGGTTATAAAAAATGCAAATGGTTGTAACCTTGCTGTGGATATATGGAGCCTTGGTTGTACCATTTTAGAGATGGTTACTGCAAAACCACCTTGGAGCCAGTTTGAAGGGGTTGGTAGTTAAACTCTAAGCTGCACATTTCATTCTCAGTAGTGCATTTGAGTTACCATGTCCTTTCATTACCTAATATTACCAACTATTTTATGGTTGATTGACTTGAACACATATTAGCTCTTATAATAAAAGCTGATCATCTTTGCTTGAGAAAAATTGGGAAATATTTTTGATGCTATAGTCAAAATCAGAATAAGCATTTCAGCTTCATTCCATGTCTGCTGCAACTGGTATTCTTATTATTATTGCTAATGGGTGTGCATTATCTATTTATCTTTGTACTAGCCAACTCTTTGAGAGACATAACTTTCTCTTTCACATGTGAAAATCTTCCTTTTTTATCTTTGCTGATTTCAAACTAAGAATTCCAATCTTGGATACTAAGTTATATCAAGGGGTAGCTGAAACCAAAAATGAAATCAAAAATTGGTTTCTTGGCTGAGATGGAGGGCTGCAACTTTACAAGTGAGATGATATACAGGGATATGGGAAATTAAGATAAACATCATCTTACACATTTATTGTATTAACTTATATTAACTAAAAAACTCCTAATAAGATGTAAGAGACTGACTAAAAAAATCTTGGCTGATATGTATTCAGAACTGATATTATAAATATATGTTATATTATTATATGTGTGTGGGACATCTTGACCAGGATCATGGCTGAGATGAATACCATGCCTTGTGCATACACACTTTACACACTGTTCGCTGCATACTATTGAAAACTGCACATGATGCCTTCACCTTTTTCTGGAAAAAAGAAGAAAAAAATTGTTTAATTAACAATATGTTACTAACAAATATTTGGCAGAAGAGATTTCCTGTTTCTGGAAATAGGTGATTATTGACTAAAATGTGTTCCCATCTCTCTGAATCTTTCAGATGGTCACTTCAAATAAGTAATAACATGCATATGGTACTACAAAAGGAATGTTGAATTTATTGTTGGTTTAATAAGTCTGATGTTAGTAATAGATCCCTTGAACTGTTAATTTGCTTTATTACTAATGTCTTGGGTTAATTCTTTCCAGATTGCAGCCATGTTCAAGATTGGGAACAGCAAGGAGCTCCCACCAATCCCTGATCATCTCTCAGCTGATGGGAAGGATTTTGTTAGGAATTGTCTACAACGTGAACCATCAAACCGTCCTACAGCTGCTGAGCTTCTGCAGCACCCATTTGTGAAAAATGCAGCCTCGCTGGAAAAATCTTTTTCTATTTCCAAACCCTTTGAACTGCCAACATCTGTTCCATGTGGAACAAACTTCAAGGTATCGGCATATGTTTGTTCAGCATTCATGGTTTTTTCTATTTCTTCACTTCTATTATATGCTGTGACACTTGGATATGCATTTCGCTTGAGGTTGATATCTTAATATTTTTTCTAATCAGTATTGCAATGACATAAGCTTGCTCATTTATCTTTGAATAGGAGGATAAAAATTCTAATTTATTATTTTGAAATCAAAAGAATATGATAATACAATTATGTGGCAACTATTTCTCTTGTACAAGTGCATCTAGCATGGTGGTTTCATTTCAGCTCTCAACATGCATCAGGATTAACTGATTGTTGCTACCCAGTATGAGAAAAAGAATTAATGAATTCATCATGCTTAACTGATGTGCTTCTAGTCGTAAATGTCTTTTCCATGCATTTCTTGAGAATCGAATATCGTCCATGTTCCAATGAGTTCATTTAATAGACCTTCACATGCCATGGAGCCTTAAATTTGAGGAAACTCGACCAGCATAGCTAACTTGTGCCATGGATTTGGCCTAGGTTATATAGGCAGAAAAATCCTTTCATTAGTTGCATGGGTATTTGGCGGTGTTTCTCTTAAGTTCTACCTGTGTTATTTTCTTTTGCCTTATGCTGTTTTCTGCATTGTAAAATAATCAATTCTGTAATATTTTGTAGGGTGCTGAGTACGTAAGAAATTTTTCATCTTTGGACGTGGAAGAAACAGCCATCCATCAGCTCAGAGGTGTAACACCTACTGCAGTATGCAGGTAAATCTTCCTGCAATTCCCCTTTTCCTGTTATCAAATTTCTTGCTTGCGTTGAGATTTTTATAATAAGTCAAATCCAGGTATTTCTGTGATTTTAGTTTGCCCCCGTTTGCAGGGATATTCAAACAAGGAACATATCTTGTCCTGTCTCCCCCATTGGCAGTCCTCTGTTAACTGCTAGATCTTCATGGCATATCAATGGAAGGATGTCCTCCTCTCCAATATCGAGCCCTATAACTACCTCAGGTCCATCAACTCCTCTAACAGGTTGCGGTGGTGCTACCCCAGTCAGTCTGCCAAAGAACTTGTCTTCCCTTCATGAGAGATTCACAAATGTACAAAGGGTCCTAAAGAATCGCCATGCTAGTGCTTCCACTTATCGTGACCCCAAGCTTGATATTTTCCAGGGAGTGCAGAAAGGCTCCCCTTTTCCGGGGGAAGCTGTGTCTTCTGAAACTGATATCCTCAGCCTTCCATTCGGAAGACCAGCATATGGAGATTGCCAAGAACCATACAATGGGCAATTTAATTTTGTGTCTCATCAACTGTTGCGGGACCACGTGAAGCCAAACTCATAGCCAAATCTTTCATCCTGGTTCTCCTGTTGTTGGCCACTCAAATGATGCCTGACTCAGAGAAGAGTTGGTCATTCAGGAAGGCTTTTTTTTTTTTTTTTTTTTTAATAATAAAAAATAAACAAAGAAAATTAAAAAAAAAGAAAAAAAATTCTATGTTTATTTAATTGGTTCCTTATCTGTCAATAGAGCGGCTGAGGAATGAATCTTGTACAATGAAGTCCAAAGTGGTAACCCATGGAATATATCTCTGGCTGGAGGCTAAGGCTGAAGTGGCTGAGTGGTCATTTTCATCTTCAACCCCATACTTCAACTTCACTTTGGTAAGCTATACATGCTTATTCTATATTGAATATTACCATTGCTAATGTACTAATTATTCTTATTCTAGACTAGGATTTAAAGAGTCTCCTGTGGTTTAAGGCTGACCAAATACTGATCTATAACAATATAGCTCCTAAAGTGACGAGAAGTGCTTCTAGCAATAAACTGCTGGTAATTGCTGGTTTGCCTGCAGTGCTATTTTTGAGCTACTCAGTCCATTTTTCAAAAAGATTTAATTGATGGTTGGCTGTTATATGAACAATTGGTTTTCCATTCAGTCAGATCCTACCAAATGTGGACTTATGCTTGAATTGCTAACTATGAGATCAATGTGCTTTTCGGGTTGTGAATAACTTGAGATATGGTCAAAATTAAATGGTTTGGACCAATCATTGGAGTGGATGTAGCACTCTGCTCCTGAAGAAAAAAAACCTAACCTGGTTGTGGAAGAACTTTCACAAAATCAACTCCAAAAGGTCATTTAATCCGTTTTCCTGCTGTTAGGTTTTTCTCTAACATGATTTTAGGACGTGCCATTAGCTTATTTGAAGAATTAGGGTGGA
The DNA here is from genome assembly GCA_017589505.3 of Metroxylon sagu. Classification (NCBI taxonomy): domain Eukaryota; kingdom Viridiplantae; phylum Streptophyta; class Magnoliopsida; order Arecales; family Arecaceae; genus Metroxylon; species Metroxylon sagu. Next base: position 1,857,920 of record JACVBY030000615.1, read on the forward strand.
TTAAGAGACTGACATGGTAATAATTTTTCTCGACTATGTTTGACCGCTAGTATCTGAAGTTGAAGTAGAAGGCTGCCAATGTGCTGACGTTTGGATATTGTTCTTGAATTGTAGGTCAGAGAGAATGGCAATCAGTGATTGTTTTGATTTTTGAGCAAGCAATATTTGATAGCGGATTGGCAACAAATCCTGAATATTGATATGTAAACCTGACAACATGACACAAATCAAAAAAACAGAGGTACAACAATACCAGGACTTGCATTAAGTTGCCTTGTTTGTGCAAGGCCATTGTAAATAGTACAGAACATTGGATGAGTCCAGATGTTGCCTCGCAGCTTCAGGAAGAATCCTGGGCATCCAGTGCTTGTCTTCATCTTTGCCGTGACACTGCTGATGTTGGCTCAGAAACATTTCTGTAATAATTGTTTTCTGGTTGCTTATTTAATTGCTTCTGCAACTTATTTAATTGCTTCTGCAACTTTTACTTCATTGTTGACGACGACGACAACAACAACAGAGCCTTGCCTGGTTGGGGCAGGATCACTTTGTTCCATGCATTTTTCGATCTTCTTAGAGCCAACAACACGGTAGCCATACTGTGAGATGGTAGTGCAATGTGGGCCTCTGGTCGAGGCAATAAGCCATCTTGACCGCATCGGCCCCGTCCACGTAAGTATGGCTCGTTTTAGTCCTTGGCGTCCTTTTATCGAACTGCCAGCATTCCCTTGTTTCTACGGTAACCAATGTGGGACTAATTATTCGTACTTATTCTAGTATATTCCGGGTGGCTCGACCGATCCCCATGCCCGTCACACCGGATGGACGGTTAGAGAGCCACTAGCTCCTAACATTGCCTGAGATTAGCCTTTGGTCTAGACTTCGATGTTCTGCATGAACTTGAGCCAAGGAATTTCAGAGTTCGGCTTGTGGATGATTTTTGTTTTTTTTATTTAAGTTATAGGCTATAATCGCCACCTAGATGTCTCTAAATATTTTAACCTACGGGTTGAACATTCTGGACGAGCCCATGATATGGTGCACGGTTTGCCAGAGAACCAGTGTTACCTTGTCCATTTGAACACTTACCCATTAGCAGATGGAGCAAGTGGGGGAACTAATCCAACATCACCTGATCGCGGGTATAAGAGTATAGGTCGGGGAGGCTATATGTTCTTAATTTCCATCAATTTTATCTCTGTTGATTTACTTGATCTCTTGGACCGTACCTTATATTGGATGTTTCATTGCAAGATTAATGTCATCATTGGTGCTATACCCCAGCAGCTTCTCTCCATTGCTACCTTTTGCTAGTTTATGCAATGATGGAATCTAGGTCTCGCTCCTCGTACCATGCGTCAATTCAATTAGTGCTGTGGCATGATACAGGCATACGCATGTAAGTCGAACAAAAGTCCTTTTTTTTTTTTCTTTGACTGCAGAACAAAAGTCACATCAACGTCAAACAAATAAGTTTTCTCATGCATCCCACGGCTTCCCATGCCCACACGGAAACAGGAAGAAAAAATAATTCATTGGAACCTGCGTTTTGTTTTACAGGCTTTTTAAGTAAGGATCCATGCTCAAACGGGAGCATTGCAGGTGGATAAGCATGCTTCAGGTCAGCTGTAGAATTTTCATGTTTCATTCACATGAGAGCTCAGGTTCAATGTGATTCAGTCCAGACGGCATGGGTATCAACAACGCCTAAATCACACTAAACAAGGAAATCGATCACCTAACACCATCCTACCTATTGGAGAGCACATGGAGGCATCAAAAACATTTTTGCACATGGAAGTCTTTAACAGGTCCTAGTTTAGGGCCTTGATCATCTCGGGTGGAAAGCAGTTAATAAAGAATTCTTTTATACCAAAATAGAACTTACCTGTAGCTAAGCTCCAGATCAGAAAGCCAAAAGGCAAAACACCAAATAAAGCAATACCAGGCACCCGATAGCTTTGATAATCCAAGGATCATGAACACATTATTAGGAAATTGACCTGTTTACAAGCATCATGTATATTGTTGGGAAAGATTGGAAGCAAGTCTAGTTTTTAGAACAATAGGAATATATCAGCTAATCAAATCCATGCTGAAGTCCCAAAGTCTCTTTGCCAAGTCTTGATCCTTTGCTTTTGCGCTTGGCTCCGCTAAATTGCTGTTGTTGAAATACTTTCCGCTCACCCCTTTCACTTGAGGATGCAATGCAACGTAGCATGTGGTTGCTGCCCCCTGTTAAGGAAAAGGAAGTGCCATCATTGGGCAGCTAGACGCCAGAAATGAATCCAACTGTCATATTGGTGCACAATTTCAATTTTCATCTTCACTTTGCTAACAAAGGGAACTAGAATTATGCGCTGGCTGAGATATTCATGTCTACAATATAAAGCAAAGAGCATATCTCATGTCTACAATATAAAGCACAGAGTTGAATTATTGGAAGCGGGATTCTTCTATTTATGCAACGACACTTCCTGTGCTTGCACCCATGAGCATGAGGCTTTGACAGAAGCAAATCTTCCAATTTGAAAAGAAGGAAGAATTTGATCATTAAAAGAGGGCCAATCTCACTTCGTATCAAATTTCTTAAACTTTAAAGTCTTCAACAATAGTCTACGGTAAATTAAGTCTTCAAGAAATATCTGGTTGTGATCTTATATGGGAACATACGGAGATGAGGGCACCGTAATTTTGGGCACAAACCATACAGAACCTCAAGCATCCAATGCTTCCAGGTTCAGCCACCAGGATACACATCAAAACAAATGATACGTTTCAACTGTAGGTGATCAATAGTCTTCAAAAGGAGTTTAGCACATGTTACGGATTCAAAAACTCACCTGCTGAGCATTTTTCAACACTAGTTGTCCAACCGTACGAGCAAGAACTGCATAAAATGAAAGGAGTATGCAGAATGTCAGTCAGCTAGAACCTTCACATACAGAATCCTCCAAATGAATGCATATAATTAATATAAGAATCTGATGGACAAAATTTATTTAGGAATGGACAACTACATCTAAAAATCACAAAGATCAGAGAGTTACAATCTTTGAACATGGATTCAATCAGCTCTATGTTGTGCCTAGATCATTCAGCAGAAACACAGCATGGGTGATATCACATTGCCCATCTTAGAGCTAAGAAACATTCTAAAAATTATGTATACTAGAATAAAATTAAAATTAAAGTAAGCCTACAAGTCCAAGAGATTTAGATGGTAAGCTACCGACCCAAGTCCAAACACCATTTTCCTAAACCAACATTAACCACCACTTCTAAAAACCTAAAGATTCTATTCCCCAAACTTCAGCATCTTTTGCCCAGGAGAGCACCAGCACATTGTTCAAGTCTCGAAACAATGCTTGCATTGTGCAATTTTGGAAGGCAAACTTCATGCTACTTGAAACTTTTTCTCCTCATCATTCCCAAAAGACTGTCCTGGAGACTCATTGGATGCTCAATCATGGTCATTAAAAGTGGGATAAGGACAACCACAAATTGATTTTTGTTTATAAAAGTGATACATGTATATTCCACGGGAGAGACAAATTTCTTCAAAGGGAAGCACCCTTCAATCATGTCAACCTCCACTTTACTTTAAATCCAATGCTTTTCTATGCATTGTGGATGACCAAAGTGCATCTCACTTCCAATATGCCCACTCTCTGTACCCTAATCCCCATGAAAATATTCTTGTGAAAAAAAGAAAAACTGCAAAATTAGATGTTGAATGCATAAGCATCCAATGCAAACATGATTTAATAAATAATAATCAACATGATCAGGTACCACCAACTTATACAATGACGAGAAAAGCACGCCATTATATTCATGTCATTATGATGAGATATAATATTCAATATTAAAAAAATCATTTTTTTAATAATAAAATTTGTCAGCAATGCAATGCATAGACAAATAAGGTCACTAATGAGTAACATAATCTAGCATCACTTAACCAAATAGTAATGCATTGCTACAACAGAATCATCTCAAACGATATTCCCTCCCAGTAAGGAGTGCACTAGGTCTTCAGGATCTATCATAACAGTTTCCCTTTCTGTTATCACTCATGTCAGATGTGAAACCCTAGGAAAAGGAGATACAAGCTGATTTTGAAAACTTGGCAGTACAAACACTCAGATACCACTCATGCATCAGAAAACGTGTCATTTGCATATCCAATACTATAGATAATGCTTGAACAGAAGCAAATTTAGATTCTCAGATATTTACCATCAATAAAACTGTGGTAGCGCAGAAGATTTGTGATAATCGATCCTGGATGAAGAGAATTTGCTGTTATTTCCACCCCTTCTTCCTGTTCAAACCAAGTAACCAACAAAATAATCAGTCTACTGTCATCTCTGTCCATGCGTGTCAGCTGAAGTATACAGCAAAATAAATGCTGATGACAATGGTATGGAGTAAATAGTCATAAAAAATCAACTCCAGTAAATCAATTGTGCATTAAATAAGAACCAACACATTCTATGAAAAAACCAAAGGCAATCTTCTTTTACATGGACTGGCACAAGATGACACTGTAGTTTTTTGGAGGCTCACTAGCTCATATGGTTCATATGGTTTTCTCAAAATCCAGTATTTATTATCTTGCCAAGTCTCTGACAATTTGCCGCTATCTAACTATGAACCATGTAAAAGAAATAAGCATTGATTTTTCCCCATTCTGGTTGGTTAAAAGGATACTTCTATTAGTAGCAAGAAGATAGATAAAATTAAATATTTTTTCAAAGAGCAAGTTGGAGAAGGAAAAAGCAGTGGATCTAAAATAGGAGATGCCAACAAATATTTATAGACGTGACCACAATAATGTAAAATCATGAGAGCTCCAATAGCAGGCTGCTCAAGGCTTTATGGCAATGAATAGTTCATAAAGACAAGAAGAAACTCTACCTCGAGGTCAACAAAGTTGCCTACAATTCACTGCTATTGACCACCCTACATGTATATCCACAAATTGGAGCCAAGCTTTTATTTGAGGTTAAGTACCCTAGATTGAGGTTAAAAAGATTCTAGTATATAATAAACTCTCTTCCAAGCCAATTTACAATTTATCTAATGATAACTAAAAGATAATATAATCAACAAAAAGAAGGTATTTTTCACATTGCAAATTATTTTGTACATAGGATATTGCATTCATCATCTGATATAAAAATGTGCATAGTTTATACTGCAAAAAGTCGTGTCCTCTCCCATCTTCACCTACTTGGACCTAAACCATTGGCCATAGCTTGGTCCTGGAAGAAAAACAAGAAGATTTTATCAATGTAATTGGACACTGATTTCCTAAAGTTATTCCTACAGTTAAATTTAAAGTTCATGACAAAGATCTTAAAACAATAAGGGTTTTAACTTTAAATTTCATTCAAAAGCTACAGATGATGAGTTAGCCTAGAATTTATTTTTATCAGCATTAATATTTCATCAAGACTGTACCTTTATGGTTTAATTTGTGACATTGTGTCCATGATCAAGTGGTTGAATTTCACACTTAGTAATGTCTAAAATATACATTTATCAGCTACCATGTTCAAAAAGTTCTAGCATACTATTTCTTAAGAATAAGTAAGAGAATATAGATTCACTGCAACTTGAAAGATTGCAGTGCAACATTACCAGAAAGGAAGAAAAAGATTTGCTCCGGAGATGAGCTGGCAACTTTTCCAGGAAATCTATTGCAGTTCCTTCGGATGGAAACTAGAGGTTCTTTCTAGTTTGCAGCATCGATCAATAAAACAATGACAGCTCCACACATTACTATAGTTAATGGTACATAAAACATCATATAGCACCTTTTTATTTCTATCTGCATGTGTTCATGGCTTTATAACTTTAGGGTATTGGATCAGGATTACATACATCAAATGAAACCCATATGGTATTGATAATATGCATGCCCACCCAGTGCAGCAGTGAATGCATGATCTAAGATCTTATTTCCTTCTCAAACTGATAAATATAATCTTTTGAATCCACTAGATTCAAGAAGAAAGAATATTATGTATGCTTGAGCAATTGGCAAAAGAAAAGACCTACTTATCATTGTAAAAACCTACCATGATCAGATTGTCAGTGAAAATGTTCTTAATCAACTTGACGACAAATGTTGCAGGATGTCTCAAAACAAAAATGGATGAAAAAACAGAAATTCCCAGAAACAACAGCAAGAGAGCTACTGGTTCTGTAAGGTCACAACTATGAAACATGAAATTGAATGCAATGCCCATCATAGTGAATACCTCAAATCGTCTGGACAGCTCATTAGCATGCAATATGTTTGCAAGCTTCGATTGCCCATATGCACCAATACTGCCATACCTGTCAGTGGACAAGTTGGGAAAAAATAGTTTTGCATCTGTGAGAACAGAGAAGTAATCTGATCATAAACTGATATAATAGAGGGAATGTATAAATAACAAAGATCGGAACCACTGGTCAATTTGGTACAATTACTAATGCTTAAAGGTTACAACAGAACAGTATGGTTTGGGCACGTACGCTGATTGATCATTTATCTTATCAAAACGAATTCCTTCACGATAGGCAAACCTATGTCCCTCTGCTGAAACATTAACAATCCTTCCTTCTATTTTAGATCTGCGAGAGGTATTCTTCATGTTCTCCAACAGAAGATGTGTTAAAAGAAAATGACCTGCAAAACATGGGATATTCTTATTATCTATCTGCAGACATCACATTAAACATATACAGTGATGAGATGCTCAATGAAATTCCATGCAAGCATAAAAAGAAACAGAAGAAGAGAAGAAAAATCACATGTAAATTGTGCAACAACTACTAAATCCAACAATAGAAAAAAAAGAAACGCAAACAAACAAGAAAGCTAATAACAAGTACAAGATCTCATAAGCCAGCTCATATAGGAAAAGTAATCAGGGGAAGCAGAAGAGAAAATGAAGAATTGGGCCAGCTCATAAAGGAAAAATAATCAAGGAAAGCAGAAGATAATGAAGAATTGGATGGCCTGGGTATGTAATTGCAAGACTCCAACCAAATATTTGAACAATGTATATACTCCCTAAATGATACTTCATATTTTTTAGGGAACAATTTATTTCTCCCAAATGACACAATTCTCTGCAACGAAAAGAACAAAGGTGGATATTTTATATTCTCCAGGCCTCCTCTCAAAAGTTTATGGTAATTCCTTGAAATCCACAAATGGTGTCAGTCTATTTGGCATATTCTCCACCTATACAAAACCAAAGGGATAACATGAATTTATTCTAGCATTAGTTTCCAATAAACTTGTAAAGCTAAAACAAAAATCTTATTAAATGAATGATTATAAAATTCTTTTGGTTTATAATGCAGAGGGATTGTTCTTTATATAAAAGAGATGTCTCTGTAGCTTATATTAAAGAACAACATTTTCAAAAATGCTATAATTTTTCTTAGTGCATAAAATAATATACAATGGTGACATGTTTTATCTCATACCTACATGGTTTGTTGCAAACTGCAGCTCTATACCATCCTGTGAAAGCTCAAAGGGAGTTGCCATAACTCCTGCATTGTTACTTTCAATAATAGAAACAGATCAGTTGTCAATTGTATATATTTAAGGGGTTACAGAGGTATAACTCCAATAACTATCATTATTCTTAAGTTATTTATGTTTTAGAGCCATATTACATGAGGATATTCAGCGGACGATTCAGGTTATTGAACTCTGAGGCAAATTTTCTCACTGAAGCCATTGTGGTTAGATCCAACTCCATGACATCAGCTTTCGCAATGGGAATTTCCTTCAATATTGCTTCCTTGACACTGGCACCAGCAGACAAATTCCGGACTGCGATGATCACATGAACACCACGCAGTGCAAGAACTCGAGCCGTTTCAGCGCCAATTCCACTTGATGCTCCTGCAAACCATTATAGTTATACTAAATAAAACACTAACATGAATAATCCTTGCTCCATCAAAACACATTCAAGTCAAGATGAACAGGAATATATGAATACAAAAGATATTACATAAATAAAAGTTAAAAAGGGAAACTTTGTGAATTCACATAGGCAGATGAATCGTAACGCGTTCTTAATGTTTTTTTTTGAACGTTTTCTTAAATTCAAGCCTTCTCCACACAGTACCTTCTTTACTTTCTAGAAACATTCCATACTTAAGACTTTCTCAAAATCTAACTAATATATGAACAAACAGATGAATAAAACAATTCATTTCCTCAAGTTAGGAAACACTCCCAACAAAATCTACCAAACATGCAAAGAAGTGAAAATATATTTATCTAAAATGAGCTCAGATCACAAAACGTCCATGCTCGCGAAGTAAAAAGGTGAAATATTACCAACAGCAGCACTAGTTACACCCCATTCCCACAAGCACAAATCCAAAGAAAAAGCCCTACTCCAGAGTGAAATCTTTATCAAGCCAACTATAGAGCGGACAGAAATTACCGAATAAAAGAATAATATCAAATCCGCCCGGCCAAAAAAATCAAATAAACCCTCTCCGACTTATAAACCACAGTTAAATCAAACCATAAATAACTTAGAAAAGTAAGATTAAACTAAATCCAAGATCATATCAAAAGAAATCGACCATAAACTGAGCTAAAAAAATCGTTTTATTTTACTTGGTAAAAGAGGGGGAGAGACCTGTAACGATGGCGGTGAGGCCAGAGCCATCCAATCCTTGGGTGACTTCCTCTGCGGTCGAATACCACGAGAACCCGGAAGGCCCCTTCCTGTTAAACGGCCACATCTCTCTCTCTCTCTCTCTCTCCCGCTCTCGCCCTATTCGATCTCCCCCTTTCGCTCCCGCCCTCGCCTTCGCCCTCGCTTGCTCGGATAGCATTTCAAGAAGTCAAAACTGATCCGCATAAATCCAGCCCGCACTGAATGAGGACGTGGGACATTCCACCTGTTTTAGGGGGACAGAGGCGGTCCATGACAGTGCCCGTACAGTGCACGATCGCAAGGTGGACAGCATCCGGATCTACCGAAACGGAACGCTCGGGTCCCATTCTACCATTTGATGATCCCATGTGGCATTGTTTAGGATACATGTATGCGCATAACTGCGAACATCAAAGCCTTTGCTTATAGGCATATCAAATGAATCCTAGGGCCTGTGTGTGTTTTGATGCGACAATTAGATGGTTCCATGAGCAAACAACAATCGAAGTTTTTGTCCTAACATAATTATTTGTGGATGTTTTCAAGTCCATTTTGCGTCAACACCCTCGGTAGCATAAGCAATCTCATTGCTCCAAGGGATGGGTTCATACTAAATCATACAACTATGCTGCTTCAAAATTTTTATCTTCTTAGTTGGTGCTCTGAGAATTTGCTTTGCTACTGGGAACTCAGGTGGAGAGGGTGAAGAAAAAGGGAGCTACCATTCGCACAGAACGATGGAAGTCACGACAGAATTTTTGGCATTTTCTTCGGGTGCCCTTTACGGCATGAATGACGTCCGCGGGCCAATTACACACGGAGAGTTGCATGGTGATAAATATACGACAGCGGCGTGACTCCGAAGGTGCGCTGAAATCTCGTGGGCGGAAGGCGTGCGAGTGTGTACGCTTGAAGGGTCTCATTTGATTTCGACCAGCGGTCCTGCGGATTTAGTTGGGCGCTCATCGCATGGCAAGTCATGGCCAATGATAAATCCTTGAGGCGTCGTGAATCCTAAACGGATGGTTGGTTGGTAGTTCTTATCCTTCTTTTTTTTTTTTTTTTTTTTTTTTTTTTAAATGTCGCCGGACTTTTTTTTAATAATTTTTTAATAAAAAATTCAACTTTAATTTCATTCGTTCAAGAATCCGTTTAATCTCTTCATCTTTTTGTACCATTCTCTATGCTTTTAATTTTCTTTTTATTTACATAACCATCTGAAAAGCATTCTATAAAAAGCCATGGACCAGCCATGAAAGGCATGGAAGTTTTAAAATCATGCCCGATACTACTTCCAAGAGCCTGAGCTTTAACATCCAATTTGATCCGGCCTTGACCTGACCTTGAGCTCATGTGGTTAACATGATAAGAAAAACGGATGGCTTTGGTAAAAATAGAGAGAGAAAGAGAGTAGCAATTGTTGTTTTCACCCTGCACAAAATAAGATCACACTTGATTTTCTAGAAATTATGTTTGTTAAATGACAACAAAAATTATCTTTGTATTTTTTTATATTTTTATTATGAATGATGCTTCTTAAAGAGAGATAAAAAATGAATATCATTTATGTTTATATTTGCAAGTTCTTTGACCTTTGATTTTGTATCCGCTTCTTTATTTTAATAGAAAACGGCGGAAACATCTTTTAAGTTGCTTTTAATTTTATGGTATTTAAAAATTATTCTCTTTATAAAATTATTTTTAGTTACCAAATATATTTTTATAAGATTTTTTTAAAATATTTTTTATAAAATAAAATGAAAAACAAGCCTGCTTTCAAGACCAAATAGATCCTAAATGTCTTTTCACTATTGATTTTATCTGATGCACTTATCATTTCCAAGTTGAACTATTTATAGTATATCTTTATCAAGATTAGCACAGTGCAATCTCAAAATAATGTCAAGGAAGATTATAACTCCATTTTTTTGGTGATTTACAACGAGTTCGTTGCATCATTGAAATTTTCCTTAGAGATCAAGATCTAAATTCTTTTTGGATAACTTTTACTATATGTATGGGACGCCTCACTGGCAAATAGTCGGCAATATTTAAAAGCGAAGGTTTAGGGGATTTTTGGATAACTTTTACTACAGCTCATGCTTATCACGACAGTGAGTTGCACATTGGTTTTTAGATATAGCAATATTTGAAAAATAGGAAAAGTTTTACCGGTGGGCTGAACCCATTTACTGTCCAAACGATAGAACTCATTTAGTAGGGTGATATTTAAAATATTATCTCATTCTATTTTATCATAATTTTAGCTTGCCTATTAGTTGATTGTAATGGAATTATAAACAAATGGTGATGACCACGTGCGATGCCCGTTTGATGAATGACTATGATTTTATCGCTTATGTTGGCCTGGATAATATTTGATAAATATAATTTAATTTGTACACTACTTTATTTCTAGCTTGCATGTTTACCAAAAAGAGAAAAAAGAAATGAATTTAAACAAGAAAAGCTGGTTGAATAGGAAGATGCTAAAAATTCATAACATATAGAAATAAGTGGCCAGACCCACATCTTTATAATTACAAATAAGAAATGTTAATATGTTATTGATTATGTTCGAAATGATATTAGGCAAAACTAACTTAGAATTTATGGCTGAGTTTTTAGATAATCAAATGACACTACGATTAGTTAAAACTAGCCTTCATTGACCTTAGATTTTTTCAATACTAAAAATGACAGAATGATTCAAGAATAAGCAAAAACATCCTAATGTTAAGGCAAAAACACCCTAATGTTTAGTATAAGGTTCGGTACCAAGTATTATGGTATTAGTTGTAATGATAATAGAAAAACAGAAGTTTTTTTCTCAAAGAAAGAGTTTATTTAGTGAGTAAATATTTAAAATATAATTCGATTCTTTTTTTTGCATTATGACATAAATTTGCTCACTAATTTAGCATAATAAGATTATTATTAATAGGTGCTAAGTAAATGCAACACATGGATTGCACTAGATGTGTGGGACTTGATGGATGGCTAAAATTCTAATACTTATAAATGATTGAAGTGAATTTAATAAATAAATATACACTTTATTTAATTTATGTAACATTTATCTTTGAAAAATATAAAAGTTATCTTTATTGAAAGAAGCCTGCTAAGACAAGAAACTTTTATAAACTTAAAGAATAAATATCTGGCCTAATTTCACCATGATTTAACAATCCCATCTTTCTTGAGGTTACAATCTTTTTCTTTGCAAAAACAATTCAACAAAAATACATCAAAGAACCCATCAAGCAGTCCTTCAGTTAACCATTGCACATGTTAATCATAAACAAAAAGAGCCAACAAATTTTTCCTCATCCAACCATCCGTCAGACCATGGGCATATCAAATCTCTTCCTCAAGATTTCTTCTTCAAGGACTTCATAGCCTCCATCTGCCATGTTTCATGTACTAATCAATCATCACCTTCTGCTTGTGGTTTGCCACCTCTTCGATCGTGGTCTTCTCGCCTATGCAAGTATAGATCTGCTCTCCATCCCAACAAAGTCATCTCTTACCTAGCAAAAATTTGCTTGAAGAAAGCCTAAAAGTAAAAAATTTTAGACCGTGAAGTTAATTTCCTGATGGTCACAAATACAACGATGAGATCATCCTTGCTTACCTTTTAACTGACATTTATTAGTAAAAGTTAGATTAACCCATTAATCTTGTGCACTATTTCACCCAGGTAGAATTTTCATGTTTCATTCACATGAGAGCTCAGGTTCATGTGATTCAGTCCGGACAGCATAGGTATCAACAACACCTAAATCACACTAAACAAGGAAATCGATCACCTAACACCATCCTATCCATTGGAGAGCACATGGAGGCATCAGAAACATTTGCACATGAAGTCTTTAACAGGTCCTAGTGCAGGCCTTGATCATGTCGGGTGAAAAGCAGTCAATAAAGAATTCTTTTATACCAAAATAGAACTTACCTGTAGCAAAGCTCCAGGTCAGAAAGCCAAAAGGCAAAACACCAAACAAAGCAATACCAGGCACCTGATAGCTTTGATAATCCAAGGATCATGAACACATTATTAGGAAATTGACCTGTTTACAAGCATCGTGCATATTGGGAAAGATTGGAAAACAGTCTAGTTTTTAGAAAGATACGAATATATCAGTTAATCAAATCCATGCTGAAGTCCCAAAGTTTCTTTGCCAAGTCTTGATCCTTTGCTTTTGCGCTTGGCTCCGCTAAATTGCTGTTGTTGAAATACTTTCCGCTCACCCCTTTCACTTGAGGATGCAATGCGACGTAGCATGTGGTTGCTGCCCCCTGTTAAGGAAAAGGAAGTGCCATCATTTGGCAGCTAGACGCCAGAAATGAATCCAACTGTCATATTGGTGCACAATTTCAATTTTCATCTTCACTTTGCTAACAAAGGGAACTAGAATTATGCGCTGGCTGAGATATTCATGCCTACAATATAAAGCAAAGAGTATATCTCATGTCTACAATATAAAGCACAGAGTTGAATTATTGGAAGCGGGATTCTTCTATTAATGCAACGACACTTCCTGTGCTTGCACCCATGAGCATGAGGCATTGACAGAAGTAAATCTTCAATTTGAAAATAAGGAAGAAGTTGATCATTAAAAGAGGGACAATCTCACTTCGTATTAAATTTCTTAAACTTGAAAGTCTTCAACAATAGTCTACGGTAGATTAAAGTCTTCAAGAAATATCTGGTCGTGATCTTATATGGGAACATATGGAGATGAGGGCATCGTAATTTTGGGCACAAACCATACAGAACCTCAAACCATAGGTGATCAACAGTCTTCAAAAGGAGTTTACCAAATATTACGGATTCAAAAACTCACCTGCTGAGCATTTTTCAACACTAGTTTTCCAACCGTACGAGAAAGAACTGCATAAAATGAAAGGAGAATGCAGAATGTCAGTCAGCTAGAACCTTCACATGCAGAATCCTCCAAATGAATGCATATAATTAATATAAGAATCTGATGTACAAAATTTGTTTAGGAATGGACAACTACATCTAAAAATCACAAAGATCAGAGAGTTACAATCTTTGAACATGGATTCAATCAGCTACATGTTGTGCATATATCATTCAGCAGAAACACAGCATGGGTTATATCACATTGCCTATCTTACAGCTAAGAAACATTCTAAAAATTATGTATACTAGAATAAAATTAAAATTAAAGTAAGCCTACAAGTCCAAGAGATTTAGATGGTAAGCTACTGACCCAAGTCCAAACACCATTTTCCTAAACCAACAATAACCATGACGTCTAAAAACCTAAAGATTCTATCCCCCAAACTTTCAGCATCTTTTGCCCAGGAGAGAACCAGCACATTGTTCAAGTCATGAAACAATGCTTGCATTGTGCAATTTCGGAAGGCAAACTTCATGCTACTTGAAACTTTTTCTCCTCATCATTCTCAAAAGACTGTCCTCGAGACTCATTGGATGCTCAATCATGGTCACCAAAACCGGGACAAGGACAATCACAAATTGATTTTTGTTTATAAAAGTGATACATGTATATTCCACAGGAGAGACAGATTTCTTCCAAGGGAAGCACCCTTCAATCATGTCAACCTCCACAGTACTTTAAATCCAATGCTTTTCTATGCATTATGGATGACCAAAGTGCATCTCAGTTCCAATATGCCCACTCTCTGTACCCTAATCCCCATGAAAATATTCTTTTGAAAAAAAAAAAACTGCAAAATTAGATGTTGAATGCATAAGCATCCAATGCAAACATGATTTAATAAATAATAATTAACATGATCAGGTACCACCAACTTATACAATGATGAGAAGAGCATGCCATTATATTCATGTCATTATGATGAGATATAATATTCAATATTAAAAAATCATTTTTTAATAATATAATTTGTCAGCAATGCAATGCATAGACAAATAAGGTCACTAATGAGTAACATAATCTAGCATCACTTAACCGAATAGTAATGCATTGCTATGACAGAATCATCTCAAACGATATCCCCTCCCAGTAAGGAGTGCACTAAGTCTTCAGGATCTAGCATTAACAGTTTCCCTTTCTGTTATCACTCATGTCAGATGGGAAACCGTAGGAAAAGGAGATACAAGCTGATTTTGAAAACTTGGCAGTACAAACACTCAGATACCACTCATGCATCAGAAAACGTGTCATTTGCATATCCAATACTATAGATAATGCTTGAACAGAAGCAAATTTAGATTCTCAGATATTTACCATCAATAAAACTGTGGTAGCGCAGAAGATTTGTGATAATTGATCCTGGATGAAGAGAATTTGCTGTAATTTCCACCCCTTCTTCCTGTTCAAACCAAGTAACCAACAAAATAATCAGTCTACTGTCATCTCTCTCCATGCATGTCGGCGGAAGTATACAGCAAAATAAATGCTGATAACAATGGTATGGAGTAAATAGCCATAAAATATCAACTCCAGTAATCAATTGTGCATTAAATAAGAACCAATACATTCTATGAAAAAACCAAAGGCAATCTTCTTTTACACGGATTGGCACAAGATGACACTGTAGTGTTTTGGAGGTTCACTAGCTCATATGGTTCATATGGTTTTCTCAAAATCCAGTATTTATTATCTTGCCAAGTCTCTGACAATTTGCCGCTATCTAACTATGAACCATGTAAAAGAAATAAGCATTGATTTTCCCCATTCTGGTTGGTTAAAAGGATACTTCTATTAGTAGCAAGAAGATAGATAAAATTAAATATTTTTTCAAAGAGCAAGTTGGAGAAGGAAAAAGCAGTGGATCTAAAATAGGAGATGCCAACAAATATTTATAGATGTGACCACAATAATGTAAAATCATGAGAGCTCCAATAGCAGGCTTCTCAAGGACTTTATGGCAATGAATAGTTCATAAAGACAAGAAGAAACTCTACCTAGAGGTCAACAAAGTTGCCTACAATTCACTGCTATTGACCACCCTACATGTATATCCACAAATTGAAGCCAAGCTTTTATTTGAGGTTAAATACCCTAGATTGAGGTTAAAAAGATTCTAGCATATAATAAACTCTCTTCCAAGCCAATTTACAATTTATCTAATGATAACTAAAAGATAATATAATCAGCAAAAAGAAGGTATTTTTCACATTGCAAATTATTTTGTACATAGGATATTGCATTCATCATCTGATAAAAAATGTGCATAGTTTATACTGCAAAATGTCGTGTCCTCTCCCATCTTCACCTACTTGGACCTAAATCATTGGCCATAGCTTGATTCAGGAAGAAAAAGCAGAAGATTTTATCAATGTAATTGGACACTGATTTCCTAAAGTTATTCCTACAGTTAAATTTAAAGGTCATGACAAAGATCTTAAAACAATAAGGGTTTTAACTTTAAATTTCATTCAAAAGCTACAGATGATGAGTTAGCCTAGAATTTATTTTTATCAGCATTAATATTTCATCAAGACTGTACCTTTATGGTTTAATTTGTGACATTGTGTCCATGATCAAGTGGTTGAATTTCACACTTAGTAATCTTTAAAATATACATTTGTCAGCTATCATGTTCAAAAAGTTCTAGCATACTATTTCTTAAGAATAAGTAACAGAATATAGATTCACTGCAAATTGAAAGATTGCAGTGCAACATTGCCAGAAAGGAAGAAAAAGATTTGCTCTAGAGATGAGCTGGCAACTTCTACCACACAAACTTGGTGAACTTTTCCAGGAAATCTATTGCAGTTCCTTCAAATGGAAACTAGAGGTTCTTTCTAGTTTGCAGAATCGATCAATAAAACAATGACAACTCCACACATTACTATAGCTAATGGTACATAAAACATCATATAGCACCTTTTTATTTCTATCTGCATGTGTACATGGCTTTATAACTTTAGGGCATTGGATCAGGATTACATACATCAAATGAAACCCATATGGTATTGATAATATTCATGCCCATCCAGTGCAGCAGTGAATGCATGATCTAAGATCTTATTTCCTTCTCTAACTGATAAATATAATCTTTTGAATCCACTAGATTCAAGAAGAAAGAATATTATGTATGCTTGAGCAATTGGCAAAAGAAAAGACCTACTTATCATTGTAAAGACCTACCATGATCAGATTGTCAGTGAAAATGTTCTTAATCAACTTGACGACAAATGTTGCAGGATGTCTCAAAACAAAAATGGATGAAAAAACAGAAATTCCCAGAAACAACAGCAACAGAGCTACTGGTTATGTAAGGTCACAACTATGAAACATGAAATTGAATGCAATGCCCATCATAGTGAATACCTCAAATCGTCTGGACAGTTCATTGGCATGCAATATGTTTGCAAGCTTTGATTGCCCATATGCACCAATACTGCTATACCTGTCAGTGGACAAGTTGGGAAAAAATAGTTTTGCATCTGTGAGAACAGAGAAGTAATCTGATCATAAACTAATACAATAGAGGGAATGTATAAATAACAAAGATCGGAACCACTTTGGCCAATTTGGCACAATTACCAATGCTTAAAAGTTACAACAGAATAGTATGGTTTGGGCACATACCCTGATTGATCATTTATCTTATCAAAACGAATTCCTTCATGATAGGCAAGCCTATGTCCCTCTGATGAAACATTAACAATCCTTCCTTCTATTTTAGACCGGCGAGAGGTATTCTTCATGTTCTCCAACAGAAGATGTGTTAAAAGAAAATGACCTGCAAGACATGGGATATTCTTATTATCTATCTGCAGACACCACATTAAATATATACAGTGATGAGATGCTCAATGAAATTCCATGCAAGCATAAAAAGCAAAAGAAGAAGAAGAAGAAAAATCACATGTAAATTGTGCAACAACTACTAAATCTAACAATAGAAAAAAAAGAAACGCAAACAAGATCTCATAAGCCAGCTCATATAGGAAAAATAATCAGGGGAAGCAGAAGAGAAAATGAAGAATTGGACCAGCTCATAAAGGAAAAATAATCAAGGCAAGCAGAAGAGAATGAAGAATTGGATGGCTTGGGTATGTAATTGCAAGACTCCAACCAAATATTTGAACAATGTGCATATATAATACTCCCTAAATGACACTTCATATTTTTTAGGGAACAATTTATTTCTCCCAAATGACACAATTCTCTGCAACAAATAGAACAAAGGTGGATATTTTATATTCTCCAGCCCTCCTCTCAAAAGTTTATGGTAATTCCTTGAAATCCACAAATGGTGTCAGTCTATTTGGCATATTCTCCACCTATACAAAACCAAAGGGATAACATGAATTTATTCTAGCATTAGTTTCCAATAAACTTGTAAAGCTAAAACAAAAATCTTATTAAATGAATGATTATAAAATTCTTTTAGTTTATAATGCAGAGGGATTGTTCTTTATATAAAAGAGATGTCTCTGTAGCTTATATTAAAGAACAACATTTTCAAAAATGCTATAATTTTTCTTAGTGCATAAAATAATATACAATGGTGACATTTTTTTATCTCATACCTACATGGTTTGTTGCAAACTGCAGCTCTATACCATCCTGTGAAAGCTCAAAGGGAGTTGCCATAACTCCTGCATTGTTACTTTCAATAATAGAAACAGATCAGTTGTCAATTGTATATATTTAAGGGGTTACAGAGGTATAACTCCAATAACTATCATTATTCTTAAGTTATTTATGTTTTAGAGCCATATTACATGAGGATATTCAGCGGACGATTCAGGTTATTGAACTCTGAGGCAAATTTTCTCACTGAAGCCATTGAGGTCAGATCCAACTCCATGACATCAGCTTTCGCAATGGGAATTTCCTTCAATATTGCTTCCTTGACACTGGCACCAGCAGACAAATTCCGGACTGCCATGATCACATGAACACCACGCAGTGCAAGAACTCGAGCTGTTTCAGCGCCAATTCCACTTGATGCTCCTGCAAACCATTATAGTTATACTAAATAAAACACTAACATGAATAATCCATGAGTCTATTATAGCCTCAAAAGTAATTTCCTTGTTCCATCAAAACACATTCAAGTCAAGATGAACAGGAATATATGAATACAAAAGATATTACATAAATAAAAGTCACGAAAGGAAACTTTGTGAATTCACATAGGCAGATGAATTGTAACGTGTTCTTAATTTTTTTTTTTGAACGTTTTCTTAAATTCAAGCCTTCTCCACACAGTACCTTCTTTACTTTCTAGAAACATCCCATACCTAGACTTTCTCAAAATCTAATTAATATATGAACAAACAGATGAATAAAACAATTCATTTCCTCAAGTTAGAAAACACTCCCAACGAAATCTACCAAACATATGCAAAGAAGTGAGAGTATATTTATCTAAAATGAGCTCAGATCACAAAATGTCCAAGCTCGCGAAGTAAAAAGGTGAATTATTACCAACAGCAGCACTAGTTACACCCAATTACCGGAAGCACAAATCCAAAGAAAAAGCCCCCAAAAATACTCCAGAGTGAAATCTTTATCAAACCAACTATAGAGCTGACAGAAATTACCGAATAAAAGAATAATATCAAATCCGCCCGGTTAAAAAAAATCAAATAAACCCTATCCGACTTATAAACCACAGTTAAATCAAACTATAAATAAATTAGAAAAGCAAGGTAAAACGACCATTAAACTAAATCCAAGATCATATCAAAAGAAATCGACCATAAACTGAGCTAAAAAAATCGTTTTATTTAATCGGTAAAAGAGGGGGAGAGACCTGTCACGATGGCGGTGAGGCCAGAGCCATCCAATCCTTGGGTGACTTCCTCTGCGGTCGAATACCACGAGAACCCAGAAGGCCCCTTCCTGTTAAACGGCCACATCTCTCCCTATCTCACGCTCTCTCTTTCTCTTGCCCTCGCCCTCGCCCTCGCCCTCGCCCTATTGGATCTCCCCCTTTCGCCCTCGCTTCGCTTCGCTTTCTCGGACAGGCTTTCTAGGAGTCGAAAATGATGCGTATGAATCCAGCCCGCACTAAATGGGGACGTAGGACATGCCATCTGTTTTAAGGGGACAGAGGTGGGCCATAACAGTCCCGGTACAGTGCACGATCGCCACGTGTACGGCATCCGGATCTGCCGAAACGGAACGGTTCGGTCCCATTCTATAACGTATGTGCGTTAACAGCGAATATCAAATCCTTTGCTTCTGCCTTTATTGGCACATTAAATGAATCGTAGTGGCACATTAGATGGTTCCATGAGCAAACAACAACTGAAGCTTTTGTCCTTTTCAAGTCCATTTTTTGTCGACACCCTCGGTAGCATAAGCAAAATTTATTGCTCCAAAGGATGGGTTCATAATAAATCATGCAACTATACTGCTGCTGCTTCCAAATTTTTATCTTCTTAGCTGGTGCTCTGAGAATTTGCTTTGCTACTGGGAACTCAGGCCGTGGAGAGGGTCAAATAAAATAAAATAAAATAAAATAAAAAAAAAAAAAAAAGGTACCATTCGCACTCAACAATGGAAGACACGTCAGCATCATTGACATTTTCTTCAGCTGCCCCTTACGACATGAATGACGTCCGCGGCCAATTACATACGGAGAGTTGCATAGTGATAATATACGACAGCAGCGTGACTCTCACGGTGCACTGAAATCTCATGGGCGGAAGGCGTGCGAGTGCGTACGCTAGCAGGGTCTAATTTGATTTTGACCAGCTGTCCTGCGGATTAGTTGGGCGCTCATCGCATGGCAAGTCATGGCCAATAA